>JAWRVZ010000014.1:3600000-4200000 GCA_037043235.1 Rhodeus uyekii
TTGAATGGAAGTCTATGGGATGGGTTGCTAAGGTGCTCTAAATGGTTGCTAGGGCGTGGCTTGATAGCTTCCCAGTGATCCTGAGACACTCATTGGTCGCCTGAGTAAAATGAGCCCTCCCCCTTGTCTCTGTGACGCTGTGCTGCAGAGCTATGTTCAATTCAAAATCCCTATGCACATAGTAGATGGTGTTTCATGGGACGGTTTTCCCCATTCATTTCAATGGGGAAAGTTTGGGAGCTCTAGTACCCCAGGGGTGCAACTTTTACCCACTTTTGTGGTATGTTCTCACAGAGCCATCCACCCTCTTCAAATGTGGCGAGTTTCGTCTTTTTACAAATTTCTCGCTCCGAGTTATTAATCGTCAAAGTCGTTTGCAACGCGTATAAATACTCTTCTAGGATTTCCGTTTTCATTGATGTCTATGGGGGCGTGTTTGGGCAGCTCTGGCACCCCAGGGGTGCAACTTTTACCCCATTTTTTGGTATGTCCTTACAGAGCCTGCCAGCCTCTACAAATGTGGAGAGTTTCGTCTTTTTACAAATTTCTCACTCCGAGTTATTAATCGTCAAAGTTGGTCGCAATGCATTGTCTATGCGTTTTTTCGCCTGTTTTATCGCCCCTGGGGCGAACATCGTACCCCCGATCTCTTAGAAAAGATATAGCACACCTCTCCTCAATAGGCCGCACGATTTGATGCCTCACTCATGAGTCTAGGACAAACGGCCTAGGAGGAGTAGCGCGCCGAAAAAAAGTGGAAGAATAAAAATAATAATAAATAACATTGAGGTCTATGGGGGCAAGTTTGGGCAGCTCTAGCACCCCAGGGGTGCAACTTTTACCCCATTGTGTGGTATGTTCTCACAGAGCCTGCCAGCCTCTTCAAATGTGGCGAGTTTCATCTTTTTACAAATTTCTCACTCAGAGTTATTAATCATCAAAGTTTGTGGCAATGCGTTGTCTATGCGTTTTTTTGGCTGCTTTTTCGCCCCTGGGGCGACCATCGTACCCCCGATCGCTTACAAAAGATATAGCACACCTCTCCTCAATAGGCCGCACGTTTTGACGCCTCATTCATGGGTCTGGGACCAACGCTCTAGGAGGAGGAGCGCGCCGAAAATTTGGTGGTATCAGCATCCTTATTATAGGCTTGGTAAGATAGTAATAGTAGTGCTCGAGGCGAGCACCACTAACTAGAATGTACATTTCCTGAAGAAAATGTGAGTGGTGCTCGAAGTGGCAAAATCCGCCCCGGGCCTGGTGCGGCTGCTGTTCTGGGTGGTTTCTATGGCATTATTAGCATAATCTAACACTTAGCTAGGCACTATTAGCATGTAGCTATTCACTGCTAACATATGTAGCATGTAGGAAGTCCTGTTTGCTAGCATGAGTCAATAGAGCCAACCCCCATGTCTCTATGACGCTTAGAAGCAGAGATATGGGTCTGGCTAAATGGTTGCTAGGGTAAACTATTTGGTTGCTAAGGAGTGGCTTTTCAGCTCGAAGTGATGTTACTCCAAAGGCTGATTGTCAAATAGACCCAACCCCCATGTCTGTACGACTTTCTGATGCAGAGACATTGGTCTGGCTAAATGGTTGCTAGGGTACTCTGTTTGGTTGCTAAGGAGTAGCTTGGCAGCTGCCAGTGATGTTACTCCAAAGGCTGATTGTCAAATTGACCCAACTCCCATGTCTGTACCACTTTCTGATACGGAGATATAGGTCTAGCTAAATGGTTGCTAGGGTACGCTATTTGGTTGCTAAGGAGTGGCTTTGCAGCTGCCATTTATGTCACTCCAAAGGCTCCTTGTGAGTATGAACGATATAAACCAACCAGAATGCCTCTACGACATTCAGAACTGAAGATATCTCACTTTGTATTTGGTTGCTAAGGTGCTCCATAATGGTTGCTAGGGCGTGGCTAGGAAGTGTTGGAGACGTTTGTGATTGGCAGTTTGCTGCCCCGAGTCAAACGAGCCCACCCTCAAATTTCTATGACTGTTCTATCCAGAGATAGAAGTCGATCAATTTGAATGGAAGTCTATGGGATGGGTTGCTAAGGTGCTCTAAATGGTTGCTAGGGCGTGGCTTAATAGCTTCCCAGTGATCCTGAGACACTCATTGGTCGCCTGAGTAAAATGAGCCCTCCCCCTTGTTTCTGTGACGCTGTGCTGCAGAGCTATGTTTAATTCAAAATCCCTATGCACACAGTAGATGGCGTTTCATGGGACGGTTTTCCCCATTCATTTCAATGGGGCAAGTTTGGGAGCTCTAGCACCCCAGGGGTGCAACCTTTACCCCATTTTGTGGTATGGTCTCACAGAGCCATCCACCCTCTTCAAATGTGGTGAGTTTCGTCTTTTTACAAATTTCTCGCTCCGAGTTATTAATCGTCAAAGTCGTTTGCACCGCGTATAAATACTCTTCTAGGATTTCCGTTAACATTGATGTCTATGGGGGCGCGTTTGGGCAGCTCTAGCACCCCAGGGGTGCAACTTTTAACAAATTTTTTGGTATGTCCTTACAGAGCCTGCCAGCCTCTTCAAATGTGGTGAGTTTCATCTTTTTACAAATTTCTCGCTCCGAGTTATTAATCGTCAAAGTTTGTCGCAATGTTAAGTCAATACGTTTTTTCGGCTGCTTTTTCGCCCCTGGGGCGAACATCGTACCCCCGATCTCTTAGAAAAGATATAGCACACCTGTCCTCAATAGGCCGCACGTTTTGATGCCTCATTCATGGGTCTAGGACAAAACGCCTAGGAGGAGTAGCGCGCCAAAAAAGTGTCCAGAAGAAGAAGAATAATAAACAACATTGAGGTCTATGGGGGCAAGTTTGGGCAGCTCTAGCACCCCAGTGGTGCAACCTTTGCCCCGTTTTTTGGTATGTTCTTACAGAGTCTGCCAGCCTCTACAAATGTGGCGAGTTTCATCTTTTTACAAATTTCACACTCCGAGTTATTAATCATCAAAGTTTGTGGCAATGCGTTGTCTATGCGTTTTTTCGGCTGCTTTTTCGCCCCTGGGGCGAACATCGTACCCCCGATCGCTTACAAATGATATAGCACACCTCTCCTCAATAGGCCGCACGTTTTGACGTCTCATTTATGGGTCTGGGACAAACGCAGTAGGAGCAATAGCGCGCCGAAAATTTGGTGGAATCACCATCATTATTATAGGCTTGGTAAGATAGTAATAGTAGTGCTCGAGGCGAGCACCACTAACTAGAATGTACATTTCCTGAAGAAAATGTGAGTGGTGCTCGCAGTGGCAATATTCGGCCCGGATGCAACCAGATGCGGTGGTGTCGGACAACATTGCCAGAGAGCCAACCACCATGTCTGTACGATGTTTTGATGCTGAGATATGGCTGATTCATGTGTTTGTTTTGTTGCTAGGGCACTCTATATGGTTGCTATGGTGTGGTCATACAGTTCATGGGATGATATCTAAAGACTGTTTTACAGTCTGAGCTTAAAAGATCAAACTCTGTGCTTCTGCAACATTCCAGTACTGAAATATGGCTTTTAAGCATTGTTTTACGGTTGCTAGGGTGCTGTAAATAGTTGTTAAGGCGTGGCTATGAAGATGGTATGTCACTACTTATTCACTGCTTGATAGGCCGAGTAAAACGAGCCCAGTCCCGAGCCTCTACGACCTTCTAAACAAAAGATACGATTTTAGAATTATTTGGCCCATGTTAAGTCTATGGGGCTTTTTTCGGCTGATTTTTCGTGGAACAAAACAAACATCGTACGCCCGATCGCTTAGAAAAGATATAGCACACCTCTCCTCAATAAGCCGCACAATTTGACATCTCATTTGTGGGTCTACGACCAACGCTGCCGGAGGAGTAGTGCGCCGAAGTTTCGTTTAGGAGAATAGTAATAACAACACTAGAATGTACATTTCCTGAAGAAAATGTGAGTGGTGCTCGCAGTGGCAAAATCCGCCCCGGTCCAGGTGAGGCAGTAGCTAGGGTAACCATGATGTTGCTAGGCAGTTGCTAGGGTAATTGGGATGGTTGCTAAGGTGTTGCTATGTGGTTGCTAGGGTAACCAGGGTGGTTGCTATGGTGTTGCTAGGTGGTTGCTAGGGTAACCAGAGTGGTTGCTAGGCTGTTGCTAGGGTAATCAGAGTGGTTGCTATGGTGTTGCTAGGTGGTTGCTAGGGTAACCGGAGTGGTTGCTAGGCGGTTGCTAGGCAGTTGCTAGGGAAACCGGGGTGGTTGCTAGGTGGTTGCTAGGGTAATCAGAGTGGTTGCTATGGTGTTGCTAGGCGGTTGCTAGGGTAACCAGAGTGGTTCCTAGGCGATTGCTAAGGTGTGACTAGGCTAACTGGTTGGTTACTAGGGTTATGCTAGGTGGTTGTTATGGCTCATCTGGGGTGTCCTGGGCCGTTTCTAGGTGGTTATTAGGTGTTATAGGGGGTTTCTAGGGCATTATTAGCATAATTTAACACTTAGTTAATCACTATTAGCATGTAGCTATTCACTGCTAGCATATGTAGCATGTTGGAAGTCTTGTTTGCTAGCATGAGCCAATAGAGCCAACCCCCATGTCTCTACGATACTCAGAAGCAGAGATATGGGTCTGGCTAAACGGTTGCTAGGGTACTCTGTTTGGTTGCTAAGGAGTGGCTTGGTACCTGACAGTCATGTTACTCCAAAGGCTGATTGTCAAATTGACCCAACTCCCATGTCTCTACGACTTTCTGATGCAGAGATATAGGAATGGCTAAATGGTTGCTAGGGTACTCTGTTTGGTTGCTAAGGAGTGGCTATGGGTCTTTCAGTGATGTCACTCCAAAGGCTCCTTATGAGTATGAACAATATAAACCAACCAGAATGCCTCTACGGCATTCAGAACTGAAGATATCTCATTTTGTATTTGGTTGCTAAGGTGCTCCATAATGGTTGCTAGGGCGTGGCTAGGAAGTGTTGAAGACGTTGGTGATTGGCAGTTTGCTGCCCCGATTCAAACGAGCCCACCCTCAAATTTCTTTGACTGTTCTATCCAGAGATAGAAGTCGATCAATTTGAATGGAAGTCTATGGGATGGGTTGCTAAGGTGCTCTAAATGGTTGCTAGGGCGTGGCTTGATAGCTTCCCAGTGATCCTGAGACACTCATTGGTCGCCTGAGTAAAATGAGCCCTCCCCCTTGTCTCTGTGACGCTGTGCTGCAGAGCTATGTTCAATTCAAAATCCCTATGCACATAGTAGATGGTGTTTCATGGGACGGTTTTCCCCATTCATTTCAATGGGGAAAGTTTGGGAGCTCTAGTACCCCAGGGGTGCAACTTTTACCCACTTTTGTGGTATGTTCTCACAGAGCCATCCACCCTCTTCAAATGTGGCGAGTTTCGTCTTTTTACAAATTTCTCGCTCCGAGTTATTAATCGTCAAAGTCGTTTGCAACGCGTATAAATACTCTTCTAGGATTTCCGTTTTCATTGATGTCTATGGGGGCGTGTTTGGGCAGCTCTGGCACCCCAGGGGTGCAACTTTTACCCCATTTTTTGGTATGTCCTTACAGAGCCTGCCAGCCTCTACAAATGTGGAGAGTTTCGTCTTTTTACAAATTTCTCACTCCGAGTTATTAATCGTCAAAGTTGGTCGCAATGCATTGTCTATGCGTTTTTTCGCCTGTTTTATCGCCCCTGGGGCGAACATCGTACCCCCGATCTCTTAGAAAAGATATAGCACACCTCTCCTCAATAGGCCGCACGATTTGATGCCTCACTCATGAGTCTAGGACAAACGGCCTAGGAGGAGTAGCGCGCCGAAAAAAAGTGGAAGAATAAAAATAATAATAAATAACATTGAGGTCTATGGGGGCAAGTTTGGGCAGCTCTAGCACCCCAGGGGTGCAACTTTTACCCCATTGTGTGGTATGTTCTCACAGAGCCTGCCAGCCTCTTCAAATGTGGCGAGTTTCATCTTTTTACAAATTTCTCACTCAGAGTTATTAATCATCAAAGTTTGTGGCAATGCGTTGTCTATGCGTTTTTTTGGCTGCTTTTTCGCCCCTGGGGCGACCATCGTACCCCCGATCGCTTACAAAAGATATAGCACACCTCTCCTCAATAGGCCGCACGTTTTGACGCCTCATTCATGGGTCTGGGACCAACGCTCTAGGAGGAGGAGCGCGCCGAAAATTTGGTGGTATCAGCATCCTTATTATAGGCTTGGTAAGATAGTAATAGTAGTGCTCGAGGCGAGCACCACTAACTAGAATGTACATTTCCTGAAGAAAATGTGAGTGGTGCTCGCAGTGGCAGAATTCGGGCCCGGGCCAGATGCAGCAGTGTCGGAGAAACCGAGAGACCCCACCGCCATGTCTGTACGATGTTCTGGTGTTGAGATATGGCTGATTCATGTGTTTGTATGGTTGCTACGGCACTCTATATGGTTGCAATGGTGTGGTCATACAGTTTATGGGATGATATCTAAAGACTATTTGGCAGTCTGAGCTTGAAAGTTCAAACTCTGTGCTTCTACAACATTCCAGTACTGAAACATGGCTTGTAAGCGTTGTGTTACGGTTGCTAGGGTGCTGTAAATGGTTGTTAAGGCTTGGCTATGAAGATGGTATGTCACTACTTCTTCACTGCTTGATAGGCCGAGTCAAACGAGCCCAGTCCCGAGCCTCTACGACCTTCAGAACAAAAGATATGATTTTACAAATATTTGTCCCATGTTAAGTCAATGGGGCTTTTTTCGGCTGATTTTTCGTGGGACAAAATGAACATCGTACGCCTGATCGCTTAGAAAAGATATAGCACACCTCTCCTCAATAAGCCGCACGATTTGACATCTCTTTTGTGGGTCTACGACCAACGGTGCCTGAGGAGTAGCGCGCCGAAGGATGGTTTAGGAGAATAGTAATTACAACACTAGAATGTACATTTCCTGAAGAAAATGTGAGTGGTGCTCGCAGTGGCAGAATTCGGGCCCGGGCCACATGCAGCAGTGTCGGAGAAACAGAGAGACCCCACCGCCATGTCTGTACGATGTTCTGGTGTTGAGATATGGCTGATTCATGTGTTTGTATGGTTGCTACGGCACTCTATATGGTTGCTATGGTGTGGTCATACAGTTTATGGGATGATATCTATCTAATATCTATCTATCTGATATCTATCCATATCTAAAGACTATTTGGCAGTCTGAGCTTGAAAGTTCAAACTCTGTGCTTCTACAACATTCCAGTACTGAAATATGGCTTGTAAGCGTTGTGTTACGGTTGCTAGGGTGCTGTAAATGGTTGTTAAGGCTTGGCTATGAAGATGGTATGTCACTACTTATTCACTGCTTGATAGGCCGAGTCAAACGAGCCCAGTCCCGAGCCTCTACGACCTTCAGAACCAAAGACATGATTTTACAAATATTTGTCCCATGTTAAGTCAATGGGGCTTTTTTCGGCTGATTTTTCGTGGGACAAAACGAACATAGTACGCCTGATCGCTTAGAAAAGATATAGCACACCTCTTCTCAATAAGCCGCACGATTTGACATCTCTTTTGTGGGTCTACGACCAACGGTGCCTGAGGAGTAGCGCGCCAAAGGTTGGTTTAGGAGAATAGTAATCACAACACTAGAATGTACATTTCCTGAAGAAAATGTGAGTGGTGCTCGCAGTGGCAAAATCCGCCCCGGGCCAGGTGAGGCAGTAGCTAGGGTAACCATGATGTTGCTAGGGTAACCAGAGTGGTTGCTAGGCTGTTGCTAGGGTAATAAGAGTGGTTGCTATGGTGTTGCTAGGTGGTTGCTAGGGTAACTAAAGTCGTTGCTAGGTTGTTGCTAGGTGGTTTCTAGGGTAACCAGAGTGGTTGCTAGGCTGTTGCTAGGGTAATCAGAGTGGTTGCTATGGTGTTGCTAGGTGGTTGCTAGGGTAAACTGAGTGGTTGCCAGGGTGTTGCTAGGTGGTTGCTAGGGTAACCGGAGTGGTTGCTAGGCGGTTGCTAGGCAGTTGCTAGGGTAACCGGGGTGGTTGCTAGGTGGTTGCTAGGGTAATCAGAGTGGTTGCTATGGTGTTGCTAGGCGGTTGCTAGGGTAACCAGAGTGGTTCCTAGGCGATTGCTAAGTTGTGACTAGGCTAACTGGTTGGTTACTAGGGTTATGCTAGGTGGTTGTTATGGCTCATCTAGGGTGTCCTGGGCTGTTTCTAGGTGGTTATTAGGTGTTTTGGGGGGTTTCTATGGCATTATTAGCATAATTTAACACTTAGTTAATCACTATTAGCATGTAGCTATTCACTGCTAGCATATGTAGCATGAAGGAAGTCCTGTTTGCTAGCGTGATTCAATAGAGCCAACCCCCATGTCTCTACGACGCTCAGAAGCAAAGATATAGGTCTGGCTAAACGGTTGCTAGGGTACTCTGTTTGGTTGCTAAGGAATGGCAATGCAGCTGCCAGTGATGTTACTCCAAAGGCTGATTATCAAATAGACCCAACCCCCACGTTTGTACCACTTTCTGATGCAAAGATATAGGACTGGCTAAATGGTTGCTAAGGTACTCTGTTTGGTTGCTAAGGAGTGGCTTTGGGTCTGCCAGTGATGTCACTCCAAAGGCTCCTTATGAGTATGAACGATATAAACCAACCAGAATGCCTCTTCGACATTCAGAACTGAAGATATCTCACTTTGTATTTGGTTGCTAAGGTGCTCCATAATGGTTGCTAGGGCGTGGCTAGGAAGTGTTGAAGACGTTGGTGATTGGCAGTTTGCTTCCCCGAGTCAAACGAGCCCACCCTCAAATTTCTATGACTTTTCTATCCGGAGATAGGAGTCAATCAATTTGAATGGAAGTCTATGGGATGGGTTGCTAAGGTGCTCTAAATGGTTGCTAGGGCGTGGCTTAATAGCTTCCCAGTGATCCTGAGACACTCATTGGTCGCCTGAGTAAAATGAGCCCTCCCCCTTGTCTCTATGACGCTGTGCTGCAGAGCTATGTTCAATTCAAAATCCCTATGCACATAGTAAATGGTGTTTCATGGGACGGTTTTCCCCATTCATTTCAATGGGGAAAGTTTGGGAGCTCTAGCACCCCAGGGGTGCAACTTTTACCCCATTTTGTGGTATGTTCTCACAGAGCCATCCACCCTCTTCAGATGTGGCGAGTTTCGTCTTTTTACAAATTTCTCGCTCCGACTTATTAATCGTCAAAGTCGTTTGCACCGCGTATAAATACTCTTCTAGGATTTCCGTTAACATTGATGTCTATGGGGGCACGTTTGGGCAGCTCTAGCACCCCAGGGGTGCAACTTTTACCCCATTTTTTGGTATGTTCTTACAGAACCTGCCAGCCTCTACAAATGTGGCAAGTTTCATCTTTTTACAAATTCCTCACTCCGAGTTATTAATCGTCAAAGTTGGTCGCAATGCATTGTCTATGCGTTTTTTCGCCTGTTTGATCGCCCCTGGGGCGAACATCGTACCCCCGATCGCTTAGAAAAGATATAGCACACCTCTCCTCAATAGGGTGCACGTTTTGATGCCTCATTCATGGGTCTAGGACAAACGCCCTAGGAGGAGTAGCGCGCCGAAAAAAAAGTGGAATAATAATAATAATAAATAACATTGAGGTCTATGGGGGCAAGTTTGGGCAGCTGTAGCACCCCAGGGGTGCAACTTTTACCCCATTTTTTGGTTTGTTCTTACAGAGCCTGCCAGCCTCTACAAATGTGGCGAGTTTCATCTTTTTACAAATTCCTCACTCCGAGTTATTAATCATCAAAGTTTGTGGCAATGCGTTGTCTATGCGTTTTTTTGGCTGCTTTTTCGCCCCTGGGGCGACCATCGTACCCCCGATCACTTACAAAAGATAGAGCACCACTCTCCTCAATCGGCCGCACGTTTTGACGCCTCATTCATGGGTCTGGGACCAACGCTCTAGGAGGAGGAGTGCGCCGAAAATTTGGTGGTATCACCATCATTATTATAGGCTTGGTAAGATAGTAATAGTAGTGCTCGAGGCGAGCACCACTAACTAGAATGTACATTTCCTGAAGAAAATGTGAGTGGTGCTCGCAGTGGCAATATTCGGCCCGGATGCAACCAGATGCGGCAGTGTCAGACACCATTGCTAGAGAGCCAACCGTCATGTCTGTACGATGTTCTGATGCTGAGATATGGATGATTCATGTGTTTGTATGGTTGCTAGGGGACTCTATATGGTTGCTATGATGTGGACATACAGTTTATGGGATGATATCTAAAGATTATTTGGCAGTCTGAGTTTAAAAGATCATACTCTGTGCTTCTACAACATTCCAGTACTGAAATATGTCTTGTAAGCATTGTTTTACGGTTGCTAGGGTGCTGTAAATGGTTGTTAAGGCGTGGCTATGAAGATGGTATGTCACTACTTATTCACTGCATGATAGGCCGAGTCAAACGAGCCCAGTCCCGAGGCTCTACGACCTTCAGAACCAAAGATATCCTTTTAGAAATATTTGTCCCATGTTAAGTCAATGGGGATTTTTTCGGCTGATTTTTCGTGGGACAAAACGAACATCGTACGCCCGATCGCTTAGAAAAGATATAGCACACCTCACCTCAATAAGCCGCACGATTTGACATCTCATTTGAGGGTCTACGACCAACGGTGCCAGAGGAGTAGCGCGCCGAAGTTTCGTTTAGGAGAATAGTAATCACAACACTAGAATGTACATTTCCTGAAGAAAATGTGAGTGGTGCTCGCAGTGGCAAAATCCGCCCCGGTCCAGGTGAGGCAGTAGCTAGGGTAACCATGATGTTGCTAGGCAGTTGCTAGGGTAATTGGGATGGTTGCTAAGGTGTTGCTATGTGGTTGCTAGGGTAACCAGGGTGGTTGCTATGGTGTTGCTAGGTGGTTGCTAGGGTAACCAGAGTGGTTGCTAGGCTGTTGCTAGGGTAATCAGAGTGGTTGCTATGGTGTTGCTAGGTGGTTGCTAGGGTAACCGGAGTGGTTGCTAGGCGGTTGCTAGGCAGTTGCTAGGGAAACCGGGGTGGTTGCTAGGTGGTTGCTAGGGTAATCAGAGTGGTTGCTATGGTGTTGCTAGGCGGTTGCTAGGGTAACCAGAGTGGTTCCTAGGCGATTGCTAAGGTGTGACTAGGCTAACTGGTTGGTTACTAGGGTTATGCTAGGTGGTTGTTATGGCTCATCTGGGGTGTCCTGGGCCGTTTCTAGGTGGTTATTAGGTGTTATAGGGGGTTTCTAGGGCATTATTAGCATAATTTAACACTTAGTTAATCACTATTAGCATGTAGCTATTCACTGCTAGCATATGTAGCATGTTGGAAGTCTTGTTTGCTAGCATGAGCCAATAGAGCCAACCCCCATGTCTCTACGATACTCAGAAGCAGAGATATGGGTCTGGCTAAACGGTTGCTAGGGTACTCTGTTTGGTTGCTAAGGAGTGGCTTGGTACCTGACAGTCATGTTACTCCAAAGGCTGATTGTCAAATTGACCCAACTCCCATGTCTCTACGACTTTCTGATGCAGAGATATAGGAATGGCTAAATGGTTGCTAGGGTACTCTGTTTGGTTGCTAAGGAGTGGCTATGGGTCTTTCAGTGATGTCACTCCAAAGGCTCCTTATGAGTATGAACAATATAAACCAACCAGAATGCCTCTACGGCATTCAGAACTGAAGATATCTCATTTTGTATTTGGTTGCTAAGGTGCTCCATAATGGTTGCTAGGGCGTGGCTAGGAAGTGTTGAAGACGTTGGTGATTGGCAGTTTGCTGCCCCGATTCAAACGAGCCCACCCTCAAATTTCTTTGACTGTTCTATCCAGAGATAGAAGTCGATCAATTTGAATGGAAGTCTATGGGATGGGTTGCTAAGGTGCTCTAAATGGTTGCTAGGGCGTGGCTTGATACGTTCCCAGTGATCCTGAGACACTCATTGGTCGCCTGAGTAAAATGAGCCCTCCCCCTTGTCTCTGTGACGCTGTGCTGCAGAGCTATGTTCAATTCAAAATCCCTATGCACATAGTAGATGGTGTTTCATGGGACGGTTTTCCCCATTCATTTCAATGGGGAAAGTTTGGGAGCTCTAGTACCCCAGGGGTGCAACTTTTACCCACTTTTGTGGTATGTTCTCACAGAGCCATCCACCCTCTTCAAATGTGGCGAGTTTCGTCTTTTTACAAATTTCTCGCTCCGAGTTATTAATCGTCAAAGTCGTTTGCAACGCGTATAAATACTCTTCTAGGATTTCCGTTTTCATTGATGTCTATGGGGGCGTGTTTGGGCAGCTCTGGCACCCCAGGGGTGCAACTTTTACCCCATTTTTTGGTATGTCCTTACAGAGCCTGCCAGCCTCTACAAATGTGGAGAGTTTCGTCTTTTTACAAATTTCTCACTCCGAGTTATTAATCGTCAAAGTTGGTCGCAATGCATTGTCTATGCGTTTTTTCGCCTGTTTTATCGCCCCTGGGGCGAACATCGTACCCCCGATCTCTTAGAAAAGATATAGCACACCTCTCCTCAATAGGCCGCACGATTTGATGCCTCACTCATGAGTCTAGGACAAACGGCCTAGGAGGAGTAGCGCGCCGAAAAAAAGTGGAAGAATAAAAATAATAATAAATAACATTGAGGTCTATGGGGGCAAGTTTGGGCAGCTCTAGCACCCCAGGGGTGCAACTTTTACCCCATTGTGTGGTATGTTCTCACAGAGCCTGCCAGCCTCTTCAAATGTGGCGAGTTTCATCTTTTTACAAATTTCTCACTCAGAGTTATTAATCATCAAAGTTTGTGGCAATGCGTTGTCTATGCGTTTTTTTGGCTGCTTTTTCGCCCCTGGGGCGACCATCGTACCCCCGATCGCTTACAAAAGATATAGCTCACCTCTCCTCAATAGGCCGCACGTTTTGACGCCTCATTCATGGGTCTGGGACCAACGCTCTAGGAGGAGGAGCGCGCAGAAAATTTGGTGGTATCAGCATCCTTATTATAGGCTTGGTAAGATAGTAATAGTAGTGCTCGAGGCGAGCACCACTAACTAGAATGTACATTTCCTGAAGAAAATGTGAGTGGTGCTCGCAGTGGCAATATTCGGCCCGGATGCAACCAGATGCGGTGGTGTCGGACAACATTGCCAGAGAGCCAACCACCATGTCTGTACGATGTTTTGATGCTGAGATATGGCTGATTCATGTGTTTGTTTTGTTGCTAGGGCACTCTATATGGTTGCTATGGTGTGGTCATACAGTTCATGGGATGATATCTAAAGACTGTTTTACAATCTGAGCTTAAAAGATCAAACTCTGTGCTTCTGCAACATTCCAGTACTGAAATATGGCTTGTAAGCATTGTTTTACGGTTGCTAGGGTGCTGTAAATGGTTGTTAAGGCGTGGCTATGAAGATGTTATGTCACTACTTATTCACTGCTTGATAGGCCGAGTCAAACGAGCCCAGTCCCGAGCCTCTACGACCTTCAGAACCAAAGATATGATTTTACAAATATTTGTCCCATGTTAAGTCAATGGGGCTTTTTTTGGCTGATTTTTCGTGGGACAAAACGAACATCGTACGCCTGATCGCTTAGAAAAGATATAGCACACCTCTCCTCAATAAGTCCAACGATTTGACATCTCTTTTGTGGGTCTACGACCAACGGTGCCTGAGGAGTAGCGCGCCGAAGATTGGTTTAGGAGAATAGTAATCACAACACTAGAATGTACATTTCCTGAAGAAAATGTGAGTGGTGCTCGCAGTGGCAAAATTCGGCCCGGATGCAACCAGATGCGGCAGTGTCAGACACCATTGCTAGAGAGCCGACCGTCATGTCTGTACGATGTTCTGATGCTGAGATATGGATGATTCATGTGTTTGTATGGTTGCTAGGGGACTCTATATGGTTGCTATGATGTGGACATACAGTTTATGGGATGATATCTAAAGATTATTTGGCAGTCTGAGTTTAAAAGATCATACTCTGTGCTTCTACAACATTCCAGTACTGAAATATGTCTTGTAAGCGTTGTTTTACGGTTGCTAGGGTGCTGTAAATGGTTGTTAAGGCGTGGCTATGAAGATGGTATGTCACTACTTATTCACTGCTTGATAGGCCGAGTCAAACGAGCCCAGTCCCGAGGCTCTACGAACTTCAGAACCAAAAATATCCTTTTAGAAATAGTTGTCCCATGTTAAGTCAATGGGGCTTTTTTTTTTGGCTGATTTTTCGTGGGACAAAACGAACATCGTACGCCCGATCGCTTAGAAAAGATATAGCACACCTCACCTCAATAAGCCGCACGATTTGACATCTCATTTGTGGGTCTACGACCAACGGTGCCAGAGGAGTAGCGCGCCGAAGTTTTGTTTAGGAGAATAGTAATCACAACACTAGAATGTACATTTCCTGAAGAAAATGTGAGTGGTGCTCGCAGTGGCAAAATTCGGGCCCGGGCCAGGTGAGGCAGTGTCGGACACCATTGGCAGAGAGCCAACCGCCGTGTCTGTACGACGTTCTGATGCTGAGATATATGCTTTAAGATGTTTGTATGGTTGCTAGGGAACTCTATATGGTTGCTATGGTATGGTCCTAGAGTTCATGGGACGATATTTAAAGACTTTTTACTAGTCTGAGCTTAAAACATCAAACTCTGTGCTTCTACAACATCCCTGTCCTGAAATATGGCTTGCAAGCGGAATTTTACGGTTGCTAAGCTGCTATAAACGGTCGCTAGGGCGTGGCTATGAAGATGGTGTGTCACTACTTATTCAATGCTTGATAGGCCGAGTCAAACGAGCCCAGTCCCAAGCCTCTACGACCTTCTAAACCAAAGATATGATTTTACAAATATTTGGCCCATGTTAAGTCAATGGGGCATTTTTCGGCTGATTTATCGTAGGACAAAACAAATATCGTACGCCCGATCGCTTAGAAAAGATATAGCACACCTCACCTCAATAAGCCGCACGATTTGACATCTCATTTGTGGGTCTACGACCAACGGTGCCAGAGGAGTAGCGCGCCGAAGTTTCGTTTAGGAGAATAGTAATCACAACACTAGAATGTACATTTCCTGAAGAAAATGTGAGTGGTGCTCGCAGTGGCAAAATCCGCCCCGGGCCAGTTGCGGCTGGTGTTCTGGGTGGTTTCTATGGCATTATTAGCATAATCTAACACTTAGCTAGGCACTATTAGCATGTAGCTATTCATTGCTAGCATATGTAGCATGTTTGAAGTCCTGTTTGCTAGCATGAGTCAATAGAGCCAACCCCCAAGTCTCTATGACGCTTAGAAGCAGAGATATGGGTCTGGCTAAATGGTTGCTAGGGTAAACTATTTAGTTGCTAAGGAGTGGCTTAGCAGCTGCCACTGATGTTACTCCAAAGGCTGATTGTCAAATAGACCCAACCCCCATGTCTCTACGACTTTCTGATGCAGAGATATAGTTCTGGCTAAATGGTTGCTAGGGTAAACTATTTGGTTGCTAAGGAGTGGCTTGGCAGCTGCCAGTGATGTTACTCCAGAGACTGATTGTCAAATTGACCCAACCCCCATGTCTCTACGAATTTCTGATGCAGAGATATAGGACTGGCTAAATGGTTGCTAGGGTACTCTGTCTGGTTGCTAAGGAGTGGCTAAGCGTCTGCCAGTGATGACACTCCAAAGGCTGATTATCAAATTGAACCAAACTCCATGTCTCTACCACTTTCTGATGCGGAGATATAGGTCTGGCTAAATGGTTGCTAGGGTACTCTGTTTGGTTGCTAAGGAGTGACTAAGCGTCTGCCATTGATGTCACTCCAAAGGCTCCTTATGAGTATGAATGATATAAACCAACCAGAATGACTCTACGACATTCAGAACTGAAGATATCTCACTTTGCATTTGGTTGCTAAGGTGCTCCATAATGGTTGCCAGGGCGTGGCTAAGAAGTGTTGAAGACGTTGTTGATTGGCAGTTTGCTGCCCCGAGTCAAACGAGCCCACCCTCAAATTTCTATGACTTTTCTATCCAGAGATAGGAGTCAGTCAATTTGAATGGAAGTCTATGGGATGGGTTGCTAAGGTGCTCTAAATGGTTGCTAGGGCGTGGCTTAATACGTTCCCAGTGATCCTGAGACACTCATTGGTCGCCTGAGTAAAATGAGCCCTCCCCCTTGTTTCTGTGACGCTGTGCTGCAGAGCTATGTTCAATTCAAAATCCCTATGCACATAGTAGATGGTGTTTCATGGGACGGTTTTCCCCATTCATTTCAATGGGGAAAGTTTGGGAGCTCTAGCACCCCAGGGGTGCAACTTTTACCCCATTTTGTGGTATGTTCTCACAGAGCCATCCACCCTCTTCAAATGTGGCGAGTTTCGTCTTTTTACAAATTTCTCGCTCCGAGTTATTAATCGTCAAAGTCGTTTGCACCGCGTATAAATACTCTTCTAGGATTTCCGTTTCTATTGTGTCTATGGGGCAAGTTTGGGCAGCTCTAGCACCCCAGGGGTGCAACTTTTACCCCAATTTTTTGTATGTCCTTACAGAGCCTGCCAGCCTCTACAAATGTGGCGAGTTTCATCTTTTTACAAATTTCACGCTCCGAGTTATTTATCGTCAAAGTTGGTCGTAATGCATTGTCTATGCGTTTTTTCGGCTGTTTGGTCGCCCCTGGGGCGAACACCGTACCCCCAATCGCTTAGAAAAGATATAGCACACCTCTCCTCAATAGGCCGTACGTTTTGATGCCTCATTCATGGGTCTGGAACAAACGCCCTAGGAGGAGTAGCGCGCCGAAAAAAAAGTGGAAGAATAAGAAAAATAATAATAAACCAAGGTCAATTTTTGGGCAGCTCTAGCACCCCAGGGGTGCAACTTTCACCCCAATGTGTGGTATGTTCTTACAGAGCCTGCCAGCCTCTACAAATGTGGCGAGTTTCATCTTTTTACAAATTCCTCGCTCTGAGTTATTAATCGTCAAAATTTCATTTCAATGGGACGTCTATGGGGGTGTTTTTTGTTCCGCCCCCTGGGGCGAACATCGTACCCCCGATCGCTGAGTAAAGCTAGAGCACCCCTCTCCTCAATCGGCCGCACGTTTTGACACCTCATTCATGGGTCTGGGACAAACGCTCTAGGAGTAGCAGCGCCGAAGATTTCAGCATCATTATTATAGGCTTGGTAAGATAGTAATAGTAGTGCTCGCCAACGAGCACCACTAACTAGAATGTACATTTCCTGAAGAAAATGTGAGTGGTGCTCGCAGTGGCAAAATCCGCCCCGGGCCATGTGAGGCAGTAGCTAGGGTAACCATGATGTTGCTAGGCAGTTGCTAGGGTAACCAGGGTGGTTGCTAGGGTAACTGGGATGGTTGCTAAGATGTTACTAAGTGGTTGCTAGGGTAACCAGGGTGGTTGCTAGGGTGTTGCTAGGCGGTTGCTAGGGTAACCAGAGTGGTTGCTAAGGTGTTGCTAGGTGGTTACTACGGTAACCTGAGTGCTTGCTAGGCTGTTGCTAGGGTAGTCAGAGTGGTTGCTATGGTGTTGCTAGGTGGTTGCTAGGGAAACCAGAGTGGTTGCCAGGGTGTTGCTAGGTGGTTACTAGGGTAACCGGAGTGGTTGCTAGGCGGTTGCTAAGGTGTTGCTAGGTGGTTCCTAGGGTAACCAGAGTTATTGCTAGGCGGTTGCTAGGCAGTTGCTAGGGTAACCGGGGTGGTTGCTAGGGTAACCAGAGTGGTTGCTAGGTGGTTGCTAAGGTGTTGCTAGGTGGTTCCTAGGGTAACCAGAGTTGTTGCTAGGCTGTTGCTAGGGTAATCAGAGTGGTTGCTATGGTGTTGCTAGGTGGTTGCTAGGGTAACCAGAGGGGTTGCTATGGTGTTGCTAGGTGGTTGCTAGGGTAACCAGAGTGGTTTCTAGGCGGTTGCTAAGGTGTCACTAGGCTAACTGGTTGGTTACTAGGGTTATGCTAGGCGGTTGTTATGCCTCATCTAGGGTGTCCTGGGCTGTTTCTAGGTGGTTATTAGGTGTTATGGGGGGGTTTCTATGGCATTATTAGCATCATTTAACACTTAGTTAATCACTATTAGCATGTAGCTATTCACTGCTAGCATATGTAGCATGTTGGAAGTCCTGTTTGCTAGCATAAGCCAAAAGAGCCAACCCCCATGTCTCTACAATACTCAGAAGCAGAGATATGGGTCTGGCTAAACGGTTGCTAGGGTACTCTGTTTGGTTGCTAAGGAGTGGCTTGGTACCTGCCAGTCATGTTACTCCAAAGGCTGATTGTCTAATTGACCCAACTCCCATGTCTCTACAACTTTCTGATGCAGAGATATAGGACTGGCTAAATGGTTGCTAGGGTACTCTGTTTGGTTGCTAAGGAGTGGCTATGGGTCTGCCAGTGATGTCCCTCCAAAGGCTCCTTGTGAGTATGAACCATATAAACCAACCAGGATGCCTCTACGACATTCAGAACTGAAGATATCTCACTTTGTATTTGGTTGCTAAGGTGCTCAATAATGGTTGCTAGGGCTTGGCTAGGAAATGTTGAAGACGTTGCTGATTGGCAGGTTGCTGCCCCGAGTCAAACGAGCCCACCCTCAAATTTCTATGACTTTTCTATCCAGAGATAGGAGTCAATTAATTTGAATGGAAGTCTATGGGATGGGTTGCTAAGGTGCTCTAAATGGTTGCTAGGGCGTGGCTTAATACCTTCCCAGTGATCCTGAGACACTCATTGGTCGCCTGAGTAAAATGAGCCCTCCCCCTTGTCTCTATGACGCTGTGCTGCAGAGCTATGTTCAATTCAAAATCCCTATGCACATAGTGGATGGTGTTTCATGGGACAGTTTTCCCCATTCATTTCAATGGGGAAAGTTTGGGGGCTCAAGCACCCCAGGGGTGCAACTTTTACCCCATTTTTTGGTATGTTCTCACAGAGCCATCCACCCTCTTCAAATGTGGCGAGTTTCGTCTTTTTACAAATTTCTCGCTCCGAGTTATTAATCGTCAAAGTCATTTGCACCGCGTATAAATACTCTTCTAGGATTTCCGTTTCCATTGCGTCTATGGGGGCACGTTTGGGCAGCTCTAGCACCCCAGGGGTGCAACTTTTGCCCCATTTTTTGGTATGGTCTTACAGAGGCTGCCAGCCTCTACAAATGTGGCAAGTTTCGTCTTTTTACAAATTTCTCGCTCCGAGTTATTAATCGTCAAAGTTTGTCGCAATGTTAAGTCAATACGTTTTTTCGGCTGCTTTTTCGCCCCTGGGGCGAACATCGTACCCCCGATCTCTTAGAAGAGATATAGCACACCTGTCCTCAATAGGCCGCACGTTTTGATGCCTCATTCATGGGTCTAGGACAAAACGCCTAGGAGGAGTAGCGCGCCAAAAAAGTGTCCAGAAGAAGAATAATAATAAACAACATTGAGGTCTATGGGGGCAAGTTTGGGCAGCTCTAGCACCCCAGGGGTGCAACCTTTGCCCCATTTTTTGGTATGTTCTTACAGAGCCTGCCAGCCTCTACAAATGTGGCGAGTTTCATCTTTTTACAAATTTCACACTCCGAGTTATTAATCATCAAAGTTTGTGGCAATGCGTTGTCTATGCGTTTTTTCGGCTGCTTTTTCGCCCCTGGGGCGAACATCGTACCCCCGATCGCTTACAAATGATATAGCACACCTCTCCTCAATAGGCCGCACGTTTTGACATCTCATTTATGGGTCTGGGACAAACGCAGTAGGAGCAATAGCGCGCCGAAAATTTGGTGGAATCACCATCATTATTATAGGCTTGGTAAGATAGTAATAGTAGTGCTCGAGGCGAGCACCACTAACTAGGGTAACCAGGGTGGTTGCTAGGGTAACCGGGGTGGTTGCTAAGGTGTTGCTGGGTGGTTGCTAGGGTAACCGGTGTGGTTGCTAGGGTGTTGCTAGTTGGTTGCTAGGGTAACCAGAGTGGTTGCTAGGGTGTTGCTAGGTGGTTGCTAGGGTAACCGGAGTCGTCGGTAGGCGGTTGCTAGGCTGTTGCTAGGGTAACCAGAGTGGTTACTAAGGTGTTGCTAGGGTAACCAGATTGGTTGCTAGGCTGTTGCTAGGGTAATCAGAGTGGTTGCTATGGTGTTGCTAGGTGGTTGCCAGGGTAACCACAGTGGTTGCTAAGGTATTGCTATGCGGTTGCTAGGGTAAAAAGAGTGGTTCCTAAGCGGTTGCTAGGGTAATCAAAGTGGTTGCTATGGTGTTGCTAGGTGGTTGCTAGGGTAAACTGAGTTGTTGCCAGGGTGTTGCTAGGTGGTTGCTAGGGTAACCGGAGTGGTTGCTAAGTGGTTGCTAGGGTAACCAGAGTGGTTGCTAGGCGGTTGCCAGGGTAACCAGAGTGGTTGCTAAGGTGTTGCTAGGCAGTTACTAGGGTAACCAGAGTGGTTCCTAGGCGGTTGCTAAGGTGTCACTAGGTTAACTGGTTGGTTACTAGGGTTATGCTAGGTGGTTGTTATGGCTCATCTAGGGTGTCCTGGGCCGTTTTTAGGTGGTTATTAGGTGTTATGGGGGGTTTCTATGGCATTATTAGCATAATTTAACACTTAGTTAATCACTATTAGCATGTAGCTATTCACTGCTAGCATATGTAGCATGTTGGAAGTCCTGTTTGCTAGCATGAGCCAATAGAGCCAACCCCCATGTCTCTACGATACTCAGAAGCAGAGATATGGGTCTGGCTAAACGGTTGCTAGGGGACTCTGTTTGGTTGCTAAGGAGTGGCTTGGTACCTGCCAGTCATGTTACTCCAAAGGCTGATTGTCTAATTGACCCAACTCCCATGTCTCTACGACTTTCTGATGCAGAGATAAAGGACTGGCTAAATGGTTGCTAGGGTACTCTGTTTGGTTGCTAAGGAGTGGCTATGGGTCTGCCAGTGATGTCACTCCAAAGGCTCCTTATGAGTATGAACGATATAAACCAACCAGAATGCCTCTACGACATTCAGAACTGAAGATATCTCACTTTGTATTTGGTTGCTAAGGTGCTCCATAATGGTTGCTAGGGCGTGGCTAGGAAGTGTTGAAGACGTTGGTGATTGGCAGTTTGCTGCCCTGAGTCAAACGAGCCCACCCTCAAATTTCTATGACTGTTCTATCCAGAGATAGAAGTCGATCAATTTGAATGGAAGTCTATGGGATGGGTTGCTAAGGTGCTCTAAATGGTTGCTAGGGCGTGGCTTGATACGTTCCCAGTGATCCTGAGACACTCATTGGTCGCCTGAGTAAAATGAGCCCTCCCCCTTGTCTCTGTGACGCTGTGCTGCAGAGCTATGTTCAATTCAAAATCCCTATGCACATAGTAGATGGTGTTTCATGGGACGGTTTTCCCCATTCATTTCAATGGGGAAAGTTTGGGAGCTCTAGCACCCCAGGGGTGCAACTTTTACCCCATTTTGTGGTATGTTCTCACAGAGCCATCCACCCTCTTCAAATGTGGCGAGTTTCGTCTTTTTACAAATTTCTCGCTCCGAGTTATTAATCGTCAAAGTCGTTTGCAACGCGTATAAATACTCTTCTAGGATTTCCGTTAACATTGATGTCTATGGGGGCGCGTTTGGGCAGCTCTAGCACCCCAGGGGTGCAACTTTTGCCCCATTTTTTGGTATGTTCTTACAGAGGCTGCCAGCCTCTACAAATGTGGCGAGTTTCGTCTTTTTACAAATTTCTCGCTCCGAGTTATTAATCGTCAAAGTTTGTCGCAATGTTAAGTCAATACGTTTTTTCGGCTGCTTTTTCGCCCCTGGGGCGAACATCGTACCTCCGATCGCTTAGAAAAGATATAGCACACCTGTCCTCAATAGGCCGCACGTTTTGATGCCTCATTCATGGGTCTAGGAAAAAACGCCTAGGAGGAGTAGCGCGCCAAAAAAGTGTCCAGAAGAAGAAGAATAATAAAAACCATTGGTGTCTATGGGGCACGTTTGGGCAGCTCTAGCACCCCCGGGGTGCAACTTTTACCCCATTGTGTGGTATATTCTTTTAGAGCCTGCCAGCCTCTTCAAATGTGGCGAGTTTCATGTTTTTACAAATTCCTCACTCCGAGTTATTGAGAGTCAACGAATTTTTCAAACTGTTGTCTATGTGTTTTTTTTCGGTACTTTTTTGCCCCTGGGGCGAACATCATACCCCCGATCTTTTAGTAAAGATAGAGCACCGCTCTCCTGAATAGGCCTCACGTTTTGACACCTCATTCATAGATCTGGGACAAATGCTCTAGGATCAGGAGCGCGCCGAAAATGTGGTGGTATCACCATCATTATTATAGGCTTGGTAAGATAGTAATAGTAGTGCTCGAGGCGAGCACCACTAACTAGAATGTACATTTCCTGAAGAAAATGTGAGTGGTGCTCGCAGTGGCAAAATCCGCCCCGGGCCAGGTGAGGCAGTAGCTAGGGTAACCATGATGTTGCTAGGCAGTTGCTAGGGTAACCAGGGTGGTTGCTAGGTGGTTGCTAGGGTAACCAGGGTGGTTGCTAGGGTGTTGCTAGGTGGTTGCTAGGGTAACCGAAGTCGTCGCTAGGCCGTTGCTAGGCGGTTGCTAGGGTAACCTGAGTGGTTGCTAGGCTGTTGCTAGGGTAACCAGAGGGGTTACTAGGCTGTTGCTAGGGTAATCAGAGTGGTTGCTATGGTGTTGCTAGGTGGTTGCTAGGGTAACCAGAGTGGTTGCTAGGCGGTTGCTAGGCAGTTGCTAGGGTTACCGGGGTGGTTTCTAGGTGGTTGCTAGGGTAACCAGAGTGGTTGTTAGTTGGTTGCTAGGGTAACCGGGGTGGTTGCTAGGCAGTTGCTAGGGTATCCCGGGTGGTTGCTAGGGTGTTGTTAGGTGGTTGCTAGGGTAACCAGAGTGGTTGCTAGGGTGTTGCTAGGTGGTTGCTAGGGTAACCAGAGTGGTTGCTAGGGTGTTGCTAGGTGGTTGCTAGGGTAACCGGGGTGGTTGCTAGGGTGTTGCTAGGCGGTTGCTAGGGTATCCTGGATGGTTGCCATGGTGTTGCTAGGTGGTTGCTAGGGTAACCGGAGTGGTTGCTAAGGTGTTGCTAGGCGGTTGCTAAGGTGTCACTAGGTTAACTAGTTGGTTACTAGGGTTATGCTAGGTGGTTGTTATTGCTCATCTAGGGTGTCCTGGGCCGTTTCTAGGTGGTTATTAGGTCTCATGGGGGCATTATTAGCATAATTTAACACTTAGTTAATCACTATTAGCATGTAGCTATTCACTGCTAGCATATGTAGCATGTTGGAAGTCCTGTTTGCTAGCAAGAGCCAATAGAGCCAACCCCCATGTCTCTACGATACTCAGAAGCAGAGATATGGGTCTGGCTAAATGGTTGCTAGGGGACTCTGTTTGGTTGCTAAGGAGTGGCTTGGTACCTGCCAGTCATGTTACTCCAAAGGCTGATTGTCAAATTTACCCAACTCCCATGTCTCTATGACTTTCTGATGCAGAGATATAGGTCTAGCTAAATGGTTGCTAGGGTACTCTATTTGGTTGCTATGGAATGGCTTCAAGCTTCCAGTGATGTTATTCCAAAGGCTGATTGTCAATCTTACCCAACCCCCATGTCTCTATGACTTTCTGATGCAGAGATATAGGTCTAGCTAAATGGTTGTTAGGGTACTCTGTTTGGTTGCTAAGGAGTGGCTTGGCAGTAGCCAGTGATGTTCCTCCAAAGGCTCCTTGTGAGTATGAACGATACAAACCAACCAGAATGCCTCTACGACATTCAGAACTGAAGATATCTCACTTTGTATTTGGTTGCTAAGGTGATCCATAATGGTTGCTAGGGCGTGGCTAGGAAGTGTTGAAGACGTTGGTGATTGGCAGTTTGCTGCCCCGAGTCAAACGAGCCCACCCTCAAATTTCTATGACTTTTCTATCCAGAGATAGGAGTCAATCAATTTGAATGGAAGTCTATGGGATGGGTTGCTAAGGTGCTCTAAATGGTTGCTAGGGCGTGGCTTAATAGCTCTCCAGTGATCCTGAGACACTCATTGGTCGCCTGAGTAAAATGAGCCCTCCCCCTTGTCTCTGTGACACTGTGCTGGAAAGCTATGTTCAATTCAAAATCCCTATGTACATAGTAGATGGTGTTTCATGGGACGGTTTTCCCCATTCATTTCAATGGGGAAAGTTTGGGGGCTCTAGCACCCCAGGGGTGCAACTTTTACCCCATTTTGTGGTATGGTCTCACAGAGCCATCCACCCTCTTCAAATGTGGCGAGTTTCGTCTTTTTACAAATTTCTCGCTCCGAGTTATTAATCGTCAAAGTCGTTTGCACCGCGCTTAAATACTCTTCTAGGATTTCCGTTAACATTGCGTCTATGGGGGCACGTTTGGGCAGCTCTAGCACCCCAGGGGTGTAACTTTTGCCCCGTTTTTTGGTATGTTCTTACAGAGCCTGCCAGCCTCTACAAATGTGGCGAGTTTCGTCTTTTTACAAATTTCTCGCTCCGAGTTATTAATCGTCAAAGTTGGTCGCAATGTTAAGTCAATGCGTTTTTTTGGCTGCTTTTTCGCCCCTGGGGCAAACATCGTACCCCCAATCTCTTAGAAAAGATATAGCACACCTGTCCTCAATAGGCCGCACGTTTTGACGACTCATTCATGGGTCTTGGACAAAACGCCTAGGAGGAGTAGCGCGCCAAAAAAGTGTCCAGAAGAAGAAGAAGAAGAAGAAAAATAAACCGGGGTCAATTTTTGGGCAGCTCTAGCACCCCAGGGGTGCAATTTTTACCCCATTGTGTGGTATGTTCTTACAGAGCCTGCCAGCCTCTACAAATGTGGTGAGTTTCATCTTTTTACAAATTCCTCGCTCTGAGTTATTAATCGTCAAAATTTCGTTTCAATGGGACGTCTATGGGGGTGTTTTTTGTTCCGCCCCCTGGGGCGAACATCGTACCCCCGATCGCTTAGTAAAGCTAGAGCCCCCCTCTCCTCAATCGGCCGCACGTTTTGACACCTCATTCATGGGTCTGGGACAAACGCTCTACGAGCAGTGGCGCGCCGAAAATCAGCATCATTATTATTATAGGCTTGGTAAGATAGTAATAGTAGTGCTCGCCAACGAGCACCACTAACTAGAATGTACATTTCCTGAAGAAAATGTGAGTGGTGCTCGCAGTGGCAAAATCCGCCCCGGGCCAGGTGAGGCAGTAGCTAGGGTAACCATGATGTTGCTAGGCAGTTGCTAGCGTAACCAGGGTGGTTGCTAGGTGGTTGCTAGGGTAACTGGGATGGTTGCCAAGGTGTTGCTAAGTGGTTTCTAGGGTAAACAGGGTGGTTGCTAGGGTGTTGCTAGGTGGTTGCTAGGGTACTTGGATGGTTGCTAAGGTGTTGCTAAGTGGTTGCTACGGTAACCAGGGTGATTGCTAGGGTGTTGCTAGGTGGTTGCTAGGGTAACTGGAGTCATCGCTAGGCGGTTGCTAGGCGGTTGCTAGGGTAACCAGAGTGGTTGCTAAGGTGTTTATAGGTGGTTACTAGGGTAACCAGAGTGGTTGCTAGGCTGTTGCTAGGGTAATCAGAGTGGTTGCTATGGTGTTGCTAGGTGGTTGCTAGGGTAAACTGAGTGGTTGCCAGGGTGTTGCTAGGTGGTTGCTAGGGTAACCAGAGTGGTTGTTAGGCTGTTGCTAGGCAGTTGCTTGGGTAACCGGGGTGGTTGCTAGGGTAACCAGAGTGGTTGCTAGGCGGTTGCCAGGGTAACCAGAGTGGTTGCTAAGGTGTTGCTATGCGGTTGCTAGGGTAAAAAGAGTGGTTCCTAGGCGGTTGCTAAGGTGTCACTAGGTTAACTGGTTGGTTACTAGGGTTATGCTAGGTGGTTGTTATGATTCATCTAGGGTGTCCTGGGCCGTTTGTAGGTGGTTATTAGGTGTTATGGGGGGTTTATATGGCATTATTAGCATAATATATCACTTAGTTAATCACTATTAGCATGTAGCTATTCACTGCTAGCATATGTAGCATGTTTGAAATCCTGTTTGCTAGCATGAGCCAATAGAGCCAACCCCCATGTCTCTACGATACTCAGAAGCAGAGATATGGGTCTGGCTAAACGGTTGCTAGGGTACTCTGTTTGGTTGCTAAGGAGGGGCTTGGTACCTGCCAGTCATGTTACTCCAAAGGCTGATTGTCTAATTGACCCAACTCCCATGTCTCTACAACTTTCTGATTCAGAGATATAGGACTGGCTAAATGGTTGCTAAGGTACTCTGTTTGGTTGCTAAGGAGTGGCTGTGCAGCTGCCATTGATGTCACTACAAAGTCTCCTTATGAGTATGAACGATATAAACCAACCACAATACCTCTACGACATTCAGAACTGAAAATATCTCACTTTGTATTTGGTTGCTAAGGTTCTCCATAATGGTTGCTAGGGCGTGGCTAGGAAGTGTTGAAGACGTTGGTGATTGGCAGTTTGCTTCCCCGAGTGAAACGAGCCCACCCTCAAATTTCTATGACTTTTCTATCCAGAGATAGGAGTCAATCAATTTGAATGGAAGTCTATGGGATGGGTTGCTAAGGTGCTCTAAATGGTTGCTAGGGCGTGGCTTAATACCTTCCCAGTGATCCTGAGACACTCATTGGTCGCCTGAGTAAAATGAGCCCTCCCTCTTGTTTCTGTGACGCTGTGCTGCAGAGCTATGTTCAATTCAAAATCCCTATGCACATAGTAGATGGTGTTTCATGGGACGGTTTTCCCCATTCATTTCAATGGGGAAAGTTTGGGAGCTCTAGCACCCCAGGGGTGCAACTTTTACCCCATTTTGTGGTATGTTCTCACAGAGCCATCCACCCTCTTCAAATGTGGCGAGTTTCGTCTTTTTACAAATTTCTCGCTCCGAGTTATTAATCGTCAAAGTCGTTTGCACCGCGTATAAATACTCTTCTAGGATTTCCGTTTCTATTGTGTCTATGGGGCAAGTTTGGGCAGCTCTAGCACCCCAGGGGTGCAACTTTTACCCCAATTTTTTGTATGTCCTTACAGAGCCTGCCAGCCTCTACAAATGTGGCGAGTTTCATCTTTTTACAAATTTCACGCTCCGAGTTATTTATCGTCAAAGTTGGTCGTAATGCATTGTCTATGCGTTTTTTCGGCTGTTTGGTCGCCCCTGGGGCGAACACCGTACCCCCGATCGCTTAGAAAAGATATAGCACACCTCTCCTCAATAGGCCGTACGTTTTGATGCCTCATTCATGGGTCTGGAACAAACGCCCTAGGAGGAGTAGCGCGCCGAAAAAAAAGTGGAAGAATAAGAAAAATAATAATAAACCAAGGTCAATTTTTGGGCAGCTCTAGCACCCCAGGGGTGCAACTTTTACCCCAATGTGTGGTATGTTCTTACAGAGCCTGCCAGCCTCTACAAATGTGGCGAGTTTCATCTTTTTACAAATTCCTCGCTCTGAGTTATTAATCGTCAAAATTTCATTTCAATGGGACGTCTATGGGGGTGTTTTTTGTTCCGCCCCCTGGGGCGAACATCGTACCCCCGATCGCTTAGTAAAGCTAGAGCACCCCTCTCCTCAATCGGCCGCACGTTTTGACACCTCATTCATGGGTCTGGGACAAACGCTCTAGGAGTAGCAGCGCCGAAGATTTCAGCATCATTATTATAGGCTTGGTAAGATAGTAATAGTAGTGCTCGCCAACGAGCACCACTAATAATAAACCAAGGTCAATTTTTGGGCAGCTCTAGCACCCCAGGGGTGCAACTTTTACCCCAATGTGTGGTATGTTCTTACAGAGCCTGCCAGCCTCTACAAATGTGGCGAGTTTCATCTTTTTACAAATTCCTCGCTCTGAGTTATTAATCGTCAAAATTTCATTTCAATGGGACGTCTATGGGGGTGTTTTTTGTTCCGCCCCCTGGGGCGAACATCGTACCCCCGATCGCTTAGTAAAGCTAGAGCACCCCTCTCCTCAATCGGCCGCACGTTTTGACACCTCATTCATGGGTCTGGGACAAACGCTCTAGGAGTAGCAGCGCCGAAGATTTCAGCATCATTATTATAGGCTTGGTAAGATAGTAATAGTAGTGCTGTAGTAGGGTACTCTGTCTGGTTGCTAAGGAGTGGCTGAGCATCCGCCATTGATGTCCCTCCAAAGGCTCCTTGTCAGTATGAACCATATAAACCAACCAGGATGCCTCTACGACATTCAGAACTGAAGATATCTCACTTTGTATTTGGTTGCTTAGGTGATCCATAAAGGTTGCTAGGGCGTGGCTAGGAAGTGTTCAAGACGTTGGTGATTGGCAGTTTGCTGCCCCGAGTCAAACGAGCCCACCCTCAAATTTCTATGACTTTTCTATCCAGAGATAGGAGTCGATCAATTTGAATGGAAGTCTATGGGATGGGTTGCTAAGGTGCTCTAAATGGTTGCTAGGGCGTGGCTTAATAGCTCTCCAGTGATCCTGAGACACTCATTGGTCGCCTGAGTAAAATGAGCCCTCCCCCTTGTCTCTATGATGCTGTGCTGCAGAGCTATGTTCAATTAAAAATCCCTATGCACATAGTAGATGGTGTTTCATGGGACGGTTTTCCCCATTCATTTCAATGGGGAAAGTTTGGGAGCTCTAGCACCCCAGGGGTGCAACTTTTACCCCATTTTTTGGTATGGTCTCACAGAGCCATCCACCCTCTTCAAATGTGGCGAGTTTCGTCTTTTTACAAATTTCTCGCTCCGAGTTATTAATCGTCAAAGTCGTTTGCACCGCGTTTAAATACTGTTCTAGGATTTCCGTTAACATTGCGTCTATGGGGGCAACTTTGGGCAGCTCTAGCACCCCAGGGGTGCAACTTTTACCCCATTTTTTGGTATGTTCTTACAGAGGCTGCCAGCCTCTACAAATGTGGCGACTTTCATCTTTTTACAAATTTCACGCTCCGAGTTATTTATCGTCAAAGTTGGTCGTAATGCATTGTCTATGCGTTTTTTCGGCTGTTTGGTCGCCCCTGGGGCGAACACCGTACCCCTGATCGCTTAGAAAAGATATAGCACACCTCTCCTCAATAGGCCGTACGTTTTGATGCCTCATTCATGGGTCTGGAACAAACGCCCTAGGAGGAGTAGCGCGCCGAAAAAAAAGTGGAAGAATAAGAATAATAAACTAGAATGTACATTTCCTGAAGAAAATGTGAGTGGTGCTCGCAGTGGCAATATCCGCCCCGGGCCAGATGCGGCAGGTGTTCTGGGTGGTTTTTATGGCATTTTTAGCATATCCTAACACTTAGCTAGGCACTAATAGCATGTAGCTATTCACTGCTAGCATATGTAGCATGTAGGAAGTCCTGTTTGCTAGCATGAGTCAATAGAGCCAACCCCCATGTCTCTATGAAGCGTAGAAGCAGAGATATGGGTCTAGCTAAATGGTTGCTAGGGTAAACTATTTGGTTGCTAAGGAGTGGCTTTGCAGCTGCCAGTGATGTTATTCCAAAGGCTGATTGTTAAATTGACCAAACCCCCATGTCTCTACGACACGCAGAAGCAGAGATAGGGGTCTGGCTAAATGGTTGCTAGGGTAAACTATTTGGTTGCTAAGGACTGGCTTTGCAGCTGCCAGTGATGTTACTCCAAAGGCTGATTGTCAACTTGACCCAACACCCATGTCTCTACCACTTTCTGATGCAGAGATATAGGACTGGCTAAATGGTTGCTAGGGTACTCTGTTTGGTTGCCAAGGAGTGGCTATGGGTCTGCCAGTGATGTCACTCCAAAGGCTCCTTATGAGTATGAACCATATAAACCAACCACAATACCTCTACGACATTCAGAACTGAAGATATCTCATTTTGTATTTGGTTGCTAAGGTGTTCCATAATGGTTGCTAAGGCGTGGCTAGGAAGTGTTGAAGACGTTGGTGATTGGCAGTTTGCTGCCCCGAGTCAAACGAGGCCACCCTCAATTTTCTATGACTTTCCTATCCAGAGATAGAAGTCGATCAATTTGAATGGAGGTCTATGGGATGGGTTGCTAAGGTGCTCTAAATGGTTGCTAGGGCGTGGCTTGATAGCTTCCCAGTGATCCTGAGACACTCATTGGTCGCCTGAGTAAAATGAGCCCTCCCCCTTGTCTCTATGACGCTGTGCTGCAGAGCTATGTTCAATTCAAAATCCCTATGCATATAGTAGATGGTGTTTCATGGGACGGTTTTCCCCATTCATTTCAATGGGAAAGTTTGGGAGCTCTAGCACCCCAGGGGTTCAACTTTTACCCCATTTTGTGGTATGTTCTCACAGAGCCAGCCACCCTCTTCAAATGTGGCGAGTTTCGTCTTTTTACAAATTTCTCGCTCCGAGTTATTGATCGTCAAAGTCGTTTGCAACGCGTATAAATACTCTTCTAGGATTTCCGTTTTCATTGATGTCTATGGGGGCACGTTTGGGCAGCTCTAGCACCCCAGGGGTGCAACTTTTACCCCATTTTTGGGTATGTCTTTACAGAGCCTGCCAGCCTCTACAAATGTGGTGAGTTTCGTCTTTTTACAAATTTCTCACTCCGAGTTATTAATCGTCAAAGTTGGTCGCAATGCATTGTCTATGCGTTTTTTCGGCTGTTTGGTCGCCCCTGGGGCGAACATCGTACCCCCGATCTCTTAGAAAAGATATAGCACACCTCTCCTCAATAGGCTGCACGTTTAGACGCCTCATTCATGAGTCTGGGACATACGCTCTAGGAGGAGTAGCGCGCCGAAAAAAAGTGGAAGAATAAAAATAATAACCAGGTGAGGCAGTAGCTAGGGTAACCATGATTATGCTAGCGTAACCAGGGTGGTTGCTAGGTGGTTGCTAGGGTAACTGGGATGGTTGCTAAGGTGTTGCTAAGTGGTTGCTAGGGTAACCAGAGTGGTTGCTAAGGTGTTGCTAGGTGGTTACTAGGGTAACCGGAGTCGTCGCTAGGTGGTTGCTAGGGTAACCAGAGTGGTTGCTAGGCTGTTGCTAGGGTAACCAGGGTGGTTGCTAGGGTGTTGCTAGGTGGTTGCTAGGGTAACTGGAGTCGTCGCTAGGCAGTTGCTAGGCGGTTGCTAGGGTGTTGCTAGGTGGTTGCTAGGGTAACCAGGTTGGTTGCTAGGGTGTTGCTGAGTGGTTGCTAGGGTAATCAGAGTGGTTGCTATGGTGTTGCTAGGTGGTTGCTAGGGTAACCGGAGTGGTTGCTAGGCAGTTGCTAGGGTAACCGGGGTGGTTGCTAGGGTGTTGCTAGGGTAACCAGAAGGGTTGCTAGGCGGTTGCTAGGGTAACTGGGATGGTTGCTAAGGTGTTACTAAGTGGTTGCTAGGGTAACCAAAGAGGTTGCTATGGTGTTGCTAGGTGGTTGCTATGGTGTTGCTAGGTGGTTGCTAGGGTAACCGGAGTCATCGCTAGGCGGTTGCTAGGCGGTTGCTAGGGTAACCAGAGTGGTTACTAAGGTGTTGCTAGGGTAATCAGAGTGGTTGCTATGGTGTTGCTAGGTGGTTGCTAGGGTAACCGGAGTGGTTGCTAGGTGGTTGCTAGGCAGTTGCTAGGGTAACCCGGGTGGTTGCTAGGTGGTTGCTAGGGTAACCAGAGTGGTTGCTAAGGTGTTGCTATGTGGTTGCTAGGGGAACCAGAGTGGTTCCTAAGCGGTTGCTAAGGTGTCACTAGGTTACCTGGTTGGTTACTAGGGTTATGCTAGGTGATTGATATGGCTCATCCAGGGTGTCCTGGGTCGTTTCTAGGTGGTTATTAGGTGTTATGGGGGGTTTCTATGGCCTTATTAGCATAATTTAACACTTAGTTAATCAATATTAGCATGTAGCTATTCACTGCTAGCATATGTAGCATGTTGGAAGTCCTGTTTGCTAGCATGAGCCAATAGAGCCAACCCCCATGTCTCTACGATACTCAGATGCAGAGATATGGGTCTGGCTAAACGGTTGCTAGGGTACTCTGTTTGGTTGCTAAGGAGTGGCTTGGTACCTGCCAGTCATGTTACTCCAAAGGCTGATTGTCTAAATGACCCAACTCCCATGTCTCTACGACTTTCTGATGCAGAGATATAGGACTGGCTAAATGGTTGCTAGGGTACTCTGTTTGGTTGCTAAGGAGTGGCTTGGTACCTGCCAGTGATGTCACTCCAAAGGCTCCTTATGAGTATGAACAATATAAACCAACCAGAATGCCTCTACGACATTCAGAACTGAAGATATCTCACTTTGTATTTGGTTGCTAAGGTGCTCCATAATGGTTGCTAGGGCGTGGCTAGGAAGTGTTGAAGACGTTGGTGATTGGCAGTTTGCTGCCCCGAGTCAAACGAGCCCACCCTCAAATTTCCATGACTGTTCTATCCAGAGATAGGAGTCAATCAATTTGAATGGAAGTCTATGGGATGGGTTGCTAAGGTGCTCTAAATGGTTGCTAGGGCGTGGCTTAATACGTTCCCAGTGATCCTGAGACACTCATTGGTCGCCTGAGTAAAATGAGCCCTCCCCCTTGTTTCTGTGACGCTGTGCTGCAGAGCTATGTTCAATTCAAAATCCCTATGCACATAGTAGATGGTGTTTCATGGGACGGTTTTCCCCATTCATTTCAATGGGGAAAGTTTGGGAGCTCTAGCACCCCAGGGGTGCAACTTTTACCCCATTTTGTGGTATGATCTCACAGAGCCATCCACCCTCTTCAAATATGGCGAGTTTCGTCTTTTTACAAATTTCTCGCTCCGAGTTATTAATCGTCAAAGTCGTTTGCACCGCGTATAAATACTCTTCTAGGATTTCCGTTTCTATTGTGTCTATGGGGCAAGTTTGGGCAGCTCTAGCACCCCAGGGGTGCAACTTTTACCCCAATTTTTTGTATGTCCTTACAGAGCCTGCCAGCCTCTACAAATGTGGAGAGTTTCATCTTTTTACAAATTTCACGCTCCGAGTTATTTATCGTCAAAGTTGGTCGTAATGCATTGTCTATGCGTTTTTTCGGCTGTTTGGTCGCCCCTGGGGCGAACACCGTACCCCCGATCGCTTAGAAAAGATATAGCACACCTCTCCTCAATAGGCCGTACGTTTTGATGCCTCATTCATGGGTCTGGAACAAACGCCCTAGGAGGAGTAGCGCGCCGAAAAAAAAGTGGAAGAATAAGAAGAAAAATAATAAACCAAGGTCAATTTTTGGGCAGCTCTAGCACCCCAGGGGTGCAACTTTTACCCCAATGTGTGGTATGTTCTTACAGAGCCTGCCAGCCTCTACAAATGTGGTGAGTTTCATCGTTTTACAAATTCCTCGCTTTGAGTTATTAATCGTCAAAATTTCGTTTCAATGGGACGTCTATGGGGGTGTTTTTTGTTCCGCCCCCTGGGGCGAACATCGTACCCCCGATCGCTTAGTAAAGCTAGGGCACCCCTCTCCTCAATCGGCCGCACGTTTTGACACCTCATTCATGGGTCTGGGACAAACGCTCTAGGAGTAGCAGCGCCGAAGATTTCAGCATCATTATTATAGGCTTGGTAAGATAGTAATAGTAGTGCTCGCCAACGAGCACCACTAAAAAAATAAACCAAGGTCAATTTTTGGGCAGCTCTAGCACCCCTGGGGTGCAACTTTTACCCCAATGTGTGGTATGTTCTTACAGAGCCTGCCAGCCTCTACAAATGTGGTGAGTTTCATCTTTTTACAAATTCCTCGCTCTGAGTTATTAATCGTCAAAATTTCGTTTCAATGGGACGTCTATGGGGGTGTTTTTTGTTCCGCCCCCTGGGGCGAACATCGTACCCCCGATCGCTTAGTAAAGCTAGAGCACCCCTCTCCTCAATCGGCCGCACGTTTTGACACCTCATTCATGGGTCTGGGACAAACGCTCAGGGAGTAGCAGCGCGCCGAAGATTTCAGCATCATTATTATAGGCTTGGTAAGATAGTAATAGTAGTGCTCGCCAACGAGCACCACTAACTAGAGAGGATAAAGTTCGACGAGACAAACTTTAGAAGTTGGCTGAGAAGGTCGCACTGGAAACGGTAATTTCGCATGTTGGTAGCACAATTTAACATTAACTATGAAGTATGTTAAGAAACCAGAATTAACAGGTTGCTAAGGTGTTCTGGGTGGTTGCTAGGGTGTTGTTAGGTGGTTGCTAGGGTATCCTGGGTGGTTGCTAGGGTGTTGCTAGGCAGTTGCTAAGGTATCCTGGGTGGTGGCTAGGGTGTTGCTAGGTGGTTGCTAGGGTATCCTAAATGGTTGCTAGGGAAACCAGAGTGGTTGCTAGGGTGTTGCTAGGGTAACTGGAGTGGTTGCTAGGGTGTTGCTAAGGAGTTGCTAGGGTAACCAGAGTGGTTGCTAGGTGGTTGCTAGGGTAACCTGGGTGGTTGCTAGGGTGTTGCTAGGTGGTTGCTAGGGTAACCAGAGTGGTTGCTAGGGTGTTGCTAGGGTAACTGGAGTGGTTGCTAGGGTGTTGCTAAGGAGTTGCTAGGGTAACCAGAGTGGTTGCTAGGTGGTTGCTAGGGTAACCTGGGTGGTTGCTAGGGTGTTGCTAGGTGGTTGCTAGGGTCACCAGAGTGGTTGCTAGGCAGTTGCTAGGGTATCCTGGGTGGTTGCTAAGGTGTTGCTAGGTGGTTGCTAGGGTAACCAGAGTGGTTGCTAGGCGGTTGCTAGGGTATCCTGGGTGGTTGCTAGGGTGTTACTAGGCAGTTGCTAGGGTATCCTGGGTGGTTGCTAGGGTGTTGCTAGGTGGTTGCTAGGGTAACCAGAGTGGTTGCTAGGGTGTTGCTAGGGTAACTGGAGTGGTTGCTAGGGTGTTGCTAAGGAGTTGCTAGGGTAACCAGAGTGGTTGCTAGGTGGTTGCTAGGGTAACCTGGGTGGTTGCTAGGGTGTTGCTAGGTGGTTGCTAGGGTCACCAGAGTGGTTGCTAGGCAGTTGCTAGGGTATCCTGGGTGGTTGCTAAGGTGTTGCTAGGTGGTTGCTAGGGTAACCAGAGTGGTTGCTAGGCGGTTGCTAGGGTATCCTGGGTGGTTGCTAGGGTGTTACTAGGCAGTTGCTAGGGTATCCTGGGTGGTTGCTAGGGTGTTGCTAGGTGGTTGCTAGGGTAACCAGAGTGGTTGCTAGGCGGTTGCTAGGGTATCCTGGGTGGTTGCTAGGGTGTTACTAGGCAGTTGCTAGGGTATCCTGGGTTGTTGCTAAGGTGTTGCTAGGCAGTTGCTAGGGTATCCTGGGTGGTTGCTAGGGTGTTGCTAGGCAGTTGCTAGGGTATCTGGGGCGGTTGCTAGGGTGTTGCTAGGTGGTTGCTAGGGTAACCAGAGTGGTTGCTAGGTGGTTGCTAGGGTAACCAGAGTGGTTGCTAGGCAGTTGCTAGGCAGTTGCTATGGTATTTTGGGTGGTTGCTAGGCAGTTGCTAGGGTATCCGGGGTGGTTGCTATGATGTTACTAGGTAGTTGTGAGGTCTTCTGGGTAGTTACTATGGCATTCCTAGCACAATTTAACACTTAGCTAACCACTATTAGCATGTAGCTATTCACTGCTAGCATGTGTAGCATATTGACAGTCCAGTTTGCTAGCATGAGTCAATAGAGCCAACCCCCATGTCTCTACGACGCTCAGATCCAGAGATATAGGTCTGGCTAAATGGTTGCTAGGGGACTTTGTTTGGTTGCTATGGAGAGTCTTGGCATCTGCTGGCGATGTTACTCCAAAGGCTGATTGTCACATAGACCCAACCTCCATGTCTCTACGACACTCAGAAGCAGAGATATAGGTCTGGCTAAATGGTTGCTAGGGTTCTCTGTTTGGTTGCTAAGGAGTGGCTAAGCGTCTGCCATTGATGTATCTTCAAAGGCTGCTTGTCAGTATGAACGATATAAACCAACCACAATACCTCTACGACATTCAGAACTGAAGATATCTCGCTTTGCATTTGGTTGCTAAGGTGCTCCATAATGGTTGCTAGGGCGTGGCTAGGAAGTGTTGAAGAAGTTGATGATTGACAGTTTGCTAGCCCGAGTCATACGAGCCCACCCTCAAATTTCTATGACTTTTCTATCCAGAGATAGAAGTCGATCAATTTGAAAGGAAGTCTATGGGATGGGTTGCTAAGGTGCTCTAAATGGTTGCTAGGGCGTGGCTTAATAGCTTCACTGTGATCCTGAGACACTCATTGGTCGCCTGAGTAAAATGAGCCCTCCCCCTTGTCTCTGTGACGCTGTGATGCACAGCTATGTTCAATTCAAAATCCCTATGCAATTTGCCATTGTAGTTGGTGTTTCATGGGACGGCCTTCCCCATTCATCTCTATGGGACAAATTTGGGCAGCTCTAGCACCCCAGGGGTACAACTTTCACCCCATTGTGTGGTATATTCTTACAGAGGCTGTCACCCTCTTCAAATGTGGCGAGTTTCATCTTTTTACAAATTCCTCACTCAGAGTTATTAATCGTCAAAGTTCGTCGCAATGTTAAGTCAATGGGATTTTTGGGCTGCTTTTTCGCCCCTGGGGCGGACACCGTACCCCCGACCCCTTAGAAAAGATATAGCAACTCGAGTCAGAACAGGCCTGCGGCCTGTTCTGATTTTGGGGTCTGTAGCACTAACGCTGTAGGACGAGATGCGTTTAGAAAAAGGTGCTCAGAAGAATAATAATAATAAAAATAAGTTTATTAGCATTTCAATATGTTGGCTGCTTCTCAGCCAACTTAATAATAATAATAAGTTTAGATACAATATCACTAAGTTGGCTTTCTCAAGCCAACTTAATAATAAGAAGAAGAAGAAGTTTAGATACAATATCACTAAGTTGGCTTTTTCAAGCCAACTTAAAAACTTTCAAAGAAAGATGGCATGTGTGCCGTTTATTGTTTTCACATAGGGTTTAAAGTAAACAAACAAATAAAATGCAATATAAACAAACAATTACCTCGGAAGGAGGACCCAAACAAAAGAAAAAAAAAAATCAAAACACCTCTACCTAAGGGAAAAGTAACCTTAAATTAACTATACACAAAAAGAAAGAAAACAAAATACATATAACTTCTCTTACTCCCTAAATAATTAATAAACAAGAGAAAAGATAAGGATCCTAGTGATGTTACGTATGACACTGAAGCTTCGATGCGCGTATCGCTCATGTGACACAATTTGAAATGAAGCGCTGTATCGGGGTGTGTATTGGTTTCCCTGAGTCACGTGATCGATGACAAATGAAGCCTCACTTTCTGTCAAATCACGTGCGCGTTTCACTTTGCGTGTCAGAAGCTTCGAACCCTCAGATCTTCCTTAACGAGTCCTTGTTGACTTAGTCTGTTTGATGGTTTTGTGAGGAGAGTCAAAATATGTAATATATAGAATCAATACATTACACACACACATATATATATATATATATATATATATATATATATCAGTGTGATACATATGTGATATCAAGTAAAATGTGGTTTTAATTATAAGTTTTACAGACAGCGGCATGTGCGGAGAAGGAGGGGGGGGGGGGGGGGGGGGTATGGAGACACTTGATTCTGTATCGTACCTTGCACGAACACTACATAACTTAAATTAACATAGCTTACGTATTTCTTTATAAACTTTTCTATTGTATATTGTTGTTTGGATTTTTTCGATTTGTATTGTTTTGATCACTTTTCGTACCTTTTTTCGCCTGACTACCCCCACTTTCACTTTCACTTGATGCAGACATTTTAACGAAATACCTGTCATGGGAAATCTGCTTCTCCTTTATCCACAACAACAGAAGCCTCTTCATCTCATAAGTTATATTCGAACATAACTTCGATATAATCGTCATGCACTTGGAAGGATTTACATTCTTGATAACATCCTGCTTTAGAATGATATCGTGGATGTACTGCGATCATTGGTGAGAGATAGATCTCTCACGCGGACACACGCTCATAATGATCCTATCACAGAATGTCCTTATTTTATGTGTGTGTGTGTGTGTGTGTGTGTGTGTGTGTGAGTGTGTGTGTGTGTGTGAGTGTGTGTGTGTGTGTGAGAGAGAGAGAGAGAGAGAGAGAGAGAGAGAGAGAGAGAGAGAGAGAGAGAGAGAGAGAGAGAGAGAGAGCGCCTACTTTAGATCTTATTGAATCATATAAATTCATATTATATTTTATTGTCACACTTTATGGGTAAATTATTATTGTTTTTCTGGATACATTAAACACAAAAATATACAGCTTTTATTTGTACACATAGCATTGAAACGATGGAGTGTGTTGTGATTGCTTCATCTGACAGAGCTTCTTTCACAGGCTTCTGCCTGCTTTATTTTAAATAAGCACCAGATGGCGATGTTCATGACACTCGCGAAGCCTCGAATCTTTTCCCGAAACAGTCAGGGTGAAGCCTCGGTGCTTCATGAAGCCTCATTTCCACATCCCTAAAGGATCCTCCACCCTACATTACCCAAAAATGCTTAACTTAATAATAAATGAAATCAACTCAATATATGCTACAGCTCATTGTTAGTAACTCAACAAAACTAGAGAAGCGCACAACACTCTTACTCCTCTAGGACTGGAGGGCAGAATACTCTCAAACATTGTGTTTGTCTCTCTTTCATCAGGGTCTTCCTTGCAGTTTTATACTGGTTTCCACAAGACAAGCACCAATCAGAACGCGAGGAACTCACATGGTTGATTGAACACAGGTGGCAGTCATTAACCTATCAAGTGAAAAAAGTTAACAAGAGCAAAAGAGAGAGAGAGAGAGAAAAAGAGAACACAATCCAACACCACTCCTTAAAATAATGAACAAACACAATATTAATACGTCTAATGTAATATAATCATTAAATTGTGTATTTATGACCCGATGTGTTAGTCAGCCCTTGTCCTTTGTTGATAGTTTTAATTCTTATGTGTATATATGTCTTGATGCTTTGTTGGATGAAGCATTTGTCCTGTGACATTTCCCGTTTATCCTTCTTCATTCTCGTTGGACTGTTATTTCTGTTTGTACGAGAAGTGCATTTTGTGGAAAGTGTTGTTTTGAGTTGGATGATCAAAGAAATTTTCTGTTTATTTGATTGTGCCTCCTCGTCTCCATCATCCTTCTGCACTCTACAACAAATGTTCTGTGTTTGAGTGAGATAGCGAGTAGTATGATGAAGCAGAGTTCTCCAAGCTGGTAAAAGAAAAAGGGGGAAAGGAAACAAAAAATGAATTGCCACGTTGCCAAAACTAACAGATTTCTTTATGGCGACATCGTCATGTACTTCAGCTGCTGAAGAGATTGACAAAGAAGAGGACGAGGAGTGGATAGCAGCGGAGGAGGACCGACAGCCCGACAGAACTGACATATTGCAGTAATGAGGTGTATAAATATTGTGATAGTCATAAAGCACACACATTTAAAGCCTAGTTTAAGAGAAATTTTTCCCCTTAATGTATTTTCTTCCATTATAAAGCCTTCTGCGTAGCTAGCTAGTGTTCATAACATACCGATAACATACCGTTCTTAACACACCACAATTTACTGAGGATTATTAAAGCGGAACTAAGCTGGCAAACATCACAACCTAAGAAGCAAGACTTTTTACCTGTCATACTAAACTGACAATTAGGTCTGTTTTTTTTTTTTTTTCATTAATATTTATATAGGAATATATCCAAAATGTATTTCTATTTTTACAGCTTCCGTGAGGGGTCCCTATCCTCTCAAAGTACTGTAACCTTCTTCAAGTTACTAACAAAACTCCATTATGTTCATCCATCTGTGATCTGAGTAGTCCATTTCCTGTGAAAATATAAAAAATAAAATGCTGGTGGTCATATAATAAGAATATCATCGAAAAGTAGATTAATTTCACTAGTTCCATTCAAATAGTGAAACCTATATTATATTCATTCATTACACACAGACTGATATACAGTATTTCAAGTGTTTATTTATTTTATTTTTGGTGATTATAAACTGACAACTAAGGAAAATACCAAGCTCAGTTACTCAGAAAATTTGAATATTTGTGAAAAAGGTTCAAGATTGAAGACACCTGGTCTCATACTCTAATCATCTAATTAACTGAAAACATCTGCAAAGGCCTTTAAATGGTCTCTCAGTCTAGTTTACACAATCATGGGGAAGACTGCTGATTTTACAGTTGTCCAAAAGATGACCATTGACACCTTGCACAAGGAGGTTTTGATTCACAATCCCCTCAAGGGTGCGGTTATCCCTATTGTTGTACACTTTTTTTCTTTTCTTTTTTTTTTCTCTTGTAATTTTCATTTTATTTTGTTTGTTTTACACTGCAGATCGATCAAACGGGTGTTCGGTGTAGGCTGTTAATTGTAAGTCTTGATTTGTGAAGTCTTCATTTTATTTATTAGAGGCAGTCTTGCCATTTATTTTACACAACGGTCTACATTTTCACACACTTTCACGTGTTTCGTCAAGCTCAGAACCTCTCGGGCGGTTGAGGACCGACGGGCGTTGGGGGTATGTGTCGAGCAGGTGAGGGCGTCACGAGAGTCGGTGGCGTGATTGATAATGAGCGTCACCTGCGACGCCACCGGTATCTTGTCTCACGGAGGAGCGGAGCGATGACAGTGAAAGATGATAGAGTGTGTGTGTGTGTGTGTGTGTGTCCCTTCCTCCCTGAACGTTGACCATAGTTACAAATTAATAATTAAATACTAAATAATAGTAATGCTTGCCACAGGTGGTGGTGCGATTAGACTTGTAGAACAATTCATTGTGTAATGTGTGCAACTTCTTTTCCCTGCTTACGCACATTCTGGAGATAAAATGAATTGGTGACACAAATGGTGAGGTTGTGAACTGAATTTTAATTGTAGAAAATAAATGTGAGAAGAAAGATTATAAGAATTAATGACATTTAATTTTCACTCAATTTCATATGTTATATCCACATTATCATGAAGATTAAATCCCACATGCTATTTGTGCTGATTATTTTAGGCGATATACATCTAGAAAAATCCAAACTTAATTCAAAATGTATAAAAATAAAATAAATAATAATAATGATCATAATAATAAATATAGCTGCAAGCAGCCATGACGTGGCTAAGCACAAGGAGGGCATTAAATGTCATGCTGACATGGGTGGCAGCATCAGACCAACAGCAGTAAGCATCTAAAGACATTCCATTGACTTCAGTCGAAATGGCTGAAAAATCATCAATATGGTCTTTGGAAATTCAATTTAACAGTTTATCACGTTCGACCCAGAGACAGCGCTGTAACCAAACTGATGTGTCAAATCATGTGGTATGTCCAGAGAGAGGTGACAATGACACATGCAAAGTTTGGTGTTAATTGGGTAAAGCATTGCTGACATATAGCAATGAAGTCATTTTGACATCAAAGCACTTAATCTTGTCCGGAGAGAAAACCCTTTGTCTCTGAAATTTAATTTTATAAAATAATAATGTATCATTTTAATCAATGTGAAAAGGGCAAATGACATGTTGAGTAATGTTCTGCTGACATCTAGTGGCTGTAGTTGACATTTCAAGTTTTATTGTCTCAAATGGTAAGCAAAAAAGCTGTAAGCCAGACTGCACTGTGCTAAAACTCTGCAGGTAACCTCAGATCATGATTGACACGACACAGAAAGTTGTCAGAATACGCTAATGCATTGCGGAGATATAACCTCACTTTTTTTGGTGGCCATTTGGTCAAATTTGTTTAGCAATTTTATCGAAAACGGTTTGACGAATCAACTTCATTTCTATAACTTATTGTCAGCATGGTCTGAAGATGATGTGATTCAATTTTGGTGAAATTGGACAAACAATGTGGGAGGAGTTCAAAAAGTAAGTTTTTAAAGAAAAACAACATGGCAAACAGGAAGTCGAATTGTTCGTATCTAGAATCATGTTTTCCCATAACAATTAATAGAAAACAAATTAATTCGTTCCAGATCCGTAACAACGGAAGAAAACATGTTTTATATTGTTATAGACACAGATACTCACACATAATTATAGTACATGTACAGTATAAGGATTCGTGTGTTATCAAATAAAATGTGGTTTTAATTATAAGTTTTTATAAGTTTGGCCGAATATGACATATTTGGTATCTGTGCTCTCGGCTTGACCCAATGAACACATTGAGACCATTTGTTTTACAATAGGTTAAAATAATCAAAAGTTATTAGCATATTTGTAAATTTGGTTATAACTTTTTACCACAAGGTGGCGCTGACCCAAAACTTTTTTTATCGTATCAAGCCAGGATGCCGAAGACACATGCTGAGTTTTGTAATGATATGCCCTTGTGTTCATTAAATATAGCATTTTATGACAAAATTCAAAATGGCCGACGCTCAAAATAGCCGATATGAGAAAATGTGGTATCGTTTGACTCGGCATGATACACTGAATCTGAAGAGAGTTTTATGATTTTTGATAAAAGCGTTCAGAAGTTATACACAGAAATGTTGCTTTTGCGTATCTCCTAACCACTAGAGGGCACAGCGCCAAAACTCAGCAGGTAGCCTCAGAACATGATTGACATGACACACACCTAGTTTCGTCTCAAAACGCTAATGCATTGCAAAGATAAAGCCTCAATTTCATTTTTGCGACCTTTACGTCAGATTATTTTGCGTGTTATTCGTAAACGGTTTGACAAATCAACTTTCTTTTAATAACTTTCTGTCAGCATGGTCTGGAGATGAAGTGGTTCAGATTTCGTGAAATTGGACAAACGGCCTAGGAGGAGTTCAAAAAAGTATGTTTTTCATAAAATTCAAAATGGCGTGAAAATTTTCATGATGGAAAATGACGTCATAGGGTGCAATCGAATCGTCTTGAGCCAACGAATCAGAGGACAAAATAGTTTTGTTTCTAGGTCATACAGTTCAAAAGTTATTAATGTAAACGTGAGTGCAACTTTGGACAGTTAGTGGCGCTAAAGGGATTGAATTAGAGACTTCAATTTTTCTATGGTCAATGATGAGTGTGCCAACTTTCACCGTTTTCCCGCAAGCGGTTCTATGGCCTGCCATAGACTTTCATGGCGGAAGAAGAAGAAGAAGATGAAGAATAATAATAAAACGGAACCAGAACAGAAACAATAGGTGCCTCCGCACCTTCGGTGCTTGGCCCCTAATAATAATCAGCACTGCCTTACAGTCACATTGTCCAATAACATGTCAAAGTCTACAAATACAGTCAATCACAACTCATCATCGGTCCTAACCATTATGGTGTTCATTACAAAACCATCAAGAAGCATGTGTTCACAATAATATTTTCATCTTAAATTTTTGCCAACAAATTAATTATGTGATTTTGTCAAGATGTTAACGATGAGTCTGTTTTTTTGAAACATATAAATCCTCCGGGTATGTAATGCCTCACGATGGCACTGCTGGCACTGTTGGAGGATTATGCCAATGGCAGAATAAGGAGAGAACGAGTTTTCAGGGAATACTTTGCCACTCGCACTGCTTCTTTATTATTACTGACCCCACTGCTGTGGCCACCAAACAACACAGTTTTCCAAACGATGGCACTGCGATGGCACGATCCTCCACCTACCCTACAAGTCACATATCGATAAAGGCAGGCCTCAATTGCAGGGGAAAGGATATATTAATTATAACAAAAGAAATATAATACAAGAAAGGAAACAACCCACAAGGGGGGAAACAAACTAAACAGATAAACTGAAGACTTGGGAAACAAACAATGCAATACATCCAGGGAACACAACGAGAATGACAACGACATGACACAGGACATTAAACACACCGGGGTTAAATAGGGAACACACAAGGAAAGGTGATGAGCAGAGAACAGCTGACAACACTCAAGGAAAATGAGGTAACAAGATGGGCAGTGTTTCACAACCGAGGACACAACAAAGGGGCAGTGTCAGAGCTCTGTCAACCAACACACTAGAAACCCAAACTGAAGGGACAGAATCCTGACAACCAATGTTTCAATCTCAGTGTCTGAAAAATAATGTATTTTCTCACTTGTCGTCATTATTCAAAGTAGTCCCTCACGCAAGCCCTGACCTATGCGTATACACAAAAACGGGTGAAATGAGAAATGCCGACATCGTCGGCAGTTGGACAAAACATGTGAAAGAGTGTGCAACTGTAGACCATTGTGTAAAAGAAATGGCAATACTGCCTCTCATAAATAAAATGAAGACTCACAAATCAAGACTTCCAATTAACAGCCTACACCGAACACCCGTTTGATCGATCTGTAGTGTAAAACAAACAAAATAAAATTAAAATTTCAACAGAAAAGCAAGTGAAATATGGTCTGCAAGATAGATAGATAGAGTAATTGTCCACTGGGGAAAGTTGTTTTCAAAGTAAAAATGTGCTCATTAGCTACGGAATCATGGTAATCATGCATGTGCCTTTAATTTGTTTTATTTTTGATAAAATAACATGATGTATATCTCAACCATTCAGAAAGCTGCAAGAAATTACATTTGCACTGAACTATTTCCCATTTCCACGTAGATTAATACTAACATCTGTAACTTCTCACATGCAATTAAATGGATGGAAATAAAATGCGTAATGACGCACAAAGACTGACGCTCTGAGATGTGGCAAATGAAAGGATTCGGAGTGAACGCATGTTCAGACAGCAAGAGGACTTGCTGGAAAATGAGGACGAGTGGCTTATGAGCCGGTTCTGACTTCCTTGAGCCGTCCTGTTGGACCTCTGCGGGATTCCCCAATAATTGCTGCCAGTTTCTCATCAAGAGGGGTTAGCTCCGGTGTCCCCTTTCCCCATCCCGTAGCAGACACACTCTGGAGGTGGAGCGGTAGACACTTTTTTTGTGTCTATTTTAGCTTTTTTGCATCCAACCATTTCTTTTTTATTTCAGCCATGCACGGTCCGAGGTTGTGAGGCTACAGCATTTTTGCTATCTGAAATCTTTTGCCACTCAAGTGCGTTTTTTGGCATTAGTAATGCTCACACTGTGCCCTCCAAACAACATTTTTAATTAATTACAGCTTTTCTGTCACTTTGGGTTATAACATTTTTGGAAGACAGTACACTAATAGTGAATCATATACTATTTTGGTGCTAAAACACTGCAAATCTGCCATATCAACTTAAATTCCCTTCATGGTAATTGGAAAATATCCTCAAATGATACATTGATATACACATACATATTGATCTGTCACATCATAATTGGAGTATGTTTATGCAAGTTTGATCATATTTATTTTCCAAACATATTTGACCAATTCCAAACCATATTAATATTAACTACCGTACTATAAATGTGATATTTAATATCCTAAAAATCTTATATTTAGGTATGCATAATTAAGTAGATTTTCTTACAGTTAAACTGGAAGAAAAACTGAATGAAAAGTAAAAAAAAAATTTAAATAATAAGGAGAAGGATTTTAATACTAGAAATTGCAAATATAAATTGGACAGCAAAATAATGAATGGTTCAGCAGGTTCATAAACAAACTGGCCAAAAGGTTATTAAGATTAATGTGTTTTGGAATTGTTAAAATGTGATCTGAAAAAAAAAAATATATAATATATAATATATATATGACTTGCATAATAATTATGTACACGTGTGTTGTTGTGAAAGTAAACAGTAATTGTAATGGACATGTAGATACATTTTGTTATTGCATAGTTATGCTATAATAATCACAATGTATAATAATTGTAATAATAATAGGTATAATAATCTTATAAACAATTCTATTTACATATCTACATTATTGTTAATTTGTAATTATATTATTGTTTACTGTTATAGTACTGATTATTGTTACTTTAAAATAAATTATGTATTTGCAGAAGTTAAGACTATCTGTGTAACTCAGACTGAGTGATATCTGGGTAAGGTTTTTTTAAACAAACCAAGTTAAGAATACAAACGCAGTAAACATGGTCAAAACAGGCAGAGTACCAGGGCAGGCAGATAAAAGCAATTGAAGTAGTGCAGGCAAACACAAGTATTAGGCAGTTAGCAATGAGTGGTTCCACAGGTTGACAGAAACTGTGGACAAGTAATGAACAGAGGGAAACAAATCTATGTTGTCTATGAAAGATGAGCTATGGCATTCTCATTACTATGGAGTATGACAATGGGGAGGAGAAGCAATGATGGCAGAAGTGAGTCTAAGGAGTGTGGTTATAACACCGTTAGGGTTGTTGAAACAATGTCTGTAACTCATTGCTTAGCATATCTGTAATCCTGCCAGCTCTATTCTGATTCCATTCTTCCACCACCTGTGCCAGACCGGCACAGCCTGACAGCTGTGCAGCACTGCTCTCCTGATACAGGGCTGCTTTAGTACAAGAAACTGGGTCAGCAAGTGCCCCCATCTCTCTCTCTCTCTCTCTTTCTGTCCCTCTCTCTCTCTTGTACACACACATTGACAGTCTCTCTCTCTCTCTCTCTCTCTCTCTCTCTCTCTCTCTCTCTCTCTCTCTTTCTCTGTATATGTATATATATACAAACACACACATTCATATATGTAGATAGATAGATAGTCATGGTTGCAGTGGGATGACAGTGTGTGTATGTATATATGTACAGTAATACATCGAGATACGAGCATAATCCGTTCCTGGGCAGAGCTCATAACTCGAATTGTTCGTATCTAGAATCATGTTTTCCCATAACAATTAGTAGAAAACAAATTAATTCGTTCCAGATCCGTAACAACGGAAGAAAACATGTTTTATATTGTTATAGACACAGACACTCACACATAATTATAGTACATGTACAGTATAAGGATTCGTGTGTTATCAAATAAAATGTGGTTTTAATTATAAGTTTTTACAGTCAGTAAACAGACAGTAGCGGCAGGTGCGGAGGAGGGAGGGAGGGGATTGGTACGTCAACTCGTACCTTACACGAACACTACATAACTTACATAAATTAAATGAACATAACTAAACTTAGCTTACATATTTTTTTTGTAACTTTTCTATTTTATATTATTGTTTTGTTTGTTTTCTTACCTTTTTTCGCCTGACTACCCTTTACTTTCACTTTCACTTGGCGCAGACCTTTTAACTAAATACCTATCTAGGGAGATTTGTTTCTGTCTCCCTTTAAAAATAAGTAAGGTACATCGTCAAAAAGTGCCGTAGCACGACCAGTACACAATTCATTCTTCTCATTCTTCAGTCTTCTCTTCCTGACTCTCGTGACTGCAGACGTGTTTTCCTAAGCTCCGCTCTGACCTGCTTTGCCCTTGCGCTAGTATCTGTCTGTTCTTCTTCGGACCCACTGCTTGCTGGACTCCTGACAATATTGAAATGGATATGATTGGATTACTGATAGCGGGATTCCTATTCTTTGGCTTTGGGATTATCCTGACCTATCGAAAGATTGACAAGACAGCTGCGAGCAAATTCACCCAGCCGCTGTCTGTAGAAATGAAGAATTGCCTCGAGGCCGTGTCTGACCGTCTGAAGGAATTAGATCAGCGAGTGATAAAGATTGAGGAACTGAATCGTAAACTATGCAAACTGTATCGTAACAACACAGTCCGGACAGCGAGCCAGATCGGTGAACTCTTACTAATGGTATCCGGTCTGGCTATGAGACTGGACACGGTGCTGAGGACCAGAAATTAACTTGATTGGATTGAACTGACTGATTATGATCCGGACAAAATTACCGATCAACGAATGGATTATTAAAAAGGAGTTGTATTTCTGCCCCTATCTCTCGTTGGGAAGCCAGCATGATGACAGCCTGGTCTCTTCCTTCAGGGACAAAGCCACAGAACTGTTCTCTAAACATCTGTTGTTGTGACTACTCTCCCTCTCACCCGTCTGCGTGTCATGCCTCTATCTGTTCTTATCTATTTCCTTCCCCAATCTCCAACGAAAAAAATCCCTATGTGTGTGTGTTAAATTGCAGTATTATGTTCTTATGTGAAGGCTTGCTAATTTTGCATTCTTGTATTTCTTGTTTTCCTGGAGAAAAAAACGGCGCATGCTCTGCTGCGACGACACGTCTGTGAAAACAAATTTCCCGTTAAGGGACAATAAAATTCTATCTATCTATCTATCTATCTATCTATCTCATCAAGGTCATTTTCAATGCGGAGTTCTTGTAACACCTGCATCATGTGCACCTCGATCAACTCCTCAGTCAACAGTTCCTCCTGATGCTCCTGCTGCTAGATCAGTCATGCGGCACTGCGCCCATATTTATCCACAATTTTATGCTTCATTTCCATGGTTATCATGTGCTTCTTCTTCTCACTAGCATCCTTACCACTCACTTTCTTATAACTCATTGCTAATATGAAGAATAATGAACAAAATGGAGAGAAAATCAGCTGCTCGTGGGCGACGCGTACAGAAGTCAGTGAACACATTTTAAATTAATGTTAAAAAAAGAAAGTTATGTTTAAATGAAAACTCTTGTTCATTACATTTTTCTTCATAATTGCAACTGGATGTGTTGTATTTATTGTTACAAAACTTGTTCTATATATAGTTTGTTTGTTATCATCATCAAATACCATTGATCTGAAGCTCAATGCTGGTGCTGTCACGTAAGTAGTTTTCTAATCAGCAATAAATATAACAATTTCTGATTGATTGCATGATTAAAAATAACATACTGGTTAAAGCCCCGCCCACTTCCGGGTTAGGCCCCGCCCAGTCCGAGTACAGATACAGATACAGATAAATCATATGGTTAACAGATACAGATACAGATAATGCTGTACTCGCTCATCCCTCGTACTTATATATTTCACTGACACTGATATGGCGGTATCTACGATCATGAGCACAACGACACTATTATTATAATCAGATACACAGAAGACAAGAATAAAATTGATTTGAAGAATGGACTACAAATTGCAACTATACCTTCTTTATAATTTATTCCTCCAACTCTGTTGTTTTATTGCTTTTTGTCTTGTATTAATGTTCATTTGTCTGAACAATGAGTGTGTTGCAGGGTCTGTTTTATTTGTTGTTTTATACCATCTTGCCACCATCTGTACTCACAATTTTCCACAGTTTCACATATTTTTCGTTTTAGTTATTTATTTTTCTTTTTACAGATCTGAGATGTGAATGGTTAGGCAATAGTTGGGTTTCACGAATCATGGCACTTTAAATATGATAGATAAATAACTCACATATACATAATAAAATATTTTAAATTATTACACAGTGGAATTAAGATCAGTGCCAGTCACCTAATAAAAAATAACATAACAGCGAAATGTCTAGATTACATACTTTACCTGGTTCTGTTCAATTTTCTGGTATGTCAGGAGGAAAAAAAAAAGAGACCATCCTTGAAAAGTGAGCAGATGTATACTGGCTATTAACAACAGTGATTCAGTGGTCCCTCTGGCCTTTTAGAAAGCTGGTCTTCTCTTCAGCACAGCTGGTTTTGGTACATTGCTAAAGATCGTTTAGCAAACCCTGAAAGATCCAGGGCAGTCTGCACACCCCTCTGTAATTAGTACCCCACATGTGGCTACGTGTGGTTGTTCATAAAAGCCTGGTAGGATTATTCCACACCTGCAACCACTTTTTAGCTTGTTGAAGCTCCAGTCAGTATGGCTTTGATTTTCTTGAGATGACTGTTTGGCTAGAATTGCTTCTCATTTATGGAGGTAAGTTGAGTTAGATTGAACTGCGCGGTTTTAAATTTGATCAGTTGAGATTAATAGAATTTGCTGTGCCATTTGTTTTACATGGTCCTGATATATTAGCACTGCAAACTTATCTGGAACTTGGAACTGGAAGACTTGGATTGAGAGTTGAGAGATCTATCAGGTTGAGAGATCTAAGATGGCGCCGCTATGTTTGGCTGGCCACTTGCTTGTATGTTTTCTCGTGTTTGTTTTCGCGATTGTCTCGTTGTTCACTGTTTACAACCGCTCAACGCAGCTGGAATTGCGTCTTACAACTCACCGCCTTTTAAACTCTCATTTCTTTAAACTTCCACCACCACTGCTGTTATCAATTCCCCATTTCCTGAGGCGCCCTGTCTGTCTGCTACCAGGCAGTAAGCGCCGCAGAAGGCGCGGTCGGAAAGGCGGACTTCATGTCAGGCTGAGGATTTACCTGGACTCGTCATCGCAGAGGGGGGAAAATCAGTCTGGAGTTGGCTACGCTAGAAGATCGCGGGAATGCTACCGATGGCTTCAGCCGGTTGGCCTCTACACTGGCGTCCCTTCTCCATGTTCCCGCCGGGTTGGAATATCTACCCGGGGTCGCGTTCAGGAAAACCTCTGTCCGATTCCCTGTGTGACATCCCCACATGTCAACAACTTGACTACGTTCCACTTGGCACCTTGCAACACCAGATCACTAAATAACAAGACATTTGTCCTCAATGATATCATTTCCTCTCACAATCTGGATTCGTTTTTCCTCACTGAAACCTGGCTTCCCCCAGGTGACGTCAGTGCTTTTTCGGAGCTCCTCCCCTCGGGCTACCTCTACCTAAACTCCCCGCGGGAAGCGGGTAGGGGCGGGGGTATAGCCACCGCACATAGACAGTCCCTGAAGTGTCGCCAGTTGTCCACTAGAGGGTATTCCAGCTTTGAGCTGCAAGTTTTTATACTAACACTACCCTGCTGTCCTATTTTATGTGCAGTAATCTACAGGCCGCCCAAATTGAATAAGGTTTTCTTAACTGAGTTCTCAGAGTTCCTAACAGAATTTCTGGCTATGTTTGATATTTTAATTTGTGGTGATTTTAACATTCATGTTTGCTGCCCCTCTGATAAACCTGCTAATGATTTTAAGGCACTTTTAGCTTCATTAGATCTGGTTCAGTCCATATCTGGTACTCCTCATCGGTTAGGTCACACTCTTGACCTTATCATCTCTCGTGGGGTGATTGTGTCAGCTTGTGAGGTTGTGTATTTTCCCATATCTGACCATTGCCTCATACAGTTTGACATTTGTGCTGTTTTGCCAGAACCTTCAACTACTACCCCTCATCTTCGTCGCATTATCGCCTCATCTACTGTTGAAGATTTTGTTGCTTCATTCTCTGTTTATGATCTTGCTTCCATTGAGCTATCATCACCTCTTTGCCCTGACTTTTTCATTTCTTCCTTCAACACCATCTGCTCCCAGATTATGGACTCTGTTGCACCCTACAAGGTGAGTCGACTAATGGTCCTCTGGACCCCTGGCTCAATGACACAACTAGGGCCCTTAATCGCCAAAGTAGACAGGATGAGCGAAAATGGAAGAAGGATAGGTTGCAGGTGTCATTGGAGATGTTTAGGGACAGTCTGGCCACATATCAGAGAGCACTGAAGGATGCTAAAGGACAATACCTCTCCTATCTCATCAACAGCAATAGCCACCGTCCTGGAATTTTATTTTATTTAATTTTGTTATTAATCCGGTGTCTGTTGTCTTGAATGATGTTTCTGAAAATACATGTATTGCATTCAAGCAATATTTTGTAGACAAGGTTGTGGCTGTCAGGCAAACTATCACTCAACATTCTACTGTTGACATGCCGTCTCGTGCGGCACAATGTGTGCTAGAGAACTTTGAGGCTGTTACTCATGTGGACCTCAAGAAAGCTGTCCTCGAGTTGAAGCATACCACCTGCCCTTTAGATGCTGTTCCTGCAAGGATTTTGAAGGAGGCTGTTGACATCATTGGTCCCTGCCTTGTCTCCTTCATAAACAACTGTCTTATTTTGGGTACTGTTCCTACTCCTCTCAAACATGCCATTATTAGACTGTTGCTTAAGAAACCCAACCTAGACCCCTCCATTATATCAAACTTCCGCCCTATCTCTAATCTATCATTTCTGTCAAAGCTGATGGAGAAGCTTGTTTACGCTCAGCTCCAGGCTCATCTCCAACTGAACAGCATTGGTGATACATTCCAGTCTGGTTTCAGGACCAGGCTCAGCACTGAATCTGCATTACTGAGGGTGCATAATGACATTCTTGGAGCACCGGACAGAAAAAGCTCTGTGGTTCTGGTTTTACTGGACCTTACCGCTGCATTTGACATTGTGGATCATACTATTCTCATTTCTCGTCTTCAACATGTTTCTGGTCTGCAGAAAGTGGTGCTGAATTGGTTCTCCTCATACCTCACTAATAGAACCTTTTCAGTAATGCTCAATGACTTCTCCTCCTCAGTTGCCCCTTTGTCATCTGGAGTGCCACAGGGTTCCATTCTCAGTCCTATTTTGTTTTCACTCTATATGCTGCCACTTGGTCAACTCATGTCCAGACACAACGTTCATTTTCATTTCTATGCCGACAACCTCCAGATCTACCTTCATGTGATTCAGAGTAATCATTCGGCACTGGACCCTCTCCATAATTGTCTTCAGGACATCAAACAGTGGCTTTCACAGAATTTCCTTAATTTAACACCCTGTTCAGCCCGGATTCACTCAACAGTGGTTTTAGCTTTGGTCCCATGACACCTCAGTTTGCTCCGTCTGTGCGTAACCTGGGTGTTATTTTGGACAAAAACTTGCAGTATGATAAACAGATTGGTGCAGTAGTGAAGGCGAGTTTTTACCAGTTAAGACTTCTTAGTAAGGTCAAATATTTTTTGTCAAGAGCCGACCTTGAAAAAGCAATTCATGCCTTCATCAGTTCGAGGATCGACTACTGTAACGCCCTCTACACTGGACTAAATACATCACTCATCAGTCGCCTTCAACTGGTACAAAACTGTGCCGCACGTCTTCTCTCTAACACATCGAAAAGGTCACACATCACCCCTGTCCTCCGCTCGCTTCACTGGCTCCCAGTGAAGTTTAGGGTGGAATATAAAGTCCTGTTGTTTGTGTTCAAGGCCATTCATGGTTTGGCCCCAGTATACCTCAATGACTTAGTAAAAGTCTATCAGCCAGCCAGAACACTCCGCTCCTCTGATCATATTTCTCTGGTGACTCCAACATACAGATATAAAAAGTTTGGAGGCCGGTCATTTAGTCTTCAGGTACCAAAGTTGTGGAATGCACTCCCTCTGCACCTCCGAAGCTTCACGGTGCTGAGTGTTTTCAAAGCACACCTTAAAACCCACTTTTTTAATCAAGTTTTTAACACATAGCACTGGACTTGATTCTGATTCTGATTTCATTCCTTTACTTTGCTTTCTTTATGTTGTCATTTGATGTTTGTTTTGTTCTTTTGGAAAGCACCTTGTACACCTTTTGGCTGTTGTAAGGCGCTATATAAATAAATGTGATTGATTGATAGATTGATTGATCTGCTTATCAGGTGCTGTGTTAAAGCAGACATAATGACAGAGTCCAGGTTAGGAATCATAGATGAGACTAGTCACTAAAATGGTCACCAAAGTTTTCTCCTCAAAACGGCAGTAAATCCAAACTATAAAATAGTTCCCTGAAGAGGACAGACTCGTGAAGCACTCTTCAGGGAACTATGGTTACAAACGAATTCTGAGACATTCCCTTTCAAGGGAACTCACGGTGCATCAAAAGCGCTAGGGGAACGATATACCAATGCCACCTCAGTGACGAAGGCTGAAGAACCAGTGTTCCCGGAGCGGAGTTGAGGTCGAGCTGATAAAGCTTCACAAAAGTGTGTGGGGAGGCCCAGCCTGCCACATCTCAGACATCAGACAGGGATAAACCTGATAAAAGAGCCTTAGAGGCAGCCACGCTCCTGGTGAAGTGAGAAAGGACCCTCAGACAAGACGGGAATCCGGCTGACTTATAAGCAAGAGAGATGGTCTCAACTGTCCATCTGCTTAGGTTAGTTTGAATGCTGGGGCCCCCTTAGGGGTCCCGAAGCAAAAAAACAGCTGGTCAGTCTTATGCCAAGGGGAAGACCTATAGACATGTGTCCAGTGCTCGCACTGGACATACTTTATTTTTAAACTCCTGGTACTGGTCACCAAAGGGGGGAGGACAGAAGGCCTGCAGTACAATGGACCGTGCCACATTAGTGGGTACCTTAGGTATATAGCCTGGCCTGGGATGGAGGATGCCTTAGCCATCCCAGGTGCAAACTCAAGGCAGAGAGGAGCTACAGAAAGCCGTAGGTCCCCAATTCTTTTTAGCAATGTGATGGCTAAAAGGAAAAGAGTCTTGTACCATATGGATGGTGCTCATGAATGATCGATCAGATTGGAAAGTTGATTTCACAGATGGCTCCGACCAGTCTCTGAACTGACAGTTTAACACCTCTAAAAACACAAACCATCCTTCTTCACCCTCTCTCTCCTCTACTTTTCAAACAACAAAGGTCATAAAACAGCCCCCATCCTCACACAGAGCCACGCACGTACACTAAAGAATACCCAAATGTGCCATGTGACTATTACTTACAAAACAAACAGTTCAAAGGGTGCTTGGGACAGATCCTGGAGGACCAGGGACAAGTCCCAAGTAGGAACCATGGTCTTTACTGCAGGCCTCAGCCTGATGGTACCACGGAGGATGCGTGTGACTAGGGGTCCCTGCAAATAGACATGCCACCCAGAGGTAAATAATGAGCGGCTATGGCAGTCACATAAATCTTCAGAAAATCCCTGCAGCAAATTATTTTCTTGCACTTTACCTATCTACATCAAGAAGTGAAGAGTCTCCACTTCAGGGTGTAAAGCTTCCTCGTGGAGGGATCTTCGGAGAGGAGTATGGTCTCAACAACCTCGTTTGAGAGACCAAAATTTATGAGCTGGGCCCCCTCAAAGGTTGGCCAACGTGGAGCAAATAAGTGTTGTATTGAACTTAACAGATAACTCTCTCCAGAACTCCCGGGAGCAGAGCAATTGGGAAAAAAGCATACAGACATTGCCTTGGCCGCATCTGAACCATGGCATCCAGCCTGAGAGGGACTGGATGGGATACAGAATCAGAGAGGACAATGGGTCATTTCAACGGACACGAACAGTTCTACTTGTGCCTGACTGTAACTCAACCATATCTGCTCCACCACTTTGGGGTGGAGCCTCCATTCCCCAGGCCTCAGCCCCTGCCACGACAGGATATCTGCTTCCACATTCTGGTTCCCAGGGCGAGAGCATTCTACCTTGAGACCAAAGGAGGATATTTTGTGCCAATTTGTATTGTGGTCGTGAGCACAGATCCCCCTTATGATTTATATAGGAGACCACTGTTGTGCTATCGGTTTGGACAACCACATGGTGGCCCCTGAGGTCTGGGAGGAAAGCCTGAAGTGCCCTCCAAGCAGCTATCATCTCTAGCAGGTTTATGTGCCAGGATAACTGGTACTCGTGACCTTGGGTGGAGCAGTTACTCAAGATCGCAATGCTATCTGTCGATAGCATTTTGCATCCAATACGGGTCCTTGAGACATAAATCAGTGTTTCTTCCACATATCTAAGGCACATAGGCATTGCCACGTGACCTTGATAGTGTGGAAAGGGTTGGCTCCAACCTCAAGTGTAGCAACCTGTGCAGGATAATGCAGGAAGCTTCTGCCTGAGACCCGGGACCCGAGATTTCTGCAAGTCCTTTATAGTGAGTGACTGGCCAAGTTAATTTATTTTGATGGCTAACAGGATGGAATTGATGTGCACGAGGGAAGTCATGCAGACATCATGCCGAAATCCAGACCAGATCGACCCTGATCTGTTACGATCTGGTTCAAAGTCAACATAGATGACTAGTTATTTCGAAGGAGCATATTTAGTATGGGCTGCGATCCTCCTTTTAAATGCACAGGACCCAACGATAAACTTCTGGTAGGCTTAAGTATCCTGTTATGTGTGTATAAACTTATTTGTGTATATATATATATATATATATATATATATATATATATATATATATATATATATATATATATACACATACAATATAAGTTGTAACCGAAGTCACTTGCACCCACCAGAGCCGCAGACACATTATTATCGGGGTAAAACCCACTGTGGGTGGCTGGATTTCTCCAAGATCACGACATCTTGGTGTGGAGAGGAAAAAATGTCCTGAAGTGGGGGATTGACTAGTGCTGGGAGGGCGCGTTCGACTCGTTTATTTATTTTCTTAGGAAGAACGCACCTTGTTCCGCCGGCAGTGGCATGGGGACAGCGGGAGTCACCACCTCGAATAGCTCCTCTATGTTGGAATGGTGAATATTCACTCTCAGCATCTAATGCTGACAGTGTTCAACTCCTCAAAGATAGATCATTGCAGCGCCGGTTCAGAAGTAACTGTCCTCGAGCGTGCACTAACACTAGATCTGCCGGATATTTCACACCACACCATCAGATCCTTTTGCGAACCCAGGACCTAGGTCGCCGCAGAGCCCCGACTACAGCGGGACCCGAGTACTGGGGAGCGCGAGCCTGGGTGGACCTTGTATCAAAGACTGCCAGGTGGAAGAGGAGTACCTGCAGCGGTGGCTGGCTGCAGTAATTACAGTCAGCACTCTCAAGCGAACAACAAACGCTCTCCAACAAACACACAGTGTGTACAAATTTTTGATTTGCATTTTGTTAAAATTGGAGAGCCATTTTCTTTTAAACTAGCCTAGGGAATAGTTCTCGAAGGAAACTCAAACAACCAGTGTAACAACAACACACACACTCTCACACAATGCTTGCTGAATTCACTCAAAGCTGTCGTCACCGGTTTCCGGCGCATATATATCATCCTGGTTCATGACATCACCAACTTGCGACTGTCACTCACACTCAGTCGATTGATCGATCGTTTACATAGTGATTCACGAGACTATCGTCAAGGTATTCGCTCAGCGATTTTGACGCAATGTGAGTTCCCTTGAAAGGAAAGTGTTCTTACACATTGCAAATGTGTAAATGTGTCCTTACACATGCAAATTGAATGTGGCTTAAACTGGGAGATGGACCATAGCACAACATATGTCTCCACCTTTTAAAGTGCTGACTTTCTAGCAAAGTGTTAAAAAAGAGGGACAAGATACTGCAGACCAAAAGAAAGTATAGAAACACTAATGCATTCTCAAAGTGGAGGGCCTTTACAGTGACAGCACGCAAATGAATGGTGAAGAAATAATCCACACTGTGCTATTGAGCTCTAGTCTGATAGAGAGAGTAAGTAATAAGAAAGGATCTCTCTTTCTGAATTCAGTGCTGAGCCTCAGTAATGTGGGTCTGGTAATTAGATATTGATTCCCTCTGCCGATGAGTATTCTGAAATGTTGTCGTCTACCCTGATAGCTGGAATGCATAAAAGTCTGAACACATCTTGTTAATGACCCTGGCACAACATAATCATAGTTGTGTGAACTCTGTGTGGAGTCTTTGATAAATAATTATAGAACTTTAAGGGGGAAGGAGGGCAGTTGGTGGCTTGTAACCTTTTTTGAAAGAAAGATCCATAATTCAGATGGCTGCCAATGAGAGGAGACGTTAATGCATCATCTTAGTGCTTCATTACTTTGGATAACCCTGGCTGTGGGAATTATCTGCGCAAAAATAGTATTGGAATGAGAAAGGGATTTAGCCTAGGAGAAAATGTGGCTTGTTCTGACTTATTCAAACTGCCCATCTCTGAGTTGTGATATTATTATATCTTATAAGTCAACTACTCAGAGGATATATTTTTAACAAATGAAATAATAGTTATTCTTGTGACTTCTTGAATGCAGATTATATGAGCTGCCACAATTTTTTTTTAAATAGATGTACAGTGGGCTTCCTTATGATACATGTTTATCCTGAGAAAGTATGAAACCAGCATGGAATATGTATCAGATTTCATCTATTTAGCATATTCACATTTGATGCATCTTGATTGATGCATGCCCCCCCCCCAAAAAAAAAGGGAAGATGCTGTGATGTCTGGTTCAGAAAATGTCTGCTCTCCAAATCACTTAAACATTTGAACTCTCTCTTGCAAAATTGGCATCCCGAGATGCACCACATTAAGCAGTTCACACCTTAACTTAACCCTCTCTTGTGTCCTTCATGTAAAACTTGCTCAAAATCCATGCAATATTAAGAATGTGCAATAAGTTACTACACATGTTTGGTAACGTTAGACATGTCTCAGAGTGACTTGTTAGAAAGATCTCATTCCTAAAGAAGTAAACCAAAAGAGGTTAAATGTTGAAGAAGTTTTGTTTACTGTGATGGGTGTGCCTTCCCCAGAGTCTACCATACAAATTACCTTATGTTCCCAGTAAATACATTTCTATTGCTAGCTAATATTTTCATTTGAAAGAGGTTTCTTTTCTGCTATTTAAAGAAATGTCTCCAGTCTCAGAGTTATTTGTACCCAGATCAGCCTATAATAATGAGCATCTTTCGGACACTGTATTATTCTAAGTTCAGGTATGCATCTCTTACTTCAGGGGTGCTCACACATTTTCAGAATGGGAGCTACTTTTGAAATGACCAAGTCAAAATGATATACCCATTATATTTATTGAGAATATATATATATATATATATATATATATATATATATATATATATATATATATATATATATATATATATATATATATATATATAAAATAAAGGTTTTCTAAACCTCTCTCTCTCTCTCTCTCTCTCTCTCTCTCTCTCTATATATATATATATATATATATATATATATATATATATATATATATATATAGAGAGAGAGAGAGAGAGAGAGAGAGAGAGAGAGAGAGGTTTAGAAAACCTTTATTTTTCACTTCTTACTTGTTACAAACATAAAGTCTTAAAAAACATGAAAATGAAATGAAGTTTCATTGATAAATTAAATAAAATAAAGATAAAAAACAGATGTATATACAAACCTACAATAAAAATAAAAACATTTTAAAAACCTAAAACCAACTGGTCATCATGTACAGCACATAAAACCTCCTTCAAGCACCATGTTTCACAAAAACCAGGAACATTGTTTGTAAGGTTGTAGTACGCAAACTCAGTTCTCAGTCTTGCTGCCACCATCCATATCAGCATCACCTTAGGATCCGTTGCCGCCAACCCTAGACCTTTATTCTTTCTGGTTTTCCATATTGCCATTTTTGCTGTTCCTATTAAATAATTCAATAAAACTACTCTCTTTCTTAAAACAAACCTATACTTCAACCCCCCAATAAAAACCTGATCATTAAAATCCTCTGTAAAACCATTAAACCAAATTTTTAGTAACTGAAAAAGACTACCTAATCTTCCACATTTTAAAAACAGATGTTCTAAATCTTCTCCCTCACCACAAAACCTGCACTGCCCCCCCACCGCTGGGTTCAGGTGTGCCACGTGTCTGTCTGTAGCTATGGCCCCATGGATAATCCTCCACTGCAGATCAGCAGTACGCTTCTCCACAGGGGGTTTATACAGGGTCTTCCACCTGTCCCGCACAAAGAATTCTGGTCCCAACAAACCTGGCCATTTGGAGGCCGATGCATAGCTTTTACTGTGGAGTGGTAGAGCGCCTTCTTTGAAACATTGTCCAAATACTCCAGTTGAGGAGTCCGAAAGTTCAAGATAGAATCAGCAACTCCACCCTCGTCCTCGTCCTCGTCGCCCATCAGCAGTGAAATGCCAATCCGTGGAAATTCTGGTTTGCTACTCCGGTTTTTCATTTGTCCTTTTGGCATGTCCTCTCCATACGTGTTTTTCACTACCAGGGACATTTCTTCGATGAGTTTAGCTGCAAGCCTCTGTGACCGTAGGCCCGTGATTTCTTGAATAGCTCCACCCGCTTTCCATCCATCGTTGTCCATGAGTTGACCCAGCTTCACAATCCCATTCCCAATGATAAAAGTCTTGTCTGGATCGTGTTGTTAAAAAATAAAGGTTCCTCCGGAGCCCATTGAGCAGAACTGCTCCGATCTCTTTCCACTTTAAAAACGCTCCTCCACACATAAAACATTGTCCAATAAAATAGTGTAATTCCAGAAAGATTAATTTCTTCCAATCTCATTAAAAACAGGTGTTTGTCGAGTGCGAGACCCCCTGCCCTTTGTAAGATGGCACACGCAGTGTGGGTCCACAACAAGTCTTTATGGTATAGGAGTCTCTTTGCTGCTTGCAGTCTAAAAGCATTGATCCTGCTCCTGACGTCCACCAGTCCATGTCCTCCTTCGTAGACTGGCAGGTAGATCCCCGATGCCCGGATCCAGTGCTCACCACTCCAGAAGAAGTTCACCAGCTTTCTCTGTATTTCAGCAATGAGTTCTTCCGGTGGATCCAGGACGGCACACCTGTGCCACAGGACAGAAGCTGCCAGATTGTTGGCAACCAGAACTCTACCTCTGTAGGACAACTGTGGTAATAGCCATTCCAACTTAGACAACCAGGCCAGACACCTTCTCCAGCAAACCCTCCCAATTCTTCGCCTGATACTCTGCACTACCAATAAAAACCCCTAAAACCTTTAACCCTTCTCTACCCCATCTTAAGCCACCTGGAAGTGTTGGACATCTCGTCTCTTCCCACTTGCCTATGATATAACCCTCACTTTTCTCCCAGTTTACTTTCGCTGTAGATGCTTTTTCATATAAATAAATGTTTTCGTTTAATCTTCTAATGTCTTCCTGCCTTGTGATAAAAACAGTGATATCATCTGCATAAGCTGATAAAACCAAATTCACACTTTCACCCCCATTTTTAATCTCTACACCTTTTAGGTCTTTTCTCAGTCTGTGTAACAGCGGTTCAATCATCAGGCAGTATAACTGCCCTGATAACGGACAGCCCTGTCGAATCCCTCGACTGAGAAGAACGGGAGCGCTTAGACCCCCACCAGGTTTAACCATCAGAAATACATCAGAATACAACAACTTTACATATGATAAAATAATTTCACCAAACCCAAAGTTTCTTAAAACATTAAAAAGATACCCATGATCAACCCTATCAAATGCCTTTCCCTGAATGATAAAATACCCAGATTAATATTATTAAGATGGCTAAAATCAACTAAATCCCGTAATAAATAAATATTATCTAAAATTGACCTCTCTGGGACACAGTACGTTTGTTCTTTCTCAATTAAAAACTGTAAACAATGTTTGATTCTGTTAGAAAGATATTTGGATAAAATCTTATAGTCCAGGCATAAAAGAGACACGGGTCTCCAGTTCTTCAGGCAGCATAAATCCCCTTTTTTTGGGAGCAAAGATAAAACTGCACAGCGACAGCTTACAGGTAATGATTTCTCTTTAAAACAGTTTAAAAATACTTCATGTAAATCCTCTCCGATAATGTTCTAGAACTGTTTATAAAACTCCACAGGCAGTCCATCTATTCCCGGAGAGTGGCCCGAGGACAGCTGCTGCATCGCCTCCGTTAGCTCCTTAAAACTGATCTCATTGTCCAGCCATTCTTTCTGTGCATCCGGTAACTTCGGCAGATCCTGGAGTAATTCCTCAGCACTGTTAGAGTCACAAGGTTCTTTGCTGTATAGCTTCCCATAAAAGTCAACTGCCATTTGTTTTATTTCCACTGGGTCAGTCGTTATGGATTCATCCGTACGTCGCAGGTGAAACGTGTTTTTGCTGTACGTTTTTCTTCTCCAAATTAAAAAAAATAGGAAGTGGGAGCATCCATGTCTTTGATGGAGCAGTACCTTGCTCTGATCAGCGCCCCCTTCGTTTGCTCCTGTAAGAAAGATCCCAGTTCAATTTTTTTTTATTTTTCAGAAAGTCCTTCTGCACCACTCCAGGATCATCCATATTGCTCCTTTCTAATGGTATAATGTCTTTCTCCAGCCTTTTTATTGTGGTTTTAATGTGTGATGAGGAATGCAGGGTATAGTTCTGACAGAAGACTCGTATTTGAGCTTTACCCACGTCCCACCACTGGCTCAAACTCTCAAAAGAACTCTTCTTCATTCGCCATTCTTCCCAGAACCATCTAAATCTTTCAGTAAACAAAGCATCTTGCAAAAATGTTATGTTAAAATGCCAATAATATGTTGTTCTGGACAGTTCCTTCAGATTTGAAACTAGACTGACCATATGATGATCTGAGAACCCATTGGGCGAATGTAAAACATTTGCAACTCTATTATACCATGTTTTTGTAAGATAAAAACGGTCCAATCGAGCCCCACAGATTACATTGTCAGTCACCTTGACCCATGTATACTGCCTTTCCTTCTGATTCCTCATTCTCCAAACATCCATCAAACTATTTTTTTCCTATTATTTTGGAAAGTGCTAAACTGGTGATGTGGTTCCTCCCCATTCCTATCCAAGTCAAGTCAAGTCACCTTTATTTATATAGCGCTTTTTACAATGTAGATTGTTTCAAAGCAGCTTTACAGGAAAAACAATATAAACAAAGTTTGTTTGGCTGAACAGAAGCCCCAAAAGAGCAGCTGAATCAATACAATTGATGAATTTTAAGTGTTAAGTTTCCCCAACTGAGCAAGCCATAGGCGACAGCGGCAAGGAACCAAAACTCCGTCAGGTGACGTAACGAATGAAGCATAGAATGGAGAAAAAACCTTGGGAGAAACCAGGCTCAGTCGGGGGACCAGTTCTCCTCTGGCCAACAGCCAAACAGTGCATGATTATTATACAACAATTCAAGTCCAATATGAAGTCCAATTTGGTCCGGTTAGAGATGGGTTCATGATCGTCACAGGGGAGGGTCTAGTAGAGTCACGATATCCGCAGACACTTCAGGGCAGTGCTGTGCTCGTGTCCAGGTCCTATCCACAGTAATATCAGTTGTACAGTTCCAGTCTCCCCCAGAACAACACACGCACCACCATCGATTGTCTTTAGCGTTTCATTCAGTTTAATAAAAAACCTCACCCTTTCTGACCCGTTATTTGGGGCATAAACATTAACAAAAGCAAACAAAAAAACACAAAATTCTATCTTTGTTAATAAAATCCTCCCTTTCTCAATTTCATCCACAGTTAAAATGTTAAAATTCATGTTCTTTGAGAATAAAATAGCAACCCCAGCACTATTGCTCGACCCATGACTTAAAACCAGCTTTCCCCCCCACCACATACCCCACTCCACCTCATTATTAGCGTCAGTGTGTGTTTCCTGTAGGAAAGCAACATTAATTTGTTTTATCTTTAAAGATTCTGAAACTACTGCTAATTTCTTTCTATCTCTACCCCCGTTTATATTCAAGGAGCCAACCCTCAGACACTCCATAGAGAAGAGAGAGAAAGAAAAAAGGGACAGAAACAGAAAAAACCATAGTGAAAAAGACACCCTGTGTAACTTAACCATTTTGTTAGATATTTAAAGCACTAGACCTGCCTTGACGTAACTTCGTTAAAAGTTTCTTTAAACAAAATCTCTTTTTTTTGCTTAGCTCATCAAAGCTTACTGTTCTCTGCAACAATGTAGCTGAAGCAATAAATTTACCCACATCTGGAAAAAAATCACTGACTTCCACTACCTTCCCAAAAGTAACATCCAGAAAATAATTTATTTCTTGTAGTGTGTATACGTTTTCCACAACTTGGGAACCAACTTCAGAAATATCTGAAAAAGCATCGTCGTTATCATTACTCATTATTGACCCTTGTGATGTTTCTACTTGAGTTTCAGTTCCATCTCCACCATCCTCACCAATCACCTTTCCTCCGCTTCCTCTTACCGTAACCTCACCTTCATCTGCCATCACCAAATCCTCAACAATCACGGTTTCTCCACTTCCTCTTGCCGTAACCGCACCTTCATCTGCCATCACCAAATTCTCAACAATCACTGTTTCTCCATTTCCTAATGCCGCAACCTCACCTTCATCTGCCATCGCCCTTCCCTCAGTATTCCTGTTTTGGTCCACAGTAACAGTAGGCCTCACCTCACCTACAACACCATTGTCAACATCATGCACCTCATTCTCCACTCAGCTGTATGTCCTCCCTGCCCTGTGCTTTGTGTGGACACACCACCCTCTTATGCCCAGTGTCTCCGCATTCAAAGCATTTCATGTTTCCAGTACTTGCATACATTTGATAAGATTTTCCTTCATGCCAAAGGTTCAAATCGGGTTCACTCAGAAACAAAAAAAACCTGCCTTCTGAATGACAGCACATGTTTTAAAGCCGCATTTTTGCATCCGAGTGAAATCATTTTGATCGGGCTCGCGAACTTCCCGTAGCTCGCCAGAGATCACTCGATTTCGCTGTTTTTAATGAATGGCGGTACATTTGAAATCGTGACTCTCGTCGTCGGTGTAACCAGCGGTGAAATGGTAATGAAAGCGCCACTTACCACAACACCGCTGCTTATCAGACGACTGACCAAGACCTCCTCCTTCACAAAAATCACCACTGCCTTATTCATGCGGGAGGCCAAGCAGATGTTGTCATATCCGATCTGCTCGCCCGCCGCCAGCAACACATCCTCCACCGTAACGCCAGGTTCAACAACACACCTGACGCCATGACGGAGCGAGAGAGACGCCGCTCCATCCTCGGGGAGGGACGCCACCCTGACTCCGCCACACCTTACTCCAAACAATAACTTTCCTAAACTAATCAAAAACTTAAACCGTTATAACTTCAAAGAAAAAAGAAAAGAAAAAAGAGAAACAATTAGAAGCGCTCTCACCGTGTTCACCCTCACACGCACTCACACACTCCCAGCATGCACCAGAGAGAGAGAGAGAGAGAGAGAGAGAGAGATTTCCCTTCTTTGGTATTGCGACGGTAGACTGGCAGACGAGACAAATGCACTTTGAAAATGTCATCATTAAAAAAAAGTCCTCCTCCATTCTGTATGAAAGTGATACGTTTTTTTCTTCTTACTTGGTCCAGCTCCCCAACTCATTTTTATACCCTATCTTACGTTTTATTCAAAACAACTCAACTTTATTTGTATAGCGCAGTGGCTCTCAAATAGCAGAGTGATGCCAGGGGGGGCACGCGTTACCCTGGGGCAGGGGCGTCACTAGGCCCTTTTTAGCCTTTTCTAGATACCTCGGCATGCAAATCGGGTATAAAAGGCATTGCTCGGCGCGGGGGAGTGACGCGAACTGGTAAATAGTGCTCGTCCAACATACTTCTTTTAGGACGAGCGCTTCTGGTCTCTGCTGGCCAATCAAGCCCCAGACAAGAGACCGCTCGTGTCACAACCTCAACAAGCTCCTCAAATGCTGGCGAGGAGAGTGGCGATACCTCCTCGACCAGGTCAACACTAGCTGAATCCATCTCACTTTCTGAACTTGACAAAGCTAGTGCTGGAGTCACAGCACGGGCATCTCTTTTTTTCTCTTTTCTGGAGTGCTCGTGACTGGGACCCACTTTATCTCGTGAGGGCCGAGGTAAGGAAGGACCCACCCCAGCTGTCTCAGCGAGATCAACTTGTGATCCCCAGGACCGAGAGCGCCGCAAAGCGCAGGTCCCGAACCGCGGGGAACACTAGCCTGGGCGGCCTCGTTACAGACCGCCAGGCGGGAGCGGAGATATGCAATAAAAACCTCTCACAGTCTTACAGCTGGCATTCTCAAAAGCCGACCATGCATGCTCCCCTCCCAAACAGATTACACACATAACATGTGTATCCTTGCCTGTTATCAAACGTAGGCAAGGATAACAACACGGTGTGAACCTCTGTTCATTCGCCACATTTTCACACTCATTCTGCTGATTTTAGTTATCTCTCAACTCAAAATCACTCTCACACAGACACAGCACACTGAAGACATTCAGAGCTGAGGCGCCCGGGTTTCGGACGCGCTCTTATGCTCTAGCTCATGACGTCACCGGCAGTCGCCGGCGGTGACGCATTCACATGCGTTCGTCTCTCATTGGTTGCACAGATCTTCACGTGACCGAGGAAGACTATTTCCCCTAGCGCTAGATGCAGCGTCTCGTTCCCCTCAGGGAACCAGGGTTACATTCGTAACCCGAGACGTTATTTAAGTCGAAATAATGACTTAACTTCTCGTGCTTCTCCGCATGGTCAAAGCATGTAAATGCGAGATCTTAGCAAACATGACACGTTCTGTAAAACAGCTGTTAAAGTCAGTGTGATAATCAATTATATAATTAAAGAACATGAATGATAAATCATCAGTATATGAGAGGGATTCCATAGTATATAGTATTTTATTCATTTGTATTTTTGTGTATGAACAAGTTCAAAACAGTGATCCATGGATTTCAAACAGAGGAATTATAGACTGTTGTATTATAGTATTGTATAGTATTGTATTTTAGTGACTCTTTATGATGAATCTGCACATCAAAAGAGCATCCGCGAAATTCGCGTTAATAACACATATACTCATGCATTTTATGAAGACGTTACACTTAAACTTAACTAATAAATCCAGCGTTACTCCTATAGCGTGCAAGTTTTGCATTTTTCATGCAACAGTTTTCACCGGCTCTTCAATATCTTGCTTTTACATGCTTTGCCCATGCGGAGAATCAGTATTTCGAGAAAGATTCTTGTTATTTTGAGTTACTAAGTCATTAAATTGTTTCGACTTAAATAATCATTTCGACTTAAATAATCTTTTTTTTCCTCAACTGTGGCAGAACATAGAATTTCATAGGAGATAGATAGATAGATAGATAGATAGATAGATAGATAGATATACAAATTCATAGATATATAGAGAGATTCGTAGATATAAATGTATATATATATATATATATATATATATATATATATATATATATATATATATATATATATATACAGTAATACCTCGGTTTACGAGCGACTTGGTATACAAGAAAATCGGTGTACGAGCACGGAGGGTTGAATCGGTGTACGAGCATTGTCTCGGTGTACGAGAAACAAATTCCCTCACCCATGCGCAGTTTTGCGTCGAAAAGATCCCTTCATCACCCCTTAACTCGTTCATTCTCTCAGTGTCTCTCAGTTTGGGTGCATCATTCACCACAGTGCATTATTTTATAAGTTGTTGTGAATATGATTACATGTGAATATGATGAAACTTTATTAATGGCGCATGTGTTACCAACAGGACACATTGCACACTAATGAGACTCACGTGTGTTCACAGTCCAACGCACCCAATGACGTTCTTAAAGGGCCATACACTTTTAGAGAACAGCATACTATAACAGTTATAACTCTGTACAGATCATATACATAAGTGATTTACAGCGGTTTACCTCGTGTTGTTGCATTAATTGTGATCGCTATTCTTCACGTTGTAATATCATTACAAATGTTGATGGAACTAGTTAATCTGTGTTCAATAAGTTTTAAGTTAACAGTCTTGTCACTTTAAGAGGGCAGGGTTTCAGTCGGCGCTAGAGAGAGTTGAGTGTGAGGGATTTGAGAGAGCTTGTAAGCAGATATAGTTTTGATTCTTCTGTTATGTACGGCGTGGGTTGAGGCCAGAACAGCAATCCGATAGTTCTCAATAAAATCTCTGAATGAGAAGGAACCTGTCTGGTTATTAAAAGAAGCAACTACAATGTAGTGAAATATATAAGCAGTAACCCCTCCCCCCTCCCCTCTCCTCTCGTCTCGATCATGCCAGCAGTGAAGAGGTAAAGTGCATGTTACAGTAAATAGTTAATAATGACAGTTAAACTCTAGAAATACTTAATTAGTATTTATATGAGATCTTAATGGTTATAATTTTAAGTGTAATTAATATGTTAAAACCAAAAAATATGTAAAATGGGCATTTATGGTCGTGTGGAACGAATCAAGTGATTTTTAGTGCGTTCTTATGGGGGAAATTGTTTTGGTGTACGAGCATTTTGGTTTACGAGCTCGCTCTTGGAACGAATTAAACTCGTAAACCGAGGTATTACTGTATATAGCTTCATATATAGATTCTGTACACAGCAGAGCAATTCATAGTTTTGAATAAAAATCTGTAAAATGGGAATGGCATGATAAGATGTTGAAATTTCATTAAAACTCTGTGAAGCATATGAATTCATAAAACTTACTGTAACACGGGTTGCACAGTGCTCATGTGTATGGTGCGATGCGGTGAGACATAGTGTCACGTTTATGTCACAGTATTCAGGACTCTTAGTTTGCCTTTTCCTTGTCACATGTTCCCTGTTCCTTTTCTCACTCATCAGTTCCCATCATCACAGATTATTCACAGGTGTTTTGTGTTTCAGTTAATCTTAGTCAGTATTTAAGTTCTCCTTGTGCACTCCCCTGTTGTCGGTTATTGGATGTCTATGGTATGTGTAGCGTGTGTGGATGCTCCCTCCCGTGTTTCCCTAAGTTTCTGAGTTTGCACCCTCGAGTGCCGTTTGTTTTCTGTTATTGAATAAAGGGTTTTCTGTTTGGAATCAGAGTCCGCACTTCTCTCCGCGTCGCACACCAACACAGTTGGTCACACATAGAGGCAGATCGGGAGATGCTGCTCAGAAGGGTTTATTAACGGAAACCAAACACTTAAATAACGGAACAGAAAAAGCACAGGGGGGTACAAACTCGGAACTCTTAGAATCAACAGAGAGAACATACACACAGCACGACATCCAACAACTACAATACATTCACTACATCCAATAACCGACAAAGACCTGGGGAGAGAATGAGGAATAAATACACAAGGGCAGATTACGAACAGGTGGCATAATCAACAGGGTAATAAACTAACAAGACAACTACGGCAACAACATGGATACAGAGTAAAATATTTTTCATTAAGTATTAAAATGACTGTATCATTTAATGTACAGTAATACCTCAGTTTACGAGGAGCATGTGGAGCATGTGTTACCGACATATAGAATATAGATAGGATGGTAAGGAAGGTAGGAAATTCTCCCTCGTCTAAGCAGTAACACCCCGCCCGAAGTAAACAAAATTTGGAACGAATTAAACTTGTAAACCAAGGTGTAACGGAGTTAAATGTTCGGGGAGGAAGGAGGCAGGAACCGGCAGACGTTCAACAGACTTTAATGATGAAATAAAACAAATCCAAAATAAACAGACAGATACAGGTACGGTAATCCAGGCGAGAGGTCAAGACAGGCAGATAGCAATCGTAAACGTTATTTCAGGCACAGGTCAGGGCAGGCAGAACAGGATCAAATAACAGGTAACAGGCCGAAACGGTAACAGGCCAACAAGACAGGATATAAACGCTCAGACTGACAACCGTGGCTAATAAAGACTTCGCCCTGAGCTGTGGGGAAACCAGGTTAACATAGTCTCTGTGAATATGAAACAGCTGGTGTCAAAAAGGCCTGATGGTGTTCAGCTGGTGTGTACAATCAGTGCAATGTGAGGGTACCTGGGTAATGTAGTGTGTAGTGTAGAGTCAGTATAAATGTGAGCTCCCTCTGGTGGCCAGGGAGGGGAGCGCAAAGCTCATATTCATAACAGTATCCCAATAGACCCAAAAGTAGCCCAATAGATGTGGTAATAAGCCGTACATGTTAGTGTGAAGCCTTTTTTGGCATTGAGCAAAAAAAAAAAATGGATTTAATAAAAATATGGGGTGCATAAATAACATTGAATAGGTAAGGACAGGTTGTTGTTGTTGTTGTTTTGACTGACCTTATGTATTTGAATTAGTTTCCCATTCAGACACAATGTATTTAAATAAATCATACTGTGATGAATCAGTACACAGACAATTGCACAATCCAATTATAGGAGTTTTTATTTAACAGTTTAAAGGCATCAACAGAAGCTAGCCAGTGAGTATATGAAATAAACAGTTGCAGAAAATGATAGGGGTTATTGACCAAGTACAATATATAATAGCCCAAGTCCACACTAGAAGATGATTATAGGCAGTTTAACAGTTAAATATCAGACTTTCATCAAAGATGAAAGGGTAACAACTACAGTTCTGTAAAGACAAGGGCAGAGTCCATTCAGCGTATTCAAAGACAGGTAAAGAGTGAATGAAGGTGAGCCCAAGTGATAACGGCATGGATAAACAGTTATGTGTTGGTTGTCAGATATCTCCCAAGCTCCTGAATTTTTCGTTCTGTCAGCCCATTGGATTGAGGGTGGTAACCCGAGGTAAGACTGACTGTCACCCCCAAGCTTGCAGGCTTTGGAGAACCGGTCAACTGTGACTAGGATCTGAAGGTGGTAAGTCAGTAAAAAGGCAACACCAATATGGGACCAAGGACACCGAGGAATGGGTAATGGAACCAGTTTGCCCTCTGGTAGATGACGAGGTACTTTGGCTATGGCGCAGACGGAGCAGCCTTTAACGAATCGGGATACATCTTGGGACATACGAGGCCACCAATACCTATTCCTGAGTAGCAAGAGGGTTTGATGACTGCCTGGATGGCCTGAGCCCAGAGAAGAGTGAGGGGAGTCCATTAGTGGTATGCGACAACTGACCGGCACATAGGTTCGCCCCTCAGGACCTCCTGGCAGAGCAGGTTCAGATCTGGTGGCTTCAGCGATGTCCTCATCAAGTGACCATTGTATAGGGCTGATGATGAGAGCTGAAGGGAGTATGAGTTCCAGAGGAGAAGCCTTGGCAGAGGGCACAGGTTGCAGACAATTTTGGAGATAGTATGAACTCCAGCGAACTTCACAAGAGCGCCAGCACACCGAGGGGGCATGTTGGAGCATCCAAGGCCGTCCCAGGATGATGTCTATGGTGGTCCTTCCAGCACCATGAAGGACATGTCCTCTTGATGTAAACATCCCAGACGCAACGTGACCACAGGTGTAACATGCCGTATGTAGCCACAGCCCAGCGGTGTTCCTAATATGGTGTTGGCCCGGAGGGTTTGATTGGTGAACTGTCTTTTGAGATGAAGTTTGCGCAGTAGATTAAGGGACATGAAGTTGATGGCCGAACCAGTGTCTATGAGGGCTTTTGCTGAAATGGAGAGTTGAGGTGTGATCACCATGACATTAGTCAGGATTAAGGACAGTACTGAAGAGGGAGTCTGGATAGCACTCACTGCTGGTCATAGTGGCCGGACAGGACAGTTGGGTAGAAGATGACCTTCAGCACCACAGTACAGACAGAGATGCAAGCATATTATACTTTGACGTTCAGTGGAAGTAAGCTGCATGGAGTCGATTTGCATGGGTTCTGGAAGGTTAGTAAATGTTGAAGGCGGAGGAGGCCAGGAGTGTTGTTCAGTGAGACAGGCAGTGAGACGCTGAGAGATCTGTATGGACCGTTGAATAAAGCTCTCCAGCCCAATGTTGTCATCATAGACTGCCATCTGCTGGCGGATGTTGGAATTTAAACCTTGACGGTAAGCAGTCAATAGTGCAACCTCGTTCCATCCGCTAGAGGACGCCAGAGTGCGGAACTGGAGAGAGCATTCAAAGACTGAGAATTTTCCCTGGCGAAGGCGATATAATTGATCTTGAGTGGAGAGTAGGTTGGTGGTTTGGCCAAATACCTCTTTGAAATGGGCCACAAATGATGTTAAGGACTGTACAACCGGGCCGCCGGCCTCCCAGATGGATCTAGCCCATTGCAGTGTGCGCTCAGTCAGTAGCAAAATCATAAACGCGATCTTGGCACGATCGTCAGCGAATTGGTGCGACTGCATTTCCAGATAGAGGGAACATTGTAGCAGGAAACCACTGCAATCTTCTTCCTCACCAGAGTATGTCGCAGGTCGGGCTATAGGACTAGCAGCTGCAGATGACGAGGAAGCAAAGGTATGGGTGTGGAGGACTTGCTGCAGCGTTTCAGGGGATTTTCAGCGGTGATGGGATCCGGTGAAGAGATCACGCTAGCGGCTGCTTCGGATGTATTTCGGTCTGGTCTTCTGTCATGGTGCAGAAGGAGACTCAGACAGTATCAGCGTTTACAGAGTTTATTTAAGCAGCAGGCAGAACAGCAATTAGAAGAAGCGGTGAATGAACAGACTTGTCGGAGAGTGATGATGATGTTGATTAAGACGAGAGAGGTAAGGCTTGCAGAAAAGGTAGCGCGTTGCTCAGAAGGAATCGGGCGAGGGTTCAGTTACGAACTCATAGACCAGACAATGGGAAGTGGAGTGAAGGCAGTTTATGAAGGGTGATAGGAGAGTGGTTGCAGGTGATTGTGATTAGAATTCCAGTGATTGCGATCGGGTAGGTGGAGAGTAGCGGTCTGATGATGTGGGTGTGGGAGAATCCATGACAATTTTGTAATGAATGTAATAAAATATAGAAAGAATAAGAGTAAGAATGTAATAAAAAAAAAAACACTCAAATCATTCCAAATGAGCATAAATGCCCATTTTAAATATTGTTTTTGTTTTACCCTATTTATTACAGTTAAAATTATAACCATTAACATCTCATATTAATACTAGTTAATAATTGACAATTTACTGTAACGGCGTGCACTTTAGCTTTGAGGAGATTCGGTGCTGGCATGAAGGAGACAAGAAGAGTGTTTTACTGCTTACAGAGAGAATTTCATCCCATCTTTCTTACTCATCTTGAGGGCCATTGTCTACATGCTGTACTGGAAGTATATAGTTCACTACGTGAACAATAGCGATCACAGTTAATGTTAACAAAAGGAGGTAAAACTACTGTAAATCACTTATAAAAGTATGCACTTAGGACTTTTCCGCAAAAAATGTACGTGGGCGAGGGGATATGTTTTTCGCACTCGGATACAATGCTCATACACCGATTTGACTTTCCATGCTCATACACCGATTTTGCTCATAGTTCCTCATAGTCACTCGTTAACCAAAGTATTAATGTATGTTCATGAAGGAAAATATTTCCTTTTTATACTGTCTTATGCAGTTCTCTAATAAAACGGTATTAGATTGCTATTCTCGTGCATCTCCTCCTGCGCTCACGTTGTGGAAAATGTGACTGTAAGGCAGCGCTGATTATCATTATTATTATTTTTTTATACATTGAATTACGTTTGGATTTTACTAGATATATTTACCCTAAAACAATCTGCACAAATAACACTGTTGGGTATAATCCTCATGATAATGTGGATATAACGTATGAAATGTAGTGAAAATTAAATGATTAATTCTTATAATCGTTCTCCTCATTTATTTTCTACAACTTCAGTTCACGACTTCGCCATCTGTGTCACCAATTCCTTTTGTCTCCAGAATGTGCCTACGCACGGCTCAAAGTTTGCTTAAAGGTGCGCACATTCTCCCGTCCAGTTTTGTTATAGATCACAACCTTAGCGTGGAAACTGGCATACTTTATAAATGAGACCTCTGATGTTTTCTGAAGTAATCTTCTGGTTTATTATACCAGGATTATTTCAGTATTTTCCAGAGTTCTACTTTAAATTTAGGTTTTCTTTCATGTATTATTAGATTTATTAATCCCATACTGCCTCTATAATATTCGGGTCTGGACTCTGTGGATGTCACGATTCTGCAAGAGAGAGGACCCAAACGCAGAATGAAAAGTGATGGGGTTTTATTGATACAACAGAAGAAAAGGCACAACAGTGAGGCAGGGTAGATAACAGGCATGGAAAGAGAACCACTGAGGCCAGTTCTGGGTGAAGACGGGCTGAGGAGAACAGGAGGGGCAGCACTGATCAAAGATTCAGCAGGAGCACGCTGGACCTAAGATCTCAGACGTTGACCCAGTCTTGCTGCCAGGTAGAAGCTCACAGAAACAGAGGCTTGTTAGAAACCTGGACCAGTCTTGCTGCCAGGAAGTGGGAGTTAGTGGCCAAAGAAATCTCAGGGAAGGAACAGACACAAAACACATAACGAGAAGACAAAACAACAAAGCAAGCCAAGATAATTGATTATAAATTAAACAAGATGCAACATAAAAATTATGAGAGCAACTAACAACAAAGTAGAACAGAACTAGGAAAAAAAATTATAACCTTGCAGAGGACAAAACAAAAGAACAACTTTTCAAGGAGTAGACCTAGATAAGGGGAAGAAAATTGTAAGTAGAAGTTAACTTCTAGCTCAAAAGAGAAAACAAGAACAAAACTGTTCATATTTTTTTCTTTTTTTAATTGTTTAATAAAGAACCATCCTCTAGCAATTGGGTCCTTGTTCTCCTTCGACCCCTGTCAACTAAAGTTCTCATGTAAGAAAATTGTTCTGCTTAAATGCTTCTTCACTTGCTTATATACAAATCTGTATATTGTACACAAATCTGTACTGTATATTGTGTTTAAACATATCTATGAAAGATGTACTGTGTACAAATAGATCACAGTGCTGGAAAAATAACTAAATAAATAACAATAAACTAAATAACTAAATAAATAACAAAATAACTTACCTCAAGAACTAATTTTTGTATTTGTGGTATACAGAAGCCAATAATCAGTTGCACATTGCAAATGCATCTTATGTCAAAGCACAACGAACACATGCTGCTTCACTGCATGTGCACTACAAGTAGATGGTGTGTGAATTGGATGTGATACAGATTTCTGCTGGTTTATGTTCAGTGAATGTCTCAGGAAAAAGGCAATGGAAAGTGAGGTTCACGGCTTTCATTAAAATTCATACACAACTGTCCAATGGAGACTGGTTGGTTTAGAGCTCCACTCAGCTTTCAGACAAACTAATTCAGTTTAACGTTTTTATTGCCTACCTCAGTCCCAAAATGTCTGTTTGGAGACATGTAACACCACAGCAGCAAAAGAACCTCATCTAGTTATATCTCTTTATTTTTCTCGTTCTCTGAGACGAAGCTGCCCACTTCAGCTGATCCTACCCCTACCTCCTCCTCTCTCTCTCTTGCCCTTTTTCCTCCTTTGTTCTGTATCTTTCCTCAATCCTCCTATGAATATTGAATATGTTGTGTGATCCTCTGGCTAGTTCAATATTTCAGTGAGCTCTTTCTGGTCATGCCCCCCTTGGGCCCTGCCTCAGCAAATAATATATTGAAGAAGGTACAAATGAAGATGCTGGTGTGTGGACTGTGGTATGCTGTATTTGCTCTGCATTCTCCTGTGGGGGTTCATGAAAATACTTTCTGAGAAACTTAAAGAATCCTGGGACAAAATGCCTGTTCTTGTCTGGTTCCTCTGAAAGGTAACAAGGCAGCATACAGATGGAGGGAGTCCAAATAGAGAGCCTTCATATAGCCTTTAATAACCTGTCTGGTTATTAAAAGCAATGATACAATGTAGTGAAATATATAATCAGTAACACCCTGCCCCCTCCCCTCTCCTCTTGTCTCCGTCATGCCAGCAGTGACAGGTAAAGTGCGTGTTACAGTAAATTGTGGTGTTTTTTTCAGAGTTTAATTGTCAATTATGAATTAATATTTATATGAGATCTTAATGGTTTTAATTGAAATGTAATTAATAGGTTAAAACCATTTATTATTTTTAAATGGGAATTTATGGTCGTTTGGAACGAATCAAGTGATTTTTTTGTGCATTCTTATGGGGACAATTGTTTTGGTGTACGAGCATTTTGGGTTACGAGCTCGCTCTCGGAATGAATTTAACTCGTAAACCGCGGTTTTACTTTACAGTGTTTCCCAACTCTGTCTTTGGAGGGACACCAACAGTACACATTTTGAATGTCTCCCTTATCTGACTGCAAGAGAATTGCAGTTGAGACCCGAGGACCAGATATGTTGAATGAAGACCAAGAGTCAGAAGTGCAGTCAATAGAAGAAATTTTAGTGAAGGTTAGTTTGCAGTTTCATCAGCAGAAGCCAGCTTCAGGTCTCACAAGGAGTTCGTAGGCCGCCCTACTTAAAATAACATTGTTACAGCAATTATACTCTAACAGAGTGTACTAACCACATCATTGATGAGAGTTAAATGATTCTGATTGGCTAAGAAATAAAGATAATCAAAACTGGTAATTTTCCACACAAGAGCAGACAGTCTGAAGCATATCTTCGTTGATCACATGGTTGACGGGTTAATGACATGGCTTGTCGCAAACAATAAGTCATTCTATCTCCTTATGTTGCCAGTTAATCACCTCATCAATACAGACGCATATTAACGCACACACAGATACACAGCTTCTCCAAGGCTGAAATTGGCTCAGGCTCCAACTATCAACAGAAAGACTACCCAAACAGTCTGATAACATGTTCTATCTGGTGAGACATGCATACAATATTCATCCTTAAAAAATATACATAAAAAAAATACATAAAAAATACATAAAAGTAAAGAAAGTTACTAAAACTAATAAAAGTTAATAACATAAAAGGGGGGGGCGGGGGGTTTGATTATTAAACACACCTCCTCACCGCCAAAGCTGCAGCGCCACAGCCACTTGCAGCCGCTCACGGACTGATCCGCGGCCCGGTACCATTTGATCCACGGACCGGTCCGCAAAATCGTTCCGGGCCGTGGACCTGTTTACCCAATAAAGTCTTTTTTCAAAAAAATTGTCATGTAACCATAAATTTAGAAAGGGCCCACTTGCCAGATTTATGTCCCTTTGGGATGGATTATTCTTGGTTTTGAGACAGAGTTCTGACACTCTCATATTGTCTTGTCTTTGTGTGAGCGTGTGGCTTTGAGTATGCACTCTCCAGTCCATGTGAGATGTCTTGTATGCAGGGTGTGGTGTTTGCTTTTTCTTTTGCGCTCTGTTTTGGTGTATAAATGTTTGGTTTCGAGTTCACTCGCATTACGCTTTCCTGTTCATGTGTTGTGCTCTGTGTAGCATGCGGTTTGTGTTTTCATCGGCCTCGTACTTTCATGTTATGTTTTGTCATGTTGTGTGTAGCACGCAGCTTGTGTTTTCACAATCCACATGCTTTCTAATCATGTTTTATGTGAACACTCAACATACGGGTTTTCTTGTTAGCTGTGTTCATGGTTTTTTTTAGCAAATGGCTTGTGATTGTGTTCACTGGCCATGTGCTTGTGTTTGTGTCATGATTTTTGAGCACATGGCTTGTCGTCTGTTTCCTTGTACCACACGCTCGCGTGTCTATTTGTTACTCGTTACCTCATAATTGATTCATTTGCGCCACCTGTTCTCCTTCGGTACCTTCTTGTTGTGGCTCCCTATTTATTATCCTAGTGTTTGCTGTTCTGTGTGAGATTCTCATCGGTCTTGGTTTTCCTCAATGTGTTTATGGGTTTCATGGTTTGTTTTTATTTTTTTAATTAATAAAGCTGACCTCATGTTTTCTCTTCACCCTCACTCCAATCATATAAATAGAACAAAATGGCATTTATTCATTTTATTTGTGATGCATTAAAAAAGATGTAAATTATCAAAGCAAATGAAAAAAAAAAACCCTTCCATCTGACACTAACAAACTTGCATTTAAGAGGTAGCAGCATTTAATATTTCCCTACAACCTTGAGGGTTTGAATGTGGAATTTGAATGTCTTAGTTTGTTCAGTCCAATCAAGAGTCTTTGTTTTTATAATATTCTGAATATTAAACATTTTTCTTGACAGAAGAAAACGACTTTGGAATGGGATGGTTGAACATCTTATGTCATTGGACCTTTTCATTTCTTTGGTGTATTTCTATGTACCAACATTTATAAAACATCACATTATTTCAGGCAGGCTATTTCTGATGTCTACCAATCCAGTTTTGACATTTATCACAGCAGTTAATTTAAATCCCCATTTATTCAGCCTCTCTGCTGTTGTGTGGCTGTGTGTTTCATCTAACCCTGTGGCTGCATGAACAAATGTATGGAGTTTGCACAGAAAAGTTGCACTACAACACTAACTTTATGCATTATCGTTATAATCAAATATACATTACCAAAGTCGCCCTGACCAAACTGTTTCTATGGATTTCAGTTGATATTAGACATCCTGTAATAGTATTATGCATATAACCAATCTCTACTTTATCCTTTCCAAGAGGACAACTTAACTAAAACTCACCAAAGTTCACCCCATTCTGCCCACACACTAGGTACTGCTCAGCATTCCAGTATTCCATTGAGCATGTGGTCACTGCAATGGCAACTAGTTTTAATAGATAATTTTAATTTTAATCTCCATCAAAATCCTTAACTGCTTGTGCCTGATGCCTTGTTTCCAGGAGCCTGGGCAATAACCTTTAGACCACTCCTACCTTGAAGAAATTTCAATGGACATTTGCTGTACCAGATATGTTTATAAACTATAACTTTAAATGTATAAACTTTAAATATCATGTCTCTCAAAAGTGCAGTGCAAGGCACGTACCTTATTGATGTTTGTAGGGATCATTCTCATCAGACAGCTCTTAAGTTTGATACAGAATGATGGCCTCTCAATTTGCCTTTCAAAGGGTCAGTGCTCCAGGATTCATGTGTCGATATGTCAAGAGGACAATCTTAAGAATCATAAAAGCATGCAGAGAGTATTGATTCACAAGTTCACACTTACAAATGATTCAGGAGCAATAAAGAGAGTTATTGAAAGGTGTTGTTGGAGGCTCGGTTGCAGTGTTTGTTGAGTGCAAGAGTTCCTTTCGACAGTGGGATACTGTGAAGGAACTTGAGAGGAAGAGTTTATCGTGAAACTGGTACATCTCAATCTTGGACAATGTGGCGAAAGGCGGGGCATCACATGATCGCCTGCTAAATTTGAACACATTGGCTGGCGCTGAGCCATAGAAAGCGCTCAAAGCTTGTTGCTGTTCAGTGTTTCAATCTCTTGAATTATTTTGGTTACAGACGTCTAAATACACGCACGAAACAACAAAATCAATATGGTTTGTAAAAAAACATTGATTTCCATAAGTAAAATCTTTCAATTATAAAATTGACAGTTGAATTTATATCAGATGCATGTTGCATATTTAATTTCAAAACAAACTTACCTGTTGGAAATCGAAATATCAAAGTTTATGAAAGTTCACAAACTTATTGGCTTTGAATAAACCCTGAGCAGGGGTTCATCCAAATATCATAGACTTATAAAGCTTATCATAGACTTAAAGGATTGAAACAGTGAAGGCAAATAATTACTTTGAAATAGGAAGTGCATATGGTTTCTTTCCAGCGAGTCCACTTAATAGCCGATTAAGTTGAAACGACAAGGCAGCGTTGGCAATAAGTACCTGATTCTTGTGTGGCGGCTGAGCGCGCGATCGACTGTAATGAGCGCGATCTGAAGCAGCGCGTGCGATCGGACTGTACTGCGCGCGATCTGACTTCGGTGCGCGCTACTGTTTGAGCTGCGAGGAAGCAGCGCGTTACTTTAAAACAATCACATCTCAGACGTGGGTTCCCCGGAACAGTAGTATTGAGATGGCGCAACTGCTCGTGATTTAGCGATGCTGAAATAAAAGCGCCGGGAAGGATTACAGCTGCTCTTGTTTGTGTGAGCTGACGGACAGAGAGAGTGTGAGCTGAAACTGCAGCGCGGTCTGCTGAGGCTCGCGGCGGCCTGGCTAGCAGGAAGAAAGCGGCATTGCCTGAGAGTCGAGCTTGCAGCTCAACCAGCTTTATTATTCTTTCTCAATGGCAGGAGCGATTAAAAAGGGGCCGATGTAGAGCTGCTGGATATGGATGTTTGCTTGGTGGCGAGAACAGGCCTCGCGTCTTACTGTGCGTTTGCTTGTTGTTGCTTAGGACCCGTTTGTTTGGTCTGGCACCCGTGATGTATTGCTGAGGGTGATGTAATATAGTTAGCATGGTGTTAGGCGGATGAGGATCACTACTGGGTCCGGAGGTTTTCGTAGAGAATCCATCTAACGAGTGGAGCTCGATTTCGGGTGTATAGCGACCAGAAGGCGGAGCCACAATGCCGTAAACTGTCAAGCTGCCGAAAAATGTCAAAGAGCTGTAGGTGAGTCAAACATGTCTATATATACATGCTTCCTCTCCTGCTGATAGGATGAGGTGTAATTGCTGATGACGTGTTGATTGTGTTAATCATTTGAACGTGCTCCTCCCGAACTTTGTTAATAAAACATCATTTAGTGTGAATTGTATAAAAAAAAAATGATTTCACACAACTTGAAGGCTTGCTTTGAAAATGGTATGGCATATCGAATTTGTATCATTTATATCATTTAATCAACTCAGCTTATAATTTCCTTAGTTTTTGTCCTTTTTCATTACTTCTATACTCCTATGATCACCTTGGATGTGCAAGGTTCCTCTGGGCACATAATTTCATTGGGGATATTTGCATACTATGAAACAAGATAAATGTATTACATTTTCGACTAATTTATTTTCCAATATTTCAAAGATGCTCTTTAGAGCTCCCAGGTCTGATGGTCTATGCTTTTAATTGAAGCTCTTAGCATTGTAGTTATGATGTGCCATTTTGTTTACAGAGGGACTGAATCTCTCTGTAATTGAACAGCAAGAGGGCTAGGAAGAAAGAAAAAACAAGACAGCGTCAAATAATCCAATCCTCTGAAATGTAAATTAATGATGATCTTGCTGTAAGCTGCTTAAAACATAAATGTGAATAATGGATGAGAATGTTACAGAATACACTACAATGTTACACCAAATCGACTGTTTTTTGTTTGTTTTGTTTTTTTGACTGCACATAGCTTGAGTTGATCTGGTTTTAGGCACTCAAATATGACACTCATCAATCATAAGGAGCTTGACGCTTCTCTTCAGTGCAATGGACAGTTTCCTCTCCTCTGTGAAGAGGCTGGAATTAATGTATTTTAAAAATTCTCCTCACCCACAGAGGAACACCGATGTACAGGGAAAATGTCACCTGCAGTGTGAACTGAGGGAGGCAGGCAGCCATGTGACACCCAGTTGATAATGGCTGACAATCATCATAATTCTGTCGCATCCTCATCTCTGTCACTGAGCTGTTCCTGTCTAACATGGTTGCCAGTCACTGAAAAATATGCCTCTCAGTCATTAAATATTTTTATAAAGATTTCTGTATCCTTGTGTCAATTGTATTATTTTCCAAAGATGTATTAGAAAAATACATATTGTAAGAAAAAAATATGCAAATGCAGTAAATGACAAGCTGACACCAATGTTATAGTTAATTACACTGAAAGTAAATAACACTTTTATACATTCTTAACTGAGGATTAACAAAACTTAAATAGTTTGACAAACAATATGGTACATTTGAAGATGGTTGTGGGGTATTTTATACACAGTGGTACCTCGAGATACGAAATTAATTCGTTCCGAGGCGGCCTTCGTATAATGAGTTTTTCGTATCTTGGAACACATTTTACATGTAAAATGGCTAATCCGTTCCAAGCCCTCCAGAAATACCACATTAAATTTCATAATAAAGCTAAATTGACCTATAAAAAATGAAATAACGTAAAATGTTGATGTGGCAAGGGGGGCGTGGATATAAACAGCCTAGAAGGGAAAGACGGAGAGAGAGATCCAGGCGAGACGTGAGTCGGCATGGAAGCGGTGAACGCGAGGCTCACGAGCGAAGCGAAAGTGAAACCGAAACCGAGAGAGATTGCGAGTGACATGGATCTCAGAGGGCGAAGCGTGACTCAGCTGAGAAAAGCGGGACAGTGGGAGTGAAACGCACCTGCTTATGTTTTGATTTGTGTTTTGATTTATTTAAGACTAAAGAAATAAAAGCTTGTGAGTCTCAGTAAGCTGACCCTGCCTCCTTCCTTCTCCGTGATTAATGAACCTTACCACAGTCGAAGCTTACCTTTCGAGTGAGGCTATCTACGAAAGTGGCGGCTGAGGAGGAGGAGGACAAACGGCAGATACCAGCTTCGTACTTCTTTATGATCTCCATCTTTGTCTCCAGAGCTAAAGCACGCCAGCACTTACGTATAGAAGATGCATGATGGGAGGAATGCTGTCCAATTAGAGAGAAGGATCTCATGGCTTGGCTAGCATCAGGAACCAATGGGAGAGCAGGAGGATGGTGGCGAGTCTACTATAACTAAGATGGCGGCGTGCGGCGCGAGTTTTAAAATTGTTATGGGGCGAATCTCGGACTTTCAGAAACCTTTCGTATCTTGAAAACTTTTCTTATGTAGAGCTGTAAAATTTTTCGTCTTTGCTTTCAGAACTTTTTTGTAAGTTGAGCCTTTAGTATCTTGAGGTTCTATTGTATATATTTATTAGAGTTGAGCCGGATACTCGGCTGAAACGAGTATCCGATATGGATAATGCATTTTTGCCGAGTACGAGTATTATAGGAGTCATTATCTGTGCTCGGATTGAATAAGAATCCTCACTGGGTAGATTAATGAACCTTGTGTGACATTAATTGTACTTTCTATTCTGTAGAGTCTAGAATCAACTGGTGAAGGGCTTCAGTGATGGCTGACTTTCTACAACTTTCTCCCATATCCTGACTGCATCTCTGGAGCTCAGCCACAGTATCCTTTGGGTTTTTCTTCACCTCTCTCAAGGTTCTTCTCCCCTGATAGATCAGTTTGGCCGGACGGCTACCTTTAGGAAGGGTTCTGGTCGTGCCAAACGTCTTAAATTTAAGGATTATGGAGGCCACTATATATATATATATATATATATATATATATATATATATATATATATATATATATATATATATATATTAGGGATGAGTGAGGACAGCATTATCTGTATCTGTTAACCATATGAATTATCTGTATCTGTACTCGGACTGGGCGGGGCCTAACCCGAAAGTGGGCGGGACTTTAACCAGTATGTTATTTTTAAACATGCAATTGATATGGGTTGATCAGAAATTGTTTTATTTATTGCTGATTAGAAAACTATTTACATGACAGCATCAGCATTGAGCTTCAGATCAATGGTTTTGATCACGATAACAAACAAACTATATACAGAACGAGAGAGGGGGGGACTGTGTGTTTTACGGATCAAATAGTCTGATGCTGTCATGTAAATAGTTTTCTAATCAGCAATAAATAAAACAATTTCTGATCAACCCATATCAATTGCATGTTTAAAAATAACATACTGGTTAAAGTCCCGCCCACTTTCGTGTTAGGCCCCGCCCAGTCCGAGTACAGATACAGATAATTCATATGGTTAACAGATACAGATAAAACTGTCCTCACTCATCCCTAATATATATATATATATATATATATATATATATATATATATATATATATATATATATATATATATATATATATAGTGGCCTCCATAATCCTTAAATGTAAGACGTTTGGCACGACCAGAACCCTTCCTAAAGGTAGCCGTCCGGCCAAACTGATCTATCAGGGGAGAAGAACCTTGAGAGAGGTGAAGAAAAACCCAAAGGATACTGTGGCTGAGCTCCAGAGATGCAGTCAGGATATGGGAGAAAGTTGTAGAAAGTCAGCCATCACTGAAGCCCTTCACCAGTTGATTCTAGACTCTACAGAATAGAAAGTACAATTAATGTCACACAATAATAAATAATGTCAATAAACAACATATAATCATAGATACAAATAAAAGACAACATATCATTTATAAAAAAATTACATCACAATTCCCTCCTTTTTATCATTTATTGGTAACTGCAAAATATCATTGATTAGTTCGTCCAAGATAACATTCATTAAGAGTTCAAAACAGCATGAAGAAAGTATCAAAAGTTTCTCTATCACATGTATACCCTTCATCGCTTAAATTCATATAAATGATCACTCTCCTGAATTTGTGAAAGAAGAAATGATAAAGGCTGTTTTTGTAGCGATAGTAGAACACATCACATTTTGTAGGGATAGAAAACACATCACAATTGGTCTTATTGTGCTAGTCTTATCGTCACATTCCTGTGGTCTTGGATACATGTCTGGAAATGTATATTCATAATTAGACAATCACAGCATTTGATACAAATCGTGCTTTTCAATAATGCTGAAATCCATTGAATTACACATGGCAGGCATGATTTTTTTAAATCACCTCTCATTGAGATTAGTTAAAACCTTTAACAATACATTTAATGTACATGTGGCGAGCAGGGCGGGGTCGAGGGACCGTGAAAGCGTCACGAGAGCTGGTGGCGTGATGGATAATGAGAGACACCTGCGAGCCATCGGTCTCTCGATTCTCACGGAGGAGCGGAGACATAAAAGGAGGAGCGACGACAGTGAAAGCGAGAGAGGACCAGGCCTGGAGTTTGTGTTTTGGTCTGTTGTTGTGTGGGCGGCAGTCGGCCACGAGGGGCTGCCACCATTATGTTTATTTGGAGTCATGTTTTATTTTGAGTATTAAAGTCTTTGAAACATCTGCCGGTTCCTGCCTCGTTCCTCCCTGAAAATGTAACTCCGTTACAGTACACACTTGTAAATATGGGATTTTTTTTTTTTTTTTTTTTTGCCTGTAGCATGATTTCTTTTAAAGCACTTGACACAAACACAACCACCTTTCTCACCATAAAACATACTGGTTTAATTTCATGCAGGGCTCAACTGACTCTCGCTGAGATGCTTACACCTGCACAAAAATGTTAGTCGGCAGAGAATGCTTTCTTTCCAGAGCATCCCCAGAAGAGTGGTAGGCACAGTTTTGGGTGAAGTTGTGGCTTCAGAAAAAACTCTGTGACTGTTATTTAATGGCCCCGCCAGAGCCCTGACTTAAACCAAATTGAGCATCTCTGGAGAGAACTAAAATGGTTGTCCACCAATGCTTACCATTCATACTGACAGAACAGTAGAGGATCTGCAAGGAGGAATGGCAGAGGTTCCCCAAATCCAGGTGAGAAAAACGTCTCTTTACGTATGTACCGTATTTATTCGAGTATAATGTGCACACGTGTATAACGTGCACCCCTAATTTTCAATTAAAAATCGGTAAAAAATTTTGTTTCACACCAAGCATTGTAATTGACAAGAAAAAAAACGTCGTTGAACAGTGTAGCCATGATAAAAAACATTCATTTATCGTATAACATATAATTGTATAATTACTTATACAGTAATGCCTCGGTTTATGAGTTTAATTCATTCCAAGAGCGAGCTCATAAATCAAAATGCTGGTATACCAAATGTCCCCATAGGAATGCACTAAAAATCAATTTATTCATTCCACACCACCACAAATGCCCATTTTAAATATTTTTGGGGTTTTACCCTATTATTTGCAGTTAAAATTATACCCATTAAGATCTCATATAAATTCTAAATAATAATTGACAATTAAACTCTAAAAACACTTGACAATTTACTGTAATGCACTTCAGCTGAGGAGAGAGGAGAGAGGAGGGAGGAGGGGGGAGCGGGGAAAGCAAGGATTCAAGTGCAAATGAGTGAATTTATTATAATAGTGTAGAAAACAAATGAAGTGATAATCCAGAGTGAAAGTGAGACGGGGAGCCGCGGATGAACGAATGAAGGCGCGGGAGCCGCAAATGAACAACGAACGAATACGCGGGAGCCTCGAACGAATGAACTAACGAATTCGTGGGAGCCTCGGACGAATGAATTCATGGGAGCCTCGAACGAACGAACTAACGAATTTGTGGGAGCCACGAAGGAACGAACGAATTTGTGGGAGCCACGAAGGAACGAACGAATTCGCGGGAGCCCATGATATGAGATGATATGAGAATCAGGTGCTCAGTGACCACACACATACATACAGACTCAGGCAGAACTAGGAGACAATTAATTCATGAACCGTGACAGTTACTGCTTAGAGGTCCTGTACGTGTATATTTCACTACGTGAACAAAAGCAATCACAATTAATTAATGTTAACCACTTAATCACTTATAAAAATATCACTGTGGTGAATGATGCAGTCAAACCAAGCAAAGCAGAGAGAATGAATGAGTTAAGGGGTGATAAATGGGTTGGAATCGCATGACTGTGTTATGAGTATACGATAACTTGTGGGCGAGGAAATGAAGCGGCAAGGGGACTTTTTTTTTTCTTCGCGCTCGCATACAGTGAGCAGCTGCAGCCCGTAAAATGCGCAGCGCGAACTCACAATTCGCTGGTGCACTCAAAGGACCGGCCGTCAAAACAAACCCCACCCCAGCCCAGCCCTCGTGTATAATGCACACCCTAACTTTGATTTATTTTTTTGGTAGAACATTTTGCCACAAAGCAAATGAACAGTAGACTTACGCCAGTTAGCAGTCCTGAAGACATAAGCGTACAGTGCGCGCACTGGACAGACCTTGTTTCCGTATTCCTGTTCATGATTGTCAAAGGGGGGGAGGCAGAAGGCCTGCAGCATGATAGACCAAGCCACATAGGTGGGAACTTTGGGAACATAGCCTGGTCTCGGGTGGAGAAAGGCTTTCGCCATACCGGGCGCAAACTCAAGGCACGTGAGGGCCACAGATAGAGCCTTTAGGTCCCCTACCCTCTTAAGCATGGTAATAGCTAGCAAAAGGCTATCACCATGGGTTCAAAGGGGGCCTTGGACAGAACTTGGTTTACCAAAGACAAGTCCGAGGCCAGAATTCTGGTCTGTGCAGCAGGTCTCAGCCTTATTGTACCACGGAGGAAACAAGTGAATATGGGGTCCCTGCTAAAGAACGCGTCACCCAGAGGTAAGTGGTAAGCAGCCACATAAACCTTAAGGGTGAAAGGGGACAGCCCTACCACAAATCTGTTTTGCATGAACTCCAGCACTTTACCGACCTGCCTCTAACTACACCAGAAAGTGAAGACTTTCCACTTCAAGGCATACAGTTTCCTCGTGGAGGGAGCTCTGGAGTGGAGAATGGGGCCAGACCCTCAGTGGCCAGACCCACATTTTCCACAGCTCTGGGCGGGGGTGGAGAATATAACCCTCTGCCTGGGACAGAAGGTCCCTCCTGATCGGAATCTCCCAGGGGACTCCGTCAAGGAGGGACACAAGGTCCGAGAACCATATTCTGCTGGGCCAGTAGGGGGCCACTAGCGTGAGATTGACCCGACGAACTTTGGCCAGAACTAATGGGAGCAGAGTGATCGGGGGAAAGGGGTACAGGCGCAGCCTCGGTCACGCATGGAGATGTGGATGTATGTGTCTTTGAGATCAATCGTGACGAACCAGTCCTCGGACTTGAGGGCTGTCCTGGTTGTCAAGTAGGCCAAGAGCAAGCGGTTTGACGACAAGCTGCAGAGACCAGCTCGTCATAGAGAGGACAAGCTTGGCCCCATCAGATCCTTGTGGGAAATGTGGACACATCGCCTTCCCCTCCTATTCAACCCTGGCAAAGATGTCACAGTGGATGAGCAGCTTGTGCCATTCAAAGGGCGATGCAGATTTCGGCAGTACATGCCAAAACATGCTAAATATGGGCTAAAAATTTGGGTGACTGCTGATGTTGCCACGTCCTATGCCTGGAGGTGTGATATTTACCTGGGCAAGACAGGTGATGTTCTTTGAGCTGAGGTACATGTTTTGATTTTCTCAGACACATCAAGGTAAGTGCGCAAAGGTCTTACTCTCTCTCAGACACACACACACACACACACACTATAATATGCTGTTATACTCCATAAAACTCCATATAAAAGCCAGAAACTAAGCTTTTTTTTGCACAGGCCTATCTAAAGGGTTAATGGTGCCACCTGGTGGTCAACAGTAAAAATTACAAATTTTACCTCTTGCCAACAGGGAAAACCACAAACAATCAAGAATGCATGATTATATGGTGTCACGGCTTTGCAATCAAAAAATGTGGTTATAATGGAAGTCAATGGGGCAAAAACAGCCACGAACAACAAATGAGGGAGAAAAAATTCAAATCTGATGCTGCACAAAAACTAACAATGCATCAAAACCAATGTTAGTATTAATCTTTGACATGTCCAAGACTGTGATAAAAGGTAAAAAAAAAATCCAGTCTACAATTATTTTTTATATTGAAAATAAGTCATTTTGTGTGTTTTTTTTCCCAAAGTCAGTGACATCATTTAGGAATTTGGCAATTAAAGAGTAAAAATCCCGGATTTTCTTTTTAAACATTTAGTAGTTTTGATCAGGACTGAGGTTGATTAACAAATTTGTGCAAAAAAAAAATTTGAAAAAAATATTTATCTGATACATTTTTACAGCAGTTTAATTTAGTGGATGTTTTCATCCACGAACATAACGAAAGGGTAGTGAATTTGAACAATGCACAAAAGCTAATATATCAATATCAACGACTGGTGGTCGATCCTCTTCCTGTTTAGCATTTAATCTCTAGAACAGACTTCCTAGCATTTTTCGAGGAAGCATATACACTCTGTCAGTTTGAATCTAGATTTAAAACACGTCTTCAATCCAACATATACGAAACACATTATACATTTGTATAATTCATATGATGCTGAATGATTGCTAGGGTCCATAATTTTCAGTCAGCCAGTAATGGCAAAACTTCCTATAACACCTGATCTTACGTCATTGTTACGCGCTGGGCGCTGTGTGCCATGCGGAGAGAAGCGCGGACACGGAGAGCCAAACAAAAACACTTTATTTATAAAACTGGAAACAGAAAAGGTACACAATGGTGCAAAACTATAGACTCGGGGAGACACGGAAGGAGAACATCCACACGCGACACAAACACTACATTCAATAACTGACAAGGGGGACACGAGAGGAATAAATATACAAGGAAATGGGACACAGCTGTGATGATTAACAGGGTAATTACTAACAGGATAGGAGGGGGAAGGATCTGGAAAACACTGAGGAACCCGGATGTGACAGACGCGACAGTCATAAGAAGAATATCATCTATGGTGATATTAGACTTGGTTTATCCCAAGGTTACTGTAGTCAGCCAAATCCAGGCTATATCCATATAAGGTGAAGAACCTGCACCTGAACGTGAACACAACACAGCCCTGAAGTGTCTGCAGTGACCGTGAATCTACTAGACCCTGCCCTGTGAAGGCCTGGATCGTCTGGATTGAACATTTTGAATCAATCTGACTTCTAACCTGAAATGCTAATCATGCACTGACTGTTTGTTGGCCTTCTGAGCCTGCTTTCTTCAAGTTTATATATATATATATATATATATATTTATATATATATATATATATATATATATATATATGTATATATGTTCCTTGTACTTTCGCCTCTGGTTTGCTTAGTTGGGGACACATAACATCCATCAGTATTATTAGAGCTGTATGTTTTTGTATTTTCAAATATAGTCATTAGCACTGAGTTATGCACTGTCATATTATAAGTGATGAAAGCAATGTCTTAAGCATCAGCACTCATCAATGTAATTGCCTAAACAAGCATTTTGCCTTTGCTCATTTTGCCTATAGTTGTATCAAAACATCACAAGCGTCAGAGACACTGTTGTATTTACAGAGTGTCACATGAGTGTGTAAATTAATGAGAAAAAACAGCTGTGTAACAGTTATTGCAATAATAATAATAATGACAATACAGCCGAACACGTAGATGGATGGAAGTGTCAGGTTTCAGGAAGTGAGGAATCAACATTACCGGTGAAAGGGCTTGTTATTAAACAAAACACAATACAAACCAAAACTACCCCATGGGGGAAAACAAGACTGAACTAAACAGAACTAAACAGACTAGACTAAACTAGGCAGGACAGGAACTTGCAGGCAGGACAAAAAAGACAGTGACTCAACATGGGACAACAAACTTGAAGGGCTTAAATACACACAGGAGGAAGGGTAATTGATCAGGATACAGTTGGGACAAATCAAACTAAAGAAAAGGAAACAAGGTGGGTAAGGTTAAAAATGACAAGACACAAACATGCAGCCAATGTGGACGCTCATCGCTGCGTGTTCACAATAGACAAAGACAGCGCGGAGCTGGTGAAAACACAAGCTGCACGCGACATGAAACAACATGAAAAGCACGCAGCCGATGAAAAATAAAACTGCATGTCCAACAGAACACGCAGACGAGAATGAGCACGGCTTGCACAGAGCTAGAAACCACAGCCACTCACATGACAGAGCTCACAACAAGGACAAACACGTGAGTCATGAATGCCTGAATCCCGACACAAAACCGAAACAGAACCAGACCAAAGTATCAGGACCGCACATCATAACCAGCACAAAACAAACGACACAGCCAAGAGTGTGTGCGACTCAACACTCAGCCCTGCCACAACACCAAGAGAATGACTAGACAAAATGTAGCCGTTACGCCCCACGGCTCAAAAGGGACGCAACAAAGCTGGGACACACAAGAAAGTCAAAGTTTTAAAGTAATTTATTTAAGTTAAAGAAAATCAATACAAAACAGTGATATGTATTGTTGTTACGTCTGACACCGACGCTCCGAAGCTTGCTTCGAACTCGAACGGTCCTTGCAATGAAGCACTGCTTCGGAGCTTGTATCATTACGTCACTAGTCACGTGAAAATGACGTTTGAAGCAAACACACTGCTTCACTCCGGCAGTGAACCACCTGACTGCTTTGACAGCCCGATCCAGTGTTGACGGGTTTCAAACCTGCCGGCTGTATTTATTATAAAAGTGAAACCAAACCGTGGGTTGTCAAACCGTCAAACCAAACCGTCGCATTTGCGTTATTGTTGAGAGTGGATTGAGTTTATTTCAGTGTTGTATATTCAAAGCAATATATCCTCATTTATATCAGCTTTCTAAACTGTTTTTGTGTACTCCTGCATCATCTGTTCCATACGAGAGAATGTTCTCTAAAGCTGGCGAAACAGGAAAAAAAGGGGGGAAAAAAAAGAAATCGCCTTTCACCAAAGACTGGATAAAATATTTTTTCTGAATAAAAACCATACCATTTCATGAACACTTTGTCTAAACCTTCTGCATGTACCCAAAGCACACCCTCTGCCACATTTTTATTTATTTACATATATATTACATATATTAACATATAACCCATGTACTATATTACCGATTTCCCCACATATAACCCTCAGATGCAGATAATCCGTACACAGTGCTTGTGCGCGAAATTCACACAATAAGAAAACAAACACAAGTCAGAATCAGAACAAAAAGAAAAGCAGTCTATCCTCTCTCCAAAGTAGTCTCTCCCACTCTCCTCTCTGCGCTGCTCTCGTCCCTTTAAGAGAAGAGTACGCCCTCATGGCAGCATAGCCAATCACGTTTTCTTGCATGATTGAAAGGTCAGACAGTCTATCAGGCGCAGCTGTCAGAGTGACAGTGTAAGCTCAGCCAGCTGTCAGAGCCCAAAGATAACAACCCTCAAAAAAGAAAAATGAAAATGTATTGATGTACATGATGTAAATGAGAAATACGAGATTAAATGAGAATGTAGATGTTGAGTCTTAAGCCACGAATCCACGAATCCACTTGCTCCTGTTTAACCTCAGCACTCTCTACACAAATCACTTAGAAGACAATGTTGTGCCTCTTTTTGAAACGATTCAGCCACCACTTTTTGCTTTAAAGTCAGGGTGTTTTGCAGCAAGAAACGGGAAGGTTTGTTGCTTGTGTATTTGTGAACCACTGAAACACTGCATCGTTGACATCTTTGTGCTCAGCCATTCTAAGTTTTTTTCTTTCTAGATCAAAGACAGACATCTCGTACATTTGCTTTATCATGACGGCTTTCTTTTTACATCCTGAAATGGTGTTTGCTCGAATGCCATGCTGACGACTAAGTCCTGCCGGTTTTGTTCCTTTTTCTAGCTGCAGTACGATTTCAAACTTTTTCTCTATAGATTGATTTCACGAAATAGCCATGTGAAGTGGATAATTTGTCTCTCATTTATGCTCGAGATACCTGATGTCAGCGACATTAAGGAATTGACATAAACCACAATAAAATACTGAGACAAATAGGGAGTTTGGCGGTTCCACTTCAAAATCGTCAACATAATAGAAGTTAACCATGTCAAGTTAACCATGACTTGAGATAAGTGAACTCCACTGTATTTGTTTTATTAATTAAAAAATATGTGAACATTGTTACATAAATTAAACAAGTACACAACATATCAGTCCCACCAGTTAACTTGTTATAGAGTTCTGCTTCCCACAGTTAAGCAAGATTAAGCTTTCACGCTGTCACAGTCCTGTCGCGTCTGTCACATCCAGGTCCCTTTGTGTCTTCCAGATCCTTCCCCCCTCCTGTCTTGTTAGTCATTACCCAGTTAATCATGACAGCTGTTTCCCATTTTCCTCGTGTATAAATCCCCTTCATGTTCCCTGTGTCTTTGTCGGTGATTGTAGTGTTTACCTGGAAGTTGCAAGCGTGTGGATGTCTCCCTTTGTTCCCCGTCAGAGAGGTTTTGCACCATCGTGTGCTTTTTGCTTTCTGTTTTCAATAAAGTGTTTTCGTTGGCAGTTCCGTGTTCTGTCGTCAGCCCCCGCATCACACACCAGCCCTACAGCATAACAGAATAACCGACCCGGTTCGTCGCCAATAAGGACGTAATATGGAGTACGAACGTCAGCTCCTAACACTCGCCCAAGGCCACCGGGACTTCCACACGTTTGTCATGGACTTTGCGCTCGTTGCCGCCCGAGCTCCAATAAATAGCGAACACCTTAAAACACTGTTCTGGATCGGAACGCTACGGCACTTCTCGGAGGATCTTCCGGACCTCTCAGGTCTTCCCTGGATGGAAGCCACGACAAAGTGCTTAAAGATCTTCACGCTCCGATCCCGACAGTCCTGGCAATCAGCGTCCGGGCGGGTGTCGCCGAGTCCCACGGTGGGTGAACCGAGTTCAGCGGCCGAACCCAGTGAGCTGTTTTCCCGAGTGGCCGAACCCGGTGAGCGGTTCCTCCGAGCGGCCGTGCCTGAATTGTTTCCCCGAACGGCTGAGCCTGATGAACGTTTTCCCTGAGCGGCTGAGCCTGATGAACATTTTCCCTGAGCGGCAGAACCTGATGAATTGTTTCCCAGAGCGGCCGAACCCGATGAACTGTTTCCCCGAGCGGCCGAACCCGATGAACTGTTTCCCTGAGCGGCCGAACCCGATGAACTTTTTCCCCGAGCGGCCGAACCCGATGAACTTTTTCCCCGAGCGGCCGAACCCGATGAACTGTTTCCCCGAGCGGCCGAACCCGATGAACTGTTTCCCCGAGCGGCCGATGAGCATGAACTGTTTCCCCGAGCGTCTGAGCCACCTGAACTGCTTCCCTGAGTGTCTGAACCGCCGGAGCAGCCGTGGCCCGACCCGCCGGAACAGCCGTGGCCCGACCCGCTGGAGCAGCCGTGGCCTGACCCGCCGGAGCAGCCGTGGCCCGACACGCCGGAGCAGCCGTGGCCACCTGAGCCACCGCCGGCACTTCAGCCGGTCCCACCTGGGCCACCGCCGGCACTCCAGCCGGTCCCACCTGAGCCACCGCCGGCACCATCAGAGCCACCGCCGGCACTTCAGCCGGTCCCACCTGGGCCACCGCCGGCACTCCAGCCGGTCCCACCTGAGCCACCGCCGGCACCATCAGAGCCACCGCCGGCACTTCAGCCGGTCCCACCTGGGCCACCGCCGGCACTCCAGCCGGTCCCACCCGAGCCACCGCCGGCACCGTCAGAGCCACCGCCAGCACTTCAGCCGGTCCCACCTGGGCCACCGCCGGCACTCCAGCCGGTCCCACCCGAGCCACCGCCGGCACCGTCAGAGCCACCGCCAGCACTTCAGCCGGTCCCACCTGGGCCACCGCCGGCACTCCAGCCGGTCCCACCTGAGCCACCGCCGGCACCGTCAGAGCCACCACCGGCACTTCAGCCAGTCCCATCTGAGCCACCGCCGGCACTCCAGCCGGTCCAGCCGGCCCCGCCAGAGCCACCCTGGACTGTGGCGCCACCCTGGAGACCCCCTTGACTCTTTATACTAGTCTCCAGGGTATCCTCCAGGGTTTCCCATTTTCCTCGTGTATAAATCCCCTTCATGTTCCCCGTGTCTTTGTCGGTGATTGTAGTGTTTACTTGGAAGTTGCAAGCGTGTGTATGTCTCCCTCCCTATAACACACGCATGATACTGCCCTGCAAAAAAAAAAAAAAAACGATAGAAACCATTACATAATTTCTATTGGATTTAATGGTTTTCATGGGAATTGTATTGGTTGTAATGGAATTATAGTGGACTCTACTGATGTGTGTTGGGTTCTATTGGTGGGGGCATTAAATCCTAATGGAAAATGTCCCAAACACATTACAAAAAAATAAAAAATTCTGTAGCGGTTTAAATGATAAAACGGACCCTTAGAGGCGAAGGGGATCCGGCCAACTCGTAAGCCAGGGTGATAGCCTCGACTATCCACCTGCTTAAAGTAGATTTGGATGCTGGGGCCCCATTGGGGGTCCCAAAGCAAATAAACAACTGGTCTGACTTCCGCCAAGGTCAGATCTGTGGACTTAAGTGTCCAGTGCTCAAACAACCAGCGCGACAACACAGCACACTCTCACACTGTTCTGGTGAAGACACCTAAGCTACTGCCTCCAGGTTCTGGCGCTCCTTTATGACCTGGTTTGTGACGTCACCGACCTGCGACCGTCCCTCCCACTCGTTCGACAGAAGTTTACATTTACACTTGACTTGATTACTTGACTTGATTACACTTGACTTGACTTAAAAGTTACACTTGACTTGATTACTGAAACAGAAACCTCAACAGTGTTAAAGGTGTTTCTTTTTAAAGTAACAATCACCATAATTCTGTTGAGAGCTTATTTAACACAATCGCTTCTTCATTTTTAAACTTGTACTCATATAAATAAATGTCAAATATGGACTTTGAGAGCACATGCAAACATGACAGCATGTTGGACTATAATGATTATTTAATATGCATTGTGCAGGACTGAATTTATTTAGATTTTTGATTTGAAGGAATTTATTCTAAATTTCTACTCTAGTGAGAACTTTAATTCTGAAAAGTCAACCTCTTTGTTCAGGAGGCAGGTTGTACTGCTGTGGTCCGGCAAAATGTGTTTGCTGTGCAACATCTTTAAACATTGTCTTTCTTTGCATCTGTCAGTGTCACAATACATTATTGGGAGGACTCAAATGCAGGTGAAGGGGATGTTTAATGACAACAAATAGGAAATAAACAAACATGGAAAATAAACACCCACGAGGGGGAACACATAACATAACCGAAGATCAGAACTTGAACATAAAACAAACCAGGAGATCACTGCAAGGAAACACAGGATCTCGGTCAGGGAACACATGGAAGGCACAGGCATGGAAGACAACGATGCGACGCCGGACAGCAAACACTAAGGGCTATTTATAGGACACATGAGGGAAGGTAGTGATCAGAGACAGCTGGGAATGATAGCGGGAAATGAGAAGGCGGGGAAGACGCCAACGAGACAGACACGCGGCGAATGCAAATGCGCGTCGCCGCTTGTTTACAAAGCTGATGAGACAAGCGCAACAGGTGGACACACCCACTGCACTACAATGACAACAAACAGACACGAGGACGCATGACATAACGCGCCCTCACACGAAACACGGGAGGAAGAGCAGTGCCACGGGTCTGTCAAATAGGAACACTAGAAACCGAAACTGAACCTGACAGAACCGTGACAGTTAGACGCAATTTTTATTGTATGTTTATGTTTATTCTAAATTTATTGTATCATTGTCGCAGTCTCGTTGTGTCCTCATATCACCTGTTATGTTAATCACTAACCTTGTCCAGTCCTACAGGTGTTCCTAATGTGTGTTCTGGTTAAATTCCCTCCTGTGTCCCCCATGAACTGGGTTATGAAGTGATTTTTTTTATTTTATTTTATTATTTTTTTTTAATTGAATGAATTTGAAGAATATTCTTAATACATATTATATATTGATAAAATCTAGTAACTTAAAGGATGACATTTTCACCTGTGAGTTGTGCAGGTTTCAAGAAAAGGATACTGGTTATATACGGATAATTTATCACCTAAACACTTTACGTCTAAATCTTTCTACTTAACTGTTGGATTCGCTCATCCGCCATTTCTAGTTTTTGTTTCACATTTTAGGCGTATTTAACTCGTTCTGCATCGAAAAACGCAATGGGAAGGCATTGCATGAATGCATGGATGTTTAAAAAATACCTGAGGCCAGCCTCGAGTGGCTTAACTTCTAACAGTGTAGGCATGTCTGCCAAATATTTTTTCACTGGGTCTTGTGCACCTACATGAAGGGTTATGCTACTAAGTTTGGGTCTTACCCACCCAAGTTCACAATTTGCGCCAGCTAAATCAAAGAGTTATGCAGCTCAAGTTCAGAATGTTAACATTGAAGCAGATAGTGTTAAAAATCAGATCCAAAGACCAGTTCATCACCATAGACCTCAAATATACTACATTGTTCCTCAGGTTTGCCTTCAGGGGGCAAGGCCTATCAGTATCGGGTCCTTCCAATTGGTTGATCCTAGCACAGTCACGGCAGTTAGCAGTCCAGCATTGTGATTTTGTTCTCGCTCAAAGAAAGGAGCTTTGTTTGAGACTGAATGCAAAGAAGAGTTTGCTTTATCCTCTTCAGAAGACTTATTAGGTGTTGTTTGTGATTCTGTGTAACTGTCAGCACGCCTCTCACCTATGCGCATCCTGTCAATCTAAAGCATAGATCTAGACCAGTCACTCAGTGAATATGCTTTTCAGATTTCTGGGCACCATGACAGAAGGTTCCAACATAATCCCGTTTGGTCTTTTGAGGCCCCTACAGTGGTGGCTCAAAACCAGTTGGTTCTCACAGAGAGGCAACCCTGTCCGCTCTATCAAGATCATGAAGCAGTGTCTGTGCACCTTAGTTCTGTGGGGGAAAAAAACTGGTTTCTGTCCCAAGGACCCATGTTGGGAGTTCCCTGTCATCACAAAATGCTGTCGACAGATGCCTCCCTCATGGGGTGAATCCTGGAGGATCACTCAGCACAACGTCTGTGAAGGGGACACCAGCTTTATTGGCAATAAACCTGTTAGCCTAACCCAACCTAACCCAGCTCTTAGAACCTGGTCTCTCAAATCAGGTTGTTTAGACCATTCTCCACTCTAGAGCTCCTTCAATGAGGAAACTGTACTGTCTGATGTGGAAACTCATCACTTCCTGGTGCAGTAGTGTCCAGCTGGACCCAGTTATCTGTCAGATTGGCATTGTGCTGGAGTTCACTGCAGGATTATCCCCCTCTATCTTGCAGGTTTGTATATCTGCTATAGCTGCTCACCACATACACATAATTCTGCAGTACCAGGAGCAAAACAATCTGCTTTGTCCAATGTGACTATTGGATGCCTAGGTGTTTAGCTCTCCCTCCTGGAAGGCGCATCCTTGTCCAGTCTTGGAGACTGAGGTGGAGCCGTTTAGACGAGCTCCCGAGGTGTAGCCAGAGGTTGGAGACAGAATCCAGCCGATGGAACCAGCAGGGAACAATTCAGGGCTGGACGGATATCACTATGCAATATCACTAATGAAATATTACCATTGTAGAGACAACATTTACACAGTGAATGAAACTGTAATAGTTTATTAATTATTTGTAAGTACTTTATTGTTGCATATTTATTATGAAATGTTACCAAAGTTTATGTTAAAGAAGAGACTAAAATGCCTGCATCCATTTATGACTTGTGAATTTGTGGTTGTCATCTTGACTGCCATTTACTGCAAATGATTGATTGGCTGCTGAAGGTGAGAGTTATCTCTCTATTTGATCTATTTCTGTAACATTTTAGTCCAAAGATGAAAAAATGAAGAAGTAAATCAAAATAACAATGCTATTTATAATCTAAAGCAATCCAAGCTTTAACACAAATACATATCAAACAATAAACCAAGGAAGCCAAGTACTTACTTAAACTGTGTAATGAACTCTATCTTAAAGTTGACTAATTAATCAGTAACCATATGAAGAAGGGAAAATTGGTAAAAGGAAAAGAGGTAAATAAGTAAATACAAATTGAAAGTCCATGAAAACAAAAAAAACAAATTGGTAGACTTTGACTAGGGGCAACATTTCGGGATGCTCTATTCATTTTCATTCTTGGGTATGATATTCTGTAACATTTTAGTCCTAAGATGAATAAGACAATGTAAATCTAAATAACTACTATGTTTCTTAACTAAAGCAAAACTGAGGTGTGGCAAATAGGGCGAGAATGGAAGCCATTGGAACGAAGAGAGGCCTAGAGTGGTAACGGGTGTAACCTGTGTGCCACACTGGTCTCGAGTCCCATAGAGGAGCTCCAGATGGATGAGAGGAGGGCTGATGACAGTGAAGGAGCAAAGATGACCAGTTTATGTTTATGTGAAAACAGACACAGAAAAATCACATTATTTTTAAAACATCCCTAGAAGATAATGATCAACAACGCAATGATGACAACTACATTTAAAATTTCATCTAGTAATTTGCAATGTGCCATTTTCTTTTCTGCCAGGTATCTGAATTAAAATGTCAAAATACTATCAGTAAATAAAAGAACAGCTATATTTCAGGAAGAGGAAACAGATAATCAGACTAATGCAGTGGCACAGGTTGACCGGCAGAGACCCGTTTCACTAGAGCATGCAATAGGAAGTAGAGTAACACAAGGCAGCACAATAATTATACTGAGTCTATAAACTCACACCTTTAATATTATTTTATTGAGGATATAAGGCAGCTTCTCTAACCAGGTCTAAAGAGCTTAGTTATCTGCTGTTTTGATGTGATCAATTTGGCCTATTTTAAAGGACAAGGTCAAGGACTCCTTTATATAGGAGATTTCTTTTCAAAAGTGAGCAAATGAAATGTGTTTTCATAAGCTCTAGATCAGATCTAGATCAGGGGTGTTCAATATGTTGATCACTATCTGCCAACTGATCGCAAAAGTAGTGTGGGTGGATTGCATGGTATTAACAAAGTAGACGTCAACCCATCATCCGTTATCACCATGAAATTTGTAACTTGATTGACGGACAGGGCAATATGAGCTTTTCTGACACATGGGTCACCGCTCATGTGCACAACGACACCAAATAATGCAAAAACTTGGAGATTGCCTTAAGAAATGAAAGTTAAGAAAGGATATAAAAAATGAGTGTGGGAGCTGGACAAAGTAAGAAGTCAAAAATTGAAGACTTCCATATGGAGTGGGAGGTGGATTTTTTTTTCTTCAATATTTCATTTTCAAAGTGCGTTTGCCTCATCTGCCAGTCTGTCATAGCTATACCAAAGAAGTGAAATGTGGAGTGGCACTTTCGAAAGATTGGAACTATGACACTGACTATGAAAAACGAACTGAGAAGAAAAAAGTGAAAGAAGTGAAAGCTCAGTTGTCCGGACAGTAAGTAATTTTTCTCATAGGTAATGTCTTCAAAATCAAAGGCAGCCCCCGCAGTACAAACTTGTATTTTGCAATATGGGTTCATGTAATTATGCAAGCTACACCAACATATATTATGCAAATAAAGAATTCTACAATACAGTAATGTTACGCACTTTACGATCTCAGTGCATCGCAGATTTTTTCTAAAGTGTTTATTGAAAAATAAAAATTAAAAAGTACCACCATATTTGCAGCCGTATGAAAGTGAAAAGCAGCGTTGTTTTAGCGTTGTTTTTGCGCGAGAAAAACGGTTTGCCAGGATGCCAGACAAAGAGAGAAACTCTCTCAGAGGCTTTGTATTTACCCACGGGCATGGTTCCCGGCACGAGATAGACAAAATGAAAGCACGAGTAGATGCATCCTGTGAGCTGATTGGTGGATTGGTGGCTGATTGACTGGTTCAGACCATTCGATACTGCTTCGCATCGCGAGAGGTTTTGTGACGCGAGACTTTGCTGCACGCACGCTTCAGCAGGTTTTTTTGGCGCGTAATATGACTATATAGCAGTGGCATAGCCACGGGTGGGCCTGGGCCCCCTCATTTACATGTCCGGCCCCCTCAGATTTTCAATTGTTTAAAATTGCGACTGTGAAAACGAAAGTGAAAGCACATATCGTTCGCCGCACAAGACGATCGCAACGCACCGGCAAAGTCAAGAATGGCGCATCAACCCACAAACAGTCGTGGCCGAGAGGTTAAGGGGATGGACTAGAAATCCATTGAGGATTCCCCGTGCAGGTTCGAAACCCGGCCCCTTCATTTTAAGCTGGGCACCCTCAAAAAAAAATTCTGCCTCACGCCCCTGCTATATAGATGCCCAAAATGATGCACAAGATGTGGGTTTATTGTAGTAGGAGCTTGCATTGGTGTTATCACTGCATTTGTTTGATCATCATCATCATGGTGAGCATGATGGTGAGCTACTCAACATTAAATAGCATAATAGTGATGTATGTAATAATTAGTTTATTTACATCATTCACACAAACCCTAGTTACACTCATACTGACATTATTTTGCTATCTACAATTTCGCCACTAGATGTCACTGAAACGAAGCTTTGAATGAATGAACCCATTTTCAAAACAGTTGATGAAGTGGTTCAATACTGGTTCATTGCTTCATTTGGACATCACTAAGAGTGAGTAGACAGGGATTTATTGATCGGCAGGACATAAGACAGTAAACAGGTGCAGGGCAGTGAAATGGCAAAAACAAAAAACAATGGCAAATGATATTGCAGATGATAGCTTAGCTGTTAGCAGTAGTGGTTTTATACAGACTCGTAATGATTCGCGGAGATCTGGGATAATGCTCGGAGAGGAGATCTTGGGAATGCTCGGGAGAGTAGTGCAGGCGATAGCTAAGAGCGCTGATAGAGTCCGGGTTTCAATGTTGAGACCAGACACCGTGTGCAGAGTGAGTGCTGGCTTTGTAGTGCGGGAGTGATTGGCTGCAGGTGCTAGTACTCAGGTGACAGGGATCATGTGGGTGGAGTGAAGGGGGAGTCTGGTGCAGGGGGCGTGGCTGAGTCCATTATAGTATATTAAATAAATATAGTACATCAATAAATATATGTTTTGTAATTTTATAGTAGGTAGAGCATTTTGTCTTGTTCATTTTATAAGTAGCTCACAAGCCAGTGTGGGCACCCCTGCTAAAGATCTATGAGGTAATGTAGGCAATACTGAAAACTGTCAATAATTCATGCCAATTTGCCTCATTCAGCTTATTCTGCAATACTGTCAGGGTTAAAACAAGATAATTCAGTTTTCAAAGTAACAGTTTATTGAGGAAATGGGAGTGAGGAAAACACTGTGATGAGGGATAACATACAGAAGTGAGAGGTAGTCAGGAAAATGGCCATGGTCAAACATGACAAAAGGGAACCAAACCAGAGAAAGAAGCAGATAGAAGATAGAAGCAGTCCACTTAGGAGCAATGGGCAGAGGTGGCAGGTGAGGCAGGGAGTGTGACACAGTCCAGCAGGTGGTGGGTCTAGAAGACTACAGGAGGGGAAAAAAAGATCGGGAAACGGAGGGAGGACTCAAGTGCAAGGGATAATGAGGTTTTATTAACAAAACGTAAATACACAAACATAAAGCAAAAATCCACGAGGGGGAAAACATAGCATGAACAATATCAAAATAACACACAAACCTGAGAACCATGACACAGGCCTGACCACACCAAGGAAGGACAAGAACAACAACGAGACCACAAAGGACAGCAAACACAAAGGGCTATATATAGGAACACATGAGGAAAGGTAACGAGCTGGGAACAGCTGACAACGTTCAAGGGAAACGACATAACAAGGTGGGCGGGGTTGCACAATGACAATAGGCTACACAATAAAAGGGGCAGTGTCAGGGCTCTTTCAACAGACACTCGAAAAGACCAAACTAGAATGACAGAGCCGTGACAATAATAGAAATACTAAAATGAATAAATAAACAAACAGAGGGAAGACAATATCCTAAGAAAAGACAAAAACAAAACCAAAATATAGCTGCAAGCAGTCATGATGGGGCCAAGTACAAGGAAGGCATTAAATGTCTTGTCGACATGGCTGGCAGAATCAGACCAATGGCAGTAAGCATCTAAAGACGTGAATATGACTTCATTCTAAATGGCTGAAAAATCATCAATACGGTCTTTAGTAATTCGATTTAATGGTTTATTACGTTCGGCCAACAGGCAGCGCTGTAACCAAACTGATGTGTCAAATCATGTGGTATGTCCAGAGTGAGGAGACAATGACACATGCAAAGTCTGGTGTCAATAGGGTAAAGCATTGCTGACATAGAGCATTAAAGTCATGTGTTTAAGCATAGCATTTCATGACAAAATTCTAAATAATTGACGCTCAAAATGGCCGATATGGGAGAATTTGGTATCTCACGACTCTGCATGATGCACTGAATCTAAAGAGACCAGTTGCATGACTTTAGTCCAAAGCCTTCAGAAGTTAAGAGCAAAAGTGTCACTTTTTTGAATATCTTCAGACCACTAGGGGGCATTGTTTCAAAACTCAGCAGGTAGCTTCAGATGATGATTGCAATGACACACACCTAGTTTGGTCAGAGTAAGCTAATGTGTTGCAGAGATATAGCCTCGATTTCATTTGGGTCGAATATTTTGTCGATTTCTGTCAATCCTTTATTCAGAATTTGCTAAGCAAAACAACTTGATTTTAATAACTTTTTGTCAGCATGGTCGGAAGATGATACAGCTAAATTTCGGTGAAAATCGGACGAACGGTCTGGGAGGAGTTCGAAAAAGGTTTTAAAAGAAAAACAATATGGCAGACAGGAAGTTTAGCCAACTATGACAAATTTTGTATCTGTGCTCTCAGCTTGACCCAATGAACAAATTAAGACCATTTTTTGCCATAGGTTTACACAATCAAAAGTTTTTAGCATATTGTACATTTAGTTATAACTTTTGACCACAAGGTGGCGCTGCCCCAAAACTTTTTGTGTACCAAGTTTCGTAACAATATGCCATTGTGTTCGATAAATATAGCATATTGTGACAAAATTCAAAATGGCCGACGCTCAAAATAGCCGATATGAGAAAATTTGGTATTGCGTGAACTGTGAACTCCATGAACTGTACCCAGAACCTGAGCTCCATGTGCCCCAGACCCGAACACCTGGCCCAGCCGGCTCCTCCCATGCTCCATGAAAATAAATAATTCTCGTAGACTCTATATTTGCAGCTCTATATTCCCCGACATGGTCTTTCCAAGCTTGATAGAATAGATTAAAGCCAGATTCATGCCACTTGTCGCCACAGGTTGGCATTATATCAAGGACCAGTACGAGCAAACAATATCAAAAGACTACAACTGAGACAAAAAAAAAAGAAATTGCAATCAAAAGGTCTAAGGCAGGGGTGTCAAACTAATTTTGGTCGGGGGGCCGCACACTGCTTAATCTGATGTCAAGGGAGCCAAGCACTAAACTCATAGCAAAATTACATAGAACTAACAATAAGTCAGCTTTTTTGTGGACTGTTATATTAGTGTATTATATTATAAATGATATTAAATTATAAAAATATTTAAATTAAATTAATTGTCCTTTTACAAAATATATTACAAACAACCTACGTATAGTATGTGCAATTTCAAAAACACAGTTTACTCAGTTTAACATTTATTTAAGTGCATTATGCATAAAAGTGTCTATAATTTTACAATGATGCAAAGCATTTAGTCACAGTTTTGTGGAACTGAAAAACACTGTCCTGCATGTTAACAAAAATCAAATATCAATTATTTAAAATTCATTTTCCAACTCTGGGAAGCAATTCTGAACACATGAATTAATTTCACACACTTAATATCTTAAGTGGCAGCTGTTTTAAAAAAAAAAGTTTTGTAAAATGTGCATGTTTATACATAAGTATGTGTGGGTTTTTATGTAAACGAATTAACTTTATCACTTTGCGAAAACTGCAATATGCAATTAGAGTTCGCTAAAGACCTGCCATCAGGATGAACGCTTCTGCTTTCACTGCAGCATCACTGGCCTCTCCGGGTGTAAACAGATCGTTGTTTCCTCAGACCCACGATCATTTCATTTACTTTCTGTATTCTCAGTTGTCCGTGCAAGCTGTTGTATTTCTCGCCACGCTGAGTTTTATGGTAATCATACAGTTTAGGTGCCTATATTCAAACGGTCACGACTGGCATAACTTCTTAAATCCGAACGACAGGGAGATCCACACGAACAACGTCGAGAATATGTGGATGCTTGCCAAACACGAACTTAAAACACAGTTTGGCACGTCACGCATATAGGAAGAGGTCCATTTTTGTGTCCACTTTTCTCTTTTTTGACAAAGATATTTTTCCTGGACAATTTGGCGCCGCGGATGGCAGCCTCGGTTTTTAGCTCTTCAGTGATTGTCCTGTCTTTGTTTGTTTCTTCTGCTTTTAGTCACTCTTTTCCGATTGTTTTCACCAAAAACAAACTACTGGACATTAGGGAACACACACCAGACAATATTTCTGTGGTTTTTGATTATTCAGACGTTTTATTCGATATCCTCGTTGGAGTCGCGACTGTCTCTTTTAACCGAGCAGCCAAACGCATGCGGGGGAGGCGATCGGGGGCACTAGTCAAACTTCCGCACTCCTCTTCCCAGTATTCATCTTGCTAATCTCCGTTCTCTTCCTAATAAAATGGATGAACTGCTTCTCCTCACCCAGATTAATAAGGTTTTTTCAACTCTGCTGCTCTGTGCTTCACTGAGACCTGGCTAAATGTAAACACACCGGACAATGCACTATCTCTGCCGGGATTCCAGCTGTTCCGAGCTGATCGCATCACGGAGCTAACCGGGAAAACGAGAGGTGGAGGTTTGTGTTTCTACATACACGAAAGTTGGTGTTCAGATATAACAACGCTGAAGAAGATATGCTCTCCTAACCTAGAGACTCACTTCATAAACTATAAACCTTTTTATTCACCGCGTGAGATTGCCTCGTTTATTCTGGTCAATGTTTACATTCCTCCAGATGCGTGTGTCAGCACGGCATTACAACAGCTGGCTGAACAAATAGCTGAAACTGAGCAAAAGTATCCAGATTCTCTTTTAATCATTCTTGGGGATTTAAAAAAAGCAAATCTCTCCCGTGAACTGCCAAAATACAGACAGCACATTACATGTCCCACCAGAGACAGTAATATTCTTGACCACTGCTACACCACAATAAAGAATGCATATCATTCCGTCCCACGGGCAGCTTTGGGGCTTTCTGATCACTGTGTGGTTCATCTTATACCATCCTACAGGCAGAAACTGAAATCAGCTAAACCTGCAAAAAAAGACTGTTAAGAGATGGACTAATGAAGCAGAACAAGAATTAAAAGCATGTTTTGATTGCACTGACTGGAATGTTTTTGAAACTGCTAGCACTAATCTGGACGAGCTAACAGATACGGCAACATCATACATCAGTTTCTGCAAGGATACTCACATTCCTACAAGGACATTCTTATCATTTCCTAATGATAAACCATGGTTTACTGGGAAACTCAAACAGCTTCGTCATAACAAAGAGGACGCTTACAGAAGGGGGGATGGTGTTTTGTACAAACAGACCAGGAACAGACTGACAAAGGAGATAAGAATTGCTAAAAGAAGTTATGCTGAAAAGCTGAGAAACCAGTTCTCTTCCAACAACCCTGCTGCTGTCTGGTCAAGCCTGAAGAATATCACCAATTATAAGCCACCATCCCACCGACCTGCTGAGAATCAACATCTGGCGGTTGAGCTAAACACTTTTTACTGCAGGTTTGAGAAACCCAATCTCACACCTCAAAACCACTCTGAACTACACTTCACACGTCCTCCAACACCTCCTGCACCCCTCTCCTTCCCTCCGCCACCCAATCAGTGCTTAAGGTCTGTGTGGAGCAGGTAACCAAAATCTTCAAAAGACAGAAGATAAGAAAAGCTTCAGGCCCAGACGGCATCTCATCTGCTTGTTTGAAAGCCTGCGCTGACCAACTGGCCCCAGTCTTCATGCAGATCTTCAATAGATCATTGGAGCAGTGTGAAGTTCCCTGTTGCTTCAAACGCTCCACCATCATTCCGGTCCCAAAAAAAAACAAAATCACTGGACTTAATGACTACAGACCTGTCTCTCTCACATCTGTGGTCATGAAGTCATTTGAAAGACTGGTTCTGGCCCACCTGAAGGACATCACTGGACCCTTGCTGGATCCTCTCCAATTTGCCTACAGAGCAAACAGGTCTGTGGATGATGCAGTCAACATGGGACTGCATTATATCCTGCAACATCTCGACAGACCTGGGACTTATGCAAGGATCTTATTTGTGGACTTCAGTTCGGCCTTCAACACCATCATGCCTGATCTTCTTACAGCTAAACTGACCCAGCTCTCCTTGCCATCCTCAATCTGTCAGTGGATCACCAGCTTCCTGACAGACCGGCAACAGCGAGTGAGACTGGGGAAACTCACATCCAGGACTCTCACTACCAGCATTGGCGCCCCCCAGGGGTGTGTTATCTCCCCACTGCTCTTCTCCCTGTACACCAATGACTGCACTTCTAAAGATCCTTCTGTGAAGCTCCTGAAATTTGCAGACGACACCACCGACATCGGCCTCATCCGAAACGGTGAGGATTCTGCTTACAGACTGGAGGTTGAACAACTGGCTGTATGGTGCAGTTATAACAACCTTGAGCTCAACATGCTCAAAACGGTGGAGACGATAGTGGACTTCAGGAGGAACAGCCCTGCTCTACCTCCACTCACCATCTTGAACAGCACAGTGGCAGCAGTGGAGTCATTCAGGTTGCTGGGCACCACCATCTCTCAGGACCAACAATCACATTGACTCCATTGTAAAAAAGGCCCAGCAGAGACTGTACTTCCTTCGCCAGCTGAGGAAGCTCAAGCTCCCACAGGAGCTGCTGATACAGTTCTACTCGGCCGTCATTGAGTCTGTTTTGTGCACCTCCATCACTGTCTGGTTTGGTTCAGCTACCAAATCTGACATCGGGAGACTACATCGCACAATCCGGACTTCAGAGAGGATTATTGGTGCTTCCCTGCCAGCCCTCCAGGACGTGTACTCTTCCAGAGTGAAAAAGAGAGCAGGTAAAATCATCACAGACTTTGCTCAGCCTGGAAACACCCTGTTTGAACTGTTACCGTCAGGACGGCGACTACGATCACTGGCCAGTAGAACATCTATGTGTGACAGTATGAATGAGGTAAGGCTGGTGATTGACGCTCATGAGCACCAATCACCAGCGAGTGGGCACTATTTCAGAGCTGGTTGGTTGCAGCCTGGGATGCGTCACGTTCGGATCCTCCCCCTTTTTCTGTTTTTGTTTCAGCGGTTTCAGGTATGTGCTGTTAGCACGTAGCGTTTTGCTAACTGTTTGTTATTGCTTGTTGTACTAATAGCTTGCTTGCTGTACACCAGCCTGTCTTATCAGTTTGTGCGTTTCTCCGGATGCTGTTTTGGATGCAATTACTGCCCTCCTTTCAGGTATGAGGAAGTTTGTTGTAAGCAATGTCTCATTTCACTGAGGGGTGGGTGGTTTGAGTAATGTGCAGTCCCTGTACTTCAGTTTTACTAGCGGGTTATTTGAAGGCTGTGTATCCTGAGCGGTGAACTGATTGTAAAACTCGTCTATCCGCATTTGGTAAGTTTTGTTGGGTTTACGGGGGGGAATTTCGGCGTGCCATTAATAGTAATCCTGTTTTGTGTTTTGTATTCACGCATGCTATAGGATTCTCCCTTTCGTCCTGGGCGATTATTATTGCAGCTCGGTTCTGTCTCTGCAGCGCACCGAGCGAACGATATTGGATTGCAACTATTTAAAGGGACTTCTGCTGCTGCCGTCTGGTTTTTGTGATTGTTTTCATTGACTTGTTCTGGTTTACTTTGGGGTGGATGATCGTACATTTATTGGGGCTGGTCTAAGGACGACGTGGCTGCTCCTTCGAGTCCTGTTCCTCAAACTTTTTACAGTTTTTCCTTTACTTTGTTTCTTTTGTAGAGTTGTGTATTATGACGTGTACTATGCTGTGGTGACTGTTGCCCATCGTGTTACAGTGGAATTGTGACTGCAATTTGCTTTTCATTCATTCTTGTTTGTTTTTTCAGGAGCTGGGGTCCCACGGGCGAAAGATCTTTTAGTGGTGGTGGTGCTGCTTCAAAGTTTGCCGTGTGACACTTTTGAAGTGTACGAGTGTGTGATCTGAGTTCACGGTGGGGTGTGTGTGGAAGTGTGTTTTTGGATAACTATCGCTGGTGATCACTCCGGTGGGTAACCCCAGCCCTGTAATTATATTTTGTTTTGCTTTATTTGAAAGTTATGTAAATGGGTTTTGTTTAATGTTTCTTCCTTCTGGTTTATTTTTGTTGTTTATGTAATTGTCTGTCACTGGATCTTGTTACCAGTGGGGACATCTTCTTTTTGTTAAGTTTGTTTTTGTAATTTGGTATAATTTAAGTTTGATTAGTTTGTGCTGTTTTTGTTTTTCTGTAATTTCGTTTATGTAAATTGTTTTTGCATTGTCAATTGGAGAGAAAGGCACTATGAATGGCACCATAATATTGAGTCTATTTTAAGTGATTTGTCTATCTTGAATTCAAGTGGTAAATAAATTTTGTATTTTTATATGATGCCCATGTCTCCTGCCCACACTTCTTTATAAGAGAATCGAACCTGTGTGACCTAATAACAAACTCTGGGGTTTATTTTTATTTCCTGGGTAAAACCCACCCAGGTGGCGTAGTCAAATTTTCTACAAGTAGCTAAATTTGAGCTTGTGTGTTAACCTGTACCGCTCCCTCGCCACATATGCACAGGAACAGTTTCTTTCCACAGGCTATTTCACTCGTGAACAGTTGAATTAATAAGAGATAAAATGCTGGGCAGAGCGCAGGGAAAGAAAAACAATGCAGACGGATGTTATGGCTGACAATCTATCCCCTCTCCCACTCCAACAAAAAATCCCAGCATGTGACCACATGTATTGTGTATGTTATGTATTGCTATTGTTATTTGCTATGTAAACTCATGTTGTGTTGTATATGTGCACTGGAAGCTTCAATACCAAGACAAATTCCTTGTGTGTGCAAGCACACTTGGCAATAAAGCTCTTTCTGATTCTGATATTTCGATGATGAGGTTGCCACGGACAACAGGAAAGCGCGTAAACACGTAACCCTAACCCTGCGTGGAACTAAATGTTACTCAGACCCTGAAGCTCAGTGCTGCCATCTGCTGTTAGTTCCGCTGAAAATAATATATATTTTTTTCATATTGCAGATTTCTCTCCCGGGCCGGTCTGAACCCCCTGGCGGGCCGGATCCGGCCCGCGGGCCGTACGTTTGTGTTATGATTATGAGCTCTGCGCTCCCCTCCATGGCCACCAGATGGAGCTCACTCACTTATACTGACACCTCACTACACACTACATTTCCCAGAAACCATCACACTGGACTGATTACACACACACACCTGGACTTCATCATATTGTTTGCCACACCACCTGCTAGTAATCACCTGGACTATAAAGGACTGCCTCACCCTTCAGTCACGGCGAAGTCTTGAGTAAACCCCGGTTGTCATTTCTGAGCATTTATATTCTGTTTTGTATCCTGTCACTGATTCTGCCTGCTTACCCGTTTTTGTACCTGTCTGCCTGCCTTTTGACCTCTGCCTGGATTTATGACCTGTGATTGTTATCCACCTGTTCTGACCTGTCTGCCTGTTATATTGTCTCTGATTCTGCCTGCCCTTCTGTTCCTGTTTGCCCCTGTTTAACCCTGCCTGTACGACCACCTCTGTTATCTTCATTAAAAGACATTGCGATTGGATCCCTGCCTGTGAGTCACCCCTCTGTTACAGAAGACTTCGCCACAACAAGATCCAGCTGTCTTTCTCGGATATTAGTTCACAGACCAGGAGAGTCTACCAGCAACAAAATGGACGCACTCTCATTGAGACTCTCATCCCTTTACCAGCGAGGGCGTCCACTGGAGGATTACGTCTCTGAGTTTCTGGGTCTGGCACAACAAGTAAGCTGGGATGACATGGCTCTCAATTACTGTTTCCTGCAGGGTATGGATGAGAAGCCCCGCTCATTCATTGACCTGGAATTTTGTTTTAAACCACTCATGGACTTTCTAAATATTGTCTTGTTCATCTGCGGATCGCAACTTACAGTTGATGAAATCAAGTGCAAGGTTAACCACCCACCAGCTCAAGCCGTATACCAGCCTGATCCAGAGATCCGCCAGCCAGAGCCCGATCCAGAGATCCGCCAGCCAGAGCCCGATCCAGAGATCCGCCAGCCAGAGCCCGATCCAGAGATCCGCCAGCCAGAGCCCGATCCAGAGATCCGCCAGCCAGAGCCCGATCCAGAGATCCGCCAGCCAGAGCCCGATCCAGAGATCCGCCAGCCAGAGCCCGATCCAGAGATCCGCCAGCCAGAGCCCGATCCAGAGATCCGCCAGCCAGAGCCCGATCCAGAGATCCGCCAGCCAGAGCCCGATCCAGAGATCCGCCAGCCAGAGCCCGATCCCGATGCAACGACCCGCCAACCAGAGCCAGAGCCCGATGCAACGACCCGTCAACCAGAGCCAGAGCCCGATGCAACGACCCGTCAACCAGAACCAGAGGTACCGCTTCCCACCCTATCCCACCCATTATCAACTCTGTCCCTGTCTGTGTCTGCCAGCCCTCCTGCCCTGTCTCTGCCAGAGATCGTCAGTCCTGCACCGCCACTGCATGTGCTCAGCTGGATGGTCCCGCCGCAGATCCTGCCGACTCCAGCCTCGACGGCAGTCGGGGAATGCCTGACTCCGCCTCCAGCCTCAGACCCCTTCTCTCCACCTCGGCCCGTCAACACTTCGGCACAGCCTGGCTTCTCACTCCCTCAGCTTCACCAAAGTCCCTCGACCATCATCTCCATCGGGTTCCCTCGTCCTCCAGGCTCCACCTTGGTCGTGCGTCGCCGTGCCTACACCTGCGGCTCCAGCTGGCTCCTTCCTTCCTCCGGATTACACCTTTTGTCCTCTGTCACTCCGTCTCCGACTCTGCTCTCGGTCCTTTGGATTCCGCCTCGATCATTCGTCGCTGCGGCTGGCCTTCGGTCTCCGGAACCAGCGGTGTCGATCGGGTCCTTCGGCTACGTCCTGGGACCTTACAGACCTGCCAGACCTCCCAGACCCACCAGCCTTGCCTGAACCAGCCTGGTCTGTTCCCCCAGCACCACCCTGGAACTTTGGACTTTGGGGTGCTGCCATGGTGGTGCGCGGCGCCATTTAGCTGCCTCACGCCAGGAGGCGCTCGTAGGGGGGGGGCTCTGTTATGATTATGAGCTCTGCGCTCCCCTCCATGGCCACCAGATGGAGCTCACTCACTTATACTGACACCTCACTACACACTACATTTCCCAGAAACTATCACACTGGACTGATTACACACACACACCTGGACTTCATCATATTGTTTGCCACACCACCTGCTAGTAATCACCTGGACTATAAAGGACTGCCTCACCCTTCAGTCACGGCGCAGTCTTGAGTAAACCCCGGTTGTCATTTCTGAGCATTTATATTCTGTTTTGTATCCTGTCACTGATTCTGCCTGCTTACCCGTTTTTGAACCTGTCTGCCTGCCTTTTGACCTCTGCCTGGATTTACGACCTGTGATTGTTATCCACCTGTTCTGACCCTTCTGCCTGTTATATTGTCTCTGATTCTGCCTGCCCTTCTGTTCCTGTTTGCCCCTGTTTAACCCTGCCTGTACGACCACCTCTGTTATCTTCATTAAAAGACATTGCGATTGGATCCCTGCCTGTGAGTCACCCCTCTGTTACAGTTTGACACCCCTGGTCTAAGTTATGATTTTTTTATTGTGTTCAGCCACTGATAAACTGTATAAGATTAAAAAAAATATATATATTTCGCAACATAAAAGGTACATTTCCAACACGTACTGGACTGGAGTGTGAGTATTGAATGTTTTTCACAAAAACTGAATCACTTGGAAAATGATGTTGTCATGGTGTAATGCTCCAGGGGCATGTTCTTCGTACGTCACTATGGCACAGTGTCATGACGGCAAAATCCCTGACTTTGTCCGGGGTTTAAACACAACTGTCACAGCTTTTCAACTGTCAGTGCAGAAAAGGCAAAGTCGGCTTTCAGCAGTGCTTAGGGGCATATTCGTCGTACGTCACAAACTCACTTAGCTGGATTAGATTGTTGTCAATTTCGCATGATCTTGGATTGTCCGGTTCTTCAATGCTCATCCAGGACTTGTCATAGTAACAGGTCCGTTAGCTTAAACCTGCTCGGGAGCAGTATAGTGGATACTATAGGTATAATATATTATTAATATATATTATACCATATTATAGTTATACTATATATGTTATACTATGTCTCCTCGTCGTCTTCCATCAGGCAAACTCCTTTCTCTTCCTGTTACTAAATGCCGTTGGTCACATCTAGAGTTGGATTTCATCACTAAGCTCCCAATGAAATACCCACATCCTTGTGATTGTAGACAGATTATTCATGTCACAAAGACCCATTGCTCTGAAAGGGTAACCCACTGCGATGTAAATTCCAGAATGCCTGTTCAAATATTCATCCAATACTTTGGTATCTCAGACAGAGGTTTACTATTTATCTCCAGGGTGTGGAGAGACTTCGTGAAACTCTTAGATGTGATTGTGAGTCTGTAGTATATTTATTATCCCCAGATGAATGGGGAGATGGAACCACAGGGTCCAGAAGAACAAGAGGGTCTGAGATTCAGATCATCACCATCCACAGGGAGCATCTGGACGCAGAAGAGCAATGTCAACATCCACGGCTCCCACCTTCCAACCAGGGCACAAAGTATGGCTTTCAACCAAGAACATCAGGTTGAAACTCCCACGCAAGAAGCTAATTACCAGGTACATTGTTCTCTTTAATGACTTCAAAGGGCACAACCTCATATTCTTCAAACTGAAACTCGGAGAACAGTTTAAAATTTACCTATAATTCCATATCACAACTAAAACGTTATTACTCAAATGTTACCCTTTCCTCCACAGACCCACAGAGTGACTAGGCCCCTTACCGCTAATGAAAGAGTTTGGAGTGGTGTTTTCAGTGTGAGAGATCCTGTTCTCAAAATATATTCAATTCTCAAAATATAACTACAAAAAGTTTCTTCACTACAAAAGTTTACCCTCGTAAACTAGAGTAGATAAAAAATTAAATATACAAATAAAGTACTTACAAATATAATAAAGTTTTAGAGTGGTGAATTCTGATCTATGAAATATTATAACAAGCCTTACCTCTGCAAACAGAAATTTGTTTCCCATTCAAATTGGATTTATAAAGGATATGAGAAAATAGAGGTACTTCATTTCTTTGATAACTTCATAGCTCTAAGCCCTAGAGCTCAATGTTTTGGAAAGAAGACCTTACTTTAGAAATTAAGAGATTAATTAAATTATACGCGCGCGCAAACACACACACACACACACACACATAATGAGTTTTGACTTTAACCTTCCTGAAAGTCCTTTCCAAATCTCCAAAAGTTTCCCTGGCCTTTGAAAAAAGCTCACTATTGTTATTGTGATGACTTTAAGAGTCTCCAGAATGTCCTCTACCCCATTGCAAAAAAATATTTACTGCAGTGAATATTAAGTGTCAAGTTTCACTTCTGAACTTAACTCTGCAGTTTAGAGTGAGATTTATGGTGAAAGTAATGTAGATGGATGAGATTGAGGGGAGATCAGTATTTCAGCATTTTTCAGACTCTATTCAAATGAGCTGCGAGCCATCCAAACCATATTTACAGCTCTGTGATGAGAACACTGCACAACATACACATACAAACAAGGATGATGGCCTTCACATGTGCTTCATTATGCAAGGCAAACCTTCCATTATTGTTTAGATTTATGTGGTTACTTATTTTTCCCTGAAGTAGTTGATCCAATTCTAGGTAAAACCTTATTTCTGAGAGTAGGTATACTCAAAAGCTGACCATAAATGTCAGAATAGTCACCCATACTCTGTCAGATTTATTAATATGGGGAGCAAGTTTGACTTCTAAGCTTCTAACTATATGACAACAGATTCAGGGTTCAGTCACTGAAATGGTGAATAACCTATTGTTTTCATTAGAATTAGTAGGACCCAAGGTCTGAAGGGGAAGAGCCCCTATTGTTGTTTCTAAGGATTCTTATTGTTGTTGTTTTTTCAGACACTGTAGTCTTAACATGCTCATTTTTCTAGAATATTTGCGCACACGTCCAAACCATTGGCAATCAGGGCCGGGCCAAAGCGCAATTGTCCTCCCATGAACAGGAAACTTGGGTGGAGAGGTGCTGACTATGGGGCTGTGTAGTCAGGAAAGTGCATCGACTTTAAGATTCTTCCCTCCTGGTCAGTAAGAAATGTCCCTGGTGGCTTTAAGGTTCTTCGCTGATCCATCTGATTACCTTGCTGATTGATGATGTATCCGAGAAAGTGGATGGAGCTGCAGTAGAACTCACAATTTTCTAGTTTGAGTCACAGATGGTACTAGTCAAGTTTGTGGAGGACCTGGTTACGGGAGTAGATGAGGATATCGTCAATGTAAATGAAAATTTTCATTCCAGAACACCTTGTTCACGAATCCTTGGAAGATAGACAGTCCGTAAGGCATAACCAGATACTTGTAGTGGCCAAATCGTGTAACGAACACTGAATTCCACTCGTCTCCCTTTGGGATCCGAACAAGGTTGTATACCCAACTTCGTGAACAGACAAGCTCCATGCAACTGTTCTAAGGCGGCCAGCACCAGGGGTAGAGGATCGCGGTACTTGACTGTTTGTGAATTGTGGTTTCAGTAGTCAATACAGAGCCACAGGCCTCAGTCCTCTTTGCTAACAAAGAACAAAGTTGAAGCAGCAGGGTAAGGAGGTGGATCATTAATCCGTTGTTCAGAGCCTCCGATATATACTCCTCCATGCCCTTTTGTTCCTGGATGGATAATTGGTAGACTTTACCTCTGGGGAACATGTCCCCAGGCAGATCCATGGTGTAGTCCCATGGTTGGTGTGGTGGATGTTTGGTGGCCAGTTACATGCTAAAGATGTCTTGGAATGCCCGGTATTCAGGTGGAATCTTTTGGGATTTTTCAGTCTTTGGACTTTCGAAGGTCATGGACCCCATGGTAAGGGGTGATGACTTCACAGTCATCTGCAGTCTTCTCTATCTCTTGCAGGCAATTCTGAAGACAGAAGGGATTCCAGCGTAGGAGCTCGCCGGAATGCCATCAGACTGAGGGGCAAGTTAAAGCATCCACAGGCGTCCCTGGGCAATATCCGCAGTGGACTCAACCAGCAGCATGAAAGACATCTCCTCTTGATGTCTTTGAAACATAGGCACTCTTGATCCAGCAGTTTGTGAATGAGCAGATTAAGCGTTAGAGTCTGGTGCTGATGGTGTGAATGAGTCTGTGACAGTAACATATACTCAGTATCTGTGTAATTTTGAAGTATTTTAGATTTTTTTTTTTACTCTACTTCATTTTGAATATCAAAATTGACTGATATTAGATTTTGATTTTAAAAAAAATATGAACCGTATATATAATAGAAACTCAAAATCTTATAGATCAGGGATAGTGTCAGTCCTGGAGTGCTGCTGTCCTGCAGAATTTAGCTCATAGGATACTTTTAAAAAGCTGCAACTTGACCGTTGAACCTCTTGAGAAGTCCATTCTGTGCATTATCTCCTGTGATCTTCTCTGTCTCTCTCAGAACCTTTATATTATCCCTGATTAGCTCGATCAACTAATCCTCTCAGTCTCATTTCTCTGGACTATTGCTGGTGCCGTTTCCTCTTCATACTGGCCATCCACGTCAGAATTTGGCCCTGGTGTGTATCCAGGGATGGAGATGTTGAGGACAGGTGGGTGTTGGAATGCCTGTGTCCCAAATCCACGGTCAAGGACAAACCACGGTCAAGTTGCAACTGTCAATCACTCCATCACTTGTCCGCAATCTTAACGCAGAGTATATATATATATATATATATATATATATATATATATATATATATATATATATATATATATATATATATATATATATATATATATATATATATATATATATATATATATATATATATATATATATATATATATATTTGCAATATTTTTATTTTATTTATAAACATTGATGTACAGGAAAAGTGAGTAGTCACTAGACATTACGAGAGTACGTACGTAAATGTTTGTTTACACACCTAGTTCTGTATATTTGCCATTGTAGTATCTGCTAGCAGGGGGGATTAATTTAAAATCGTAATTTGTTATTGCTTGTACACCTTTATCGTGATGTATCACCCTATTTTTGAGCAGCCTCATTCGCATTGCTGTTCCGGAGTAGGCTTTGATTTTGAAGTATCCACTTCCTTAACAGGTGATCATTTGAGGGTGTGACAATTTTCCACTAAAGCTGTATATGTATGTAGTATGTGTGCGGTATCACACGCATCAGCGTTTAGCCTCTTTGTGTGAAGACTGACTCGGATAAAAACCTGTGACTCTACCTGCACAACTCGGGTAAAGCTTTGCGACTCCAACTGCGACACTCAGGTTAAAACCTGCGACTCCATCGAGCAAGGCTCTTAGGTTTTGTCTTCCACGTCCCTTCTTTTATTCTCACTTTTCCCTACTCTTGTTTCTCCTACTCAACATGTGTTTTCAGTACATTCCTGTTGTCTCTTAACAATGCTCTGCCATCACACGCAGAAGGCAGAACAATATTAATAACTTGCTTCCTATTAGTTCCTTTTCTAATGCAGGTCTCTCAATTTCTGTGGAAATCTGGAACTGTCAGTCCACATGCAGCAAAGCAATTCTAGTCTCAATATGATGGGTTTGACAAAGACTTTTAGATTCCTATAGAAACAAACTCAAATTACCTGGGGGCCGCAGGAGGCAGAATCTGGTGATCGTCAGTAAATAGACCTGTCCTTGGACTTACTGAAGTTCAAGGTTGAGGAAAAAGTTACTACAGTGGTACCTCGAGATACGAAAGGCTCAACTTACGAAAAATCCAAGTTACGAAAGCAAATACTAAAAATTGTACTGCTCTATATACGAAAAGTTTTCAAGATACGAAAGGTTTCTGAAAGTCCGAGATTCGTCCCACAACAATTTTGAAACTCGCACCGCACGCCGCCATCTTAGTTATGGTAAACTCGCCACCATCCTCCTGCTTTATGTCAGGTTTAGCTCAGCCACTCCGAACATATATGAAACATGGCTGAGAGGTTAAGGTGATGAACTAGAAATCCATTCGGGTTTCCCCGCACAGTTCACAGGTTCTGAACTGTAACGTCCTTATCTTCATGGAGACGTGGTTAAATAGCGGAATACCAGACTCCACTATTGAGCTCACGGGACATCACACGCTCCGCGCGGATAGAACAATAGATGGATCCGGTAAGACAAGGGGAGGCGGTTTGTGCATTTATATTAACAAAGCTTGGTGCACAAACTCTGCTGTTGTTGGGAGCCATTGTTCAGCTAACCTAGAGTTTCTCATGGTTAAATGTAGACCGTTCTATCTGCTGCGCGAGTTCACTTCCACCATTATAACTGCAGCCTATATTCCCCCAGATGCTGATGCCAAGCTTGCTATGAAAGAATTTTACGCAGCCATCAGTAAACAACAGACTCTTCACCCGGAAGCGGCGTTTATTGTTGCGTGTGATTTTAATCACTCCAACTTAAAGACTGTGCTACCCAAATTTCATCAGAATGTTTCCTGTCACACCAGAGGAAACAAAACCTTAGACCATGGCGACACCTCTCCCCCACCTGGGACAATCAGACCACATCTCTTTGTTCCTCACTCCCAAATATTCAACCCTCATCAACCGTGTGAAGCCATCAGTGAAGACCATCAAGGTGTGGCTTGCGGGGGTAGATTTCACACTCCAGGAAATGTTTCTGCACACAGACTGGAGTATGTTTGCTTCCCAAGCCACCAGTGGTGCTCACACAGACATTGACTGCTACACCTCCTCTGTATTGGATTATATTAATACCACCTTTGACAGTGTTACAACCCAGAAATAGATTACCACATACCCAAATCAGAAGCCATGGATGAACAAGGAAGTGCGACTTCTGTTGAAGACACGCAATACTGCCTTCAGATCAGGAGGTACACAAGCCTACAGCACATCCAGAGCAAATCTGAAGAGGGGCATCAAAAAGGCCAAGCACTGCTACAAGCTGAAGATAGAGGGACACTTTTCTAACTCTGACCCTCGACGCATGTGGCAGGGCATCCAGGCCATCAGTGACTACACACCCACCCACTCCACCCCTGCAGCCACTGATGTCAACTTCCTGAACGAGCTAGATGACTTTTATGCTCGCTTTGAAAGAGACAACAGAGAAACTGCAACCAAGCTCAAACCCTCAGCTGATCACCCTCCAATCACCCTCTTATCCACTGACGTCTGCAAGGCACTGAGCCGGATCAGCACGCACAAGGCTGCTGGACCAGACAACATCCCTGGATGTGTCCTCAGGGCATGTGCGGAGCAGCTCGCTGGGGTCTTTACAGACATTTTCAACCTGTCTCTTGCCCAAGCTGCTGTACCAACATGCTTCAAATGCACCTCCATTGTGCCAGTGCCAAAACACTCTAGTCCAAGGTGCCCTAACGACTACCGCCCTGTAGCACTCACTCCCATCATCATGAAGTGCTTTGAGTGGCTGGTCCTGGAACACCTAAAATACTCTATACCATCCACATTGGACTCACATCAGTTTGCTTACTGCAGCAATAGGAGCACAGAGGATGCTGTTGCCATGGCACTGCACTCTGTGCTCACACACCTGGACAATAAGAACTCTTATGCACGGATGCTGTTTGTTGACTTCAGCTCGGCATTCAACACTATCATCCCGGCCAAGTTAATAGCCAAATTTGAAGACTTGGGCATCAATACCTCACTCTGCAACTGGATTCTGGACTTCCTGACCAACAGACCCCAGAATGTCCGATCTGGATCCACCTGCTCCACATCCATCACACTTAACACTGGTGTACCACAGGGCTGTGTGCTAAGCCCGTTTCTCTACTCCCTCTTCACCTCCGACTGCAAGCCTGTGTTTGGATCTAATGCCATCGTCAAGTTCGCAGACGACACTACGGTGATCGGTCTCATCAGCAACAACGATGAGACTGCCTACAGGGAAGAGATCCAGCACCTGTCCATATGGTGCAACGAAAATAACCTGCTCCTCAACACCACCAAAACGAAGGAGCTCATCGTGGACTTCAGGAAAGAGTCAAGAGGCACACACGACACCATCCATATCAATGGAATGGCCGTTGAGCGTGTCTCCAGTTCCAAGTTCCTGGGGATCCACATCTCGGCTGACATGACCTGGACAACCAACACCTCCAGCCTGGTCAAGAAGGCTCACCAGCACCTCTTCTTCCTGAGGACACTGAGGAAGAATCAGCTCTCCTCGGCTATCCTGGTGAACTTCTACCGCCGCGCAATAGAAAGCATCCTGACGAACTGTGTCACAGTGTGGTATGGGTGCTGTTCTGTCGCGGAGTGCAAGGCACTGCAGCGGGTGGTGAAAACTGCCCAACGCATCACAGGGACTCCACTTCCTGCCATCGATCACGTCCAGAGGAAACGCTGTCTGTGTCGAGCTCGCAGCATCCTCAAGGACTCCTCTCATCCAGCCCACAGACTGTTCTCCCTCCTTCCCTCCGGCAGGCGTTTCAGGTGCCTCCGGACCAGAACCAGCAGACTAAAGAACAGTTTCTTCCCCAGAGCTGTCTCTTTACTGAACTCTAACCCTTGCTGACCCCACTCCTCTCTCACCCCCACCCCCACCATCCCACTCCCCTCACAGACTCCTCTCCCCCCCCACCACCATTCCACTCCCCTCACAGACTCTCCTCTTACCCCCCCCAACATCCCACTCCCCTCATAGACTTCTCTCTCCCCCCCACCACCATCCCACTCCCATCCAAACTCTCCTCTCACCCTCCACCATCCCACTCCCCCCAGACTCTCCTCTCACCCCCCCCCCACCATCCCACTCCCCTCATAGCCTCCTCTCACCCCCCTGCCCCCCACCACCATCCCACTCCCCCCAGACTCTCCTCTCACCCCCCCACCATCCCACTCCCCTCATAGATTCCTCTCACCCCCCTGCCCCCCACCACCATCCCACTCCCCTCACAGACTCTCCTCTCTCCCCCTAAACCACCATCCTACCACCCTCATAGACTCCTCTTACCCCCCCACCAGTCCACTCCCCTCATAGACTCCTCTCCCCCTCCATCCAACTCCCCTCATAGACTCTCCTCTTACCCCCCAACCACCATCCTACCACCCTCACAGACTCCTCTCCCCCCTGCCACCATCCCACTCCCCTCACAAACTCTCCTCTTCCCCCACCACCATCCCACTCCCCTCATAGACTCTCCTCCCACCCCCACCACCATCCCACTCCCCTCACAGACTCTCCTCCCACCCCCACCACCATCCCACTCCCCTCACAGACTCTCCTCCTACCCCCACCACCATCCCACTCCCCTCACAGACTCTCCTCTTACCCCCCCACCACCATCCCACTCCCCTCACAGACTCTCCTCTTACCCCCCCACCACCATCCCACTCCCCTCAGACTCTCCTCTTACCCCCCCACCACCATCCCACTCCCCTCAGACTCTCCTCTTACCCCCCCACCACCATCCCACTCCCCTCACAGACTCTCCTCTTACCCCCCACTACCCCACTACCCTCATAGACTCTCCTGTTACCCCCACACCATCCCACTCCCCTCATAGACTCCTCTCTCCCCCACCACAATCCCACTCCCCTCATAGACTCTCCTCTTACCCCCCAACCACCATCCCACTCCCCTCATAGACTCTCCTCTTACCCCCCCCCCACCATCCCACTCCCCACTCCCCTCATAGACTCTCCTGTTACCCCCACACCATCCCACTCCCCTCATAGTCTCAATATGGATGGATTTTGATTAAGGTTGACTGTGATGGAATCTGAGGAACTGAAACCTTTATGGCTCGACCATGGCGTTGAGTGGTCAGACGACATTTGGGTGGAATCCTTGGCGGAGAGTAGGGATACAGATTTCCAACATAATTGGTTGACTGGTGTCTGAGCTGGTGGGTTGAGTTCTTGATATAACTTTGATGAGCAGAGGATTAGATTTCGGCAGTGAGAAGTAGATTTCACCTAGGTAACCCATGGTGAAGCTGGCTTGGAAGTTCTTGGCGTTATTGGAATGCAATATGAATCGGTGGTAGTGGGTAGAGACCATGTGAAGCAGACTATATGTGGAGTGGAAAATCTTGAACTCTTCCACTCCATATATAATTGTGACACCTTTTCAGTTGTCAGGACAGACGAGCAATCAGACTGCGTTTGGTCAGGCGTTTTATTGATTCCACAAAATAGATCAGCAGCACCAGGTTTTAACAAAAACTCAAACAAATGCTTTTCAGCAGTCCCCAGAAGCCGCATGTGGTGTGGCCACAATCACTCACTTCTCTCTCTCTAGGCCCGGCTTTTATCCTGTCTCTCGAGTCACTGCAAAATGAATACACCTGTTAGATCTCGTTAACAGAGGCGGGTCCCTTAACCATCAGCCCTCCCAAACTCCTCCTCCGCCTGCAGCAGCCTCTAGACCACGCCCCACTGGCCACAATAATCTTCCAAAAGAGTGGCTTGAAGCAAAAAAGGCTTGAAGAATGGACATTTAGAGGCGTCGATAAATATCAACTCTGAATATTGATATACTGGTTGGGAATAGGTCCACCTCTGGTGGCAGCAGCCTTAACTTCAGTTAGGATTTGTGTTCAACTGTTGTTGGCGACAGAGGTAGTTCCAAGCAGCAGTGTTTGTGGAATGGCATGAGCATAGCAGAGAACAGGATGAAAGGAGAATTAGCATGGTGGAGAGAATTAGGTGGAAAAAAGGCCAGGGGCGAAGTCACTTGCGGAGGCAGCACGCTTGGGTTGACACCTGGAGCCCGGAGAGAGACAGAAAGGGTAGAAAGGGAAGATAAGACATTGTCGGGGCCTGTGCCGCTAGCGGTGGCAGCCTCACGCTAGAACCGGAAGGCAGGGCTGCGGGCCAAAACATAGGGGAAAGGTTAGGTACGTGCTGCCGTTGCTGAGCCTGCACCGCTGGCGGAGGCAAGCTCGCACTTAAAGGGCGGCGTTTGTCACTAGATGCTGGCATGTGAAGTGCAGTGCTGGAGAACTGCAGTATGCTGCTGCGTCTTAATGCTTGAAGATCTGGTTTTTCAAGGGAGAGAGATGAAGATTTAAGGAACGTACGTTTGAAGCATTTTGAAAGTAGAGTTGATTTGGAGATGGCACAGCTGACTGGAGCGAGACCTATTCTAGTTAGTTTTGCTTTGGTCGTCCTCCTTTACTATTGATACAAGTGCTGAGGTGTCGTAGGAAGTTTGAGCAAGAAGAAGGTGGATGTCTTGATGGTGGAGGTGAGGGCAAGCCTCGGCATCATAGGGTGCGACAACGGAGCGGAAGAGCTGATGACCGCGGGGAGTTGTTGGAGGCTCGGTTGCAGTGTTTGTTGAGTGCAAGAGCTCCTTTCATCAGTGGGATACGGTGAAGGAACGTCAGAGAGGAAGAAACTGGTACATCTCAATCTTGGACAATGTGGCGAAAGGCGGGGCATCACATGATCGCCTGCTAAATTTGAACACATTGGCTGGCGCTGAGCCAAAGAAAGCGCTCAACGCTTGTTGCTGTTCAGTGTTTTCAATCTCTTGAAATTATTTTGGTTACAGACGTCTAAGTACACGCAAGAAATAACAAAAACAATATGGTTTGTAAAATACATTGATCTCCATAAGTAAAACCTTTCAATTATAAAATTAACAGTTTAATTTTTTATATATATATATATATATATATATATATATATATATATATATATATATATATCAGAACCTATTTATATCAGATGCATGTTGCATATTTAATTTCAAAACAAACTTACCTGATGGAATTCGGAATATCAAGGTTTATGGAAGTTCACAAACTTATTGGCTTTGAATAAACCCTGAGCAGAGGTTCATCCAAATATCATAGACTTATAAAGCTTATCATAGACTTAAAGGATTGAAAACAGTGAAGGCAGAGAATTACTTTGAAATAGGAAGTGCATATGATTTCTTTCCAGTGAGTCCACTTAATAGCCGATTAAGTTGAAACATCAAGACAGCGTTGGCAACAAGTACTTGATTCTTGTGTGGGCGGCTGAGCGCGCGATCGACTGTAATGAGCGCGATCTGAAGCGGCGCATGCGATCGGACTGTACTGCATGCGATCTGACTTCGGTGCAGATCACATTTCAGATGTGGGTTCCCCGGAACAGAAGCATTGAGATGGCACAAACTGCTCGTGATTTAGCTATGCTGAAATAAAGCGCCAGGAAGGATTACAGCTGCTCTTGTTTGTGTGAGCTGACGGACAGAGAGAGTGTGAGCTGAAACTGCAGCGCGGTCTGCTGAGGCTCGCGGCGGCGGCGGCCTGGCTAGCAGGAAGAAAGCGGCATTGCCTGAAAGTCGAGCTTGCAGCTCAACCAGCTTTATTATCCTTTCTCAATGGCAGGAGCGATTAAAAAGGGGCCGATGTAGAGCTGCTGGATACGTCTGTTTGCTTGGTGGTGAGGACAGGCCTTGCGTCTTACTGTGCGTTTGCTTGTTGTTGCTTGGGACCCGTTTGTTTGGTCTGGCACCCGTGATGTATTGCTGAGGGTGATATAATATAGTTAGCATGGTGTAAGGCGGATGAGGATCGCTACTGGGTCCGGAGGTTTTCGTAGAGAATCCATCTAACGAGTGGAGCTCGATTTCGGGTGTATCGCGACCAGAAAGCGGAGCCACAATGCTGTAAACTGTCGAGCTACCGAAAAATGTCAAAGAGCTGTAGGTGAGTCAAACATGTCTCTATATACATGCTTCCTCTCCTGCTGATAGGATGAGGTGTAAATGCTGATGACGTGTTGATTGCGTTAATCATATGAACGTGCTCCTCCCGAACTTTGTTAATAAAACATCATTTAGAGAGAAAATTATAACCATGCAACCATCTACTACATTATCACAAAATACAGTAAATTTTAGTGTCGCTGAAGAAAAATTCCACTCCTTCATTGCTATTTAATTTATTATTAGAGTTACAAATGATTTGCTCTTATCATCCGATCATGGTTGTATCTCTCTGTTAGTGTAACTGGACTTTAGTGCTGCATTTGATACAATCGACCACAAAATCCTTCTAAATAGACTTGAAAACTATGTTGGCATTAGTGGAGTTGCATTAGCCTAGTTCAAATCATACTTATCTGACCGTCATCAGTATGACATCTCCTCATTTACTGCTACATATCGATCATGGGTTCTGTATGGAGTTCCTCAAGGTTCAGTACTTGGACCATTGCTTTTCACCCTGTACATGCTTCCTTTGGGTGCAATTATTAGGAAGCATGGCATTAGCTTTCACTGTTACGCTGATTATATTCAGCTCTATATTTCTTCTCATCCTGATGAAACGTACCAATTCACTAAATTAACAGAATGCATAATTGATATAAAAGAAAATTGGATGACTAATAACTTTCTACTGTTTAATTCTGAAAAAAAAAACAGAGATTCTAATTATTAAACCAAAAGGTTCCGCATGTAATAATCTAGACTACTGCCTAACACTCGATGGCTGTTCTGTCAAGTCTTCGTCATCAGTTAGAAACCTGGGTGAGCTCGTTCATTTGAAAGCCACGTTTCTTCCAAAAGGCATTCTTCTATTTTAAAAATATATCTAAACTGCAACATATGCTCTCAAAGAAAAATGCGGAAAAATTAGTTCATGCGTTCATGAGTTCAAGGCTAGATTATTGTAATGCTCTACTAGGTGGTTGCCCTGCATATTTAATAAACAAATTCCAGCTGGTCCAAAATGCAGCAGCTCGAGTTCTTACTAGAACCAGGAAGTAGGAAGTTCTGTCAAACCTGCACTGGCTTCCTATTAAATACCGAATACATTTTAAAATCTTGCTAATTACTTACAAAGCATTAAATGGTTTAGCTCCACAGTACTTGAGCGATCTCTTAACACATTATAGTCCTTCACGTCTATTGGGATCCCAAAATACTGACCAGCTTATAATACTTAGAAAATCAAAGTCAACTGCTGACAGTCGATCCTTTTCCTATTTAGCTCCTAAACTCTGGAACAGTCTTCCTAATACAGTTCGGGAAGCAGACACATTCTGTCAGTTTAAATGTAGACTAAAAACACATCTCTTTAACCTGGCATACACATAACACATTATACATACATTTTTTTCTGTATGTAATGTAAAATGATTGTTAGGCTGCATAATTTAGGAATAATTTACTTGATACATCAGAAGAAGGATGGCATCTACGCTGATATTATTCTCTGTTTTTTCCGAGGTTACCATGGTCAGCCGTATCCGGGCCGTATCCAGATCAGATGAAGGACCTGCACCTGGACATGAGCACAGCTCTGCCCTGAATAGTCTGCTGAGACCGTGACTCTACTAAACCCTCCCCTGTGTAGATTATGAACCCATCTCCAATCGGACCAAATTAGACTTAATATTAGACTTGAATTATCAATATAATAATCAAACTATCAATCAATCAAATCAATCAATAATCAAAACTTAGCACTTAACATTCATCAATTATATTAATTCGCCTGCTCTTTTAAGGTTGCCGTTCAGACAAACAAACAAACAAACTTTGTTTATAATGTTTTCATGTGACCACTGTAAAGCTGCTTTGAAACAAGCTGTATTGTAAAAAGCGCTATATGAATAAAAGTGACTTGACTTGACTTACGTCCTTAGGGACCTAACAACTATATTGAAATATTATTAAGTGTAAAAGATTTGTGATATATCCCATTTACTTTTATAACCCCCAAATGATCTTTTCTCATTCTCTTGGATATATCTGCTGCATTTGACACATCATTGGGCATCACTGGAACTCCACTTCACAGGTTTGAATCCTAACTTTACAAATAGGACTTGCCTGGTGCGGGGAGATCTCCAAAGATTGTCAATTGATCACTAGGGTTCCTCGGGGTTGAGGTCCTAGATCCCATCTCTTCTCCCTATGCAAATAAATCACTTGGTCCCATCATACAGCCACACGATTCATCCTATCATTGCCATGTTGATGACACACAGCTCTAACTACCATTTCAATACGATGATTCCATGGTAGCTCCTCAAATCGCAAGCTGTGTAGCGGACATCTTGGCATGGATGAAAGAACATCACATCGAAAAGACAGAGCTTCTTGTGATCCCTGTCAATCCATCTCTGCAGCATGACTTCACCATCCAGATTGGCTTCTCAACAATTACTCCATCAAGGTCCACCAGAAATCTTGGAGTAATATTTGATGACCAATTGACCTTCAAAGACCACATCGCAACGACAGCTTCATACAGGTTTACTCTTCACAACTTCAGGAGGATCTGGCCGTTCTGAATTGAGTAAGCCACACAACTTCTCGTACAGTCCATAGTCATTTTGAGGCTTGATTACTGTGATGCTCTTCTGGCCTGACTTCCTTCGAATGCACTCATACCCTTACATCTGATCCAAAACGCTGCAGCACATCTGGTTTTCAGTGCTCCCGAAAGGTCCACATCACACATCTATTTTTCTCTCTGCACTGGCTCACACTTAATGCTTGCATCAAATTCAAAGCATTAACAATTGCTTACAAGAGCTAACACAGACTCAGCACCTCCTACTTCCACTCCCTACTACAAATCTACCAGAAACGTATGATCATTTATTGAGTGTTGACTCGTAGTGCCATCACAGCGAGGCACAAAATTACTCTCAAGAACATTTTCGTTCAACGTGCTTTAATAGTGGAACAATCTTTCTTTATAGAAATTGTTTCAGACCTGGCAGATTCAGACGATATTCTGCAGTCATTTGTAAAATGACCTATGACATCATATGACATGAAATCTAAATTAAAATCATATCATGGATGCGGCTGCTGTTGTTCATGGTCATAGCGGCACCAACTGGTGAAGTAAATGTAGCGCATTCAAATGACTTTGACATAGTGTTTTCTTTGTTTACCGGATTTGAGTGCACATTGCCTGCCATGCACAGTTGCCATTAAAACCACCGGGGTGGAACTGGCGCTGGCCTTTCATCAATGCTTGGAGCTATATTTCAATTTGGTTTATGTTGTGCACACAAGTATTTCCTCTGAAGGAAAAAAAACTTTTAAAATTCAACACAGTTAGCACAAAGATTAACCAACCTTATAAATCTTCATCTTTGTGAATTTTTTTTTTTTCACTAAGCTGTTTTTCCCCCCAGCAAGCATCTCTGCCACCAGAAGGTCATGTGTAGGTGAAATGCCTGCCATTAATTACATTCCTATCTGCATTACTCTGTACCAAATACAGTAACTGCTCTGTATCTATTTACCAAACAACTCTATATTCTGTACCCTCATGTAGGTCATATTTTAAAGATGCTATTAATCTTCTTTTTAATTATGAATATAATGTTTCACTATAAATCCAGATTAGATTAAAAGATTGATCATCCTTCCTCAGCTCACAGGCAAAGTGCTTGCCTGTATAATTAAAAGGAGTCAGTGAGAGAGCTGAATAGTGGGGGACAGGGAAAACTGGCATCTCTCTCTATTTCTCACCCATTCAATTTCTTTCTATGTTTAAGGCAGCTGTCTATATAAGGATTTTTACAATACAGATAGTTCTAAAGACGCTTTATAGTGATAATATGAAAGTCTATAAGAAAGTCATTTTCCAGCTTAAGTAAGTTTTGACCAATTCAGCTTCACTGTCAAACCATTCTTTTTAACCGAAAAAGAAAAACCCCAACACATTGTCGACACTCAACCACACAAAAACTGAGCCCAGTGTCCTGAGAATGTGAACCTCGAAATGGACATTAAAGTGCAAGCCCTTGAAAATGACACCACCACCATTCCCATGTGAACCTCAAGCAAATGAATCTGCAAAAATGATGACAGCACACATGTGATTGACGTGACTAGACGGCGTGCAGGCGTGCAGTCTTATATGCCATTATTGGCAGACACTGCATTTATTAGTAACATAATTACTTTGACAACATCCTCATCTTCCAAAGAACAAAAACTTTTATTGTGCTGATGAGGCTTTCACGTGAGATAATTAAGTTTATGGTCTCTGATGACATTTCTTGGCTGCATTGTAGTCAAATCTAGGCACACTCTTTCGTTAATTTTGTGAATTGGTCATTTTTAACAGGGTGCGAAGAATTATAGATCTGAGTATCATCAGCGGAACAGTGAAAGCTAATGCCATTCTAATGATGTCTGCTTAGGGTAGCATGTACAATATGAATGGCAATAGTCCAAAGACTGAGCTTTGAGGTATTCCATGCTAAAATTGTGATCGATATGATACCTCTTCATTTACTGCTACAAACTGATAACATTCAGATAAGAATTTGAACCATGCCAATGCAATTCCATAATGCCAATGTAGTATTTGAGTCTATTTAACATATATGTTGTAGTCAATAGAATTTAATAAATCACTAAGATCCAGTAACAGTAATCTAAAGATGCAACCATGATTGGATGATAAGAGCAAATTGTGTGCAATTCTAATGAGAACAGTCTCAGTACTATTTACAGTCTAAATCCTGACAAGGAATCCTCACATATACCATGTCTTTCTAAAAAAAGGAACATAATTATTAAGACATTGACTTTTTCTAGTGTTTTTGACAGAATGGTCTAATTTTGAAGTGTCAAGTTGTGTTTTTTTTTCTTTTTCTTTAATACATGGTTTAATAATAGTCATTTTAAAAGCTTTGGTACATATTTTAATAACAAAGATGAATTAATGATATTAAGAAAATGATCTATAACCTCTGGAAGCATCTCTTTCAGTAGCTGAGTTGGTAGGGTCAAACATACATGCTGAAGAATTTACAAGTTTGCATATACAAGATGATTTACAAGTTTACACAATTCTTCCATTCCTATAACAATGCATGTGTGGATTTTATCCTCAAGGAACCTGCAATGCATTTTTTGATGCAATATTATAGTTGACGGTTGCAGGGTTATCTCTCTAATATTATCAATCTTGTAAGTACAGAAGTTTATAAAATAATGTTGCTGTGATGTTTGGACATTTTTAGCTCCAAACTAAAACTAAATAGTTTTACCAAAACTCTTTAATGTGTATTTCTTTAAATTTTGATGATTATAACTGACAAGTAAGGACAATCCCAAACTCAGTATCTATGAGCATCTATTTTGAAAAGATTCATTATTGAAGACACTTGGTGCCACTCTCTAATCAGCTAAGTAACTCAAAACACCTGCAAAGGCCTTTAAATGGTCCCACAATAGTCTTAAGAATCTTGCTTGGGCTAAAGACAAAATGGACTAGATTGCTGCTGAGTGGGCCAAAGTTATGGTCTCTGATGAAAGTACATTTTCCAGAGTCTGGAGGAAGAGAGGAGAGGTACACAATCCATGTAGCTTGAGGTCCAGTTTAAAGTTTACACAGTCAGTGATGGTTTGGGGTGCTAATCCATCTCCAACCAGACCAAATTTGATTTAATATTTGATTTGAATTTTTGTCAATATTGTTGTCAATAATTATGCACTGTTTGGCTATTGTTCAGAGGAGAACTGGTCCCCCGACTGAGCCTGGTTTCTCCAAAAAAAAATGTTTTCATTAATTCCGTCACCTACTGGAGTTTAGGTTCCTTGCCACTGTCGCCTTTGGCTTGTTTAGTTGGTTACACGTAACACTTAACATTCTTCAATTTTATTGATTCACCTGCTCTTAGAGCTGCTGTTCAACCAAAACAAGCTTTATTTTTATTGCTTGAATGTAACCACTTTAAAGTTGCTTTGTTACAATCTGTAATGTTGAAAGCGTTATATAGATAAAGCTGACTTGAATCGACTTGAATGTCATCTGCTGGTGTTGGTCCACTGTTTTATTTTTTTAGGTCCAACGTCAATGCAGCTGTATACCAGGAAGTTTTAGAGCACTTCATGCTTCCTGCTGCTGACCAACTTCATGGAGATGCAGATTTCATTTTCCAACAGGACTTGGCACCTGTACACACTGTCAAAGAAACCAGTACCTGGTTTAAGGACCATAGTATCCCTGTTGGTATCCCTTAACTGGCCAGCAAACTCATCTGACCTGAACCCCATCAAAAATCGTTGGGGTATTGTGAAGAGGACATTTCGATATGCCAGACCCAACAATGCAGAAGAGCTGAAGACCACTATCAGAGCAAACTGGGCTCTAATTACACCCGAGTAGTGCCACACACTGATTGACTCCATGCCACATCACCTTGCTGCAGTAATCCAGGAAAAAGGAGCCTTAACTAAGTATTGAGTGCTGTACATCCTCATACTTTTTCATGTTCATACTCTTAAGTCTTAAGTAATATTCAAATTTTCTAAGATACTGAATTTGGGGCTTTCCTTGGTTTCAGTTATCATAAAAATTAAAATAAATAAAGAGGTTTCAATTTTTTTATGGAATTATTGAAATCTGCTTTTTGATGATATTCTGATTATATGACCAGCACCTGTATGTGTGTATATATAGTCAGGTCCATAAACATTGGAACATCGACACAATTCTAATTAATTCAAATTATAATAAATGTATTAGTTATGACATAGGAGAGGATTAAAAGTGGAATAACCTTATACATCAAGAAGAGTATAGGTCAACAGTAATATTTGGTCTTAATGGGTTAGAACGTCTCAGGTTATGTATGTAACCATAGTTCCCTGAGAGGGAACGAGACGCTGCGTCGAGCGCTTTGGGGAATACTTGGACGCTGTCTCGCGAAGAACAATATGTAAGCTTCTGTCGACCGAGTGTGAGTGACGGTCGCAGGTTGGTGACGTCACGAATCAGGTCATAAAAGAGTGTCAGAACCCTGAAGCAGCAGCTTAGAGGTGTCTGAGCAAGCCCGAAAGGCGCAAGGAGCTGAGGACAAAGACGCAGCTGGTAAAACCTCAGAAAGTTATGCGGGGAAGACCACCCCGCCGCATCACAAACATCAGATAAAGAGACACCTGATATAAGGGCCTTAGAGGCAGCCTCTCTCCTAGAGGAGTGGGCACGGACCCTTAGAGGCGAAGGGGATCCGAGCGACTCGTAAGCCAGGGTGATAGCCTCGACTATCCACATGCTTAAAGTAGGTTTGGAAGCTGGGGCCCCATTGGCTGTCCAAAAGCAAACAAACAACTGGTCTGATTTACGCCAAGGGCAGACCTGTGGACATAAGACCTTGTTTTTAAATTCCTGGTCCTGGTCACCGAAGGGGGAGGGCAAAAGGCCTGGAGTACAAAACACCTGACCACATGAGTGGGCACATTGGGCACATAGCCTGGCCTGGGATGGAGGCAGGCTTTCACCATCCCAGGCGCAAACTCAAGGCAAGAGGGAGCTACAGAGAGCGCCTGTAGATCCCCAACTCTTTTTAGCGATGTTATAGCTAATAAGAATAATGTCTTTGAAGTGAGGAACTTTAGGGGAACCTCATCCAAAGGTTCAAAATGTGCCTGGGACAACCCCTGGAGTACCAGGGATACGTCCCAGGTAGGAACCTTGGTCTGTACTGCAGGCCTCAGCCTAATAGTACCACGGAGGAAGCGTGTGACGAGGGGTTCCCTGCCAATGGACATGCCACCCAGAGGTACGTGGTAAGCAGCTACATAGACTTTCAAGGGTGGACGGGGACAGCCCTTCAGTGAATTTATCCTGCAGGAACTCCAGCACTTTGCCAATGTGACAAGTAACTGGGTTCACTTGCTTTTCACTACACCGAGAAGTGAGAAGTCTCCACTTCAGAGCGTATAGCTTCCTCTTGGAGGGAGCTCTGGAATGGAGGATGGTCTCAACAACCTCAGTTGAGAGACCAGAATCTATGAGCTGGGCCTCCTCAGAGGCCAAGCCCACAGTCTCCACAGTTCTGGGCAGGGGTGATGCATCAAGCTCCCTGCCTGGGACAGAAAGAATCTCCCAGGGGACTCAGTCCAGAAGGGACACAAGATCCGCAAAACACACTGTGCCTGGACAACATGGAGCAAATAGTGTGAGACGGACCCTGTCTCGGCGAACTCTCTCCAGAACTTGAAGGAGCAGAACAATCGGGGGAAAGGTGTACAGACATAGCCTTGGCCATGTCTGAACCATGGCATCCAGTCAGAGCGGGGCTGGGTGCAAGAGTGAAAACCACAGAGGGCAATGAGTCGATTCTTCAGATGTGAACAGGTCTACTTGTGCTCGGCCGAATCTGAAGCACCCTCCAAGCAGACATAATCTCTAGCAAGTTTATGAGCCAGGATAACTGGTGCTGATGACCTTGGACAGAGCGGTCTCTCAAGACCGCTCCCCAGCCCGAAAGGTACGCATCTGTCGATAGCATTACGCGTCGAAAAGAAGCTCCCAATTCGGGTACTTTTGACCTTGGGCAGAGCGGTCTCTCAAGACTGCTCCGCAGCCCGTAAGGGATAAATCCGTCGGTAGCATTACGCTTCGACAAGGAGCTCCCAATACTGGTCCATGAGACAGAAACCAGGATTTCTTCCACATATGACTTTGATAGTGCGGAAAGGTTTGCCCCTCGGGGAAAACCCTCATGTTCTGAGCCACCACTGTAGCGACCTCGTGCAGCAGCCTGAGACCCAGTACTTGCTGGAAGTGCTTTACAGTGAGTGGCTGGCCTAGTTAAACTCTTTGAGGGCTAACAGGATGGAATCGATGCGCACGGGGTATACCGTGCAGACATCATAACCGAAACCCAACAACGCCAAGGAAGGTGGTCCTCTGGAGAGGAGACAGCACACTCTTCTTTGCGTTTAGCCTCTACACCAACACATTAAAGAGCACGGGAACAACATCTCAACGTTGAACCGCTAGCTGTAGCAACTGGGTAGAAAAGCCAGTCATCGATATAATAGAGAACTCTGATTCATTGGAGGTGCAGGGGGGTTAGCGCTGCAACCGTGCATATGATGAACGTGCAAGGAGAAAGAGCTAGGCCAAACAGAAGCAATCGATATTGGTAAGCCTTCCCCCCAAAGGCAAAGCTGACGTACTTCCTGTGTTGTGGAAGGATGGAATGAAAATATGCGTCCTTCAGGTCGATTTGACAGACCAGTCCTCGGACCTGATATATCTCGATCTAGTTCAAAGTCAACATTGGGAACGATGGAGTAATGACTGTAAGCCTGACTTTGTCCGAGGGGGGTACATATTTTATGGCCCCTTGCCTCAACAGAGTGTCTACTTCCTGTTCCGTGACCAGAGCCTGCTCAAGGTTCACCATGGTGGGTAGAACCCTGCTAAAGGAAAAAAAAAAAAATAATATATATATATATATTTATTGCAGGACCCAATGAGAAACTTCTGGTAGGCATTAGATGCGACCAGAAATTCTAATGAGGGAATCATCCTCTCAAGGCTGGCCTCTGGTGCTTGAGTGGCAGGCGCTCCAGGGCCCAGTTTTCAGGGGTACGCTTGGAGTGAATGCTCTACGACCCTTCTTGGAGGGGGCGATCTCCTCAGAGCAACCAGACTCACGGGCGGCAGCTGAGGAGGGACGCCTGTGCGAGGTCTGGCACCTTAGCGCCAGGACCTCTTTGATGTAGCCTTCTTGGTGAGGATGACGGTCCTCAGATCTGTCCTCCTGCCAGAGGGTTTAGGCTGGGAGTGCCGGCCTGACCCCCTGGGTTTCTGGAGGGGTTAGCGGGTTGCGACGCTCTGCCTCAGAGCGGCCCATTGTGAGGAGCTCTGGGACTGTGGCTGGCTGTGATGTGGCTGCCCTAATTTGAGAGCAATGAGGCAGTAGCACACTGAATGCCACCTGCTGCTAGCAGACTCCTAGAACTTATCGATGACTGTCTCAACAGTGTCAACGAAAATACATATATATATATATATATATATATATATATTATATACACACATACAGTAATACCTCGGTTTACGAGTTTAATTCATTCCAAGAGCGAGCTCGTAAAACAAAATACTCGTACACCAAAAAAAAATTCCCCATAAGAATATGGTCATACCTGGACATATAAACAATTAATAGTCATTCTGTGTGCAAAGTCTTTGCCTGAGATACTGGTTCTGCTTCAGAGAGGACACAATGGTTGTTGCCAAGGAAATAGACAACCCTAGTATGTCCATCTAACTTTTTGATTTACTAATTTAACTAGGTTGTCCTTCAGTTTTCTAACAGTTTTGCTTAGTTTTGTTTTTTGACATTGCTGTAAAATTAAACCTTTCACACGTACTGTAGGGGAATTTACAGTTAAGACCCGAGGACCAGATATGTTGAATGAAGACCAGGAGTCAGAAGTGCAGTCAATAGAAGACATTTTTGTGAAGTTTAGTTTGCAGTTTCATCAGCAGAAGCCAGCTTCAGGTCTCACAAGGAGTTTGTAGGCCGCCCCACATATAACAATAACATTAGCAATGTATAACAACGCCATTGTTTAAGCAATTATACTCTAACAGAGGGTACTAACCCCGTCATTGATGACGTTTAAATGATTCTGATTGGCTAAGAAAGAAAGAAAGAAAGAAAGAAAGAAAGATAAACAAAACCAGCAATTTTCCACGCAAGAGCAGACAGTCTGAAGCATATCTTTGTTGATCACATGGTTGACAGGTTCGTGACGTGGCTTGTCGAGAACAACAAGTTTTATTGTGCCAGCTAATCACCTCACCAATACAGACCATATTAACACACACACACAAACCAAGGCTGAACTCGGCTCAGGATCCAACTCTACCAGAAAGAATACCCAACATATTGTGATAACATGTTCTATCTGTTGAGAAGTGCTGACAATATTCATCCTTGCTCTATGGAAAACTACAGAAAAGTAAAGAAATGTTTTTAACTAATAAAAAAGCCCTAACTTGATTATAAATCACTCATTCAAATAAGAAAAAGAACATGAAAAATAAGACATATAAAAGAATATAGGTACAATTAGGAAAAATACAATTTTATATATATATATATATATATATATATATATATATATATATATATATATATATATATATATATATATACAGTAATACCTCGGTTTACGAGTTTAATTAGTTCCAAGAGCGAGCTCGTAATCCAAAATGCTCGTACACCAAAGCAATTTCCCCCATAAGAATGCATTAAAAATCAATTAATTCGTTCCACACGACCATAAATGCCCATTTAAAATATTTTGTTTTTATTTAACCCTATTAATTACAGTTAAAATTATAACCATTAAGATCTCATATAAATACTAATTAGTAATTGGCAATTAAACTCTAAAAATATTTGACAATTTACTGTAACTTTGAGCAGCGTAGAGGGAGAGACAGAGGAGGGAGGGGGAAAACACAAAACCTGGATTCAAGTGCAAACGAGTGAATTTACTACAATATTGCAGAAAACAAACGAAGTGATAATCCAGAGTGAAAGTCGTAGAATGGGAGACGCGCGCGCGACCACCGCGAGCCCCGGGAGACGCGCGCGCGACCAATGCGAGCTCCGGAGTGGAGAGAAGTGAGGAGACAATGAATTCATGAACCACATATATATTTCACTACGTGAACAATAGCGATCACAATTAATTAATGTTATCACTTCTAAAAGTATCACTGTGGTGAATGATGTAGCCAAATAGAGCGAGAATGAATGCTTTAAGGGGTGATAAATGGGTTGGAACTGCGGGACTGTGTTATGAGAGGCTGTCATTAGGATATTTCCAGTAAAAATGCCCCCGAAGATGCTGAGCGTTAGGACAAAAATGCGCGTGGGTGAGGGAAAAATTTGCTCGCACTCCAATACAATGCTCGTACACTGATTTGACCCTCCATGCTCGTACACTGATTTTCTCGTATAACAAGTCGCTCGTAAACCGAGGTACCACTATATATATATATATATATATATATATATATATATATATATATATGTATGTATATATGTATGTGTATATGTAAATAGAAGAGACAAAAGATTTTGATTATCTGCCTTCAGTACGATCACACCGGTGTTATCAGTCTTGGCTGGGCCCTGGAGGGTACGATCACACCGGTGTGATTAGAACGTTCGTGCTTCACTTCATCAACTGCTAAATTCAAATATGTTTTTGCGCGTCATCTGGTGTCAATCCAGAGATGGACACACTCAGAGCTTGTCATATATCACAACTACTCTTTGTTTTCGACCACATAAGGTTTATTTTCTGTTTCTGACATTTAAATACAGTGGTGTTTGGTTATGTCGACGGCCTTGGGGGTTGCAAAATAAGATAACCATTTAGCGAGATAACCAACGCCAAATATGGCGTCCTTGTTGTCAACTTCCTCTTTTAAACTTTCTTCAGATTAGTGCTTGAATGGACTATGTATGAATGGTCATTTTTTTATCAACTGTCTTTTTGCATATTTTCTCTCTCTCTCTCTCTCTCTCTCTCTCTCTCTCTCTCTCTCTCTCTGTGTGTGTAGATGTGTGCTGCAGATTGGTTTCTTTCTCTGTTAATTACTTGAAGTCGTAGAGTAAGAGAGTTGTGCCAGAGAGATTGTAAGTGTTTAGTAAAACTGTGAGAGTGTTTGTTTGAGTGTTTGTTTCACTGTGTTTGTTTGACAGTGATTCTGATTTGCTTGCCAAAACTTTTATATATATATATATATATATATATATATATATATATATATATATATATATATATATATATATATACAGTATATATATTTGTAAATATCTCTTGGAATTCACTTTTGTCTTAGGGTGGTACGAGGTTTGATGCCAATGTATTTTTCACTTGGTTTATGTTAAAGGGAGTTGGAAAGTTTATTTTACATTTGAAGTAACTTAGTTTCTAAAAAAAGTTGGTTGTTTTTGCTATTTTGGCCTTGTTTTCCCCCGACAACTTGCCTTCACTGTAACTAAGGCCATGTCCACACGAGAACGGTGCATTCCCTAACCGCTCTTTTGTTCCCTTCGTTCTAAAAAAATGCCGTAAACACGGCGCCAGCGCAAGAAATCTCAGCGTTCACACAAGAACACTGAAACCGACTGAGAACGGTGTAGTATAAATTCCAGACCAGTATGGGGCGCTGTAATTCTGTCACAGACATTATACACGGAGAAGAAGAGTTTGAGCCTGTGCACAACCTTGCGTGCTGAATGCGCCAAATTTTTACAGATGTGCAAAAATGCAAGAACTGTTTTTTATTGGAAAATAGAACAATTAAAAATAACCTGAAAAAACAGGTATAAAGTGCAGCAGTGCGCACAACATATAGTGCAGGGCAAACAATATAAAATCAAGAATTACAATGCAACAGGGCAGTCAGTCCGTGTCATCTTGCAGCAGTGCACGTCTGTAAATATTCAGCGCATTCAGCGCGCAAGGTTGTGCGCATGCTCAAACTCTTCTTCTCCGTGTATAGTGTATATCTGTGGCAGAATTACAGCGCCACATACTGGTCTGGCATATATACTACACCGTTCTCAGTCGGTTTCAATGTTCTCGTGTGGACGCTGAGATTTCTTGCGCCGACACCGTGTTTACGTCATTTTTTTTAGAACAAAGGGAAAAAAAGAGCGGTTAGGGAATACACCGTTCTCGTGTGGACGTGGCCTTAGTCACCCAGAATGCCGGATCCGTCGGAACGCTCTGGTATTGCGACTTACTTCCTATTCCAGTTACAACTGACCACTAGCGGTCGTAACATCTGCCATACTGTGCAAGATTACACAGACATTCTTTGAAATGTTTGTTTAAAACAAATGCACACAGTGTATCAACCTTTAGATACCCCAATCAACCTTTAGATATAAAAAGGTACAGAATAAATCAAAGTACAGAACAGGAAAAGTATACGTCAACAGTCATATCTTGTCTTAGTGGGGCAAAAAGAAAATATTGTGATATGCCTTCCTTTTTTTTTTTTGAAACCCATTAATTGTATTACCAGTTTGTTACTTATAACCACAGGGTTATCACCTGCCACCTATTATGGCCCAATAGCAAAACAAGCTTACATGATTGACTTTTCAAGCCAAATTCATCAAACATAAACAATACATTTAATTACTGTATATCTGTTATACTGTGAATTCCATTTGTCACAGTCTTGTCATGTCTCTCTCAAATTCCAGTTTCCTTCCATGTTCTTTCCTTCACCTGTCTTGCCAATCACTCATCTCGTTTGTGTGTGTGTGTGTGTGTTCTTTCTGTGTTCTTCAGTATGTTTTGGAAAGGTTAATATTTATGCAATGGCAGAAATTGTGTTCAATAGTAAAATAAGTTTTCAGATTGCTCTGTCTATTTTCATTGAAATAAAGTTAAATTGGTATTTATTTTGCATCATCACTTAATTTACATGCTATTGCACTTATTTTACACTTTAATATTGACTTGAAGTTGCTTTGCTGATCGTTAAACTGCAACTTTTATACTTTTCCATTTGAGGATTATTTTAAGCGAGTGCATTTGGTCTATTTAACATTTAACAAAATCAGGCAGTGTTAAATGCACATTTATTAGATACCAAAATAATTTGAGGGCAGAAATGAAATTAATTTAAATAAAGGAGAACATTTAATCTAGCATCATCAATTGCTGCAGGTAAACTAATGGCCGCTGGGACCTGGCAATGCCCCCCATGTTCACATTCAGTGAGTCGGCTGTATATTATGTATGGATTCTCCTGGATGGGGCAATTATGGCAATCAGAGGATCAGAGCATCAATCTCAGGTGAGCCACAGGGAGTAAATTAACTGCAAAGAGGAGGAGGATGAAGACAACAAAAGAGAGAGAAAAAAAACTGAGAGAGAAAGTGAACCTCAGTTTATCATTTCAACTTCAAGTTGTCTTTATAATTACTCCCAAAGAGATATTCAATTTATCAGCAACTCCAACTATATATCACTCACTCTCTTTCTATTGTTTATCTTCATCAAGATATTCATCACTAAATTTCTTTGGGCACACAGATTTGGGACCCAAATCAAACCAGAAAACATGTTTGTTATTTATCAAAGCCACCATGTAATTTTCTGGAGCAATTTTCTGTTTTGAGCATGATGCCACTTTTGACCTAATACTGGGCATAGTGATTGAGGAAAGACTCAGCCGGTATATATTATGATTGACTGAGTTAGGGTGTCTTGTATCTTTTCCATTACTCTAGTTTATCCAAAGGGGATGCATTCAAGAGAGTCCTCCCACGAGGGATGACACTAATTAATCTCGCAATTGCACGCTCATCAGGCGACCATTTTAGCCCTGCTTTAATCTCATCCATCAAGATGCTCAGCAGCCAGGCTGGTGGACACAAATAAAATTTCAGTCCCTGATTGAACTCATCACGTGTTTTGGACAGTAAAGATCTGTCTACATGTTTCAATGACAGATGAGTGAGACTCCTCCTTCTCTTTGATTTGACGTGTTGAGTAAATGAGGATTCTGGACTGGTTAGATATTTATTTTAATGTGAAAATGATTATGGAATTAATCAGGTTCTAGTTTCCATGGTAATGGATCAACCTTGTGACATGACATATTACAATCACAATGGTGCTCATGATGGATGATGAATATCATAGTCTTGTTGTGTATCTTCACTTCCTGTTCCCTTCCTTGTTCTTCCCATGTCGTTTCCTGCACCTGTCATGTCAATCACTTCCTCGTCAGTCATCACCTGCTCTCCTTGTGTATATAATCCCTCATGTTTTTCCATGTCTTGGTTGATTATTGAATATGTTTACATGCCGAGTTTTTTTTTTTTTTTTTTTGCGCTACTAGTGATTCTTTTTTAAATATTTAAAGTCTTTGTTTTCTGTATTGCTAATAAAGCCTGTTAAGCTTGAAGTTTGCCATCTCTTTACCTTCATATGTCCTCAAACCCTAACAATGAATGTTTTACTTAATTTTTTAAATGCAGTTCTTTATTAGACCCTTTCTTAGGTAAGGTGCTAGTAGTGTCATTGCAACAGACCCAGAAATCCCAAGTCCTTGGTAGTGTTGGCTGTCACTGGCAGATCCGGACTAAATAACCACACAACCAGTGAGCACATAACACAAAACAAAAAGCTTGCCCCCAAATCACAAAAGATGTTTAGAAGGAATGATCTGTCAAAATGCCAACCTGCCTTTCCACTTCACCACAAACTCACCCACACATTGATCCCTGTATGGCACATAAATGTGACTAAAGGAGTAGGTGAGAGCAGTAAATATGTTTCAGATTATTTTAGAGGTTTGTTGAAAACTGCTGTCACATTGTTTGTGAAGAGAAGACAGTGGAGAAGCAGGACGGAGTGGCCTTGAGAAAACATCACTTGTCAGTGGGAAAAAGGACTTGCACTGCATGACTGTTATGATTGAGTTAGGGTTAGGGTTTTATTATTTTTATACAAAATATTTACAATCTTAACAACATTGCTAAATACATGCAAGTTGAACTCATGAGGTTTTAAAACTTTAAAAATGATCATACTAGTTGATCTGTAAGTCACAGGCTATAGGCGCTGCCATTATTTGTTTACAAAACTGACAGTGAGCCTGTTGGATTTACAACACACAAGATCATCCACTTCTCTTGGAAATATATGACCGTAAGTGGGTGGAAATATCTGGAAACAGAGTAAACTTTATAATCAATGACCCAATGTGTGTTTGACATGAGTAAAACATTACGTAATGATTAAAAGGTTGCTTTGTGGTTAATGGGCAATTAAAAACTACTTTTTTTTTTTTTTTGATTGTGTAATGTAATTGAACATGTATGAAAAACCCCTGAATAATGATAAATTGCACCCCAGTTAAAGAACGAAGGCAAATTTAGAATTTAGCTGTTGGCCACATGATACACAATGCTCTAATCACACCAGTGTGATCATACGCTCCAGGAACCAGCCATGACTGATTACACCGATGTGATTGTACACATTAAAAGGTTAGGTAAAAAAAAAAAAAAAATCAACACAGATACATAAAAGCAAATAAGATCAGCAAGTGATATATTCATTCAACCAACAAGGCTTACGAACAACATGCTCAGGTGTTGTGATATCAGTGCGTTTGTAGTGAGCAATATTCTTAGCCAGAGTTGTTGGTGTGCATATGAATGCGATTGAGATTGGAAGCATTCATTTTTTTCCAATACGTAGAACATATCCACTCCAAGTCCTTTGTCAACCATGAGAAGATCAGCATACTTTCTGTGTCCCTTAAGATCACATTATCCCCCTCCTGGAAACGAGGAGTGCATGCTCCCTAGTTCACAACAATGTACTTCTTCATTTTGTTTTTCAGCTGTGTAACACTTCAACAGACAGTTATGTCAGTTGGTAAGTGCACATGAGCAGATTGCAAAATATACAGTTGTTGTGTGCATTTTGCCTGCCATGGAGAAACAGAAAGGATGAAGTACCAGCTGCATAATGTCGAGTTGCGTAGTACACCTGCAAGAAGTAATATACCATGGGTTTCCATAGCTGACAAATGTTCCTTTCTTCCAGAAAGCAGCGATAGCAGCAGATAGCACCGTCGTCAGTAACTATACTCAATGTTTTTCAATGGCGGCTAAATACTGATGAAAGAAACAAAAGCACATAATCTGTAGTGGAAGGAAAGGAGACCTCAGGCCATTTTATGTAATAAACTGTTAATATTATTGCAAACCTGCAGTCAGATGCAGCAGTGCCAAATGTTCTGACTATACACACAGCCACTTTCTGCCATTTTCCACCTGGCAACAGCACTGGAGAGGAGCAGGCGGGACTTGACATTTTTGTCATTTAGCTGACACACATGGCCACCAATAGAGATCACAAATTGTTTGGTTCTCATCCCTTCCTGATGTATTTTAATGGAGACTAGTACACAGATCAAATAACAGAAGGTGTGGAAAAGTCTTAGAAAATCATAGAAAAGTCTTCAGCTTAGATCATACCAGTTAGTAAGAATCAAACTTGCAAGTTTAGCAAAGTTTAGTAGTAATAAGAGGTGTTTGCACCACTGGGAAAATCTCCAGAGCAAGGGGATCCCATTGGGTCAGCTGAGGTTAAAAATATCCAGCTCGTAGACAGCACCGATGAGAAAATTGAACTCAGATTGTCTCCTTATAACACTTCTTATGACATATTCAAAGTGTTAAGGAACCGTTATTGAAATAAAATCACAATTACCATGGGAAATGTTGAGGACTGTGAATAAAAATTAGAAAATATAGGGTTATAGAATTAATTCAAAATATAGAAACAGCCCTGTCAGTCATCACAGATCTGCAACAAATTGTTGCATCTAAGAACTTACTTGTAATAAAATCCATTGAGAGCAAGTTGCGGGCATTTGTGAAAAGAGACTGGCTGGTTCACATTACAAATCCTGCAAATGCTATCAAACCAGAGAACTACTTCAATGCAATGTTAAAGATCCTTAAAAACAATAAGAAAAACAAGAGCAGCTCAATATCTCAATTAAAGTAGAAGGAACCATGCTTTTACCAGGACAAAAAAGGTTTGTACAAAAAGCAGGAGAAACATGGATTCAAAATTTTCTTCTGTAGAATGTACAAAAAACCCAAAAACTAGCAGAAAAGAAATCTATTGTGAAAAAACATGTGAAAAGTTATTGGGATGTCGTGAGGAACATGACAGGTGCAGTGAAATGTACTTTTGTAGGAGCCTTGTCAGACCACCATTACTTCTTTCGTCCAAAAGGGTAACTCAAGACCGTGAGTGAAGGAAAGGCTGTCATCAAAGAAAGGAAGCAGACTGACAGATACAAGTCAGAATTATTGCCCGAGTTGTCTCCAAAACTTGTAGAAAGGTGCAAAAAGGCATTCACCGACAAAGTGAAGATGGTAAACTTCTCTTGGTAAAACCAGATGGAGTTGTTGTGCTGAAAGTTTTTCCTCTTATCATGATGCTGATGAAGGTAATCAAAAATGTGTGACAACAAGTTATTACTCTAATAGACTTGGCCTCAGCTAGAAATTGCATTACCCATGAAGGTGCTGATAGACTCAGGTTGAGATGTGAGACAATAACCCTGGTGGTTCATGGAGTTGGCACAATTGTTATTAGAGTATTAATGTTAAGGTTATTAAGTTTAATTTGTTGATCTGCTATGGTTTGGAGGAAATTTCCACGGAAGTGTAACTCCAAAGAAACTCCAGAGGCATACATCGTAGAATTGGAAAGACCTAAGAGGTGAGATATGTGCCAAAAAAGATTGAAGATAGTGGGAGATCTCATCCTGTCAGGATACAAACACAGACTGGATTCAGTTGCAAGTGATGTTGGTTTATTGTAAAAAACGGAGGAACAGAAAAGTCTGAGATATGGCTGGCGGTGACGCAGGGACTCAATGGGCTGAGCAGTGATGATGACGTGCAATGTAAATCCAGAGTGATGATCGTGGCAAGTGAACATGGAGACACAGCAACACGAAGACACTGGAAACACTGGTGTGACATCACTGGGGAAACAACAACATGGTGGTGGTGAGAAGGGAACTAAATAGGAAGGGGAAATGGGAATCAGGTGCATGAGATGATTGCTGAGTGTGTGATCAGTGACCAGGCCTTCCACATTCACCTCACATGCACACACAGGCAGTAATTAGGAGACAACAAATTCATAAACCATGACAGTAACCCTGTCTCTCGACGCTCGCAGGGGCACTTACCTATCGATTGGAATCATCAATGAGGGAGTGATCCAGTATGTCTCTAGCAGGTGTTACGACCAGCTCGTTTCAGATCGCAACATGAAAAAGGGATCAGGCAAGATGTTCAATCAAAATAAGAATTTATTTAAATTAAACATATAGACTCTCCTCTTACCACCATCCCACTCCCCTCATAGACTCCTCTCTCCACCACCACCATCCCACTCCCCTCACAGACTCTCCTCTTACCCTACCACCATCCCACTTCCCTCACAGACTCTTCTCTTACCCCCCCACCACTATCCCACTCCCCTCACAGACTCTCCTCACCCCCCACCACCCCACTCCCCTCACAGACTCTCCTCTCACCCACCACCATCCACCCTACACCAGACTCCTTCACTGCCCCCCCCCACTCCCCTCACAGACTCTCCTCTCACCCACCACCATCCACCCTACACCAGACTCCTTCACTGCCCCCCCCACTACTATCCTTATAGACTCTTCGCTCACTCTGTTACTTATTTGTGCCATTTGCACTGCCGACTGTTCATTACAGTAACAACTGTTTACTGTGTACAGTAACAACTGTTTACACTTGCACCTTGCACTACTGTACTTTAGCTGGAACATGCTCATTTGCACTACCAACTGTTCATACAGTACCAACTGTTTACATTTCGCATTTCACTTATTTGCACTGTCCATGCTCATTGCACTACCTTAAATCTACTGCTTACCTTAAGCTAACAATTGTATACATCTACCTGTAAAATTCTGTTTATAGTTAGAGACATCTGTATATACATTTACATTTATAGCACATATTCACCTGTAAATGCTGTTTATAGACACCTGTAATTATATTTATAGCACACACTCATCTGTTATAGTAATAACCATCTGTATATTTATATTCATTGTACATATTACCTGTAAATCCTGTACATCTCCATATCCTGCACTTATGCAACCATTGTACATATCCTGCACTTGCTGCTATTGCACTTCTGGTTAGACCTAAACTGCATTTCGTTGCCTTCTACCTGTACTTGTGTAGTGACAATAAAGTTGAATCTAATCTAATCTAATCTAATCTAATCTAATATACCCAAATAATAACAATAAGAAACATAAGTCTAGGAGTAAATAAACAAAAAAACAAAGATAACAAACAAAGACGCTACAGGTGTAAAATAAAGCATACAAGAGAGAGACACTCAGGAAGAATCCTTTCTCCCTGAGGTGCCAGCTTCGAATGAGACAGCACTCTCTTGTACTCTAACTAATGAGCAATTAACAAAAGATTAGCCAATCAGGAAACTCCAGTGATCAGCAATGATGAAGTCAGGAGGAGGAGACTCAGGGTCGTCACACCTCCCACACCAGAATGAGGTTCCCCTAAAGAACTGAACAAAAACAAAAGAGAGCTACAAAGGCAAAATAACTGTCAATGTGAATGTGCAATGACTTTACAATACTCATCTCCATAATCCAACTCCAGTTGCGCTCCCTAAATCCTGGGCCCTAGGACATAAAAGAGGTAATAATAATAATAATAAGTTACACTTATATAGCGCTTTTTACCAAGCTCAAAGCGCTTTGGGGGGGGGGGGATCTCCTCAACCATCTGATGATGCGACAGCAACCTGTGCCAGAACGCTCACCACACACCAGCTAAGGAGAGGAGACAGAGCAATGAAGCCAATTAATGTAGGGGGGTGATTAGGGGGCCATGATGGACCAAGGCCAACGGGCAGATTTGGCCAGGGATGCCGGGGTTACACCCCTACTCTTGCGAAGGACATCCTTGGGATTTTTTAATGACCACAGAGAGTCAGGACCTCGGTTTAACGTCTCATCTGAAGGACGGTGCTTATTGCAGTACAGTGTCCCCATCACTATACTGGGGCGTTAGGACCCACACAGACCGCAGGGTGAGCACCCCCTGCTGGCCTCCTAACACCACTTCCAGCAGCAACCTAGTCGTTCCCAGGAGGTCTCCCATCCAGGTACTAACCAGGCTCAACCCTGCTTAGCTTCAGCGGGCAACCAGTCTTGGAGTACAGGGTGATATGGCTGCTGGATGCATTATTGCATTACAGGTTAAAAGAAGAAACAAAATGAAGAGAAGAAAAGGAAAGATGCCAGACCCTCTGGTACATCTTACAGTCTCGACAAAGCATCCGCAATTATATTATCTTTGCCACGTATGTGCTTAATTTGTAGGTGGAAAGGTTGTAGAATCTCATTATTTGTTGATTCTTGCCGCGCATTCGGTCTAAGAAAGTTAACGGATTGTGGTCTGTGTACACAATAATGGGACCACAAGTCGCGCTCAAATATACCTCAAAATGTTGAATGGCTAAAATGAGAGCTAAGGCCTCTTTTTCCACTGTGGAATAGACTTGTTGATGGCAGTTGAACTTCTTTGAAAAACAGCTGACTGGGTGTTCGATTCTATTACAATCTTCCTGCAAGAGAACAGTGCCAGCCCCATAATCACTAGCATCAACTGCAAGTAAAAATTGTTTCTCAAAATCTGGAGTAGCTAACACAGGAGCACTTGCTAACAAAGACTTAGCATTTTCAAAAGCACACTAACATTTCTCAGACCATTTAAAAGGTCTCGTTGGGCTTAAAAGGTCAGTTAGAGGCACGACTACGCTTGAAAAATTTCTGCAAAATCCCCTGTAATAACCCACCATCCCGAGAAAACGCCTTAACTCGCGAAGGGTGGTCGGTTTGGGAAAATTACAGATCGTATTCACTTTTGCGTGAATTGGTTTTACGCAACCTCGACCAACCACTTTCCCCAGATATGTCACAGTAGCCTTACCAAATTCACATTATCAAGATTTTTCGTCAAGTTGGCTTTGACTAACCGCTCAAAAAGTTCTTTAATCTGATCAAGATGTTCAGACCAGGAATAACTATATAAAACAACATCGTCCAAATAAGCTTCACAACCACTCATTCCAGACAACACATGATTTATTAGTCGTTGAAATGTAGCGGGGGCATTACGAACACTAAAAGGCATAACAGTGTATTGTAAGAACCTGTCAGGTGTTACAAAAGCCGATAGTTCTTTTGCACGAGCTGTTAAAGCCACTTGCCAGTAACCTTTCTCCAACACAATCAACACAGTCATCAAGTCTTGGAAGGGGATAACAATCGGGTTTTGTCAAGGTGTTAAGCTTTCTGTAATCAGTACAAAACCGATACGAGTTATCAGGTTTGTTCACCAAAATGCATGGAGAACTCCAAGAACTAAAACTGGGCTCTGCTAAATGATGATCAAGCAGATAGTCTACCTCTTGTTTCACTGCCTTGGCTGTTCCAACATCAATATCATGCTCAATGACAGAAGTTTGAGTGGGAACATTAGAAAAGAGAGAAGGAAACAGGTTTATCAACTCAATTCTATCATTATTTTCCCCCTCAGACAAGTGAGACAAATGATGAGCCAAATTGACAAGCACTTCAGAATTTTTCAGTCGCCCTTCGACTTGTCCTCGAGAAGGACCTTTCAGCTCTTCTGGACAGTTATCCATCTCGATAGAGGTTTCTGAAACGTTTGAATTGGTAGTTTCGGGAGTTTTTACAACATTAGCACACAAAGAAAGTACAGGGGTCACGTATGATTTCAATTAATTAACATGACAGACCTGGGTCTTCTTTCTTCGATCGGGTGTATTTAACAAATAATTGTTATTCGGAAGGATCTTCACAATTGTATATGGTCCAGCAAATCGAGCCTGAAACGGAGTAGTTAAAATCGGTAGCAACGCTAGTACCTGTTCACCCACTTGAAATTGTCTAAGTTTGGCTTTACGATCAAATAATTCCTGCATCTTTCTCTGAGACTTAGCCAACTTTCGCAAAGCGATTGCTCTAGTCTCATACAGTCGATATCGAAAACTGCTCACATAGTCCAAGACATTTTTAGGAGGATCAAAATTAGTCCAGTGATCTGCCAATACAGCAATAGGACCCCTAACAGTGTGTCCAAATACAAGTTCATTAGGGCTGAATCCTAAACTTTCTTGTACAACTTCTCGAATCGCCAATAACATCCAAGGTAAACCTTCCTCCCAGTCACTGTCAAGTTCTACACAATAAGATCTTAAAAGTGATTTAAGAGTCTGATGGAATCTCTCGAGACTTCCTTGACTTTGAGGATGATAAGCACTTAAAATGTTATGTTTGACCAAGTTGTCGCATGACCTTTGAAAAGTTTCGGGACATAAAATTTGAACCTTGGTCCGACTGAATAGTCCTCGGAATACCAAAAGTAGACATAAAACTTGTTAAGGCTTTTAAAATAGATTTGCTAGTAATTGATCTGAGTGGATATGCTGCCGGGTAACGTGTAGTTTGACACATTATAGTGAATAAATAAGCATGTCCAGCTTTAGATCTTGGCAAAGGACCAACACAGTCAATCGTCAAATGAGAAAAAGGTGTCGTAACCGCAGCAATAGGTTGTAATGGAGCTACTGGTACCTTTTGATTTGGTTTACCTGTCACTTGACAAGTATGGCAAGACTTTATAAAATGAATCACATCTCGCTTACATCCAGGCCAATAAAACTTCCTCAAAACCCTATCATAGGTTTTTCGGACACCCATGTGACCAGCTATACCTTGATGTGAAAGCTGTAGTAGGTCTTGTCGATATTTTAAAGGAACCACTATTTGAATTCTAGGATCGAGTGTAGAATCAAAACTCACAGGTTGTTGTCTATGAAGTAATCCATCCTGGAGATAGTAAAACGGTACCGAAGTCTTTTCTCTTTTCTCATCAACTGAAGAGAACAATTTTCGAAGTGATTCATCTGTTTGTTGTGCTTTAACAAGAGCATCTCTCATTACACTAAAGAGCGGAGATAAGTCACAAACATTAATATGATCGCAGATAAAAGGACTTTTTGATATAAAATCAGACACATCCGTATTCTGATCAACAACATTCTGTGACTCATGAACTGACCTCTCTTCAACGACCGTACACGCATTATTGGGTTCTGACAGAGAGAAATCCTCAGAAACAAGAAAAGTATTGTTAAGAATATTCTCTGTTTAATTGATCTCACCTCTCTTAATCATTGCCCGAGTAACTGCGCATGCAGGGTACAATTCAAGATGATCAGAAGAACCACTTAATTTCTCATCAGCAGAGACCAATATAGGTAAAACGTCACTGTGGCCAGCGGGGCGTGGTTTAGAGTCTGTTGCAGGCGGAGGAGGAGTTTGGGAGGGCTAATGGTTAAGGGACACGCCTCTTGTTAACGAGATCTAACAGGTGTCTTCATTTTGCAGTGAGTCGAGAGACAGGATAAAAGCTGGGCCCAGGAGAAGGAGAGGAGGCTGACTGGGGAGAGGGCTGAAAAGTCTGAGCGCTGCCAGCTAACCCTGCTGTTTTGAAAACTGCCAATGAGTGTTTTCTGTTTATTTTGTTGTTGCCCTCGAGCATATTCTGTTGTTTATAAAGTCCAGAATAAAAGTGACTTCTAGTCTGTCTAAAGACGACCCCGCCTTTTCCTCTAGGTAGCTGAAAAGCTATCACAGTCACCATCTGACTTTTTCCAGACATTGCCTCCAGCTAAATCATTTCCCAATACAAACGTTACACCAGGGACAGGAAGCATGGCACGAACTCCAACTACTACCTCACCTGATACAAGGTTTGAATCAAGGTGAATGCGAGGTAGAGGAACTTCAGTGCATCCCACTTCAAGTCCTCTGACCAGTACGTGTGTTCATGTAGTGGTATGTTCGGACAAAGGCAACAGTCCTTCCAGAAGAAAAGATTGCCCCGCCCCCGTATCTCGAAGAATACGTACAGGTACAGTTTCATCAGAATTAGGTAACACCACCGTCCCTTCTGTGAGAAATGGTATAAAATCAGCATTACACTTAAGGTTATCCATCTCAATAAAATCGACCTGTTTGGTCTGCTGATTATATATTGTAAGATTATGCTTCACATTTGATGTGGAAATCAAACCAACATGCTTAACTCACTCTTCTTTCCTTTTAAGGGTTACGCAATCTGCAATTTTATGTCCTGGCTTTTTACAATAAAAGCAAACCAAATCACCTTTCTTTCGCATGACTGAGACATTATCATCGACATTTTGACGTACAACCCCTTTTCTACTTCTTTCAGTAACGCTTGATTTAGATCTGTTCAGATCACTCAAGTAATTAATAGAAAGTTGGTGAGTAAGAACAAATTCTTCTGCCATTAGAGCAGCTTCTAACAGTTTACTCGCTTTGTGCTCATTAAGATACATAGCCACTTCTTTTGGGACAGAGCTTTTAAATTCCTCTAAAAGCATTAGTTCTCTGAGTTGTTCCTGAGTTGTTAGTGGTATCTTCAATGAGTTACACCAACGGTCAACCAAGTTCTCTTTCTCTCTAGCAAATTCTAGAAACTTACACTTCTCACTCTCAACGTGGTTTCTGAATTTTTGTCGATATGCTTCTGGTGCCAGCTCATAAGCATGTAAAATTGCAGATTTGACAATTTCCTAGTCACTACCCTGTTCTATTGTCAACGATGAATAAACATATTGTGCCCTTCCGATTAATACACATTGCAAAAGCAACGTCCAAAACTCTTTTGGCCATTTCAAAGTTTGTGCAACTCTTTCAAAATGTTGGAAGTACTTTTCAACTTCTTTTTCCACAAATTGCGGCACTAGTCTAATGTTCTTATAGACATCAAAATTAGGTGCAGTCAATTAGGATTCAACTAAAGACGCACTAGTTGGAGTTTCAACCGTTTGGGCTTTCAGTTCTAACTCGAGTTTTCGCAATTGAAATTCTCGTTCTTCCCTCTCAGATTGCAACTCTAACTTACGTAACTCCAGTGTCTGCTTTAACTCTATGTTATGTTTTAGCTCCAATTTCTTTATCTCAAAGTCACTTTCAAATTGTTTTCCTTTTAATGCGCAAAGCTCACGCTCAACACGCAGTTTTTCTGCTTCAACACACAACTGTTTTTCCTCTAATGACATTTCATTAAACTTCACATCTTGATCGACAGTATAAAGAGGAGAGGTTAAAGAGACTTCTTGAGGAATATCTTGTGCTCTTACCTCTAAAATACCTCGTTCAACAAGTGCAGCTTTAACGATTTTCATAAGCGTTTCCTTAAGCTTTTTATCATCAGTTTTTAGCACCACGTCACATTGCTCTGCAATCTGCAAAAGCTCTTCCTTCGTGCATCTCGAGCAAAATTTCCGAAGGAAATGTGAAGAAGTCCTCAATGATTGATGACATTTTCTACCTAAAACAAGCAACAAGGAAAACACAACAGCAAAACAGTAGTACAAATGCGCGCGATATGCTGCTGCACTAAGCAGTAAAAATACAATTCCCATCAGCCACCTTGCTTGGAATTGTCACATGCGCTCCAAGGACAACATCCTGCTTCCTGTTATGAGATAAAAATATGACTTACCACAAGTCATTCTACAACTTATCTCCATACGTAGCAGGGTAGAATACGGATACAAATATTTAACAAAAATGTGTCTCTTAAACTGAAAATGAGAGAGACTCCAGTTCTCGGTATTTAAACGCTGAACTCAGAATATTTGGTTTTTCAAACCAAAGTCTGAAGCGTGCCCCCGACAGAGAATATATACCTCCGTCCAGAATAATCTTCAATAATAACAAAGGCAAAATAACAAATAGTGTCTCGATGGAAGGGATTGTAAACCCAGCTGAGAACACTCTAACTAACTGAAGTCTACTCATTTAAAAAGTGAACATAAACTTTATGCATTTACCTACAAATGTAGCGATCTCGGACGAGCCTCCAATTTCATGTTACGACCAGCTCGTTTCAGATCGCAACATGAAAAAGGGATCAGGCAAGATGTTCAATCTAAATAAGAATTTATTTAAATTAAACATATACCTAAATAATAACAATAATAAACATAAGTCTAGGCGTAAATAAACAAAAAAACAAAGATAACAAACAAAGAATGAATCCTCCCGTATGCGGGAGGCAATTTGAGGCGGACTGTCACCGGACTAATGATTTTGGTGACAGGGAACGGGCCAATGAATTTAGGAGCAAGTTTATTACACACGGAGTGGAGAGGAATATGTTTGGAAGACAGCCACACTTTTTGACCCACGACGTAGACGGGAGGCTTTGACCGGTGGCGATCGACCTGGGCCTTGGTGCGCGCTCCCAATTGTAGCAGAGTCTCAAGAGTCTCCAAGTGCGATGACACATCTGGATGAAAGCGTGAGCGGAGGGAACCGCGACGTTGGATTCCAGACTGGGAAAGATAGGTGGCTGGTACCCTAGACTACACTCAAACGGCGAAAGGCCTGTGGATGATACTGGTAACGAGTTATGCGCGTACTCAACCCACGGGAGTTGTTGACTCCAGGAAGAGGGATTCTGTGACACAGTACACCACAAACACCTCTCGAGATTGGCTCGTTCGGTCTGGCTCTGGGGATGGAAACCCGAAGACAGACTAACACTCGCACCCAGTAATTTGCAAAACTCTTTCCTGAAAATTGGGGCCCTTTGTCAGAGACCACGCCTGTCGGGAGGCCATGAATGCGAAAGACATGTTCAATGACAGACGCCGCTGTCTCCTTAGCAGAAGGCAACTCGGGTAAGGGTATGAAATGCGCTGCCTTCGAGAATCTGTCCACTACGGTTAAAACAACCGTTAAAACAACCGTGTTACCCTGGGAGGGTGGTGACAAAATCTAGCGCAATGTAGGACTAGGGTCTCGAAGGCACTGACAGCGGCTGAAGCAACCCATCTGGAGAACGGTTGGAAGTCTTAGCCTGTGCGCAGTCGGAACAAGCCAAAACAAAATCTTGGATGTCACGGGCCATCTTTGGCCACCAGAATCGTTGTTTAACCAAAAAGTTAGTACGACTGATTCCTGGATGACTGCTATTTTGGAACAGTGGCCCCATCGGATGACCTTGGATCTGACTTCCTCCGGCACAAATAATTGACCAGGTGGACCCTGGGCGGAGGCGTTGCCCCTTCTAAGGCCGCTTTGACCTTCGCGTCGACCTCCCATACGAGTGTGGAAACAATGATTCTCTCAGGAAAAATGCACTCTGGAGTAGACGGCGCTCAGATCGATCAAAAATGTGCGATAAAGCATCGGGCTTGATGTTCTTAGAACCCAGGCGGTATGATAGTAAAAAGTCAAAATGTCCGAAAAAAAGGGCCCACCGAGCCTGCCTGGAGTTAAGCTTTTGGCAGTTCTGATGTACTCTAAATTCTTGTGATCGGTCCAAACTAGAAAAGGCACCCCTGACCCCTCTAACCTATGACGCCACTCCTCCAAAGCTAGCTTGACTGCCAACAATTCTAGGTTACCAATGTCATAATTACGTTCTGCTGGGGACAAACGATAGGAAAAAACGCGCAAGGGTGCATCTTATCGTCTGAGGGAGGGCACTGGGAGAGAACCGCACCTACCCCCACCTCTGAAGCGTCGACCTCCACCACAAACTGACGTGTGGGATCAGGGGCAATCAGAATGGGGGCCGAAACGAAGCGGCTCTTGAGTTTGGAGAACGCCACTTTGGCGGCGTTGCACCACCTGAACGTAGTTCTGGCGGAGGTCAAGGCTGTCAGAGGAGCGGCTAGTTGGCTGAAGTTGCGGATGAAATGTTGGTAGAAGTTGGCGAACCCCAGGAACCTCAACAGGCCCTTGCGAGAGTCCGGGGTAGGCCACTCTACCACAGCCTTAACCTTGTCGGGATCCATGCACACTCCTTCCGATGAGATGATGTACCCTAAGAAAGGAACAGACTGTGCATGAAAAACACATTTCTCCGCCTTGACAAAAAGCCCATTCTGTAGTAACCGTTGGAGCACTCGCCGGACGTGTTGAACATGTTCCTGGAGAGACGAGGAAAATATCAGTATATCATCCAGGTAAACATACGTGAACTGGTCGATCATGTCTCTCAACACGTCATTGACGAGTTCTTGGAAGACAGCTGGGGAGTTGGACAGCTCAAAAGGCATGACCAAGTATTCAAAGTGTCCCCTAGGGGGATTAAATGCTGTCTTCCATTCATCTCCCTCTCTTATGCGAACCAAATGATATGCGTTCCTTAAATCCAATTTCGTGAAGATAGATGCTCCCTGTAACCTCTCGAAGGCCGAAGACATCAACGGCAAAGGATAAGTATTCTTTACCGTGATGTTGTTCAACCCCCGGTAGTCAATACAAGGTCGCAGAGACACATCCTTCTTCCCCACAAAAAAGAATCCCGCCCCCGCTGGAGAAGAGGAGGGGCGGATGAACCCGGTAGCCAAAGAATCATAAATATATTTCTCCATGGCGTCCCTTTCAGGAATGGAAAGCGAGTATAACTTGCCCTTAGGCGGAGACATACCTGGCAAAATATCTATAGCACGGTGCGGAGGAAGAGGGACGGTGCGGAGAAAGAGAAGCAGCCCGAGACTTACTGAACACTTCCTTCAGGTCAAGGTACTCCGGGGGCACGTTAGATAAATTTGTTGGCTCCTCCTGCAACACAGAACTAGACACAGACGAACATGCAGACACAAGACAAGAGGCATGGCACTGATCACTCCAATTCATGATGGTGTTGTGTCCCCAGTCAACCCTGGGATTGTGCTTAGTTAACCAGGGATAACCGAGGACAACAGGAACCGAGGGAGAGTCTGTGAGGAAAAAGTCTATGGTTTCGATTTGATTACCTGCAGTGGTGAGACTGAGGGGAATAGTTTTATGAGAAACATCTGGAAGGCTCTGACCGCCCAGAGTGTTGACTGGGATGGAGTGCGTGAGCGGTACGGTGGTAATCTTGAGTAGTAGTGCAAGTGAGTGATCAATAAAGTTGCCCTCAGCCCCAGAATCCAGTAAAGCATGACACCAATGTGAAGAGTTAGCCCATTGAAGTCTTACCGGGAGGAGTAGCCCCTGTCAGTAGCCCCCTCCTAACTGGCGGGCACTGGCCTTTTACCGGGCAGTGAAGGATGAAGTGTCCTTTTCCCCCACAGTAGATGCAAAGTCAGTGGGCCCTGCGGTGCTCTCTCTCTCAGCTGACCGGTCAAAGACCCTCCTCAACTCTTCTGCGAATGACTGGAACGAGCAGCAAGGGTCTTTTTTCTCCCACACCGCCGTTCCCCATTTGGCTCGTCCCGAGAGCAGCATTATGACCAAGGCTACTTTGGCCTGTTCAGATGCATATGTCCGTGGTTGAAGAGAGAAGAATACAGAGCACTTAGTGAGGAAGGCTCTGCAGAAGTTGGGTTCACCGATATAATGTTCTGGGGGTGGTAGATGGGGTTCCTGCTGCCCTGCGGGACGGCTGATGGTGGGGGGAACTGGCGGTGGGTCTGGCGCAGCGGACACAGGCAGCTGTTGAATCCTATTGGTGAGCTCGGAAAACTGCGCCACCAACGCTTGTACGGCGCGCCCCGCAGCACGTAGTTCCTCCTCTTGCCGATCTAGGCGCGCCATGTTGTTGGTAAAAAACTCCTGCCAGCTGGGGGTACTTGCTGAATCCATAGAAATGGTTGAGTCGTTCTGTCAGGATACAAACACAGACGGGATTCAGTTGCAAGTGATGTTGGTTTATTGTAAATACGGAGGAACACAAAGTAGCAGAATAGTCCGGGATATATATGGCTGGCGGGTGACGCAGGGTCTCAATGGGCTGAGCAGTGATGATGACGTGCAATGTAAATCCAGAGTGATGATCGTGGCAAGTGAACACGGGAACACTAGGAACACTAGGAACACTAGGAACACTAGGAACACTAGGAACACTGGCGTGACATCACTGGGGCAAACAACAACTCAACAACATGGTGGTGGTGAGAAGGGAACTAAATAGGCAGGAGAAATGGGAATCAGGTGCATGAGATGATTGTTGAGTGTGTGATCAGTGACCACGCCTCCCACACTCACCTCACATGCACACACAGGCAGTAATTAGGAGACAACAAATTCATAAACCGTGACACATCCTGTTGCTGTCAGCCAGAGCTGTTACAGATGGTTGATTTGGCAGCATAGGAGTCTAACATACATTTTGCTCAGTCCATGAGGACAGTTGGAGTCAATTATGAGGAAATCCAACTGAACTGGAGCTCCTAATATTGCCAAGATGATTCAATGAGGAGGAAAATCATGTCACTGCAAAAAATAAATAAATAAATAAAATAAAATTTCACTGAAATTAAGAGTTTCTCAAGTGTTGTAAATGGAATAGTTTTGGAGCAGCCTGTTGTTAGTCAACGTATCCATGGATTCAGAACCCATCTATCCTTCTGTACAACATAAGTGGAGTGAAAGGTGTTTTCCCAGGAATAGAGAAACAACTCAAGAGGCTTTCAAAGTGTATTATGCAGCTATACAGAGTGGTTTAAGCAGCTGAAGTCCATGCCATTGTGGAAAGAAGGGCAATAACAAAACTCACAAAAGAAGTGATAGATAATTGTAATAGTCCAATTTGGTTGCAGCTTGTCTGGAATGGTAGTCAAAAATTAAATGGACTGAGCATGAATGTGTCAGAGTTCTGTCACTTTGATCTTGTTTTCTAGTGTTTTGTTGACAGAGCTCTGATATTTCCCTTGTGTCATGTCTCCATGGGTGCGCATGGCTTTGAGTGCCTCGAGTTACGCACTTTCTTGTCTGTGTAGCATCTTGTGTGCAAGACTATAGCGTCGAGTAGTGATTGTCCGATCCCAAGACTTTGGTCTTGATCCGTCTTAGTTTTGTGTCAGGATTTGGAAATTCATGGCCCGTGTGTTTGTCCTTGTCATGAGTGCACAGGAGGAGCGTTTGGTCCTTCTCATGCTCTCGGCTTTGAGCTTTGTTTGAGCCATACTCGCAATTGTTCATGTTTACATCAGCCACGTGCTTTCATGTTCTGTTTTCATGTCGCGCACAGTTTGTGTTTTCATCTTTTCATCAGCTGTGCGCTGTCCCCTGTTTCATGTGAACATGAGGCTATGCACATCCGCATTGACTGTGTCTTCATGGCTTGCCATTTCACTGTGTAATCCCACCCGTCTTTTCCACCTGTTATACTTTGATTTGTTCCAGCTGTTCCCAGCAGTTATCCAGCAGTTATCCTTCCTCCTGTATCTATTTAATCCCTTTTTGTTTGCTGTCCTGTGTCGCGTCTTTGTCATGTCATATGTCGCTACATGTCTTGTTCTGCCTAGTCAGTCCAGTCTATTTAGTTGAAGTCTTTTTTGGAATTGGGTTTGTCTTGCTAGACTAAATGTATGAAATTCACAGAAATATGCTGAAATGTAGACAGGTAGGCAACCGTGCAATGGTAAATAAATATAAATGTACAACATGTTTTTAAGCTTTCTAATGAAAAAAGTAATATGAGTTTTAATATGAGTTTTATGAGTTTTTAAATCAGAGAGCTTATATCTTGTTGAGGTAATGTCCGAGGCCCGGATTGGAGAAAATTGGCAGAGCAGAAGTAGATCTTTTCATCTCTTTTCGGCTCATTACCTGCTAAGGGTTCTCCGTAGCTCATCCAACCCAGATTGTACAGAAAGAAAAAAAGAAGAGACAGTCAAGAGATGTTGACTGATTAATGTGTATGCGCTACATTTGTAATCTTTTTTCAGAAATCAGTGAACACTTTGTTTTATTTTAATTCAAGTTTTTAGTGGTCACTATGGTTTAAAAAATACAAAAAATAGTTGTGGCAGAAACTCAGGAAAACTTGCAAAATAGAACATCCAAAATAGCAGAGTGACTTGAAAGACTATTCAAAATATAAAGATCTGTTCACGGTTCCACCATAAAACTTTTGCATAAAATACAAACAGAGATTGGTAAAAAAAATCCAATTGTTGACAGATCATTGACATATTATATGAGTTAAACCTGTTATCTGCAATAAAAACTAAATGCTGGTGGAGTTTGATTTTGAAACAAGGATAGAACGAAATTGATGATTTGGAGAATGAAGGTGTTGATCCTGAGGACCATGGGGAGTGAATCATTATCGTAAAGGGAAAAGGGGTCACGCAACTGACTAAGGCAAGTAATTCCAAAGAAATCTTTCACAAACCATTTAAAAGACCAGGCATATATACTGAAATTAAGCATCACACAAGTCAGATGCAATACCGTAAACCACTAAAACCAACATAACTGCTTGTTCTGTGACAGTGAAAATAAATGTTTATGAAAAAGAAAAATGAATGAAAATGGGACAATGCTGTATGTCATGGGCCAAAGCACTTTGCAAGATTTTGTAAGGCCGAAGTGTGTTGTAATGTGTGTGGGGGCAGACATAATAGTGCTGATTGAGAAAGGAGAAACACACACTTCAGACACTGACAACAAAGACTGTATTTTTTAATTTATATATATTTTGTTTAATATTCTGTTACCTGTGATAAAGCAAGAAACATTCACTTTTCATAGTTTTTCCTCTGCAACACCAGTGACATCAACACGCTCAACACAGTGAAAGTAATACAGAGCAAAGCATTTGGAACAAAGCTGAAAGTTTAAATTGAATTGTTCAAGACCATTTTTAAATGGTCGGAGCAGGGCCAGTCAGAATATCCAGTGTTTGTGAAACAGCATTCATGCATATACAAATTAATTAAGATACACTGGTATCAGAACAGTCTGGAAAAGTTTTCCCTTGGCATGAACGTGAAGCAAACAGACAATCCCGAGGAAGAGGAGGCTCTTCACTTGCAGATAACTACAGAATTGTAAATAATAGATTTACCTGTGTGTATATAGATTTGCCTATGTGTGTATGCGAGGTGAGTGTGGGAGGCGTGGTCACTGATCACTCACTCATCATCATTCATCGCACCTGATATCCATCTACTCTGCCTATTTAGTTCCCATCTCGACACCACCTGCTTGTCGAGTCGTTGTCTCTTCCTGTGATCCCGTGCATGGCATTCCTGTGGTTAGTGTCTTCGTGTTCCAGTGTTCCAGTGTTCCAGTGTTCCAGTGTTCCAGTGTTCCAGTGTTCCAGTGTTCCAGTGTTCCAGTGTTCCCGCGTTCATGCGTTCACCACCACTCTGGGATTATTCACTGCACCGTTGAGCCCATTGAGTCCTTGCGTCACAGCCAGCCAACTACTGGACTGTCCTCGTTTTATGTTTCAATGAATCCTTCACTTGCAATTGAATCCGTTTCTGACTTTCCCTAACAGAATGACTTGACAACCATGGATTCAGCAAGCAGCCCCGGCTGGCAGGACTTTGTAACCAGCAATATTTAGCGCCTAGAACAGCAAGAAGAGCAAATGCTTTCCACTTGGTGCGCCGTACAAGCATTGGTGGCGCATGTCTCCTAGCTGACCAATAGGATTCAACAGCTGCCTGTCCCCGCAGCACAGGTTCTCCCCACCACCAGCCGTCCCCACAGGGCAGTGGGACAGGTTCCTGCATGGGCTAGCTGACCACGTCCAACAAGAAATCTACACCCTGGACCTTCCCACAGGACTCATCGAACTTGTCAAACTGGCAATGCGAGTTGATGCCCGGCTGGAGCGGGGCAAGTTTCATTCACCTCAGTCTACAGGTCCAGGGTGCCCAGCATTTACCCCCACTTCATCCTCCACTGCCCAGTAAAAGCCAGCACCCGCCAGTAGGGAGGGGGCTACTGACGGGCACAATCACAGTTAACAGGTCTTCCTCAGCGACTCTCCTCCCAGTTAGACTTCAATGGGCTCATTCGTCTCATCGTTGTCATGCACTGTTGGATTCCGGGGCTGAGGGAAACTTTATGGACCGCGCACTTGCACTTCATCTCAAGATACCTACTGAATCGCTGTCAACGCCCTAGGTGGCCAAAGCCTACTGGATATTTCTCACAGAACTACCCCCCTCAGACTTACCACTGCAGGTAATCATATTGAGACCATAGACTTTTTAATCACTGACTCTCCCTGGAATCACTGGTACCCATCGTCCTCGGTCATCCCTCGTTATCCAAACACAATCCCAGGGTTGACTGGGTACACAACACCATCACGAAATGGAGCGATCAGTGCCATGCCTCTTATCTTGTGCCTGCATGTTTGTCTGTGTCTAATTCTGTGTTGCAGGAGGAGCCGACAAAATTGTCTAACGTGCCGCGTACCTCGACCTGAAGGAAGTGTTCAATAAGTCTCGGGCTGCTTCTCTTCCTCCGCACCGTCCCTACGACTGTGCTACAGATACCTTACCAGGTATGTCTGCGCCTCAGAGTAAATTATACTCGCGTTCTACTCCTGAAAGGGAAGTCATGGATAAATACATTTCTGATTCTTTAGCTACCGGGTTCATCTTCTCCGGCAGGGGCGGGATTCTTTTTTTTTGAGGGGAAAAAAGGATGGCTCTCTGCGACCTTGCATTGGTTATCGGGGGCTGAACAACATCACGGTAAAGAACACCTATCCGTTGCCGTTGATGTCTTCAGTGTTCGAGAGGTTGCAGGGAGCATCTGTTCTCACGAAATTGGATTTACATAATGCATATAATTTGGTCCGCATAAAAGAGGGGGATGAATGGAAGACAGCATTTAATACACCTAGGGGCCTACACTCGGTTATGCCTTTTGGGTTGTCCAATTCCCCGGCTGTCTTCCAAGCACTCGTCAATGACGTGTTGAGAGACATGATAGATCAGTTCACATATGTTTATCTGGATGACATACTGATATTTTCTTTGTCTCTCCAGGAACATGTGCAACACGTCCGGTGAGTGCTCCAACGGTTGCTACAGAATGGGCTGTTTGTCAAGGCAGAGAAATGTGTTTTTAATGCACAGTTTGTTCCATTTCTAGGGTATACCATCTCGTCAGAGGGAGTGCCCATGGATCCTGACAAAGCTAAGGCTGTGGTAGAATGGCCAACCCCGGACTCTCGTAAGGCCCTGCTGAGTTTCCTGGGGTTCGCCAATTTCTACCGATGTTTCATTCATAACTTCAGCCAACTAGCCGCTCCTCTGACAGCCTTGACCTCCCCCAGAGCTACGTTCAGGTGGTGCAACGTTGCCGAAGCAGCGTTCTCCAAACTCAAGAGCCGCTTTGTTTCGGCTCCCATCCTGATCACCCCTGATCCCACATGGCAGTTTGTGGTGGAGGTCGAGGCTTCAGAGGTGGCGTAGGGGTGGTTCTCTCTCAGCGCTCTCCCTCGGATGATAAGATTCCCCCGTGCGTGTTTTTTTTTTTTTTTCTCATCGTTTGTCACCAGCAGAGCATAATTACGATACTGGTAACCGAGAATTGTTGTTGCAGCCCTGAGCCCTGGCATCACTGGTTAGAGGGGTCAGGGCTGCCTTTTCTAGTTTGGACTGATCACAAGAATTTAGAATACATCAGAACGGCCAAAAGACTTAACACCAGGCAGGCTCAGTGGGCTCTTTCTTTCAGACGTTTTGACTTTTTACTATCGTACCACCCGGGTTCCAAAAACATCAAACCTGATGCTTTATCTTGCATTTTTGATCGCTCCAAATGCCCATCCACTCCCGAGTAACTCATTGTTTCCACACTCGTATGGGAGGTCGAAGTGAAGGTCAAATCGGCCTTAGAAGGGGTAACGCCTCTGCCCGCCTCCAACCTAGTCGGTTGTTCATACCGGAGAGAGTCAGATCCGAGGTCCTCCAGTGGAGCCACTGTTCTAAGGTAGCTTGTCATCTGGGAATCAGTTGCACCAGTTTCTTGGTTAAACAACGATTCTGGTGGCCGAAGATCGCCCGTGACAACTAAGATTTTGTGTTGGCTTGCTCAGTTTGTGCCCAAGGTAAGACTTCCAACCTTGCACCAGATGGCTAATTTGCTTCAGCCGCTGTCAGTGCCTTCGAGACCCTGGTCTCACAGAGCGCTAGATTTCATCACCGCTCTCCCACCCTCCCAGGGGCATATGGTTGTTTTCACCATAGTGGACCGGTTCTCGAAGGCCGCACATGTCATACCCTTACCCAAATTACCTTTGCCTAAGGAGAGCATCTGTCATTGAACACGTCTTTCGCATTCATGGCCTCCCAACAGATGTGGTCTCTGACAGAGTCCCCCAATTTATTTCCAAATTTGGGAGAGAGAGTTTTGTGGGCTACTGGGTGCGAGCGTAAGTCTGTCTTCGGGTTTCCATCCCCAGAGCAACGGTCAAACCGAGCGAGCCAACCAAGATCTCGGGAGGTGTTTACGGTGTACCGTGTCTCAGAATCCTGCTTACTGGAGCCAGCAACTCCCATGGTTTGAGTACGCACATAAATCACTACCAGTATCATCCACGGGCCTGTCGCCTTTTGAATGTTGCTTAGGGTACCAGCCACTTATCTTTCCCATTCTGGAATCCGAAGCCGTGGTTCCCTCCGCTCACGTATTTGTCCAGAGGTGCCATCGCAGGTGGAGTAGAGTCTGAGAGACTACTGTAGGTGGGAGCGCGCAGCAAGGCTCAGGCTGATCGCCACCGGTCGAATCCTCCCGTATACACCGTGGGTCAAAAAGTGTGTCTTTCTTCGAAAGATATTCCTCTCCGCTCCGTATGTAACAAGCTTGCTCCTAAATTCATTTTTCCGGTTTTCCTACCATTGGGATTATCCTACAACTTTGGTCACTCTCCATTTCACCTGCTGTGAGCCCTCACTGTGTCTGCTGGATTATGGTCTTCCTGTTAGCCGCCTCGTCATGGTTGGTGAGTGAGTCTCCACTCTCTCTCTGACTGTCTCGTTAATTGCACAGTCTTTCCTGCGGACCCTCTGATCGTTCGACACCTCTGGCTGAGTTGGTCTCCACCCTCTCTGCTGGTGGTGTTGCTGTTTGCGGACGGCATCATTGCTCCCCGGGCTGGAGTTGTGGATGTGTATTCGTCGCACTGCTCATCTGTTTTATTTATTTTTCTTGTGTGACAATGTGTTGGATAATGCTGGACAAAAAGTTTGTTTTTCCTCTTCTCGTCATTAATGGCATCTACAACATGTCATTAACATACTCTACTTCTGTTTTGCGTACCAGTAACTGCTATCCGCGTCTTGACTCTGGGATCTATTAACTTTGTCGCTCGCTGGGGATTCTTCCCCGACCATGCTACGTTCATCGCTCTACCAAGCACTTGCGCAATGAACATCGTACTACTGCGCACTGCATTCCCTCCTTCTGGACCAGTAGATAGGTTGTTCATAGGACTTTGTCTACATGTCATTCAAGAGATATTGCTTTATTAAGGTCCCTTGCCAGGGAGAATTGTCACCACCATGAGGTTAAATCTGGTGTTTACCTCAGAATGTTTCACTACTAAATTGCCGTTCTTTGACTGAAAAAGCTTCCCTAATCAATTAAATAATCACTGATGCTAAACTGGATATGTTGCTTCTCACAGAAACCTGGCAATCACTGAATGACTACTTTCACCTGAACCTCCATCTGGTTATAAGTTTTTGTCTAAGCCACATCTCTGTGGTAGGGGTGGTGGGCTGGCAGTGGTTTATCGTGATACTATGAAAATGATCATGACTGAATTTCATGATGCTAAATCTTTTGAATATATGGCTTTTAAAGTGCTTGCTCACACAACTCTGTTGGTCATATTAATATATCGTCCTCCTAAGTCAGTCAAATTTCTTCTCTGAACTCAATGAGCTACTCACTCTGGCCTTTGCTGTATCCTCGCATGTTATGCTGCTTGGCGATTTCAATATCCATTTTGACACTGTCTGCTCTAATACCAGGGACCTTACATTAACTTTGGATAATTTCAGTCTCATACAACGTGTTGATTTTCCTACTCACAGCCGTGGTCACATGCTTGATCTTGTTTGCACGTCAGGAATTAATAACGTCTCTGTCTCTGGAACACAAACTGGTATTTCTGATCATAAACGTATTACTGTTAGATTTGACTTTCCTCTTCTTGAACCTTGTCTCAAAACTACTATTAATTATCGAAATTTTGAATCTGTCGATCCACTGTCATTCGCAACTCTATTAATGCATCTTCTCTGTCTTCTTACTCTGATTTATCTTGTCCTTCTGCTGTTCTTTCAACTTACAACTCTGCTATCTCTGAAGCCTTAGATAATCATGCCCCTATGTTAACTAAGCTGGTACCTACTTCTCATACATCACCCTGGTATACAACTGAGCTCTGACTCATTAAACAAACTAGCAGATGTCTTGAGCGCCGATATAGGAAAAGTGGCCTGGAGGTGCATCACCAAGATTTCTGTGCCCACCAGTTGAATTACAAATTAGCTCTCAACACTATGATCAACACTGCTAAAAGTGACCAAAGACATTATTTTCACTTGTTAAAAAACTTCTCAACCTATCATCACATCTCATCACTGGCTCAATTGAGCTCTGCAACTCATTCCTCCAATATTTTTGTAAATAGCTTTCCTGTAGCTTCCTGCAGCTTTCCTGTAGCTCAACCAGTAGAGCATTGGTGTTTGCAACGCCAAAGTCATGGGTTCGATTCCCAGGGAAAGCAAGAACTGATTAGAATGTCAATGTGTTTCTTGAATGCAATGTAAGTCGCTTTGGGTAAAACCGTCTGCCAAATGCATAAATGTAAATAAATGTAAAAATGTAAAATAAAATAAAATCCATCTATGAAACATTTCCACCTAACTCATCTGAAGTGTTCTCTAACTGGTCCTCGCCACAGCCCATAAAACACACCCTCTCTAGCTTTACACCCACCAATATGACGGCTGCTAGAAATTTAATTGCTCATTTTAGCTCATCCACTTCTCAAACTGCCTATCTGCCATCTCCTCTCCTATTGCTCATCTAATCAATTGCTCTTTTTCTTCTGGCTCTGTCCCACTATCACTAAAAACTGCTGCTGTCATACCAATTTTTAAAGAAACCTGGGCTGGACTCCTCAGTCATGAATAATTTCAGACCCATTTCAAATCTTCCCTTCATTGTGAAGCTGCTTGAAAAAGTTGTTGCCTCTCAATCTGGTTTTCGGTCGGGCAAAATTTCTAATGACTTGGTATTGTCTGCTGATTCTGGTTGTCTTACCATCCTTATCATGCTTGACTTAACTGCTGCATTCGATATTATATCCCATCATATACTCTCGCCTCTCTGCTATCGGCAGGTAATGCGTTATCCTGGTTTATATTGTATCTCACAAATAGACCATTTTTCATTATTATTCAGAAATTCAAAACCTTCTTCTTTCTCTCAGGGTATTACTCAAGGCTCTGCTCTTGGACCACTTCTGTTTAATATTCATCTGCTACCAATAGGTCACATTATCCGTAGTCATGGTTTAAGCTATCACTATTATGCTGATGACTTGCAAATTTACATTTCAGCCTGCTCCATCTCCACTCTCCACCTGGTCTCATTAAATACCTGTATTACTGTAAACTTCCTGAAATTTAATAATGATAAAACTGAGGTCACTGTATTCGGTCAACATCCATTCTGAAAAAGTTTGAATTGAGTATACTTATTGATGGGTGCTCATTAATTCCATCTCACACTGATAAAATCTGGGCGTAACATTTGACTCTGCTCTTATGTTTCAAGGTCATATTGGTTCAGTTGCCAAGACTGCATTCTACCACCTTCTTAACATCACCCGACTGCAACCAGCTCTCAGCACTAAAGACACCGAAACATTAATCAATGCCTTAATAACCTCAAGTCTTAACTACTGTAATTCACTGCTTATTGGGCTTCCTGCTAAAACTATCGCTAGACTACAATCTGTACAAAACTCTGCTGCCAGAGTCATCCACCAAGTCAAAAAATTGGACTACATTACCTCTTTGCTCTATAATCTTCATTGGCTACCTTTATCTGTCCGCATCCAGTACAAAATTCTTCTGTTAACTTTTAAATATCTGCATGGACTTGCTCCTCGTTTATCTGCTCCTCTATTTATCTGAACTTCTCCACTGGTATTCTCCTCCACGTACTCTCCGATCATCTGACTCTAGAGACTACTCACTATACCTCGTTTCCGTCTTTCTACTATGGGTGGCAGATCATTCAGTACTGTGGCCCCGAAACTCTAGAATTTCCTCGAACTTTCTCTGCGTGACACTGTTACTATTTTGTCTTTCAAGTCTCAATTAAAAACATATTTTTTCTTACAGTATTTCCAAACTTTCTCTTCTGTATATGTGTATGTTTCTGTCCCACATTGTATGAGTATGTCTATTTTATTTATGTAGATTTTGTGTACAGCGACCTTGAGCATGGGAAAGGCACTATATACAAAATGTTTTATTTTTATTTTTTTATTATTATTATTACTACTAGGAGTATGATTAGCATCTAGGCTTTTTGTTCAGGAGTTTCTTTTCATTTGTTTTTGATGTGGCAGGCTGGTCCTCTACACACACCTCTTTAGGCTCAACAACTTAAACCTATACTCAGTCTAGCACAGACTGCATTGCATGTCCTGGTTCATGATGTCACCCGCCTCTGATGTCCTTTTACACGATTGATTCAATTACACATGTCCTTCATGACTCAATCACCCAGGAGAAGCTGCATGTGATATGGATGATGAGTGGTGTTTGGAGTGTCCCTTAGACCAGTGGTTCCCAACCCCTGGGCCACGGCCTGGTACCGGACCGCGGATGAAATAGTACCGGGCCGCGGATCGGATTGTGGACCGAATGTTGTGGACCGTGGATCAAATGTTATCGGCCCACCAAAGGAAGTTACAGTATTTCCAATTTACGTAGTGGAGATGAGTGGCTGTAAGTGGCTGTGGTGCTGTAGTTTTGGCGATGAGGAGGTGTGTTTTGCTTCCCCGTCAGAAACTGAGCTTTGCCGTTATTACCGGAACTTCCACAGATCCACCAAATAATCAGTCCTCTATGGAATAAAATATGAGCACAGATATGATGTACCACAACTTCTCATGTTTTGTGATGCAAATGAGAAAGGTAAGTAAGTAATTCTCTTACAACCCAATAAGTTGGTGAATATTTTCAATGAAAAATAAAAAAAACTACATAAATGTGACATCTTACATGTAGCACTTTTTGTGTCTACGGTGTGTCACGTCATAAGAATGACGTGTCGGAATGGAAACAGTAAGGGGAAATGTTCTAAAATAACGGTCACCAAAAAAGCTCTATTTGTCAGGGGTAGTAACAGAGAGAGGATCCAATTGCAGGGAAAAAATATATATTTGCAAACAGAAGAAAACTCCAGGCAAGACTCGTAATAAAACAAAGTCAATCTCTGGTGTGAAAATAAAAGTTCCTTAGGCAAAAACAGGTGCACCAGTCAGGCAAACAGAACCAGGTCCGAAGACTAGCACAACTTAGGGATGGCTGACTCGAAACCTGCGTTTCAACACAGTGTCGAGACCCCGAAGCGTAGATGTTTCGAAACACTGAATCGAAACTGTGATTCAAAACAACAATGTCACGTGACTTTTGGCTAAACTAATCGTCTGCGCGTTTCACAAGTGTTTCGATTGGCGGTGCTTGCCAAGTATGCGTTTGATTGACAGGGGCGGGAACAAACCACACAATCGCACACCTGTCTCAACTCACACAAAGTTTAAAAGAGGAGTTAATGCACCGTCACCTCGTGGGTTTTTGTGAGAGGAGAAAGATTTTGATATAGCGTTTATGATATAGTGACATTTATTGTGCGATTTGGTTAGTTATATTTAGGCTACATTAAAATTAAACATATTTACTGATATACTACAGACAGTGACAGATAGATAGATAGATAGATAGAGTGACACATTCATATAGGCTTAGTTAGATATTGACAGATAGCACAGCAGTTAGACATATATATATATATATATATATAATGAGAGAGAGAGAGAGACATTAATAGAATAGATAGAAATGGAGGCTCCACATAAGAGATGCTACTTAACCTAGTTATTATTGCTATATATTATAGTTATATAGTGAGGATATTTAAAAACTCGCCACATTAACACAAACAACATTTTTTTTTTTTTATGGATTGTTGTCAAAGTTGCAGACAACATGTGCAATTGACCACTAGATGTCAGTCACCGTGGAGACGGGTGTCGGTATAGAGTTTCGAAACAATACGGCACGTTTGATTCAAGTGTTTCAGTGTTTCATGAGGCTCGCTTTGCCCATCACTAGCAAAACTGGAACCCAGGGAAAAACTGATCACGCAGTACGAGACAGGAGTACAACAAAAGAGAAGCAGCAAAAACTGGTATCCTGAAGCAACTCAACAAAAAAGACAATAAACTGAGACCTATCACCATAAGAACACCCGAACAAACTTGCAGCAAACATCACACAACAGGGGAATTAAATAGAGTAACAGACTAGGAAGATAACGAGACAACAGGTGAGGTAAATGAGCAGATAAAAAGGAAACGAGGGGGGAGGGAAAAGACATGACAAACAAAAGCACATGGTAATCAGAAAGAACTCAGCTGATCAGCCCGGAGTCCTGACACTATTACAGCAGTGTCAGCTGTAATAATTTTAACTTATGTGTTTAAAACAGTTTAAATGGACATTTATTAGGTAGTTCAGCTTCAAGTGTGCACAATGTTTGGGCTAATGTGAGCACACAGAAATAAAAAAAAGAAGAATAAAGAATTGAACGATTCAGACTGTTCGTGTTGCATTTATGTGCAATCCTGATCGGAAACTTCACTAAACAATTTGTTTTACTTTATTTAAAACTCATTAGTGGTCATTGCTGCTTACTAATTTTGTCAATACTGGCACTGAATTCACAGGAAACAACAATTTTTTTGCATAGCAACATACAGTAAAACTGTACCGTGAGGGAGCTGACAGCATTTAAGGTTTAATATTGTAGCTTTTTCTATGAAGTAGTCTTTGACTGCATTCTCTGTATTCTTATAAGTTATACTTGTGTTAGACAATGAGTAGAAAATCCATTGTCCCTCTGTACCAAGCCAGTGATTTTATATATACATATACATATATATATATATACACACACACAAGTTTAATTTGTTCCAAGTGAGAGCTCGAAAACCAAAATTCTTGTACACCAAAACAAATTTCCCCATAAGAATGCACTAAAAATCAATTAATTTGTTCCACACGGCCATAAATGCCCATTTTAAATATATATATATATATATATATATATATATATATATATATATATATATATATATATATATATATATATATATATATATATATATATATATATATATATATATTATTAATTACAGTTAAAATTATAACCATTAAGATCTCATATAATACTAATTAATAATTGACAATTAAACTCTAAAAATACTTGACAAAAAAATAATAATTCAGAGTCAACTTTAAAACAAAAAACATTCACGTTCAAGGCAACATTTGGCCCCAGATTATATTTCTGTCCCTCGCTCTCATTGCAAAACAAAAGGTGATAGAGCTTTCTCCATAGTCGCCCCAAAACCAAAAGTCTTCATTTGGACATTAGTGCTTCCTCATCTCACTATGTTCTCGTTTTTAAGTGTAGTTGAAAAACATATTTTTTATTCTCTAGCTTCTGAGTGATGTGTCTTATGAATTATATTTTCTTAAATGAGCTGGTTATATAATATTATATATATATATATATATATATATATATATATATATATATATATATATATATATATATATATATATATATATATATATGTTACCCAGGAAAAGATAACATTAAGTTGGATTTTCATTTTGTCCTTTATTCCTCTTGTGCAGAACTCACTAATATACACATTTGGTTGTTGTTGTAGCAGTTAAAGTTTGTTTAGTGTTTGTGTGTATGTATATGTCTTTGGTTATGTGCATATGTGTGTGGTCAAAACTGTAAAAAACCAAAAACAATCTACAATTTATCTATTATTTACATCATCAAACATTATCTGTGTCTCAAACGCATACTAAACTTTGTTTATCAGCTAAATGTACAACAAGCGTATAATATTAGCCATTTAAGCGCTAATTTCAAATAGCGATCTATATACAGTATCACATCACAAAATATCAATTTACTTAACATATTAATTACTCACCACGCTGGGAATATAAAGTTTAACTTGTAATTTTTAACTGTAATTATAGTAAAAGTTTATCTAGGTATTAACTTGACAACATTGCTTTCCCTCAGTGGGTTTCTTTTGTTGTGCGTTGATCACCATGGCAACAGAATTAGCGTCCTTAAAGGGACAGCACCCAACATCCCGGGCCCAATGACCCAAACAGGTCAATCAAACAAAAGAAGGGTGATGTCTCAATTTAGCTAATTCAGCTGAGAAGACTGGCTTCCAGGAGGCAGATTTTATTTGCAGGACGGTTGAAGATTCCTGTCTTCGTTTTCACTTCCACAGTACGCACAAGTCCATCTGCGCCTGGATAGACTTGAGTAATCAGACCAAGCGGCCAGTGATTGCGTGGACTGTTTTCATGCAGAATAAGCACGAGATCTCCTATTTGAAGATTCTGCCTCGACTGTAACCATTTTTGACGTTGTTGCAATGCTGGTAAATACTCCTTGAGCCATCTACACCTGAAGACATCTGCCAGATATTGCACCTGGTGCCATGTAAAGGTCTTGTTTTACAAAGGTAGGGTTGGACCAGCACGAAGTAACAACAGATGATTTGGTGTGAGTGGTAGAGGATCTGAAGGATCGTCTGAGAGTTTAGTGATTGGCCTACCATTAACAATAGACTCAATGCAGCAAAACAGCGTTACCAGTCCCTCATCATCTGGTGCTTGCTGCGATAGGACAGTGTTTAGAATAGAACGAATTGTGCGAATTTGTCGCTCCCAAATACCACCCATGTGGGAAGCGGCAGGTGGATTAAAGATCCATTTTACATTGTTCTGCAGCAGGTAATCAGAAATCTTTTGTTGATTCCATTCAGTAATGGCTTTCCGCAACTCTCGTAATCCACCGACAAAATTAGTCCCGTTATCCGAGCGTATTTCTGTGGGTGGGCCTCTCCTAGCGATAAACCGCTCTTGAGTTCACTGCGTGCCTTCTTAACGAAGAAAGGCCCGAAGTAGTCTATGCCCACTCGAGTGAATGGAGGTTCACTTGGTGTCACTCTACAGTCAGGTAAGTCTGCCATTTGCTGGATTTGCGGCTTAGCTCTTAATTTGCGACACTGCACACATGACTTGAGTGTTTGGTTAATGACAGCACGTCATTCAGAAACGAATCCAGAAATGTTGACAAATTTCTGCAAGTACTCACTCTGGACCTGCATGACCCAAGCGAAGATGGTAGTGTCTAAAAAAAAAGACTGGGTGACGTGATGATTGTTATTTAGGATCACTGGATGTTTGGCCTCAAACGGAATTGGGGCATTTGTTAGTCTGCCTCCCACACGAAGGAGTTGGTTGTTTTCGTCCTCAAAGGGTTTAAGCTTGAGAAGAAAACTAGGTTTGGCTTGTGAAGATCCAAAAGATACAGTTTGTATGTAGTTAAGAATGGCTAACTCTGCTTGTTGGAGCTCACAAACAGTGATAGGGTTGGAAAGATGAAAACTTGCTTTCTTCCGTAACAAAGTCTTGACACGCAACAGGATAGCAGTAGCCCTTTTCAACCGATGCCAATTAGAATATCGCTCCAGTAATCTGTCCACTGCAATTTTCATCACTTGATTTTATTTTACGCTGACTCCATAGACTTCTTTGGCTCTTTTAATCTCTGCTTCCACTGGCAAATCATTTATGATTTGAAACCCAACGTTCACTTGACAAAATCTCTTGCATATTCATTACTCGAGAGACATCATCTGCCGAGTTAGTAGCAGAGTCAATGTGTTGCCATTGGCATGGTTCCGAACGTTTATGTATTTTTGAAATACGGTTGGCAACGAATGTCTTGAAACGACAGTCCTTGTTGTGGATGTATTGAAGTACGATAGTACTGTCAGTCCAAAAGAAAGTCCTTTCAATTGGAATCTCTAAGTGGTGTTTGATATGCTGATCCAGCTCTAGCAACTACAGCTGCTAGCAGTTCCAGTCGGGGTATACTAACTGACTTGATTGGTGCAAGTCTGGCCTTTGACATAACCAGCCTGCAAGTATCACCAATCCTGATGTATGAAACAACACCATACGCCAGTTCTGAAGCATCAGAAAAGTGATGGAGCTGGGTAGCTGACAAGCAATTAGTAGATGCTGGTCTAAGACACCTTGGAATTGCCAGTGCTGACAACAGAGGTAAGTCATTTAACCATCTGCGCCACTGTGAAGCCATCTCTAGCGGTAAGTCCTCATCCCAGTCGACTTTCATGCGGCACAACTCTTGGAAGATTGTTTTTGCTTTAAGCACGAAAGGACTTGCAAATCCTAAAGGATCATAGATGGAACTGGTAGTGCTCAATACTACTCTCTTTGTTGCTGGTTTCTCCACTGCCTTGATGTCAAATGTGAAGCAATCTCTTTCTACATCCCAAAGGACGCCCAGTGTTCGTTCAAGTGGCAAATCCTCTTGGTCAAGGTTTAACTCATGCAATGATTTTGACCAGTCCTCCGCTGGTATTGATTTCATGACTTGCTTAGAATTGCTTAACCATTTGGTTAACTTAAATCCTCCCTGGGTGAGCAGTTCCCGGAGTTCAGAAGCAAGTTTGATAGCAACCTCCTCTGCTGATACTGACTTAAGACAATCGTCCACATAGAAATTTTGCCTCACTGTATCCACAGTGACATCAGAGAAGTTTCCACAGTTGTCTTCAGCCACTCGTTGCAGGGCAAAATTGGCAGCACTAAGACTCCAGACACCTCCAAAAAGGTGAGCCTTCATACGGTAATGCTTAGGTGGTTTGTCTGGGTCATTGTCTTCCCACCACAGGAAGCGAAGTACAGTGGTACCTCGGTTTACGAGCGACTTGGTATACGAGAAAATCGGTGTACGAGCATGGAGGGTTGAATCGGTGTACGAGCTTTGTATCGGAGTGCGAGCAAATTTTTCCCTCACCCACGCGCATTTTTGTCCTAACGCTCTGCATCTTCACGGGCATTTGTACTGGAAATATCCTAATGACAGCCTCTCATAACACAGTCACGCAGGCCCAACCCCTTTATCACCCCTTAAAGCATTCATTCTCTCAGCCTCGCTCTGTCAGCAGTTTAACTTCTCTCAGCCTCTATTGTTCATGTAGTGAAATATATATGGGGTTCATGAATTAATTGTCTCCTCACTTCTCTCCACTCTGGAGCTCTCGAGTCTCCCGGCGCCGCGCGAGTCTCCCGGCGCCGGCGCCGCGCGAGTCTCCCGGCGCCGGCGCCGCGCGAGTCTCCCGGCGCCGGCGCCGCGCGAGTCTCCCGGCGCCGGCGCCGCGCGAGTCTGAGATGTCAACAATAGCTGTTCAACATCATCCTCATGATGACGCCGGCGCCGGCGTCGGCGTCGCGCGAGTCTCCCGGCGCCGGCGCGCGTCTCCCGGCGCTGGCGGTGGTCGCGCGCGCGTCTCCCGTTCCACAACTTTCACTCTGGATTATCACTTTGTTTGTTTTCTGCACTATTATAATACATTCACTCATTTGCACGTGAATCCAGGTTTTGTGTTTTCCCCCTCCCTCGTCTGTCTCTCATCTCCTTCATGCCAGCAGACGCTGCTCAAAGTGAGTTACAGTAAATTGTCAAGTATTTTTAGAGTTTAATTGTCTAAAGTTTAATTGTCTGTTTAAAGAGTATTTATATGAGATCTTAATGGTTATCATGTTAACTGTAATTAATAGGGTAAAATAAAAACTAAATATTTAAAATGGGCATTTATGGTCGTGTGGAACGAATTAATTGATTTTTAATGCATTCTTATGGGGGGGATTGTTTTGGTGTACGAGCATTTTGGGATACGAGCTCGCTCTTGGAACGAATTAAACTCGTAAACCGAGGTATTACTGTACGTCTCTCTCATTAGATGGTACTCGAACTTGATAAAACATTCCCTCAATATCAGCATTTAGAGCAATGGGTTCTTGCCTAAATTTGAGAAGAACTCCAAATAGCTTATTGGTAAGGTCTGGGCCTTGGTGAACATGATCATTCAACGAAGTACCTTGATATCGTGCTGGGCAATCAAAGACAATACGGACCTTCTCAGGCTTGCGTTGATGTAGCACTGGATAATGTGGCAGGTACCACACGCATCCATCTGCTCTGTTAATGTCAATGACCTCTTCTGCGTATCCTTTCAGCAAAGATTCTCTAATGCTTTCTGTGTATTTCTGACACAAAGTTGAGTCTTTCTTTAGCCTCTTTCCTAAAAGGTCTAATCGATGTTTGGCCATTGTGTAGTTATTAGGCAGTCTTGGTGGATGTTCTTTGAAAGGGATTGGAAGTGTATAATGACCATCGTCTTTGACTGATTGCTTGTTCCATAGTCCCACAACTTGCTTGTCGACTACAGACATTTAGTCATTGTTCACATGCACTGGATCATCCAGTTTCCAAAATCTTTCAACGGATTGTTGTAGAGTGTTATCAGCTTGGATGAAATTAGCAGAGATAGATGTTGAACCGTCAGACACAGGTCCATGGAGTGTCCACCCCAGGCCAGTCAGAATTGCGAAAGGCTCACCTGACTCACCACAGCGTGTCTCACGGGGAGCAAGTATGTCTGGTTGGTCCAGACCTATCAGCAAGTGTACTTCATCAGCTAAATCAACATCAGTTAAACCAGTGCTTCTCAATTATTTTCTGTCGCGCCCCCCCTAGGAAGAAGTAAACATTTCACGCGCCCCCCCTCCCCCTATTTTGGAACTTTCGCTTTATTGTTTCCATGGCAACGCGTCATGCTTGTCACGTGACAGACCGCAGTCACAAAGTGCGCTGTTTGATAGATGTTTCACATTTATTTCGTTTTTTCTTTTTTATTCAAAATAGTCACCAACTTGTTGGCTCTGTTATCAACTACCTGATATTCAGATTCTCAGATATGTGGAAGTGAATGTTTGTCGCTTAAAAACCTTTATAATGATCAAGTTCTCTGAGCGCGTCTTTTTTGGATCAGTGCCAGATAGCGCGTGAAAACACGTGTGAATTTAGCGATTGATCACGTGACACATGAACACCGGTGTGATCGTACACATCAACGGGTGAAGGGTTTGTTATCTGAACTTCATATCTGCTGCTCTTGTTCAGTGCAAGAAAACCTACTCCCTGACAAAAAAAAGCATGTTCCCCACGGTCACGCGCGCCCCCCCTGGCATCGCTCCGCGCCCCCCCAGGGGGTCGCGCCCCACTATTTGAGAACCACTGAGTTAAACTAATTTCATCTGCAATTTCTCTCAGATGTGGCCACTGCAACACATCGTGCTGTGTGACTAGGTTTTCTAGATTTATGTTCAGATGATCTCGACAGAGCACTCCCTTCATGAGGTAAGAGTTCTTTTGTTGAGCATCTTCAAATTGTAGATCCACTGCTAGAGTGACTACGTTGAGATTCTTGGTCTCCATGGTGTTCAGTTTAATGCTCATTTTGTGTGACTCTAGCTTTAGAGCATGAACTAGCTTCTTAGAAACAAAAGTCCCATTAGAGCCACTGTCAAGCAAAAGCAAAGACATTCATAGAGAATCGGTTGTGTCTGTCTGAAACTACTACTGGCAAGATGGGAAGTGCAATCTTCTTTCGACTGGTTTCAGTGAACTTTCTGGTAGCATGTGCTTGAATGGTTTGTGGCAGGTCAGATGCTGGCTCAACTTCAGTGGCTTGATTGGTAGATTGGCCTTTGTCATTATTAGAGGTCACGATAGCAGAGTGCAGCCAACTGTTGTGTTTTTCTCCAGGCACCTTACATACCCAGCTGTGAGTACAGACTGTGCTGCGATGACCTTTCATGAAGCAGTTCAGACACAGTTGCTTTTCTTGAACAAAGACTAAACGCTCTTGAACAGACAGAGCTCTAAAAGCTTGACATTGGTTCAGAAAGTGTCCATCAGTGCATTTTGGACACTTAAATCTTGATGTTGTCTTTGGTGTGGTTGACTCATTAGCAGTAGACAATGTTGCAAATGTCTGCCTTTTCTTATTGAAATTTGACTTAGCACTTGCTTTAAAACTTGTTGGATATTTTTTACTGGCAGGGCTAAGAAGACTCCCAATGATAGGATCTGCTCTCTTAGCAGCTTCTGATTCAACAAGACTGACTATGTCATCCAACTTTGGTAAACGGCCAGACTTGATGATCTCATGGTTTTATTGTGAGCCATCTTTTCTTTAAGTCATCTGGTAGCTTTTGTACAATTTGTAGCAAAGTGCGTCCACCATTCAGCTCTTCCTCACAGTTCATTGCCTTTAAAGTGTCTCTACAGCTGCACAGAATGTCAGCAAAGCTTTGCAACTGCTTGTTGTCTTTAATGTCTTTGTAGTTGAGTACCTTGTCAACCCATGCTTGTGATATCATATATGAATTGCCAAAACGTCTCTTTAGAAAAGCCATGGCATCTGCATAGCCCAGACTAGAGTTGGGGTTGTACAAGCAATGTGAGATGGCATCTCTAGCTTGGCCGACAGTGTACTGATGCAGTCGAGTAAGTTTATCTTGATCTGGCACTGTCTCTTTATCAATCACAGAGGAGAACAATCTTATGAATTGCCAGTACTTTAAGGGTTCTCCATCGAATTTAATGATGTCAACAGGTGGCAGGTGCATTGAATCGATGTGTGACTGATATTGTTGCCTTGACAACTCTAGCAGTTGGCATAAAGAATTTTCGTTCACTGTTGAAAGTGATGGACGAAAGTTAAGGGATGGGTTACTTGATACAGGAGTTGAAAAGTCTTTATTTATTGTTAACTCAGTCTTTTGGCGATTTTCAGATTTGGCATGTTGAAGTTGTAATTTAAACTCTGCATGCAGACGTTCTTCCTGTTGAGCGATGAGCATGGAAAACTCTTTCTTTTCTTTTTGTCTTAGATTTTGTAGTCCCTGAAGCTGGGCAGATAGCTGTTGTACAGAAGACATTGGAAGGTTAACAGCTTCAAGCAATGGCTCTGAATCTGAAGATTCTATGCTTGTAGTCTCCATCGATGGCTTAAAGTCCTTACGCCAGCTCATGACTGTGTGCTGCAAGTCTTGAACATCACGCAGAACTGATGTTAAATAGCCGTTAGAAGCATCCAGGTCATCATCATCATATAATGTTTTTTGGAATGTGTTGTGAATCTCATGAAACCGTATTACCGCCTCATCCAAAGCAGCAAGTTTCATCTCCACCTCTTTGGGCTGGTTACTGTCCATAGCAGTTGTAATCTGTGTCATCAGGCGAGTCACAGCAGCCTTGGCCACTCCACGTTGACGCTTGAGACTCATTTGTTGTTTCTCAGGTGTATTAATTTTTTCTGAATCATTCTCCATGTTGTCATTAATCTTCTTAATTCCTTGTTTGACTTTAGTCCTCGTATTTGACTTTATTCTCCGTGTTTGACTTTAGTCTCCGTGTTTTGACATTAATGTTACCCAGGAAAAGATAACATTAAGTTGGATTTTGATTTTGTCCTTTATTCCTCTTGTGCAGAACTCACTAATATACACATTTGGTCGTTGTTGTAGTTAAAGTTTGTTGAGTGTTTGTGTGTATGTATATGTCTTTGGTTATGTGCAGATATGTGTGTGGTCAAAACTGTAAAAAAAAACAAAAAAAACAATCTACAACTAGTATTATTTACATCATCAAACATTATCTGTGTCTCAAACGCATACTAAACTTTGTTTATCAGCTAAATGTAACATATACTGCATTAACAGTTTAACAAGCAATGTAAAAACACAGTAAACAGCTACACAAACATAAAAAACAAGCGTGTAATATTAGCCGTTTAGGCGCTAATTTCAAATAGCGATCTATATACAGTATCACATCACAAAATATCAATTTACTTAAACAACATATTAATTACTCACCATGCTGGCAATATAAAGTTTAAATTGTAAATTTTAACTGTAATTATAGTAAAAGTTTATAGAGGTATTAACTTGACAACATTGCTTTCCCTCAGTGGGTTTGTTTTGTTGTGCATTGATCACCATGGCAACAGAATATATATATATATATATATATATATATATATATATAATAAAAGCATGTGTTACTCTGCACACATGCTAATTATACATCAGAATAAGATACGACCAGAATAAGATCTATCTGCTCCTCGCAATAATCGGGAAGCGTATGCTACTACATGCTCTTCTCCCTCTGCATCTTGTGTTAACACTGCTCCCAAACCAACTTCACTAGCGTCTGTTTGTACTTTGAATGCTTTGGTAAAATCGGGTGGAATTAACACGGGTGCATTGGTTAGGTCCCACTTGATAGTATCAAAAGCTTTTTGACAATCACCAATCCAGGACCATGCAGATTTTTTCTGTTTTAAGGCATGAAGTGGAGCAGCCTTCTCTGAAAAATTGGGAATAAATCGATGATACCATCCTGACAAACCTAAAAAACACTGAACGTCCTTGAGAGACTGGGGAACTGGAAACTCACATACCTTGGATTTCGCTTGGATTTCGACCTTGGATTCCACTTCCATGAGTTTGGACAGAGCTTGTGTACTCATAGTACAGGCCATAGACCCACTGTCAAGCATGCACATCCCCTTCCACATCAAACAGACGCACTTGCAGCGCTAGGTGGCAATGCATTCTTTTCTACAATGGACTTAACATCAGGTTATTACAACGTGGAAGTACATGAGAATGACAAGAGATTCACAGCTTTTACCACTCCATTTGGCCTGTACGAATACAATAGGCTTCCACAGGGTCTGTGCAATAGTCCTGCGACATTCATGAGGATGATGTTGAACAGCTATTGTTGACATCTCAGAGGGTGATCTTATGGAAGAAGGCACGGACATTCCATCACAAACCAAAATCAGATCGTTTTTGGGTATGGTGGTTTTCTACCAGCAGTACATTGAGGGATGTTCTCGCATTGGTAGACCTCTCTTTGCTTTGACATCAGGCCCGAGGAAACCAAGACATGCCAAAGGACAAAAACGTGTGACAGCAGGCAGAAAACTTACTTCTTCTGACTGGACCCAGGAGTGTAGTGATGCTTTTAGTGCACTTAAACAGGCTTTACTCAACGGAGCCCTTTTGGCACACCCAGATTTTAGTAAACCCTTTTTGCTCTCTGTGGACGCTTCCAGTAATGAGCTTGGTGCAGTGCTTTCTCAGGTAGTGGCGGGTGGAGAGGTTGCTCGTCCCGTAGCCTTTGCTAGCAAGTCGCTAAATTATGCACAAGCAAAATAGCCAGCGCACAGACTAGAGTTTTTTGCTCTCAAATGGGCAGTCTGTGACAAATTTAGCCACTGGCTAAAGGGTCATCAGTTCTCGGTATGGACAGACAACAATCCTCTGACCTACATTCTTACAAAACCCAAGTTGGACGCTTGTGAACAAAGATGGGTCCGTACAATTTCGACATCAAGTACATTCCCGGGCCTAAGAATGTAGTCGCAGACGCTCTCAGCCATGAACCATTTGTGCGACCCAGTGTGTTTCATCAACTTACCAGGGTGCCCTGTGGTGCTCTTTTGGAGGAGTCCCAGGCAGTAAATTCAGAGAATGTCCAGGATGTGTTCTGCTGGTCATGTCATCCTTTTGAGAAACGGGCACAAGACAATCCCGGATCAGATATTGGAGGTACATAATGTTGCTCTTTCTAGACAGTCTGGTATTTTTCAGGAGGATATCTCTGCCATTCTTATGCTTGTGCAGCCTTATGCTTACCTGCTTCCACAGATACTTGGATCGATTATTCCATCTCAACCATCAGACGTTCCAGTACTGTCAAGGCAGGAGCTGATGGACTTACAACATGCTGATCCAGACTTGAACAGAGTGCTTTTCTTTGTGGAGCACACGCGTAGGCCGTCTAGGAGAGAAAGAAACAAGGAATCACCTAGTGTTCTTCGGTTACTGAGAAACTGGAATAAACTGTCAATAAGATCAGGTCTACTATATAGAGTCTCCAAGGACATTGTCACTAAGGAGAAAGACTTTTCAGGTTGTTGTGCCTGCTACTCTTCGAGAGATAGTGCTGAAGGGAGTGCATGATGAGGCTGGACATCAGGGCCAACACAGAACACTATACCTAACAAGACGTCGGTTTTACTGGCAAGGAATGGAGAGACATGTAAAAGAGTATGTGAAGTGCTGCAGAAGATGTGTCGTCAGCCAGCAAGTCTCCAGAGCCCGAAGCCAGAGCACCACTCGAAAGCAACCAAACATCGAGACCACTTGAGCTGGTGTGTATTGATTTTTGGTCTGCCGAGGACTCCAACAACAAGTCTCAGGACGTGTTGGTCGTTACAGACCATTTCACTAAGTTGGCACATGCATTCCTTTGTACTGATCAATCTGCGAAGACAGTTGCAAAACAACTATGGGATAACTTTTTTTGTATATACGGCTTTCCTGAACGAGTGCATTCAGACCAGGGAGCCAGTTTTTAAAGCAGTCTGATTTCTGAAATGCTTCAGCTAGCTGGTGTTCAAAAATCCCATACAACTCCTTACCACCCAATGGGAAACGGGGCCGTTGAGAGATTCAACCGTACGTTGGGGAACATGATTCGTGCATTACCACCTAAAGCGAAACACAGATGGCCTCAAATGTCGAAGTCCCTCACTTTTTGCTATAATGCAACAATTCATGAGACAACCGGTTTTCCCCCATTTCAGTTGATGTTTGGCAGATCTCCCAGGTTGCCTGTCGACATGATGTTTGACTCTGTGCTGATCGATGACCAGGTAGTTGACTATAACCAGTATGTGCAGTCCTTCAGAGATGATCTTGCACAAGCTATGAAAGTGGCTCAGTGTTCTACTTCGAAACAACAGCAGAGGCAAGTGAAGATCTACAACAAAAGGCAGAAAGGTGCTTCAGTGAACATTGGCGATCGAGTTCTGCTGGCCAATAAGAGTGAACGTGGCAAGAGGAAAACTGCAGATAGATGGGAGAGTCACATCTACATAGTGACAGGAATGAACAGAGAAGTCCATACTTTCCGAATCAAGAATTGTGTGACTGGTGCTGAGAAAGTTGTTCATAGAAATCTCATCATGCCTGTGAACTTCATACCTCTTCAGAATGAGATTTCTGACGGTGATTCTTCTGAGAATGTTGCTTTGAGTGGGTCAAGTCTGTCTGTGAATGAAACTGATGAGTTGAGATTACCTGTCAATGGATCAGATGAGAGAACTGTGGCATGGGTATCGGAATTGCCAGTTTCTGAGGAAGACAATCTTTCTGACGTGGACTCTGTCCAAAATAATGCAGAAGAACAATCTATTGCTATGACTACTGACAGTTTACCACATGCAACAAGTCTCAATGGACAGGCCTTAGGGGTTGATGGTAGTTCCTTGACATGTGAACCTGATGTAGATGGGAACACTAATCGATTCTCTCTGATACAGATGTGTATGCTGACCCTACAGTCACTGACCGGTTATCCAAGTGTTCTAAAGTACCTTCTAGTCAGGGTGAATCATTATCTGTGAGAACCAGATGTGGGAGGGTGGTTAAACGAGTGTTTAGACTTATTCAAAACATGCATCAGAAAGTTTTGTCTGGGCTGTAGTTTTGTTTGTTTTTTTGTTTGTTTTTTCCTCTACCTTTTTTTTTCCTCTAGGTATGTTGGTACTTAAATATGTAAATTCAAATACCTTGAAGAGTATTTGAGAGTGATCTAAAACTAGATAAGTTTATGAGATGCTGTGACTGTAAATGGTGTAAAAAAAAGTATTGACCACTAAATGTATGTAACATGTAACAGGCATGTTGTTCCTAAGAGTGTTTAGAGGCTTTGCAACCCTCTGACATTTCTAATTCTGAAAAAGAATAGTCTTATGACAGGAGTATTTAGTGTGTCAAGTGATTTACATTATCTCTTGGTACTAAGATACAGATTATGTTTATTTTAATTTCATCTGTTATAGTGTTATATGTGCCTGTGTTGTTGTTTTGGGGTGACTGTGTGCAGGGGAGTCAGCAGGGGAGAGTGTAGCAGGTGTGCATTTGTCTTATTGTGATTTGACTTGCCATGACCATTTTTGGTCTTTCCGTTGGCTGCAGCCCGCAATGCATTTGGGGATTGGGCGCGCTTTGCCTCTTCCCATTCTGCATATAATTTTCCAGCGGTGGGTCGCATTAGTTGGTCGCTCATGTGTAAAAGAGCTGTATGTTGTTGAATTAACTTTATGTTGAATGTATACACTAATAACACTTCATTGATGTATTTTTATTTATTTATGTTAAACTATTCTTTATATTTCGTAGCGTGCGTTGTGCATGGGTGCCGCACGCTGCTGAATTTGCTGCACATGTCCTCAAAAGAGTTTGTGTTTTCACAGGTACAAAAAAACCACAGGTAAAAAAACCTCTCACACAAAAACTCATCACTTCCCTCAACCCAAAAAAACAAAACCAACACTCAACATGAGCTTACAGATATTGGCATACCCAAAGATATCTCACTCAAAGTATAATGTCTCTTGTATATAGGTGGAGCGAGGTAAATGCAAAAGAGTCAAGATAATGTCTTAGCTGTTACGTCCGTAGTTGCTTGTCCATTTGACAGAGGTATCCATAGAAAAGTGATCCAGAAACAATTGTATATCCTCCCTATTATAAGGGTTTCCACGTGATGTGTTTCCTCTGAACAGATGTCTTAGTCCAGAGCCATCAGCTGTAATAATAGATCCTTTCCAGAGCCACAGAGATGTCAAAAATATGCATTAAGCACATTGACAACAAGAAAAGTCCTTCTATAACACAAAACACCTTCCATTAATCATTTGCAGTAAATCAAACAAAAGAGGTTAAAATTCAAACACTTTTACAAACGGATTGGCCTCCACATACATTCAAACATCAGAAACAAAGAAGTTGAACAAACATTTCTCAACAAGGACTTCACAAACACTCACCAGCAAGACAAAGTGGCATGCTACCTGAAAGGTAACCATACTCTTTTCCTCTACTGTTCACCTTATCTTATCTAGCCCCACCAACACTAGATCGCTGAATCCCCTAATGGTGAGGAACAGAATTACAGCATATATTTTATTAAGTAATAGGCTGGACTGTTACTATATACAGTATACATATATATATATATATATATATATATATATATATATATATATATATATGTATTTATTGTTTTCTTTTTTTTCTCTTATATGTTTGATTTATTTTAAACGTAAAGCACTTTATTTCAACTACGGTTGTTTTAAATTTGTACTGTATAAGTAAATTTGATTTGGCTTGACTATGCACCCTGTAGGTAGCTGGCTTTGTCCAGGACCTCAAAACCTAAGTATGCAGGTCCAGAAAGAACGGCAGGCCCTGACAGAGAAGCATGTTGTACCGCTTCCGGTTTGCTCTTCCAGCTTGCTCTTTTTTTGGATGATCGTCCCTTATCTCAGAAGACCACTTGAGGCTGAATAGAGAGACTGCGCAAGTCACAATCTCTATGAGCTCATCATAGGCTGGGGAGGGAGGAGGTGAGGATCTCTGTGCCTCAGCAGGAGTGGAATCCAAAACCTTCCAGGCAGGAGCTGAAGCATTCACAACTAGAGCTGCTTACAGGGGGGCTAGTCAGTGCCCTTGAGTGCTGACCACGCATGCTCCCCAAATAGCAATACAAAAAACCATGTGTAATATGGCATGAACAGGGAGTGAAAAACAGTCTTAAAGTTTGCTCCTCCATTTCAACAGTGGAATTCCCTTTTCTTTTAAACTAGAACTAGGGATTCTCACATGCAGCCAGCACACACACAACGTTGCACTTTAGTGCTTAGTGAAGACACTAAAAGCTCTTTTATCCACATGATTCATAACATCATCGTTCTGCAACGTGCCTTCAAACACGATCATTTCGACAATGTGTCACGAGACAATATGCAAAAACGTTCCCCTAGCATTTTGAACCTCAACCATCTTTTTTACGTTTCAGAATATTGTTATTACCTGAATCTCATGGGTTTAGATTAGTACTAGACAGTCTTTCTTTACTTCCTGCAAGTCCGCTGAGACCATGCTGCAATGCATTGTAACCATGCACAACAAACTATAAAAACAATAACATTCTTGAGCTGTTTCAAAATAGGCAACTAAAGGCCTTTAATAGATTTAAAGTAGAAATCTTTATTTGGATATAAAATTGCATTCCCTTTATGATGCCACGTGAGTGGAAGTTTCAATTTCAAGATTGTGCTCCTCAAAACTTTGCTTTGCAGAGGGCTCTGGTACCTTGCAGTTTAAGGTACAACAGAGGATGCCACATGGTACATCAGTGGGGCCTTAAGGGACAATGTTTAGTGTTCTGGCTGGAAACTTCTGGCTGAAAACAGAACGTGGGTGGAGGGGATGCTGGAACAGCAGCAGTGTCACTGGGCCTCTCATAGGCCCTGAGGGTTTGAGCTTATTAGAGAGCCTCCTTCAGACAGTCTGATGGGGGAGAGGGAGACAGAGACACGTGTCCTTATTTGACCATTAAGCCTGCTGGGCTTCTTAAGAAGTTTATACAACTTTGAGAATTGTGTAGAATATTTCTATTGTAACTGAAGACTAAAGTGCCAATTGTATTATTGAATTAATTGCATTATCAATTGTATTATATAGTGGTTCCCTTTCTGAGTTCTTTTTTTTTCACACTTATCTTTGACTGATATTTAAATTAGTTTGATGATCTGAAACATTTAAGTGTCACAAACATGCAAACATTTTTTTTTTAATTAAATCAGGAAGGGGCAAACTCTTCTTCATGCCACTATTTGTGTGTGTGTATGTGTGTGTGTGTGTGTGTATATATATATATATTTTATTTTTTATTTTTTATTTTTTTTTTGCTTAAAAATGTCAATGAATTAATGTTTTTGTAAACCTAAAAGTGTTTTTTTTATTGATATTAAACAATTTGCATCATATCATTATTTTTATCATACATTTACGATTCGATTCATCGTTTTACAGTATAAACATTATGTATTTGCATATTAAAACCAATAGTGTGCACTTAAAATTGTCTTTGCTCATTTAAAATTAATTCAAATGCAAACAAGTAACACTCACAAATTAAATCTACAGACCATTGAAATTCCATCAATATTTAAGAATGCAATATTTTTTTTCAGTACCTTTCCATTGAAAAGTATTTGTGGCCATAAGCTTAACAGGTGGATAATCCACCTGTGCTGCACTCAGAAATTCTTTCATATCCTTTATTAATTCATCACCCGGACAAAAAATCCATGCTTTCCACATATCAAATGACCCTACTGCATAATGTTATTATTTTTTTTTTTTCATCAATCATGCAGCCAAATGCTTTTCAGTTCTGTTACATGCAAATCTGTTTTATTTATCAGGCCAATTTGCATGATTACAATTTTGTGATTATACATCATCAGCACTTATGAAAGGACAATAATTAGCAATACCAAGAAGTGGGTAATTAGCACAGCAGTCACAGGATTGTTCTAATTTAACTCTTGTCTGCAGAGGTTCACATGCTGAATAAAGGATTTTGTAAATGTCATGCGGGATGTCAAGATTGCTTACCTTGACAAATAGATGTTGGGAATTGTGCATCATGTTCTCTCTCAGTGTGCAATTATGCCAATTTCACAAAATGTACTATAATACAAAGTGGTAGCAATGAGAATTACCCTTCGTTGCTCCTTTTGTGACAAAGACAAAATGTGGTAATCTGGATCAGAATGTCTAACTATATGCAATATGCAAAATATGCTTTTGAATGGGATTCTGGCTAAAAGCCATTACAGCAATACTGCATTTGTTTCAATAATATATTAATTTATTTCCAAGTGTTTTGTCTAGAGAGAGAGAGTGGAATAGAGCACAAGTTACTTCTTTATTCAATTAGGGCTTATCATCAAATAGCAGGAATGACATAAATGGAAAGTGAATATGTACAATTAAAACAGTGGCCACAAGTTCAATGGAAGAGTAGTTTAGCACCTTGTGCAATGTGAATGGATCCACGTGGTACTTATGCTTGTTCAGGATAGATAAGTCCTCATTCCAAAAGCTTATCTCTGTTCATTTTGTGAATGGCAAAGGCAAATACATGTATTTAAAAAAAAAAATAAAATAAAATTTGTATAGACTGTGGGGAAAGTAATTTTTGTGTTTCATTTTGTATTTGTTTATGTATGATACCTTTTGGTTTTCTCAACCTTTGGAGTCAGGAACTATATTGGCAGAAAAAAAACAACTTTAAAATATTGTTCACTGTCTGCAATGTGATGTGTGGAATTTTGTGATGTTTTGTTAGACCTTTTTGGACAGAATGAAACATCAGTAAGCTTGTGTTCCTCAAAGACACAACTATCCTTAAGGACCACGCAGAACTCGCTTGACAGTTTATTCTGTTTCAACCAAATATCCTGTGTCTTTAACAGAACAACCAGACTATCTGTCTCCTTCCATAGGAAATTTAATAATGATTTCATCCACTCTGTCTCTGTCTTGAGAGACAGGAAATTTAATTCCTGAAAATACATTTCAGATTATGATTCCTAAGTCATTACAAGGATCTTCTCCAAATGGCAGTGAATTGTAACATGAAGAAAAGCTGTATATAAAATGTTTCAATTATCCATGGGCAATATCAACATTAAAATGACCATTCCTCTCTCTGTATGGAACAGAGGGAAATTTGCTAATTCTGTGACATCTTTTCTGTGCATTTCTAGCACCAAGTTTGTTTAAGTATGAGTGAAATACAATTTTAAGTACTGTTCTGAGTATAATCTGGTTGCACAGTGAACCTATTTTGAGGATTATATTTCATTATATAATCAGGTCCAGGCTGTTTCAAGGCTCTCTGGTTTGTATGGCAATTTTCACCTTCAAATTAATAATTGATACTATTTTAATTAGACCCAGACATCGATTAGCACAGATACTAACAGCAATTACGTCAAGTAGACTCGTTGAAATAAACTATTAAAGACCAAAATCAAATATACTTTCAAAATGTCAGGTGGTGTTTTTCTACATGACATAACGGAACACAATGCAGAACACAATGTCACAACACAATGTCATTAACACAAAGGCTAAATTATTTTCTGTAGTTGATATTTATTAGGTTATGTTCATGCTCTGTCATGTAACATTTCACAAATGCAAAATGCAGAGTGATTTGGTTTGTAATTCACATGCAAGTACTGTCACGGTTCTGTCAAGTTCAGTTCCGTTTCCAGTGCCTCTAGTGACAGAGCCGTGGCACTGCGCTTCCCCTTGTGTTTGTCTCTCTTTAGTGTCTGTCCTGCCTCCTTGTTTCCCTTAATCATTCCCAGCTGTGTCTCATCACTACCTTCCCTCATGCGCCCTATTTAATCCCAGTGTGTTTGCTGTCAAGTGTGGTGTCGTTGTCATTCTATGTTTCCTGGATCCCCGGGCTGGCACAGCTGTTTGGTAGTGTTTCATGGTTTGTCTTAGTTTCATGGTTCAGTTAATGTTTTCCCCCTTGTGAGTTTTTGTTTTCTCGTGTTATGTGTTGTTACTTTGCAAATAAATCCTTTACTTCCCCCTGCACTTGAGTCCTCCCTTATCGTTCCGTAACAAGTACTGTATTATTAGTTATCAAGGTGGTTACTGAGGAATTTGTTGTCTATTGAACTTCACAGATAGCACAGATACAAAGGCTGAAGCAACAGCAACCTCTGGAAGCTAACTGCTTGAAAAAGTCTCAAGTGCCCACTTTCACTTTGTTTGTCTCATTTTTCTTTCTCGTTATTCCCCATTCAACCACCAAAATGCTCTGAAGATCTTATGACTGAATGATGATAACGTCTCGGTTGCTAATGTGACCCTTGTTCCCTGAAGGAGAGAATGGAGTCATTATGTCACAAATTACTGATGCAATGGTAACTTGCCTGAGAGCCCAATCACTTTTTAGACGTGATTGGCGAGTGAGATTTGAAATCACACCTCATCCGTACTGGTATATCACCTCATGCGTACAGTGTGCAACACTCAACAGTAAAGTTTTGTATTGAGGAGCCACAACAGGGTCCTGCCCATTCAGCATTCAAGTCAAGTCACCTTTACTTATATAGCGCTTTTTACAATACAGATTGTTTCAAAGCAGCTCAAAGCAGTGATGCAGTGGATGGAACGTCTCTGTTCCCTCCTTCAGGTAAAACAATGTTACAGTATAAATGAGACAGTCATTCACATTCAATGTTATATCAGAAATTACTGGTGCAAAGGAATCCTTATGGAAGAGCCACAACTGCTGACCCTTGCATAGCATCCGTGATAATTAATTTAGTCTGTGGGGAGAAAACAACAGGACCTTTCAAGAGAGATGACAGTAGCTGCAGTTCATTTCTAATACCCTATACAGCCATGACAAGTTGAACACAGGCTTTCCAACAGGGGAAAAAGAACTGTGGAATAATAGACCAATGGGACAACCAAGGAGGGCATCACAACATATGGAGAATCTAGTAAGGGGGCTGATCAACTACACTTGCACATAAGTACTAGACCTGGCATTGGACCTGCCAAGTCTTGACTCCTGACGAATTCTGGTGGAACTCCATCCAGGAATCTGCAAGCAGGGAATTCACCTGGAGAGGTGACGCTAAACAAACGTCAGCCAGGGAGTCGTTGTGTGACCAGGAAGAGATGACACTTGCCTTGAGATTGGTACACAATGTCAACCTCTGTTTGGAGACATTTCCCTTTTACTGGTCTCCAAAGCAGACAAAGAAGTGTTCTGATATTCTGAAACTACATGCGGTCAGCATAAACACGCACGTCATGCATGGCAGTGGAAAGAGCAACAATCAAACTGACTCAAACATAAGTGCACCTAGTAGAATGCTTCAGTAGAAGTGTACCTAGTAGAAGGCTGTTCCCTGTCCTCCCTGTCCGTGCACAGTGTCTTTGCAAGCAGGCTTTATGGGGGAAGTGCATATGTGCATAGGCCCCTGGTCAATTGTGTGCCAGTGCTACCTGTGCATCTCCAAATAAGCTGAACCACCTGCGGGTGGAGATTACACTCTCTTGGGAGTGTGCGATGTCATGAAAACATGTCGGCTGCGCAATTTATTTCGCCCAGAAAGCCAGTGGCAAGGAGCAACCTCTGTCATGTCTATCTCCAGAGGGGAGGATGGCGGGCAAGTTGGACATTGTCTGCGCCAATTGATGTTGTACGTCTGAACCAGCACATGCAGGTCCTGCAGATGCTGTTGAAATCAGTGAAGGGCCATCATTATTGCTAGGAGCTCAATTCAAGGAGTCAGCAGCCATATCACCCTGTACCCTAAGACTGGTTGACCACTGAAGCTAAGCAGGGTTGAGCCTGGCTAGTACCTGGATGGGAGACCTCCTGGGAATGACCAGGTTGCTGCTGGAAGTGATGTTAGGAGGCCAGCAGGGGGTGCTCACCCTGCGGTCCGTGTGGGTCCTAATGCCCCAGTATAGTGATGGGGACACTGTACTGCAACAAGCACCGTCTTTCGGATGAGACGTTAAACCGAGGTCCTGACTCTCTGTGGTCATTAAAAATCCCAGGATGTCCTTCACAAGAGTAGGGGTGTAACCCCAGCATCCCTGGCCAAATCATGGCCTCCTAATCACCCCCTTACACTAATTGGCTTCATTGCTCTGCCTCCTCTCCTTAGCTGGTGTGTGGTGAGCGTTCTGGCACACAGGTTGCCGTTGCATCATCCAGGTGGATGCTGCACACTGGCGGTTGAGGAGATCCCCCCCCCCCCCCCCTAACTGATTATTATTATTAATTAAATTTATATGCCACTGGATCTGAGGTTTTGACCAGAAGTGCAATGATGCACGGCTGTTGCAGGAGCTTCTGAAGTCATTTCAGTAGAACCGCCGTGCTGCCCCTGAACGAATTAAAGCAGTTCATCACTGACTGGACTTGCTTGTTTGTGAGGTGCACCATCATGTTAATCTAGTCCAGCTCTATAATGAGAAAAGAGATACTCTGCATAGGGGACAGTTTTCTCTTTGTCCCGTGAACCTGATACCCCAAATGACTGAGGTGCTGGAGCACCAACTCTCTGTGTTTGAGCCAGTTAATCGAGATAAATACCCACTTCCCTTAGCAGGTCAAGGGCAGCCTCCTCGACCTTTGTGAAGAAAGGCATGATGGGGATAGCCCAAAGGCATAGGCCTTGTACTAATATATTTTACACCTCTCGAATGCCATGTACACAACCTTAAGGTCAATCTGTGAAAAACATTCTTGGGGTGAACCAATTTGAGGATATGCTTCTGTGTCATCAACTGGAATGTTTGTGCTTTAAAAGCTTGTGAAGGTCCTGGTTTAAACCACAGAGATCTAAGATTGGCCATAACCCACCACCTTTCTTGGGTACGAAGAAGTGCAGGCTATAAAACTCTGACCTAATCCCATCTGGAGGGACCTTTTTCCAGTAGGACCACAGTTTCCGAAAGCAAGACAAGAGCATCATGGTATTTCACTGGGTTGAACCGGGCTTTACTGATCCAGGAAGGACGCTGGGCAAACTGAAGTGCATAGGCGAGTCTGATCATCCAAATGAGCCAGTGTGTGAAACTAAGAATGCAAATAAAAATTCAAAGGAACTGAAACTACTGCAGGTTTGTGAACATTGATGGTTGTACAAAGTCTTGTTAAGTTGGCTTAAGAGAGCAAACTTACTGACATTGTAAAACAAAAATTTCTTACTGTAACTTATCTTAGAGCTTAAATGCTACAAACTTTACAAATTTTCCTTAGTCCACCAATCAGTCTTTCAGGATCGTCATGAAACTATCAAGCCACGCACGTCAACCATCTAGAGCACCTTAGCAACCGATCCCATGGACTGCCAGTCAGAGAGATTAACTTCATCTCTGGATAGAAAAGTTACAAAAACATGAGGGTAGGCTCATTTGATCCTAAGTGAGACATCTTCAGTTCTGAATGTCATAGAGGCATTGTGGTTGGTTTATATAATTCCCACTGACAAGCAGCCTTTGAAGTATCGTCACTTACAGCTGCCACATCATGCCCAAGCAACCAAAAAAGGTACCCTAGCAACTGTTTAGCCCAGGGGCCGGCAACCTTTTTGTCTGAGAGAGCCATATACCCACTTTTTTTTTTTGATAGCGGACCAATCGCGGACAGCGGGAGCGCTGCTATAAGTTACTTGAAGGGAATGAAAGAGCCGCAGCACAGTGGTGAAAGAGCCGCAGGTTGCCGACCCCTGGTTTAGCCAGAAATATATATTTGCATCAGAACGTCGTAGAGACGTGGGGGTTGGCTCTGTTGACTATGCTAACAAATGTGACTTCCAACATGGTACGCATGCTAGCAGTGAATAGCTATGTGTTAAATTATGCTAAGAACATGTTAAGAATGCCATATAACACAGAACAGAATGCCTACACAGAACACCTAGCAACCACCTGGAAATGACCCAGAACATCCTGGCAGGACCATAAAACCACCCAGGTCATGTTAGCAACTTTATAGAAACACCCTAGCAACCAACCACAATACCCTATCAACTGCCTAGAAACCACCCCAGGAACCCAAGCAACCACCTAGCAATACCTTAGCAATCACCAAGAACACCTTACCAACTGCATAGCAACCACCCAAAATACCCTGGCAACATGTTAGTTTCTAATTCATGTTCATTACCAGTTAATTCTTGCTAAATTGTGCTACCGAAATGCTAGTTAATGTTAAATCATAATACCAGCATTCTAATTTAATGTCTCTGGTCCATTTTTCTCAAGCCAACTTTTCAAAAAACTTTATTCTTAGTTATGATTTTTATTATTATTTTTTTAATGATTACAAGCCTAACCAGGGCCTTAGGCTGCAAAGTAGCCTTTGGCCAGGAGCCTGTATATAGACAACTGGCTGCTGGAAAATTTAACAATGGTCCCCAATAAAATAAAATAAAATAAAATACACTTTCTCAAGCTTGCAATTTGCAACAAGTTGACAGGGTGCAAGCTCATTGAGATGAGCACTGTGACAAGGGGAACCTAGTTCCTTGCTAGACTTTCAGCGGAAAAAACAGATCATCAAAGCCACCTCAAACTGAACTCCGTGCTGCATCCATGGAGAGAAGATGAAAATATTGACTGTCATATTGTAGTTAGTTTAGGTTTAGTCATTTAACTTTCTTCCAGAGTTACTCACTGACTCAATATTATACACACAGGGGAAATATCACTACAGCTCTTGTAGTGCCAAAGGGCAGTTTGCTGAAAGTGTGGAGGTCCAGGTTTTCAGCAAACTGCCCTTGATGGGATGTGAAATGACTCATTAGACCAATGAGAGGGACAGGCCTTGATGTCTTTGCTTTTGATAGCCAAGCCCTGCTGACATCCAAAAGGAGCCATAGCCAGCTGCCTGGTACACCTCTGGAAAACTCTTCAGCTAACAATAAGTCTCAAGTAAAAACATGTCAGCCATCAAATTGGTTGGCAGTAATGTGAACTCTACGGTGGCTTTTATTGCCGATGATTTTCACAATTTCCGTTAGATTCTCTGATCTCACAGTCATTGGCTGTCCATCCGAGCACCAGGGCGGGTGACAATTCGTGCTCATTTTGGGATTCAGGCTGACCATTGGAGCATGAAATGAGCTCATTTCGGTAAGAGAGGAACCAAATGATGAGAGCTAAAATAATGTCACACCCCATCGTTATCATTTATTCTTTCAGCAAAGAGGAAAATGCATCCTCTTCTTTCAGTGCACTGACTGCCAACTGAGGAGCTGTGCCTATCCACTCTTCCTAAACAGTTTGATGTGTTATTCCTGCTGTGATCAGAAGGATGGAAGGGATAAATAGCGAATGAAAAAACAGAGAGCTTTCATACGGAAAGTAGATTGTAGACACGACATCAGGCTCACCATAAGTGATCTGCTGCACAAAAGAGGACTCCCTTCTCATTTAGAGATTAAAGAGTTTTTTGTTATTCTTCTTTACATGTTCTTCAGCTTTGTACCACCATTTTCAGTGTTCAGAGTAGGATTATGGACCCAACATGGGTTTCAGGGGTCAGGCCCTCACATATATTAAGCTCCATCTGTTCAGTACAAATGTATTTATTGTTTTTATATGTATATTATTGTCAGGAATGGTCGGATAGTGATCACTAATTCTAATTAGTTAAATACTAAGCAGTATTATGCATGAGCAGTAAAGGGAGTGCATGTGTTATGTATTTTTCACTAATTGCCCAGGTGTTTGCTATTTATTTTATTTTATTCAGTTCAAGTGTCAATACTAGTTTTGTATCACTGAAGTTATCTCAAATTATAGTCACTTGAAGCAAATCAGAATCAAACGTTAATGGTGCCACAGATCATCACCTCCAGCCCTTTTACTATATATTTGACATCTTGAAAAACCTTTCATACTGTAGCTATTATTGGATAGATCTTATAAGATCATCAGATGTGGGTTATAGAAACTTCCCCCTACCCCGGAATGCAATTCCAGCTGAGGGTTCTCTGCAACAAGTACGTTCTCTTAGTTCTTTTACCAAGTAACTACTCTACACTAGTATTGCTAACCACAAAAATCCAGTTAGCAGAAATACAATGTTGCAAACATTGGAATATCAAAATCTTGCAACTGAAGGCAGCTTATACCCGCACAAATCTGAGAGTGATTTAATCTGCCAGTCAACCCGTTCAGTCTTTTGTAAGTGACCTCATTGAGTATATTTACAGCACATATCAAATCATGGCTTGAAATCTATATGGGCAGTAAATCAATATAGCTCAATTTGTCTTTTCTCTACCAGGTGATTCTCTCTATGGATATGAACAGTTCACTCAGGGGCATTATGGTAATATGCAGCATTTATTAGTAGATTTATGACACATGAATGCTGTTAGGTGAGGGCCATGCTGAACAAAAACTCAGGTAGACATACAGTATTGACCATGGGGAACATTTTAAGGCATTTTTACACCAAACAGAAACATAAGTGGCATTAAAACAACACATTAACAAGCAATTGTACATTGAGCAGTATGAAAAACAAACTCATGCTAATTCCAACGGATGGCAAAATGCACAGTGCACCTTTCATCTCCTGTCAAAACAGAATCGTGTGTGAGCGTGTGTGTGTGTGTGTGTGTGTGTGTGTGTGTGCGCGCGTGTGTGTGTTTGTATACCATGTCAACACAAAAACAACTGGGAAATAAAATTATACTGAAAACATATATTTTTATTTTTTTGTATTCACCACCCATGATGTCCAATGTTAAATTTGGGTCCTAATGCAAAAACATTTGAGAACCAATGTTGTGAACCAGTGTCATAAGATAATTTATAAAATGAAAAATGAACAAGAGCCTATGACTAAGTATGTAATTATCTTATGACATTGGAGCTTGAAAGGTTGTCATAACAAGTGAGAGACTTTATGGATTAATTTTTCAACATTATGAATGCTTTCAGAATTCATTGATGAGTTAAGATAAGGAATCCTTGTCAGGATCATGTGAAAACAAATTATTTCTAAATTGAGTGAATTTAAATAACAGTTTGTCTCTCCCCTAGTTAATTAATGTTTTGAGTGCAACTGTTATGGTTTAGATTAATTCAGTGGCACGTTTTCAATGTTTAAGTTATTTCCCAAAACAGTGTCCCACTTTACCTTGTTAGCTTCATATAGTCACTTTTTATGTTTTATTCCCCTCAATGAGAGCCTTGCTTGACTCAAAATCGCTTAAAAAAGCACTAAAATGAAACTTTAGTGGACAGCAACACCAAGGGAGAGTAAATAAACCATAGCCAATAATGTGTTTGTGGTGTTGTGATTTTTCTCAACTTCTCTCCTTCACTCTAGATGGACTGATGGGACCTTTTTTCTGTCTCTATACAGTACTTTAATAACGTAAAGGGGACCACAACACCAGAGAAGCAATGATGGGGAAAATCTGCTCTGTACTATTGGTAGCCTCCATAAATCTTGACTGACACACTGAATAGCTTATATAGTAATATAGTATAGTCATGCAGACAGCGTCACTGGGCAAAAACATTAATGCGTGTGCAAAGAGCCAACACTCTGGATCATGTGTTGTATACCCTTTTACTGAGTAATCGAGGTTAAGTAGTAAATGTCTTTGGGTTATGCATGTACCCTATCTCCTGGAGTGGACAACGAGATAGTGTTGATGCCATGGGAACATGTATGCGGAACTGGCATCTTAAACATTGATTTGAAATCTACCCAATGAGTTGAATTAAAGATTTTTAGGAATTGTTTATTATAAACTGTTATAGTATGGAATTAAACCGTTTTCGGATTCAAAATAATTTTCTATTTAACACAGGAAAACAACAACTTATAGGTTTGGAATGAATTCACTGTATGAATATTGACAGAATTTGTATTTTTGTATTAATAATATCAACAACAAAAAATGTAAACATTATATGCAGCATTAAAAAGCATCTAGAAATGGGCATGGGAGATATATTAAGAAATCCATTATTGCCCTGCAGAAAGTCACATATAAGCCACATCACAGTGAAAAATCTGTAATCATTACTGCAATTCATATTCAGACTATTTAGGCTCTGATGCTAGTGGAAAAAAAGGAAGTGAAAAAAGGAACAAACAGTGTGAGAGAAATGCCAGGGGACAAAAGAGAGAGAATACAGACTGGGGTTTGGCTGGAGGACATGATGTCCTCTATGATGTAAGCAAGCCACAGTTATAAGGGATCTGCCTTCGCTAGCAGGCTCAGTTCCCTGGCGTAGCCTCACTGATGGCCAGCCTTTCTGGATGAAGCACTGAGGAAAATCTCCACCACTAGATGAGCAGTAAATTGACAATCTCGGTGCTCTCAGAAATGTCAGAGAGAAGTTATTAGCCTAGCAGGCTGCCATCTTCTATAAATAGAAGCTGGCACATTTTCATAGGAGCATTATCATTTGCCAGCAGATGAGCTGAGGAGGACAAGAGAGAGAAAAATAAAGAGAATGAAACAGTCAATTTACTGCAAGAAATAAAACGCTATTTGTTTTTATCATTAAAGGGAGGAGTGTGGAAATTTAAATGAAAAACGAGCAGAGATATTATATGACCCCAAATTACTCAGTTCTGATAAGATGCCTTTGTAAATCAGAAAGTCACAGAAAGGGCAACCACGAAAGATGTATGACAGGAAAAATAAGGCAATTTTGCAATGATAAATAAAAGCCTATGCATGATGTGTATTTATCTTTTATTTTGCCTGATACTGTAGTTAAGCAGTGGGGACAGAGAAATGGAAGACAATAGAAAATATCTGCACATAAACTAGTTCTATCATGCCAAATTCTGTTTTCACTGACAATCAGAATAATTTTCAAGCCATAAAATATAAAGGAAAACAGAGAACACAGATGTCATCCCTAATAGACAACTGTCCAGTTTAATAGTCTGTTAGATTTCCCAATGTGCAATGTAAAGACTATATTCAAGTTAGGATATCAAATAGTTTTGGTACTGTGGTACCAAAACCACATCAGCACAGACACCCATAGGTATTTTTATCTTTTACTGACTGCACATTCCTTCTTACTCAATTCAGTCAGCTTTTCACTGAATTGGTGTTATGGGATTTGGTCATTATTGTCATGCACCTTTCAGAGCGTGACAGTGAAATGTTACAGTAAATGCTGAGGGGCTATAGAACATTTCCTTCAGTCAGACATTTAGGAGATACTGTCTCTAATAGCCTGAATGGGGAAAAAAATAGATCATCAAATTGTGTACACAACAATATTCAAGCTAAGGTAATACATTTGCTGGAAGAAGTTTGCCATGACCCTAAAAGAGTGTGACCCCCAAGCATAATGCTGAACTAGTAAACTTTTTTTTAAAGGGTTACCATGTGAAATTAATCCTGACATAGTGTTAGGCTGAAATGCAAATATTGGATATTAAGGATCAACCCTTTTTACTTTCTTCTATCCTGCACTATTGTAGCGAATCAACTCAATTGTGACAATGTGTTATGATCAAATGTGTACATAAATCAACCATTAAAAAATTTAAATTAAAATTACTTATGAGCATTACAGAGGCAATTAATAGTGAATTCATGGATTTGAATACAGTAAACTACAAATACAAACTACTAAATTGAAGACACAGAATACATACAGAGATTAAAGGACATATAGATAGAGAGAGAGTAACAGAATGGAATGTATACAGACAGTTAACCCTTTGAGAGCCAGAATGGGGAAATCCCCTTAGTAGGGGCATACAAGCTTGTTCGGATTGTTCTTTGTTTGTATGCTGGCAAGTTACTTGAGGAATCCTTTGCTGGATTCGCGGGAAGTCCAAACGTGGTTTGGTCTGAAGGTAAGGTCGCAGTGGGCTGGAAGGCAGAGACCAAAGGGTGTAAGAGTGTAAGAGAAGAAATTAGAGACAAGAGGAAGAGAGAGACTAGAGAGTGCACATCCAGTGTCACATATGTTTAAATATGCATACAGTAGGAATGCACCCATTCTCTGCTAAAGAGCTAGTTGCTTGAGTTGAAAATGGAGAGCATAAAAGTTCCCTTTGTTTCTGTTGCCAACTAATTAGCATATTTTAAGATGTTGTCGGAGTTGGACAGACTTTGGTTCTACAGAGTGATAGGAATGAATAGGGCATTTTAGCATTACAAAATGTACACTCACCTAATTGATTATTGGGAATACCATACTAATACTGTGTTTGACCCTCTTCTGCCTTCAGAACTACCTTAATTATACGTGGCACTGATTCAACAAGGTGCTGAAAGCCACTAGATAGCATCTGGCAGTCGATGGAGATTTGTGGGATGCACATCCAGGGCACAAAGCTCCCATTCCACCACATCCAAAAAACGCTCTATTGGGATGAGATCTGGTGATGGTGGGGGCCATTTTAGGACAGTGAGCTCGTTTTCATGTTCAAGAGTTTTGTGGCATGGTGCATTATCCTGCTGGAGGATCCATCTTAGGATAGATACATGGTGGTCATAAAAGGATGGACATGGTCAGAAACAATGCTCAGGTAGGCCGTGACATTTAAACAATGCCCAATTGGCCCTAAGGGGCCTAAGTGTGTCAGGAAAACATCCCCCACACCATTACACCACCAATACCAGCCTGCACAGTGGTAACAAGGCATGATGGATCCATTTATCATTCTGTTTACGCCATATTCTGACTCTACCATCTGAATGTCTCAACAGAAATCAAGACTCATCAGACCAGGCAACATTTTTTCAGTCTTCAACTGTCCAATTTTGGTGAGCTTGTGCAAATTGTAACCTCTTTTTCCTATTTGTAGTGGAGAAGCGAGGTACCCAGTAGGGTCAAGGTTGTGCATGTTGTGGCTTCACAAATGCTTTGCTGCATACTTCAGTTGTAACAAGTGGTTATTTCAGTAAAAGTTGCTCTTCAATCAGCTTCAATCAGTTGGCCCATTTTCCTCTGACCTCTAGAATCAACAAGACATTTTCGCCCGCAGGACTGCCGCATTCTGGATGTTTTTCCTTTGTCAAACCATTCTTTGTAAACCCTAGAAATGGTTGTGCGTGAAAATCAAAGTAACTGAGCAGATTGTGAAATACTCAGACCTGCACAAACAAACATGCCAACATTCCAAAATTGCTTAAATCACCTTTCTTTCCCATTCTCACATTCAGTTTGGAGTTCAGGCGATTGTCTTGACCAGGATCCCACCTCTAAATGCATTGAAGCAACTGCCATGTGATTGGTTGATTAGATAATTGCATTAATGATAAATTGAACAGTTGTTCCAAATACTCCTTTAGGTGAGTGTACATCATACAATACAGAGACGAGAATTTAGAGCCCAAGCATGATAGGGCAGAAAGATGCAGGCAGAAGAATCTCTCTTTACACAAGGTTGGAAATATTTATACTACGTTTAATGTTTAATTATGTTTAATGTCCAAAGGGCCATTTAAACTGCTGGTTCTAAGACTTTTCGGAGCCGCTGAAACTTACTTTCTAACTCAAAAATCACAGCTCGATATTGGTGTTTGATTGGTCATTTTTGACTTTTCACTGACCAGACGTTATACTATGAATGTGTCAGGCATGTGGTGCAGAAGGACAAGATGACAAGGAGGACAATAGTACACAGAAACTTCTCTTTATTAAATATACTCAAAATAACTTTAAATGAGAAGCAAAAGCAAGCACACTTGTGCATAAACAGGAAATATAAAAAGTCCACGGGGAATAGACACATGTCTAAGTGTAAACAACTACAGACAAAGACTGAAGAACACATGCAGGCTGATACAGTGGAGTTTGGTTATGTCGATGGCCTCGGGGGTAGTAAAAAAAGCGTAGAGATAACCATTTAGCGAGATAAACTATACCCAAATGTACATATAAAAATGTACATACACTGTATATGATTGAGTTATAACATATAACAAAAGGCATATGTGCACCAACTAACAGTAGAGGTTTACCAGTACACAATAAAAAACACCATTGATTCTCGATACAAACCTTTAATTATATTCTCCAACATGATCGCTCATGATCCGTCTGCCACGATCGCTCATGATTGCAAACACAATGATCACTCACAGCATTAACACAGTCACACATGTGTACACACATTCGCTCATAATATATTCGTGAGGTCATCACTCTGTACTAGATTGCGTACTTTCTTGCGTTCTGCCTGTGTAATGTGCTTAATCAACAAATGGGCCCACAGCAGCACTTGCTGCTCGTTGAGAAGAGAGTCTGCACTTCAGAGAGTCTCCAATAACTCCAGAAATAGTCATTAGATTTGTCACTAGTTGCTTTTTTGAAAATGTGGTCTGAATACTCGCTAAATATAGCCAAGTCAAGTCAAGTCACCTTTACTTGTATAGCGCTTTTTACAATACAGATTGTTTCAAAGCAGCTTTACAGTGGCCACATGAAAACATTATAAACAAAGTTTGTTTGGCTGAACGGCAGCCTTAAAAGAGCAGGCAAATTAATAAAATTGATGAATATTAAGTGTTAAGTTATGATTATTGATCGATTTGATTGATTGATAGTTTGATTATTATATTGATAATTCAAGTCTAATATTAAGTCTAATTTGGTCCGATTGGAGATTGGTTCATGATCTACACAGGGGAGGGTTTAGTAGAGTCACGATCTCCGCAGACCCTTCAGGGCAGTGCTGTGCTTGTGTCCAGGTGCAGGTCCTTCATCTGATCTGGATACGGCCCGGATCCGGCTGACCATGGTAACCTCGGAATAAACAGAGAACAATATCAGCATATATGCCATTCTTCTTCTGATGTATCGATTACATCAGATTTTATGGGAATGTTCCCGGTTCCTGCTGACCTAAATTATTGGATTAAAAATGTATGTATAATGTGTTATGTGTATACCATGTTGAAGAGATGTGTTTTTAGTCTAGATTTAAACTGACAGAGTGTGTCTGCTTCCCGAACTATATTAGGAAGACTGTTCCAGAGTTTAGGAGCTAAATAGGAAAAAGATCGACCGCCAGCAGTTGACTTTGATATTTTAGGTATTATAAGCTGGTCAGTATTTTGGGATCGTAATAGATGTGAAGGACTATAATGTGTCAAGAGATCACTCAAGTACTGTGGAGCTAAACCATTTAATGCTTTGTAAGTCATTAGCAAGATTTTAAAATGTATTCGGTGTTTAATAGGAAGCCAGTGCAGGTTTGACAGAACTGGGGTAATATGCTTATACTTCCTGGTTCTAGTAAGAACTTGAGCTGCTGCATTTTGGACCAGCTGGAATTTGTTTATTAAGCGTGCAGGGCAACCACCTAGTAAAGCATTACAATAATCTAGCCTAGAACTCATGAACGCATGAACTAACTTTTCCGCATTTGACTTTGAGAGCATATGTCGCAATTTAGATATATTTTTAAGATGGAAGATTGCCGTTTTACAGATGCTAGAAACATGGCTTTCAAATGAAAGATTGGTATCAAAGAGCACACCCAGATTTCTAACTGATGACGAAGACTTGACAGAACAGCCATCAAGTGTTAGACAGTAGTCTGGATTATTACGTGCAGAACTTTTTGGTTTAATAATTAGAATCTCTGTTTTTTTTTCAGAATTAAGCAGTAGAAAGTTATTAGTCATCCAATTTTTTATAATAATAATAATAATAAATAATCCATTTTATTTTAGGCGCCTTTCATAACACCCAAGGTCACCATACATTAACAAGAAACAACAACAATATTAAAGAATAACAGTAAACAACAACGACAGTAAAACAATAAATAAGTAGAAAGAAAAGCAAACACAAACCTGACCACTGTAAGAATAACAAAATACAAAGTGCTAGACTTGAGGAAACACAGTAATCATGACAGATAAGCTATTCTAAATAAATGCGTCTTAAGTTTGACTTTAAATTGTGATAGTGAGTCTGAATCACGGATGTTAACTGGGAGAGAATTCCAGAGGCGTGGAGAAGCACAGCTAAAGGCCCTATGGCCCATGGTGGTTAGACAAGCAGAGGGTGTGTGGAGGAGACCCAAGGAAGAAGAGCGGAGGGTGCAAGAAGGAATATAGGGCTGTAAGAGATCTGAAAGGTAAGGTGGAGAGAGGTTATGAAGAGATTTGTAACTGAGGATAAGAATTTTGAAATCAATCCGAAATTTGATGGGAAGCCAATGTAGCTGTTGAAGCGATGGGGTAATATGTTGTATAGATGGAACCCGGGTTATGAGACGAGCAGCAGAATTCTGAATCAATTGGAGTTTATGAAGAGATTTGTGTGATAAGCCAATTAAGAGAGAGTTACAGTAGTCAATGCGAGAGGTGACAAGCGAGTGAACGAGAATAGCAGAACTGCGTGGAGTGAGAGATGGACGTAGACGAGCAATATTGCGGAGATGAAAATAGCAAGACTTGGTTATATTATTAATGTGAGCTTTGAAAGAAAGGGTGCTGTCAAAGATGACACCCAAGTTCCTGACCTGGCGGGAAGGGAAAACGGAGGAACCATCAATGGGTAAGGAAAAACTGCAAGACCTTGAGAGAACTGAATTTGTGCCAATAAGGAGTACTTCAGTCTTACTGCCATTAAGTTTGAGAAATTTTTTAGAAAACCAGACTTTTAATTCGTGAAGGCAGTTGGTAAGACAGGCAGGTGGGAAAGTGGACTCAGGCTTTGTGGAAACCTAAATCTGCGTATCATCAGCGTAACAGTGGAATTTAATACCAAATTTGGAGAAACTGTTACCAAGTGGGAGAAGGTAGATTAGGAACAATAAGGGACCAAGGACAGAACCTTGGGGGACACCACAGCTAACAGAGGAAGGTAGGGATTGAACATTTTTTAGTTGGACAAACTGTGTACGGTTTGAAAGGTATGAAGTGAACCAGGTGTGAGGAATACCAGTGATGCCAGTAGCGGACAGACGGTTCAACAGAACATTGTGTGAGATGGTGTCAAAAGCAGCACTCAAATCAAGCAAAACAAGAATGGATAAGGATCCGCCATCAGCAGCCATTAGCAGATCATTAGTCACTCTCAGTAAGGCAGTTTCTGTACTATGCTTGGGACGAAACCCTGACTGAAAACACTCAAATAACTTATTATTACTGAGGTGAGCATGGACCTGTGCTGCCACTACTTTTTCAAGAACTTTAGAAATAAAAGGAAGATTTGAGATGGGACGGAAATTATTTAAATTGTTGGGGTCTGTCCCAGGTTTCTTAAGAGTTGGGGTAATAGCAGCTATTTTCAAGGATGATGGAACAATATCGGAGCTAAGTGAAGTGTGGATAATACGAGTTATAAGAGAAGAAAGAGAAGGAAAACAGGTCTTTACCAAGTGAGTAGGTATAGGATCAAGTAAACATGTGGAAGAATTAGATTTGAGAATGAGATGAGAAATTTCTTGGTCAGATGGCATGTCAAAAGAAGAAAGAAAAGTATGTGGTAAATCAGTTGAATCACTGTTTGGTGAACTACAGTTAGCGGTAGCCAAAGAGGCCAACTGTTGGTGAATGGTGGTTATTTTATCATTGAAAAAAGACATGAATGTATTGCATTGAGCAGTACAGTACAGGTGGGCAGGGAGTATGTCAGGGGGTTTCAGAATACGATTTACAGTGGAAAATAAGGCCTTAGTATTACCCTCTCCAGACTCAATTAAATGTGAATAAAAATCATTTTTTGCAGCAGAAAGAGCATCCTTATAAAGATGTACATGGTCACTATGCAACTCTTTATGCACCGTAAGTCCAGTACGCTTATAAAGACGTTCTAAGCGCCGGCCTCTAGTTTTGAGCTGGCGAAATTCAGGAGTAAACCATGGAGCAGAGTGAGTAAATGATACAGTCCGAACTTTAGAAGGTGCGAAAGTGTCAAGGAGCTGCCGTAATTAAGAGTTATAAAAGGAGACCAGATCCTCAGGAGAAGTGAGATGATCACTACGAGGAAGATCAGTAATTGCAGCAGTAAATACTGAAGGGTTGATCTTTTTTATATTCCGAAATCTCATCAGGCGCTGTTGTTTGGATTTAGAGAGTGTAACATTAGCATTAAAAGAAAGCAATTTATGGTCAGATATGGGTATGGCAGCTGCAGTACAGTTCATGGGAGTAACACCTGAACAACAGACGAGGTCCAGAGTGTGGCCTTTAGAGTGAGTTGGAAAGTCCACATATTGCTGGAGGCCAAAACTGTCCAGGGAAGAAATTAAATCTTTTGTGAATGGATTACTGACAATGTCCACATGAATGTTAAAATCACCCAGTAAAATAATATTAGGTGATAGGGTACTTAGGGAGGTTAAAAATGTAGAAAAATCATCTAAAAAGGTATTATTGTATTTCGGTGGCCGATAAATAACAGCCAACACTGTAGGTGTTGGACCGCTGATCTGTAACGCAGGCGATTCAAATGAGGCAAAGGTTTGTAGAGTCAGAGGAGATGCTTTATAGATCAAGTTGTGAAGTATCGCGATGCCTCCCCCACGTCTCGAGATACAAGGTTGTGAAGTATAAACAAACCCGGGAGGACATGCGTGATTTAATTCTAAAAAGTCATTTTCTTGCTGCCATGTCTCAACTAAGCAGAAGAAGTCAAACTCACTATCACTGATGATGTCGCTGATGAGGAGACCCTTGTTGGAAAGTGAACGAACGTTGAGAAGTCCAATTTTGAGCTCATTTCCACCCGGCAAAGAGCCAGCGGACTTGGCCACGTCAATTAGCGCGCTCTGATCCACAGACCGCTGTATTTTCCTTGTTGTTCGGGTAGTCGAAGTCCAGAGTGATCTTATAGCCTTTGTATATAATAATATATATATATATATATTATTTTTTCCCCTCCTTTGTTTTTTAGAAAAGCATACATACATTGGAAGCTATAAGCTCAAAATGTTCCCAGATAGGGGGAAGTCTTTATTTTTTTCCCCTATGGCCATTGCTCTAAATAAAACCCTTCACCAAACACCAACAGCAAATTACCTAAAACAAAGTGCAAAGATTTTATGAAAATACAAAAAAACTAAAAACAACAACAAATAATAGAGACAAACAAATGTAACATCACTAATGCAATCTTCCTGGTTTCTCCTAGTATTCCAAGTCTCCTGGTTTTTGCACGACAAGTGGCGTTTTCTGTTTGTTATTTAAAGTGTTCTGTTCCGAGTTCCGAGTTCCGAGCTCCTCGTCCATCCTCTCCGCATCGCACATGTTCCTGCTCTCCATAGTGTTACACAAACCTTGACATTTATTGCAATTTTATGGAAAAAATATTTCCCTTGTTGTGGTATACTTCATACAGACAATAAAGTGTTTTTCATCCTATGTCTATTTGTTTCAAATCATAGTCTCTGCATGTTCAACTTTTTCCCAATTTTTAAACTTTAATATTGGTTGTCATATGATTGTGTGATATATGGTGTTGCTCTCTTTGACAGCGTTCATTTTTTTTTTTTCTAGTTCAGTGCCTCATAGTGAAGAGGCTCTGGCATGGGATGGAATTATGTGTAGAGGCTTATAGGTGTGGCAGGCTGGTATAACGTAAAGTGGTGGAGACCCAGACGGAGATGAAGAGACACAAAAGGGTGACCGCAGGACTGGAGGGCCAAAGCGTAGCTGTCAGCTCTTCAGACTAGACAGCGACATCTGGAAAACTACTGCAGCCAGATGCCAAAATTATTTTGGTGGAACTAGGGTGATGCCTGACGAAGGAGATGATGGAGGGACCAGGGTATCCAGTAGAGCTGGTGTGATAATGGGCCACAGTGGAAATGAGGGTGCATCAAACCAAGGTGGAACCAATGGGTCGGAGGAATGAGATGTAATCCAGGGCCAGGTGACGGGAAGCAGAAATGGGGGATTATCATGCCCAGGCAGAGCTGGCGAACAGGATATCTTAGGTAGAGGAAGTGGAAGAAGGAGGTTGAGAGGAGACTCTGGGAACACAGGAAGTTATAAGCTGAATGGGACCAGTGGGGGCACAGGAAGTTCTAAGCACCATAAATTATCCTTTGACAACTTTCTTTGTCACAACCAATACTTTTGTCTTCTTTAACTTTGGTTATCCCAAGTTCCTAAACTTAATTTTCCATTTGGAAAATGTTTAAAATGTGTAACGGGACAAGCGTGCTTCAATAAGCTTAATTTCAACTCTAATATAATGAAATAAAATACCATACTACCTCACAAATACGGATGGTTAGCTCGACACCCTGTGTCGACACACATCTCAAGTTTTTGACACACTAGTGCTTCGAAACAGTGTTTCGGAGCATCGCTTTGAAATGGGGCTGTCATGTGACTGGTGTGAACGAAGCTTCGTTACCTCACTAACACGTCACGACGGACTCACAGAGCGCATAGATTGAGCCGTGCCATAGTGCGCGGATGTTTTGAGTACACAAATTAATACATATAAAATTAAATAATGTGTATAAAGGATGCAAAAAACATGTCAGATGGATTGCACCAGCAAAACTGTTGATTTCACATTGAAATTATGTTCCTGCTGCATGAAGATTAGAAAAAAAAATATTACTTGTGCATGAATTATATTAAATATAATATTTAATAAAACATTTTCACATGTTGGGTGGGTGTTTGCACGTTCTGCGTGTTTGCGGTGTAGAAAAAGTTATTGAGCGATAAGCGAACATACTCAAGGAAGCTTGTATGAATGAATGCATGCGAGGGGGGAGTCAGATTTGTGAGGTGAGTCAAATTTCGCCTGCATGTTTGATGGCGAAATTGCCCAGCTGTTCAATTCAGACACAGAAGATGAGGACTTTGATGGATTTGGATGGATTGATTAAAACATAATGTGAGTGTAGCCTATCGTTAAATAGCATTATACAGTTCAACTAAACTTACTGTTTTGCTTCCATTACCTTTTTTTTTTGTAGACCGTATGTTTTAGTATGGGTTAAGTACAGAAATAGACCCCGTAATTGAGACTGTGCGTTATAATCCTTTTGCTTTATGGTGCGGAAAATACGGTAAATGCATTTGTAATTATGCAATTGTTTTTTAGTTTGTGTTTTAACATTATGCATGTTTTTTTTTTTTGTAAGGAATACACACACACACACAAAGTTATACAATTAAACTTATTAAATATACAAATAAACCTTCCCAAATGAACAAAACATCTGAATGACACAGTTGGTGTAGTGTAATTTTTATTGAGCACCAGATGGCAGAGTAGAGCACTGTGTCAAAAGCTTCGAAGCACCAACACAGTTTCATGTAAAAGCTTCACTGCTTCAGAAGCTTCGTTTGGCACATCCCTACTCACAAATGGATACAGAATAAATAAAATAAACATGGTGGTTTAAGCAAGACTGACCAAGCTACCACAGACAGGAGTAGTCAGGGTTCTGTCAGTTCCCTTAATTGATCCCATCTGTCTCTACTCGTTACCTTCCTCATGTGTCCCCTATTTAATCCTGGGGCATATTCTTCGTACCTCGCTAACTCACTTAGCTGGATTAGATTGTCGACGATTTCGCATGATCTTGGATTGTACGGTTCTTCGACGCTCATCCTGGACTAGTTGTCATAGTAACAGGTCCGCTGAAGTGAACCTGCTCTGAGCAGGCTTACTTCAAGTTAGCAGGATTAGTTCACGGCTTTATAAGCGGAGGTGAAATGGGAAGTTTGTCGCAACATGTCCTGTCCGTTTTTACGAGAGAAACCTGTTGCTGAAGGTGCAATATAATATATTTAATATAATTATAATATACAGTATAAAAAAAAAAATTAAAAAAAAAAAAATATATATATATATATATATATATATATATTTATTATTATTTTTTTTTTTATATTTCGTTTTTCACGTGAGCGTATAATGTATCTAGTTGATTTAGAATTAGTCGTAGTCGGGCATTAACTACAGCTCAAACTGTGTTTATTGCCTTGCGCTACTTTGCGAGTGGCATGTTCCTTTACACCATAGGTGTCAAACTCAAGGCCCGGCGTGTAATTATGTCCGGCCCGCGAGAGCATTTTATTAATGGCTCGCGAGATGTCCCGCGCTCCAGCTGACCCGCCGAACACTTCCTGTATTAAACAGGAAGTGGCTAATGATGCTTTGCGCTCGCGCTAGTACCGCGCGATTGTTATTGTCAATTCTCCATAACTGTTCAGGCTCGGTACACAGTGCTTGTGCGCGAAATTCAGGTGTTGATCATCGGATGAGAAGAGCCCGCCCTCATGGCAGAACAGCATATCAGCGCCAACTGTCAGAGTGATAGTACAAGCGCCAGAAAGAAAATACAGCGCAAAAAAAAAAAAAACATTACGTCCTTAGGGACGTAACAAATATATTGAAATATTATTACGTGTAAAAAAAAAATGTGATATAGTTTGTAAAATCTGCTATAACCCATGGGTTATATGCGGGAAAATACGGTATATGTTTACTGACATACTGCCGGTATACCCGTGTGTCTCATTTGCGGAGCTAATGTGGCAGTAATTAAATAATTTAATAAGACAAATGACATAAGAGCAAATTCAACTGAATGATTTGATTTGTCATTGCTGAAAAGCAAAAATTATATTTAGATTTCCAGGTTTTGTCATGCAGCATGTCCATATTTTGAATTTGATTATATAATTTTGACAGGATATATTTTTTTATGGAGAGCAAAATCTTTTATATATATAAATCTTTTTAAGTTTTATATAAAATGACATAAGAGTAAAGAAATTTGAATGTTTGTTCTTTTAACTTTTACTTTTACTTTACTTACTTGTTTACTTTATTTCTAACTTGTATAATTTAGACAGGATATATTTTAATTTTTTTAAAGTATTTTTTAAATATTTTTTTATTTTTAAGTTATTTAAGGTATAAGTTGATTTATTCCAGAATAATATTTCTGTCTGTTTTTATTCACATCTAATTTAAAAAAAGGTAAGTTTTACAAGTTTAGTTTTAGTGTTTTCAATAAATGTTTATCCTGTTCGGCCCGTGACCTAAATTTTTTTGGGGATTTTGGCCCCCTGTGCAATTGAGTTTGACACCCCTGATTTACACTGTTGGTATACGGAGAACATTGTGAAAGTGCTGTGTGTCGTGCCATTCGCAAAGTTTACCTGACACTCAAGCAGTCATTTTTGAAAAAAAGGAACTTTGCACAGTTTAGTTTACAGTTTATTTTATTTATTTTTAAAAATCCAGCTGATCATCTCTTGCCTGTGGAATGAAATAAATAAATCATGCAAGGTCCTCAATAGTACAATGTGTTTATTCGTGTATTTTATTAACTTTGAAGTTCCTCTTGAAGCAATTCAATCTCAAGTCTGACTTTTTCTTTAGGCTATTTGTTTTTGCAATTCTATTTCATTAATTGACTTTTTTTTTCCAGCACAGCGCAAGTAGTAAAGCATTTTGCTTTTAATTGTTCCTAAGTTCTAGTGGGTCCCAGGGGCGATTCTAGGATTTTGATTTTAGGGGGGCTCAGCCCCCAATAAGGGTATGATTAAAAAAAATATTATTTGACTATTAGGGTAGGGTGGTATGCTACAAACCTTACTGCAATCCACTATTCCATGATTACATTATGTAAACTGCAATGCATTTATGACAAAGAACTGCACCGATGCAGGTGTAATATCATAGCATTAGCAATCTATCAATAAATGCATGCACACACGACACACACCTTGATGTTCACTCTTCTCGGCGCCCCTGCAGATTGAAAAATGCGCTAAAACCAAGCAGACTCAGATAAGGGGAGGAGCCGAAACTTGACGCAGCTTGCCGCCGTTTCAAATGAGTTTTTTTTTAAAGGGGACTGAAGCGATCAAAAATGTATTAATCAAATATATTTTTTAGGGGGGCTGGGCTGAAGCCCCCCTAAAAAGGGCCTAGTGACGCCCCTGGTGGTCCTGTAGTGGCTCTAATATAAAAGATGATTATGAAATACAGTACAATTAATATGAGTCAATATAATTACACACACGATCACTAGGCTACTCATAAATTTAATTTGTCGGCAACTTTTTGCCAGCCCTCTCTCCTGGCTTTTGCAGCCTTTAAAGTGTTGCCTTGTGTTTTAATTAAACACTGAAATTCAGCGACGCGCCGCCGAGAAATACTGCGCGCACTCTTTCAGCATGCTCGCTGACCAATCAAAATGTTGCTGATCAGTGTTTCTACTATCGATACATATCCCCTTTTAAACCAGCACATGAACGCGCAATGATCTCAGATAACTCAATCCAGCTATACTAATCGTCAACAACAGGTGCGTTTGAAGAACCGAATAATCCAGCTCATAGTTAGCGCGATTATCTCATCCCGGATGTGTCATCTGATCTTGGATGTAGTAAGCGACGTACAAAGAATATGCCCCTGGTATGTTTGCTGTTCTGTGTGGTGTTGTTGTCATTCTATGGCTGTCTGGGCCTGTGATAGGCCTGGTTCTGTGTTTACCGGTCCATTCGGTTTGTTTGTGTTCTTCATTTTCATTTAGTTATACTGTTAAGTTAATGTTTTCCCCTACGTGGGTGTTTTCTTTTGTTTGTTTGTTTATGTTTATTTTTTATCATTAATAAACCCACTTTTCCCTGCATTTGAGTCCTCCCTTAATGATCCATGAAAGGAGTATTACAGTAGTTGAGGTCTAGGCTTGTCTTCTTATTCGGGATCAGACTCCAGCTCAAATACTGGACTTTCAAATCACTTTCAACTTTCAAAATAATTCAACACGTATAGCAGGGACATTGACAATCATTTTGAAATGTAAAAAAGTTAAAAAAGAATAGCTGTGAGTGTTTACATCCAAATCTTGAATTTGGCAGTCCTATTGAATGGTTTTAAATAGAGGCTCAAAAAAAATACAGAATACGGATACAAAATCTACTTAGTTTTTAAAATAGGATATCAAAATCTTATTAAAATAATAAGTGGACATCAAGGAACATAAAAACATCTATTTTTTTAATACAGTAGTGTAAGTGAGAACTGAGATGTGAATTTTAGTTTAGAAAAAATAATTGTCTCTTGATCCATGTTTGTTTTTTCTTTAACACTAAATGTCCTGCTGTGTGTCTATTAATAAAGACTTAACCATGTGATCATCTATTTTGATTTTAGACTTTTAAGAAATGTATCCATGTATAAGAACTGTCTTAAAGACCGCAGACCCAATACAATAACCTTGACCATTCATTCGACTGAGTAATAAGGACATTTTTGTTTTTTACAGACATCTTTAAAAACACATTTTAATTTAAAGACATGATAAATCTCTGATCAATGCTATAGTGTGGTGAATTATATCTCAGACAGCAGACTAATGCAATAATGAGCCCAGAGGGAACTGGTATTTACTGAGGAGAATGTTGATTGTCTTAGCGTTTAAGTTTCACCACGGACATCTTCTGTTGCACTGAGCGTATGAGTCACCACTTCATTTCCATCCACTGGCGCGACGGACAGCTAAGTATCAATCTGTATGCAGTTTCCCTGGCCAAACCCCTTCCACAATGACAGCTATTATCCAGATTTACATTTTATCTCTAGGAAGAATAATGACAATGAATCATTTCCATGTCACTGATGTCAATAATTATAGTATGAGTGGTCAGTGAGGAGCTTGTCTTGGAAAGCTTGGATGATGGTAACAGCCAAGCAATGGAAAAAGTATGACAGTGAAGGATGGATTTGATTCACATACAAGGATGACCAGATACAAGTATGAAAATTATGTTCTCCAATCATTCTGACCCTTTGTCAACTTTCAGAGCTCTTCCACTCTCATTCCTTGGAATTATGAACTCAAAATCTATACCAGCATTGCATATAAATTAAACCAGTAATACATTTGTTGGCATATTTTGCTCACCCTCATGCTATTCCAAATTTGTACAAATGTCTTCATACTGCAGAGCAATAAAAAAGAATGCTTCAGCCTTTTTCATCATGGCAATGCAAGTCAGTTTCTATGATGAAAAGGTTGACATTTTAAGGATTAATCACTCAAATCAAATCATTCATCCAATCACACATACATCAAATAAGTCCAAATCAAATATGGAAGTATATGAATAACCTAATTGGTTCTTATGCCATGAAATCATGACATTAAATCTTGTGACTACATTTATGCTAAACTGGTTCTAAACCAAGGTTCTTCAAGGGTCTCCGACCGCTAGAGAATATGCAAATCATTGTTTGATCCCAAATTATTGAAAATAAAAATGTGTACAAAAAACATCAGTCAAATTTATTTTGGGATCAAACAATGTTTGGCATATTCTCATATTCATATTTTGTAGCTACAAGCGAACAATATGTAATGAGAGGGGTTAAAACCGACGAAATTATAAATAATTTAAGTATTTTCCAAATAAGGTCTAACTATTCTAATAATATATATGTATGCCCTTCTATACTAAACAACAATTTATCAGGAGCATGCACATCAACTAAAGTTGCTCGATCACTCTCTCTCCCCCTCCAGATGTGTGGTCAACGCGCTGGACCCATTGTATCATGACTTCCACTGCGAAGGCCAGTGTGGAGGCTGAACGCAAGTAGTGTTGGAGGAGAGACCCCTGACATAACTGTGAAGAGTGTTGGGTGTACAGCAGTAAATATAAATATGAATTAGTTAATATACAGTGGTACCTCGAGATCTGAAATTAATCCGTTCCGAGGCGGCCTTCGTATAATGAGTTTTTCGTATCTTGGAACACATTTTACATGTTCCAAGCCCTCCAAAAACACCCCATTAAATTTCATAATAAAGCTAAATTGACCTATAAACAATGAAATAACGTAAAATGTCAACGCTTACCTTTCGAGTGAGGCTATCTCCGAAAGTGGTGGCAGAGGAGGAGGAGGACAAACGGCATATAACGTACGTACGTACACTTAAATTTACGAAAACACATAAAAAATGTAAAGTTTTGGGTGCGGAGTGGCTGAGCTAAAGCACGCCAGCACGTATGTATAGAAGATGCATGATGGGAGGGATGCTGTCCAATTAGAGAGAAACACCCCATTAAATTTCATAATAAAGCTAAATTGACCTATAAACAATGAAATAACGTAAAATGTCAACGCTTACCTTTCGAGTGAGGCTATCTCCGAAAGTGGTGGCAGAGGAGGAGGAGGACAAACGGCATATAACGTACGTACGTACACTTAAATTTACGAAAACACATAAAAAATGTAAAGTTTTGGGTGCGGAGTGGCTGAGCTAAAGCACGCCAGCACGTATGTATAGAAGATGCATGATTGGAGGGATGTTGTCCAATTAGAGAGAATGATCTCATGGCTTGGCTAGCATCAGGAACCAGTGGGAGAGCAGGAGGAACATGGCGAGTCTACTATAACGCAAGTTTCAAAATTGTTATGGGTTGAATCTCGGACTTTCAGAAACCTTTCGTATCTTGAAAACTTTTCGTATGTAGAGCAGTAAAAAATTTTGTTTTTGCTTTTGTAACTTGGATTTTTCGTAAGTTGAGCCTTTCGTATCTTGAGGTACTACTGTAGTATGAATTCATTAATGTAACATGCTGTAAAATCCATACAACAAATGGAAGTTGGATGCCATCCAGTTTTTGTTGTTGATTTTTAAATTTATGTTCACAAAACAAACAAACAATAACAGATAATAACAATAAGAAATAAAAAAGACAGGAGAACAGATATGCAAGTCCTCGCAAATGTTTACATTGACGTCAGATGTGAATTTCGACTCATGGGTGTGCTTGGTGAGAGCTGGTCAGAAGAGAAAAGATGAGATGAGAAAAAAAAATTGTATTTATATTTTCAAACTAGCAAGAAACTTGGTGTCAATGTTCTGTCACTTCGGTCTAGATTATTCTTGGAATTGTGATATAAACCTGAAACAACTATGTTGTCTTGTCTTTGATGGTGCTTGATTTGTGCATTGTCCTTTCTGTGTACAATGTCTTGTGTGTGGGCTGTGGTGTTCAGATCCTCACACTTCGGTCTAGCTCAATTTTGCGTTGGCATTTGGACATTCATGCTCTGTGTATCTGTCTTGTTCTGTGAGCGCACATTTTTGCTTGGACCTTGCACTCTCCTGTCTATGTGTGTTGTGTTCTGTGTAGTGACCACATGCTGTCATGTCATGTTTCTCTTGAGCTTTTAAGTCATCCTGTTCCCTTTCACGGGAACTCGAGCTGCGTCTAGCGCTGTGGGAACGCCCCTGCGTGTATCCGTCATGAAGCACGTATGGAATCTGACCAATCGGGTGATGCGGATGACGTCAGAAGCGGATGACGTCACGAACCAGGAATCTATAAATACTAGCCACGCCAAACAGACTGCAGCTCCTGTCTCTTCAGTAGCGCTTTATGTGATCTGTCCGTCTTATTTGGTGTTGTTTGTCTGTATAAACAAGTATATATATATATATATATATATATATATATATATATATATATATATATATATTATGGCGAGCCAGAGCTTCAGATAGTGTGTGTATCCCTGCCCTCGCTATATCACGGGTAGTGATACACACCAGCTCTGATGTGCGCTGCCTGTCCTGCATGTGAGCAGTTACCTCTTAGAACGCTCCGCTCCCGCCTGGCGCTCTTTGAGGAGGGCGCCCAGGCTAGCGGTCCTCAGGTTTCTGGTCCCGCTGTTGCTGAGGCTCAGCGTTGATCCCGGTCCTGGGGATCGCAGATGGATCTGACGGAGGGGATTGAGACGGGCGCTGCCCTTTCTCAGCCTTCACCCGGCAAATCTAGTGCCGGCTCTCATGCGGAAGCACGTGCTGCGACTTCTTCCGCTGTGGGTGAGGCAACGTCGCTGCAGTTATCTAGTTCCAAGGAACTAGATGCTGCATGCGCCGAGGCTGGGGATGAGGACTCGCCACCTTTTTCCCCAGCCTATGATGAGCTGGTAGAGGTTTTGACTCGCGCCGTTGCCAGACTTAACATCAGCTGGCCGGGAGAGAGGCAGGATGTTCGTCCAAAAAGCAAGTTAGACGAGCGTTTTTTGCCTTCGCGGGCTCAGCCTCTGCATCGGGGTCTGCCGTTTATTCCCGACCTCCACACTGAGAAACCGGCATGAGCGATAGTGCACAATCCAACCACCAAGATATATTCATCTATTTTGGGTCTCAGAGAGTTTGGTTATGTGGCGCTACCCAAGGTTGAGGAGACTTTAGCCACCCATTTGACTCCTCAGTCAGCGTCGCTTAAGACCCCTACGCTACCCACCAGACCCTTAAAAACGTCTTCGGCTCTGTTGGGTAAAGCTTACGCTGCTGCTGGTCAAGCCGCAGCCTGCCTTCATACGATGGGGCTGCTGCAGGCTTACCAGGCAGCGTAAGAGATCTAGGAGATCTTGATGAGGGCGGCGGTATCGGTCCCCAGGCAGTTTCCGAGTTGCGCCGGGCGACCGATTTATCTCTCCGGGCCACCAAAGAGACTGCTCGCGCCATTGGGCGGTCTATGGCAGCCTTGGTGGCTGGGGAGAGGCATCTATGGTTGAATCTGTCAGAGATGCAAGATAAGGATAAGAATTTCTTGTTGGACGCTCCACTGACGCCCCCGGGTCTCTTCGGCGACGCTGTCTCCCGCGTCATCGAGAGGCACCAGAAGGCTTCTAAACAAGCGGCGGCGTTTAAAAAACTAATCCCCCGCCGCCCTCAGGTCTCCGGGGCTGCTGAGCGGGAGCAGCCCCAGAAAGCCAGCTCATCGCACCGCAGTGTGCAAAAACAGAGCGTTGCCACCAGAAAGCGGAGGGCCGGGGGGGTCGCTCTCACCTGCAGCCTTCTAAGAGTAGGCCGGATCTGAGGACCGTCATTATCTCTAAGAAGGCTATGGGGAAGCGGTCCTGACGCCAGGTGCGTCGGACCGTTGAGGGCTGTCCCGATCGGGGTCGTGCAGTGTTCACCTCCGTCTACGGTGCCTGCCCTTCCCCGCTGCCCTCAGGAGGTCAGCTCACTAACCCTGCCGCCTCGTGTGCTTCAGGGCGCAGCGGCCCCCAGCGAGCGTTTGTCCCAGTGTCTGCCCGGAAACGTTGCAGCACCAGGATGCTCGCTCCCTCCGAGGAGGGTCCTAGAGCTTTCGGCCCGGTCGTTCCCTGCCGGTTCGCCGCTTCAGGGCGCCGAGTCGATGGCTCAATCAATTCCAGAGGCCAGTCCCGAGGGGCTGGTTCCCTTAGTAGACTTTCTGGCAGCGTGGAAACTTCTGCCGAATGCGTCTCGTTGGGTCCTGCGCACCATTCAATTTGGGTACACCATTCAATTTCGGACCTCACCTCCGTGGTTCGCGGGAGTTCTGGTCACTACGGTGGCTCCCGAGCAGGCTCTGGTTCTGGGACAGGAAGTAGTGACACTGTTAGAGAAAGGGGCCATAGAACATGTTTCCCCCTCAGACAGACAGTCAGGTTTTTACAGTCGATACTACTTGGTTCCCAAGAAGGATGGAGGTCTACGCCCCATCTTGGATCTGCGTTTACTCAACAAGGCAGTATCGCAGCTCAAGTTCAAGATGCTCACTCTCAAGTAGATCGTTCCACAGATCAGGTCCGAGGACTAGTTTGTGACGATAGATATGAAAGACGCGTATTTCCATATCTCCATCCTTCCTCAGCACAGGAGGTTCCTCAGGTTTGCCTTTGGGGACAAGGCATACTAATATCGGGTCCTCCCGTTCGGTCTATCTCCCCGCACCTTCACCAAATGTGTAGATGCAGCTCTAGCACCTCTTCGCATGCAGGGCATCCGTATCCTCAATTATGTGGACGACTGGCTAATCTTAGCTCAGTCGAGGCAGCTGGCGGTTTGGCATCGAGATGCTGTTCTCGATCAAATGAGGGTGCTGGGCTTAGGGCTGAATGTCAAGAAGAGTGTTCTTTCCCCCCTTCAGACAACCACCTTTCTCGGGGTGGTCTGGGATTCTGTCTCGATGCGAGCGCGTCTGTCTCCCGCCCGCATCCAGTCTATCCTTTCAGCCGTAAAGCAGATAAAGCTAGGCCAGTCACGCACTGTGAAGCAGTTCCAGAGACTGCTAGGGCTCATGGCAGAAGCGTCCAACGTGATTACTTTTGATCTGTTGCACATGAGACCCCTTCAGTGGTGGCTCAGGACCAGGGGGTTTTCCCCAAGGGGCAACCCATTTCGTATGATCAAGGTCACGCGGCGCTGCCTTCGTGCCTTGGCCATGTGGAAGAATCCCTGGTTCCTCTCCCAAGGTCCAGTGCTGGGAGCTCCTTGTCGTCGCCAAGTGCTTATGACGGATGCATCCCTCACGGGCTGGGGAGCAGTTTTGGAGGGTCGCTCAGCGCAAGGTCTGTGGAGCGGACACCATCGCTCTTGGCACATCAACTGTCTCGAGATGATGGCGGTCTTTTTGGCTCTGAGGAGCTTCCTCCTAGACCTCAGGGACCATCATGTTCTTGTTCGGTCAGACAACACTGCAGTGGTCGCCTATATAAACCATCAAGGGGGCCTGCGTTCACACCCATTGTACAAGCTAGCGCGTCAGATCCTCCTCTGGTCCCAGGGGAAGTTGCTGTCTCTCAAAGCAGTTTATATCCCAGGGACTCAAAACGTGGGAGCAGACATCCTGTCGAGGCAGGGGCTGAGGCCCGGGGAATGGAGGCTCCACACCGAGGTGGTGGAGCAGATTTGGGAGAGGTTCGGTCGAGCTCAGGTGGATTTGTTCGCGTCTCGAGAGACGTCGCACTGTCCACTCTGGTTCTCCCTGTCTCATCCAGCTCCTCTCGGACTGGATGCTATGTCTCGGGAGTGGCCGAGGCTACACCTGTACACCTTTCCCCCGATTGCTCTGCTCCCGGGAGTTCTGGAGAGGGTTCGCCGTGACAAGGTCCGTCTCATCTTGGTCGCCCTGCGGTGGCCGGGCAGAGTGTGGTTTCCAGACCTGGTTTCTCTCCTAGATGGGTCTCCTTGGTTGATTCCGGTCGGGAAGGACCTTCTGTCCCAGGCAGAGGGACTGATTCTACATCCCCGCCCGGAACTTTGGAACCTGTGGGCTTGGCCTCTGAGGGGGCCCAGCTCCTAAGTTCTGGCCTCTCCACTGAGGTGGTTGAGACCATTCTCCACTCCAGAGCTCCCTCCACGAGGAAACTTTATGCCTTGAAGTGGAGACTCTTCACACTATGGTGTAAAGAGAGTCAGCTGGACCCAGTGGGTTGCCATGTTAGTTTGGTACTGGAGTTCCTGCAAGAGCGCTTCATATCTGGGTTATCTCCTTCCACTCTGAAAGTGTACGTAGCGGCCATTGCGGCCTACCATTATCCTTTGGGGGGTCTGTCTCTGGGGAGACACCCACTTATTACGCGTTTCCTCCGTGGCACTCTGAGGCTTAGGCCTGCAGTTCACCCCAGGGTACCTACTTGGGATCTCACTGTGGTGCTCCAAGGTCTAACTCGAGCCCCTTTTGAGCCTATTGAGGAGGTGGCTCCAAAGTTTGTCACCCTCAAAACGTTATTCCTTCTGGCTATCTCTTCCCTGAAAAGAATAGGCGATTTACAAGCTCTCTCGGTCGCTCCCTCGTGCCTCGAGTTTGCGCCTGGGATGGTCAGAGCCTTTCTCCATCCTAGACCTGGGTATGTCCCTAAAGTGCCTACCTCTGTAGTTACTCCTGTGGTGCAAGCCTTCTGTCCTCCCCCTTTTCTAGAACCGGACCAGGAACAAAAAAATCTTCTCTGCCCTGTGGCGTAGGTCAGATCAGCCATTCGTTTGTTTTGCCTTGAGTCTTGCTTATGAGTCCGCCGGGCTGCCTTCGCCTTTGGCAGTCCGTGCCCATTCAACTCGAGGTATGGCTGCCTCCAAAGCTCTCGTCTCTGGGGCTTCTCTCAGTGATATCTGTGATGTGGCAGGTTGGTCCTCTCCGCACACCTTTGTCAGGTTCTACAGTCTAGACCTAATCTCCACTCCTGGGGCCTGGGTGTTGTCGTCCGAGGGCGATCACATCTGACAGGCTCTGGTCGCAATGGCAGCGTTGGTATTTCGTTCCCACAGCGCTAGACGCAGCTTGAGTTCCCGTGAAAGGGAACGTCTCGGTTACGTATGTAACCTTAGTTCCCTGAAGAGGGAACGAGACGCTGCGTCTCTCGGCCATACCTCCTTCGAGCCTGCCAACAGTGTCTACTTCAGAGACTTGGCTGCAGTCTGTTTGGCGTGGCTAGTATTTATAGATTCCTGGTTCGTGACGTCACCCGCGTCACCCGATTGGTCAGATTTCATACGTGCTTCATGACGGATACATGCAGGGGCGTTCCCACAGCACCAGACGCAGCATCTCGTTCCCTCTTCAGGGAACTAAGGTTACATACGTAACCGAGACGTTTTGTGTGAACACATAGCGGGCTATTTCACTGTGTATACACTATGTAGAGGTAAGTGCTTTCATCTGCACTACCTTAGACAACTAAGCTAGTGACAGGTTACATTCCACATCCAATAAGTTTTTGTGTCATCTCACATACCTGAATGAGATTCACAACCCCATAGTTACTCAAAATATAACATTTAGGGAGAGAGAAGTACGCAGAGATTTGTATTATATTGAGCTGAATGTGTTTTGGTTGTATGTTACAGAGTTATGTGTGTTATGTCAATTGTGATTGTGTGAAAAGTATAGCAACTAGCATCTTGCAGTTGATGGATATTTGTGGGATGCACATCCAGGGCACAAAACTCCCGTTCCACCACATCCCAAAGATGCTCTATTGGGTTGAGATCTGATGACTGTAGGGCAATTTTAGTGCAGTGAACTCATTGTCATGTTCAAGAAACCATTTTAAAATGATTCAAGTTTTGTGACATGGTGTATTATCCTGCTGGAAGCAGCATCAAAGGATGGGCACATGGTGGTCATGAAGGAATGGATATGGTCAGTCAGAAACAATACTCAGGCAGGTTCAAACAATGTCCTATTGGCACTAAAGGGCCTAAAGTGTGCCAAGAAAACATCCCCCACACCCTTACACCACCACCACCAGCCTGCACAGTGGTAACAAGGCATGATGGATCCACGTTCTCATTCTGTTGCTGTATGCCAAATTCTGACTCCACCATCTGAATGTATGAACAGAAATCGAGACTCATCAGACCAGCCAACATTTTTCCAGTCTGCAACTGTCCAATTTTGATGAGCTTGTGCAAATTGTAGCCTCATTTTCCTATTTGTAGTACAGATATGTGGTACCCGGTGGGGTCTTCTGCTGTTGTAGCCCATCTGCCACAAGGTTGTGCGTGTTGTGGCTTCTCAAATGATTTGCTGCAAACCTCACTTGTAACGAGTGGTTATTTCAGACAAAGTTGCTTTTAGATCAGCTTGAATCAGTAAGCCCATTCTCCTCTGACCGCTAGCATCAACAAGGCATTTTCGCCCACAGGACTGCCGCATACTGGATGTTTTTCCCTTTTCACACCATTCTTTGTAAACCCTAGAAATGGTTGTGCGTGAAAATCACAGTAACTGAGCAGATTGTGAAATACTCAGACCGGCCCGTCTGGCACCAACAACCATGTTACACTCAAAATTGCTTAAATCACCTTTCTTTCCCATTCTGACATTCAGTTTGGAGTTCAGGAGATTGTCTTGACCAGGACCAACCCCTAAATGCAGTGAAGCAACTGCCATGTTGATTAGATTGATTAGATAATTGCATTAATGAGAAATTGAACAGGTGTTCCAAATAATCCTTTAGGTGAGTGTATAACATATTCATTCAGATAATTCCCCAGAACCACATAGAGGCACTCTCTGTCTCTCTCTTGTAGTCTTTCTAGGCATTAATATCATATAAATTAACATTATTGACAACAACCTAACAATCCAATGCTATCATCCTATCTATAACCCCTCCTGTTCGAATCGCCTGCTCCAAGCGGGACTCAAACCCTGGTCTGCCGGTATGAGAGTCGGACTGTTACATATCATTGACTCCACCCTTAATTGTAACCATATCATATTACATAATTTTAACTTGCATACTAAAACACTACTAAAACATACTACAGTAGTAATGATTTGCATAACTGTACACTGTAAAAAAAAAAAAAAAAAAAAAAAAAAAAAAACGTTGAGAAAACTTAAAAATTAAAGTAAATTAAAATTAAAAATTACTTGAGTTTTCTCAACTTAGGGCCAATAGCAATCACTGGTCAGAACAGTTGTATACATAAAAAAAACTACATTTTATGGAACATCCCAAAAAGTTTTATTGATGGCAGAAAAAATGTGTTGATTTGGGATGGGATCAATCTACTCACAATGTAGCAAATGAGAGAGAGGGATCAAAAATGTAGGGGTGTGGTTAAAATCAGTCTCACCCAATGGACTAAAACATTCAGTGTTTTGGTAGTGACACGAAAATACGGGACATGTTTTTTTTACATAAATTTTACATTAAAATTTATTTTTTAAAACAAAACAAAAAGATGCTGTGGCGAGCAGGGCGGGGTCGAGGGACCGTGAGAGCGTCACGAGAGCCGGTGGCGTGATTGGTAATGAGCGCCACCTGCGAAGCCACCGGTGTCTCGTCTCACGGAGGAGCGGAGGCTTAAAAGGAGGAGCGACGACAGTGAAGACGAGAGAGGACCAGGCCTGGAGTTTTGGTTATGTTTTGTGTGGGCGGCGGTCGACCGCGAGGGGCCGCCGCCGCCGCCGCCGCCATTACTTTCGTTTTGTATTTATGTTTTATTTTGATTATTAAAGTCTTAAAATGTCTGCCGGTTCCCGCCTCCTTCCTCCCTGAACATTTAACTCCGTTACACTGGTGCCGAAACCCGGGAGGTCGGAGGGACACGCTGTCAAAGAGCCGTCGCTGCCGGGAGAGCTCGCGGTGCTGCGGAGGTCGGGCAGCACGAGAGAAGACGAGAGGTCCGTCAGATGCTGCCCGCGGCGGTGGCGCTGGAGCGCCGAAGGATCGCGTGGGACGGAGAGCCCTGCCGTGCTCCTGGGTCGAGGTGGGAGGCTGCCGTCCGTGAGGGAGCGGAGGAGTCGCCCGTTCGCCAGCGCGCCGGAGCCTGCTGCCGTCCGCCGTGAACGGGGAGGAGCGGGGAACGGGGACTCGCTGCCGGCTGTCCTCGCAAGGAGGAGTCGTCGCCGGCCGCCAGGAGGCGGAGGAGCGCCAGCCCGTCCATGGATCTGCGTCCAGTGCCATCGCACAGCACCGCGAGGAAGAAGCTCTCGAGCGGTCGAGGACCGAGAGGCAGCGTGTCGGGGAACCGGACCAAGATTTTTTTTTCTTTTTTTTCCCTCTCTCCCCTCTCTCGTCGCTGTCGCTCCTCTTGTCTCCGTTTCCTTTTCCCTCGCCTCGTCTGTCCTTACCCCCAGGTACCGCGGCCGCCGTGATCGGGGGGGGGGAGTAGAGCGCAGACTCGTGGGTACCCCCCGGCCTGCGAAGGGCGTTGGGGGTATGTGGCGAGCAGGGCGGGGTCGAGGGACCGTGAGAGCGTCACGAGAGCCGGTGGCGTGATTGGTAATGAGCGCCACCTGCGAAGCCACCGGCGTCTCGTCTCACGGAGGAGCGGAGGCTTAAAAGGAGGAGCGACGACAGTGAAGACGAGAGAGGACCAGGCCTGGAGTTTTGGTTATGTTTTGTGTGGGCGGCGGTCGACCGCGAGGGGCCGCCGCCGCCATTACTTTCGTTTTGTATTTATGTTTTATTTTGATTATTAAAGTCTTAAAATGTCTGCCGGTTCCCGCCTCCTTCCTCCCTGAACATTTAACTCCGTTACAGATGCGTTTAAAATCAAGAATGGAAAACAATTGCAAAAAATATTTAAATATAATTTTCACAAGATGCAATTTACATGTAAGGGTTTGGAACAGCCACCTCCTAGTTGAAAGTACCCAATACATGATGATATTATAAATATAAAGCTTTTAAATATTTTAAATATTATTTTGCGTTTCAATAAATAATTTAAGGACTTTAGTAAACATCTAAGATTTGAATGTTAAAATGCTTGTCAAATGTGTTTTTTGGATGGGGGACAGCATTTGTCACCAATTCTGTAGAATGGCCAAAATAACCCTGGTGTGTTTACTGTCCTGTGTCGTGTTGTTGTCATTCCATGTGTTTCCTGGATGTTCTATGGTCCAGATCTTTTTCCCCCCTCATGGGATTTTCTTTTGTGATTTTTATGTTTGTTTCTGTATTGTAATGCATCTTTCTTATCCCTGCACATGAGTCCTCCCTTACATGTTCTGTGACAGTTACTTCTTGGAATTTCGTACCATCTTTCTTACTCATCTTGAGGGCCATTGTCTATATGTTGTATTGTATGTATTACACTACGTGAACAAAAGCAATTACAATGTTAAGAACATGAGGTAAAACCTCTGCAAATCACTTATAAAAGTATGCACTGTGGTGAATGATGCAACCAAACTGAGCGATGCTGAGAGAATGAGCAAGTTAATGGGTGGTGGGCTTTGTGTCTTTAAGATATTTCTGGTAAAAATGCGCGCGAAGATGCTGAGCGTTAGGACTTTTCCACAAAAATATTCGCTTGGGCAAGATAATTTTCTCACACTCCTATACAATGCTCGTAAACAAAGTCACTCACAAACCGAGGTAATACTGTCCATAGTTTTAGTTCTCTGGTGTTGGGGCAAGGAAATAGTTTGTAAGGAATGAACGAACTGGATTCATACGCACAGTATCTTGAGTACCTCACATAGTCCGCCCAACAGAAGTGTAGCTTCACTCACATGCTGCAGTGTCCGGGTCCCGCACAGTCCTATCGTATTCAGTGAATGATCGTTCCTCGGAAATCATGTAACCAATTATCCAAACTTTCTTTCACCATGCAGCCAGTGAAGGCCTGGAGTCACCATAATTTGCAGTGAAGTTCTTCCTGTCGGCAGTCGCATAGTGGAGATTTTCTCGTAGTGGTATGTATGTATGTATGTATGTATGTATGTATGCATGTATGTATGTATGTATGTATGTATGTATGTATGTATGTGTGTGTGTGTGAGTGTGTGAGACAGTTGTCTTTGCACAAGTAAAGTCTGACAGAGAAAGATACATATTTTATTTTATACACAGGCAATGCACAACTGTCTGCCCAGGTCATAGGCTCAGGATTAATTATGTCTGCAATTTATTTTCACAGTAGCTAAGTGTCAGTAGTGAGCAATGCTGAATGAAGCTTCGGGTAATTACCTTTTTGGTGAAGAAATCTAATGCAAAGTCTTAGTGCTTCATGAGGTTTAAATTGTCCATCACTACGTAACGGATGCATAGCCTGCAAAGCGGATGCATAGCTTTGCATGAACAAGAATGAATTTTGGAGAACACTCACCCCTATTAATTTAGTTCTCTATGTGGCATATCAGGTAAGATTGGCAGGTTGTTTGCATCATGGGGGATCTAAACCTACTATGAGCAGGTGGATAGTTGAAACTATCCCCTTGCCTTACAAGTCGGTCGGACTGCCCTTGATGGTCCGTGCTTTGGACTCGGCATCAATACCTCAAGTCCACGTGTTCTTTTAATGATGAGAGCAGAGATGACTTTTGGTTTAACTATCTAATCAATGAAGTCAGATTAATAAAGCATACAGAATCAGGGTCTCAGGGTCACAGTTATCACTGATTAAACTCACCTTTGTGAGGCTTATACACAAGTAGTCTGTGATGCTTGCCTCTCACAACAACCCTCATATTTATAGAATGTAATCACAAGTAATAATAATAAAAAATAATAATTCATTACATTTATATAATGCTTTATCAAATTCTCTCAAAGAGCTTACATGGAAAGGGGTTCTCCTCAACCACCACTAGAGTGCAGCATCCACCTGGATGATGTGACGGCAGCCATATTGCGCCAGAACGCTCACTACACACTAGCTTTATTGGTGGAGAGGAGACAGAAAGGAGATGGTTAGGAAGCCATGATGGACAAATATGGCCAGGATGCCGGGGTTACACCCCTACTCTTGTGAAAGACATCCTGGGATTTTTAATGACCACAGAGAGTCAGGACCTCGGTTTAACGTCACATCCGAAAGACGGTGCTCTTTGCAGTACAGTGTCCCCATCACTATACTGGGGGCGGTAGGACCCACATAGACCAGAGGGTGAGCACCCCCTGCTGGCCTCCTAACACCACTTCCAGGAGCAATCAAGTCTCGCATCCAGGAAAATGACCACGCTCAGTCCCGCTTAGCTTCCGTGAGCAACCAGTCGTAGGCTACAGGGTGACATTGATGCTGGTAGCAAGTAGGCAGTCTTTTCGTGACAGATGTTTACTATGAAGGTTATGTATTAACCTATGTTTACTATTGCTTCATTAGCATAAGCATATTTTACCCATTATAATTGACCGTATGATCAAACATATGAACATACAGTAAAACAATAATCACCTTAAAATTACATCACGTTATTAAACCATGGATGTCAGGATGCCTGTCTAGTTGTTGGTGCATGGCCTTGTTTGTCTTGATCTCTTGACTGTTTTGTCATGTACCCTGTTTTCCCACCCCATTGTTACCTCGTTACTCTCATGGCTTGCACCTGTTCCTTGTTTGTTTGTCACACTTTATATTTCCCTCTTGCACTCTGGCGCTTGTCTCTCTAGCTTATCCTAGTTCTAGTTTAGAACCAGGTCTTAGTCATTGTTATTGGTTTCCTTTCCTTGGGCCTTTTCCTTTACCTAGTTTTGTCCCTTTTCTCTCCTAGTCTCCACTTTTCCTTTTTGCTGCCTTCTAGTTTAGCTCTAGATTGTTCTTGTTTTTCCTCTTCCTTTTATTGTAGGGGTCGGGTACCTATGGCTCGCGAACCATATATGGCTCTTTTGACGGCTGCATATGGCTCTTTTGACGCCGGCACCCCTCCGTCAACAGATCGATCGCTCCGCTACTTCCGCATTCGGAGAACAGGCAGATCGCATCGTGAAGGATGAGATCGAGATCAAAAGTGAAGGATGTGCTTGAACCTTATTCGTAAAAAAAGCTCAATGCTACCATAGTTATTCAAGAAGTGATCCCATATTTCCCTCTTTTCTATTTTTTCTATTTTCTTGTTTTCACACAATTTCAATTTGGCCAATTAGATTTACTCTAAATTTCGGAATCTGTTAAGCAATTATTTGGAACTAAAACACACTTGTATCTAAATGTACCCTTTTTAAACCAACTTTGCCCAACATACAAAATCATAAAATAGTCAATTGAAATATATTGTAAAATGTTTCATCCCCTCTTAGTTGAACCCAAATAAAATTCACAACTCACAAAATTCACAACTGTGATAATGATCTCAGTTCCTTTAAATTTGTCAATAAAAAATGTTCTGATTGTTTGTTTTCCGTATCCTCCCCCTTTTGGTCCTGCAATTCCTGCAAGGCTACCCATTTGTCCTTCAGAGTTCTGGATGGAAGATCCGTTGCTGCACAGCACATCCAGTGGTACCAGGTGTCGCCTTTGTCCTGCAGACTCACACTATGTGAGGTTCTTTCTGTTACCTTAAATTGCCCAGTCCACCGTGGCTGATTCTACTTCCTTTTTGAACTCCTTCAGCAGGACCCACTCCGCTGTCGGCCCTAGGCCAGCCTGAGGATATGGTGCCTGTCCTTTGTTAGCCACCTGTTTGGAGAAATTTTAAACAAGGGATGTTAGCTTGTCATAGTATGGTCTGTATTGAAATGGTTTACAATCCTATTGATTCAGAACTACAGTTCGACCTGTAAAAATTGACGACCTGTTAATAATTCAAATGGAGTGAAGCCGGTAACCCTGTTGATGTGATGATCTGATTACCATCAGTGCAATAGGTCAAGCTTTCACCCAGTTTAATTTGGTTTGTGTTTAATTTGGTTTGTGTTTAATTTGCCAATTTTGTTTTAAGGTTGGAGTTCATGAGCTCCATCTTTTCTTGGGACTGAGGGAGATACACCATCCCAAAAGCATGCTTCAGGTCTAATGCCTTTTATGCTGCTTGTAGGTCTGAATTTTTAAAATGTGTACCATTGTCTGATATAATTTTCTTATGGAATCCATAGCGTGGAATTTAATGGTTTATCAGACATTTTACCACAGTTTGACTATCTTCAGTTTTCGCAGGCCAGGCCTCGGGCCATACTGTGTATCTGTCAATGATGAGCTGTGTAACTGTCATCCTGTCATCCTGTGTAGCTGTCAAGGATGCCACCAGTGAGACAGGGTTCTCATCATTTGAGCAGCACCCACATGGGTCAGCCCATGTAATTCAGCCAGTAATGACTTCATTAATGGCACCCATCAGCAAACCTCCAGGCTGTATCAGTTTTGATTGCCCCCCTGTTAAGCCACACATATTTCTCCTCAGGGGATGACCCTTGTTGTGACTCAAAAATATGCACCCATGTGAGTGCAGGTACTAATTCAGTGACTTATGGTTCAGCACACACCATTTGTGTGGCTGGTCTGTAGTTTACTGTCCTTTTGGTTGCCTCATCAGCCACCTTATTTCCCTGTGATGTATCACTCACTATTTTTCCATATCTTCTATACTTAACGACGGCCACTTTGGCTGGCAACAGTATGGCCTCTGCCAATTCAGTCATTTCTTCTGGGTGTTTAATATACTGGCATGAATCTGTCATAAACCCTGCTCTTTTTTTACATCTCATTAATTCTGTATTGACTGCTCCTACCCCATAAGCCAATAGGCTGAATCCGTAAATATGTAATATGTAAATATGTTATCACTGCTGCGGCAGTGGAGTAATTTCCCCTTAGGCTGACTCCTGCGGGAGTGTAGAGGAACATCATTACTGTGACAGTCCAGCAATTCAGAACTGAGCTCCTGCGGGAGTCTCACTGCTGCGGCAGTGGAATAATTTCCCCTTAGGCTGACTCCTGCGGGAGTGTGGGGGGAAATCATTGCAGCGGCAATGGAAGGGAGTTTGGAACTGAGCTCCTGTGGGAGCGTCACTGCTGCAGCAGTGGAGAATTTGAGATCTGGTTCCTGTGGGAGCATTGCTGCTGCGGCAGTGGATAATTCGAGAGGCTTTGCTCCTATGGGAGTGTCACTGCTGCGGCAGTGGAGAATTTAAGATCTGGCTCCTGCGGGAGCATCACTGTCATCCACTGGCAGTGGATAATTCGAGAGGCCTTACTCCTGCGGGAGCGTCAATGATGTGGCAATGGAAAGCAATGGCCATGAAGTTGTAATTGGGGAGGAGCTGATGCTTAACTGAGAGTTTGAAGAGCTTGTTTGATGTGCGATCTGTTTGATCTGATGTGGCTCTTGAAAGCTTCTGAAGACCAGCAGTGCAATGCTTGTATTTGCTGTTGGGAAAGGCCTTTTGTGCAGCCATCGTTGCTGCGCCTATGTGAAATGAATGGCTGGATAAATGGCCTGTTAGGAATCCGGTTTGGAATAGCGTAGCTTTAAGAAGTTTGGAACCAAAAACGTGTAATGAGGTTGGAATTGTTGGAATCGTCTATGGAGAGTGGGTTGGATGGGAGTTTAGCCTACGAGTTTCTGAAATGGAGGTAGGCTAGGAGGGTTTGATGTAGTTGGATTGGTGATGGAAGATTAGAGATGTAGCTGAAATTGAGATGAAGGCCTTTCTTCGTTTGATGAAGTAAGAAATGGTTTTGTTGTCCAGTACTGACAAGTCGGAATTTGTGGGATGTAATTTTGGGTTGAAGCTGGATGTGATGGTGAGTTATGAGCATCTGAGGAAACCAAAAAGCCAGTATGAAGATAGCTTCACTGCTGCGGCAGTGGGATAATTTCCCCTTGGCTAACTCCTGCGGGAGTGTCAGGGAACATAATTACCACGGCAATGGAATAATTTCCATTTGAACTGAGCTCATGTGGGAGTGTGGAGGTGCATCACTGCTGCGGTAGTGGAGAACTTCCTATGGAAACGTATCACGTGTTGGATGATGGAGATTGTCTCTTTCCTCATCTTCTGTTGTCTCTGAGGGAGTGAAAGACTGGAGAGACTGATTTGATTGAATGTATCTCTTGGCTTCCAATGACCTGGGTCCCAGTGCTTGGATCTACTAGTGTTAGAACAAAACATGTGATGGGGTGATTGAAGTCGTCTGTGAAGAGGTCGGATGGGAGTTCGGCCTGATCTCTTAAATTAAGGTAGGCTATTAGGGATTGTTGTTGTTCATGGAAGATAAAGGCCTTTATGGCTTGGTCTACCTTACTTTCGTCGTGCAGTGCTGACGAGTCAGAATATGGATGGATTTGGATTAAGGTTGGATGTGATAGAATCTGAGGAAACTGAAACCAATATGGCTCGATCATGGCGTTGAGTGATCGAACAACATTTGGGTGGAATCATTGGCGGAGAGTAGGGATACGGATATCCAATGTTGTCTGGTGTCTGAGCTGGTGGATTGAGTTCTTGAGATACCTCTGATGAGCAGAGGATTAGAATTCAGAAGAGGGAAATAGATTTCACCTAGGTAATCCATGGTGAAGCTGGCTTGGAGGTTCTTGGTGTTGTTGAAATGCAAAATGAATCGGTGGTGGTGGATAGAGACAATGTGAAGCAGATTAATGTCTTGAACTCTTCCACTCCACATATAATCTTACAAAATGAGTGGTTTGAAGAGAAAAAGCCTTGAAGAATGGAAATTTAGAGGCGTCGAGAAATATCAACTCTGAATATTGATATACTGGTTGTGAATGGGTCCACCTCTGGTGGCAGCAGCGTCAACTTCCGTGAGGATTTGTGTTCTACTGTTGTTGGTGACAGGGGTGGTTCCAAGCAGGAATGTTTGTGGAATGGCATGAGCATTGCAGAGAACAGGATGAAAGGAGATTTAGCATGGTGGAGAGAATTAGGTGGAAATAAGGCCAGGACCGAAGCCACTTGCGGAGGCAACCTCACACTTGGGTTGACACCTGGAGTGAGACAGAAGGGGTAGAAAGGGAAGATAAAACAGAGTGTCTGGGCCTGCACTGCTAGCGGAGGCAGCCTCATGCTTGAACCGGATGGTAGGGCTGCAGGCCAAACATAAGGTTAGGTACGTGCGTCCATGCTGAGCCTGTGCCGCTGTCGGAGGCAAGCTCACACTTGGAGGGCGGCGTGTGTCACTAGAGGCTGGCATGTGAGGTGCAGTGCTGGAAAACTGCAGTGTGCTGTTGCTGCGACTTAACGGTTGAAGATCTGATCTTGCATGGGAGAGAGATGAAGATTTAGGGAGCTTGGGTTTGAGGCATTTGAAGGTAGAGTGGAATTGGAGAAGGTACAGCTGACTGGTGCGAGACCTGTATTCTAGTTAGTTTTGCTTTGGTCATTCTCCTTTCACTATTGATGCAAGTTCTGAGGTGTCGTAGGAAGTTGAGTAAGAAGATGATGGATGTCTTGATGGTGGAGGTGAGTGTAAGCCTCGGTGTCATAGGGTGCGATGACTGCGTGGTGATGTTGGAAGCTCGGTTGCAGTGTTTGTTGAGCTTGAGAGCTCCTTTCATCAGTGGGATACGGTGAAGGAACTTGAGAGAGGAAGTTTTCATCATCAAACAGGTACATCTCAATCTTGGACATTGTGGCGGAAAGGCGGGGCATCACATGATCGCCTGCTAAATTCCAACAAGTTGGCTGGCACTGAGCCGGAGAAAGCGCTCAACACTCGTTGCTATTCAGTGTTTTCAATCTCCTGAAGATTATTTACAGACATCTAAATATATACGCAAGTAATAACAAAACATCACTATGGTTTGTAAAATACGCTTATTTCCATGAAGTAAATAACCTTTCAGTTATGAAATTGACAGGGAGTTTTATTTATATCAGATGCATGTTGCATAATTAATGACTAAACACACTTGGATGATTACCTGTTGAAATTTGGAATATCAAAATTGATGAAAGTTCACAAACTTATTGGCTTTGAATAAACCCCAAGCAGGGGATCATCCAAGTATTACTGACTTATAAGACTTATCACAGACTTAAGGATTGAAGAGAGTGAAGGCAGTGCATTACTTTGAATTAAGAAGTACATATGGTTTCTTATCCAGTGAGTCCACTTAATAGCTGATTAAGTTGAATCATCAAGGCACTTTTGGCTATAAGTTCTTGATTCTTGTATGGGCGGCTGAGCGCATGATCAGACTGTAATGAGCGCAATCTGAAAGCAGCGCATGCAACTGGGCTCTACTGCACGCGATCTGACTTTGGTGCGCGCTACTGCTTGAGCTGCGAGGTAGCGATAGTTTGGAACAATCACATTTCATATGTGGATTCCCCGAAACAGTAGTATCGAGATGGCATAAACTGCTCGTGATTGAGCGTTGCTGAAATCAGAGCGCCGGGAAGGATTACAGCAGCTCTTGATTGTGTGAGCTGACAGACAGAGAGAGTGTGAGCTGAATCTGCAGCGCGGTTTGCTGAGGGATCGCAGCGACTGCCTGGCGCTGGTGGAAAGCCTGTTCCTTGCGGGAAGAGTGCGGCATTGCCTGAGGCTTGAGCTTGCTGCTCAACAAGCTTTACTATCCTTTCTCAATGGCAGGAACGAATAAAATGGGCCGATGTAGAGATGTTGAACGCGGATGTTTCACTTGCGGTGGCGAGAACAGGCCTTGCGTCTCCTGTAAGTTTGTTTGTTTGTTGCTCGGGACACGTTTGTTTGGTCTTGCACCCGTGATATAATGCTGAGGGTGATATAATATAGTCAGCATGGTGTTAGGTGGATGAGAATGGCTCCTGAGTCCGGAGGTTTTCATAGAAAATCTATGTAACGTGTAGAGCTCGATTCCGTCTGTATCGCAACCAGAAGGCGTAGCCAAAAGGCCGTAAACTGTCGGGCTGCCGCAAACTGTCAGGCTGCTGTAAACTGTCGAGGGTTGTAGGTGAGTCGAACATGGCTATATATACACGCTTCCTCTCAAGCTGATAGGATGAGGTGTAATTGCTCATGTTGAGTTGCTTTCATCCTTGAACGTGCTCCTCCCGAACTTTGTTAACCCTTTCGCACGTAAGTTCTAAATATTCTCTCTGACCCCACAGCGTGAGTTTTTTTTAGGCGGCCATTATTTTAGAATGTTTACCTTATTGTTCCCATGGTGACGCGTCATGCTTGTCACGTTTACAGACCGCAGCCTCAGAAGCGCTTTATGACGTGCATCACATTTATTTAGTGTATGTCTTATTTATTCAAAATATTCACACACTTGTTGGCTATGTTATCAACTACCTGATATTTCGATTCTCAAATATGTGGAAATGAATGTGTTTTGTCGTTTAAAAACTTTTATAATGATCTTATTAACTGGTCTACGATGCGCAATGGGCGCTGCCATGTTTATTTGTGCCGAAGTTTGGAGAATCTGATCGGTCTGATTTATAACGCAAATTCAGTCACTTCTCCCGAAAAACGTGACAGTAAGTGACCAGTGAAGTGAGAGAAGAATACAGTGAACTTTATAGTTACCTATGCAATGTGTATCTGATCAATTTATAAATGAATGATTGCTGTTTCTGCTTTTATGGACTTCAGTGTGTATTTTTCAAAGTAGAGATGTATACTAGATACTAGAGATGTATTGTTTTGCAAGTACTTATGAGTTTTTAAATGTCTGAAACCAAAAATAAACCTTATGTGGTTGAAAACACTGAGTATTTGTTATATATGACAAGCTCTAAGCGCGCCCGTCTTTGAATCGGCGCCAGATGACGCGCGAAAACACGTTTGAATTTAGCAGTTGATGACGTGAAGCACGAACGTTCTAATCACACCGGTGTGATCGTACCCTCCAGGGCACAGCCAAGACTGATCACACCGGTGTGATCGTACGCGCGAAAGGGTTAATAAAACATAATTTGTTACATGATCATGTTCATTTCAAATCTTACTATAGTCATAGCCCTACCCCATCCTACATCTGTCGATTCTGAGGACCATAGTCTCTACCATTGGTTCTGCCAATTCATGATCAGTTTTTTTCTGTACCTCTCACTCTCACTTAGTGAGTCACTTGTGTGTCAGTGTCACTTTATTTGTAGTCCCTGCATGAATTCTATATCCCCCAGATTCTGGTGAACATTACATCTCTGGAATCTGTGTGCTTACCCAATCAGTTGCCTCTACCATTCTTTTTTTTCATGGGCCCTACAGTTTTGGCTTTGTGTTCAGGATGTACAGTTAAGTGACATGAGGTCTTGCTTCTATTGCCATCCTATACCATTGTTCCTATTCAGGACTTAGCTGAATTATACCTGCTACCCCCTTCTTTCCCCACTCGGATGCCTGATCAAGTAATGTCCCATATCTGTCCTTCTATGTGTTCACTAAAGCCTTCCTTATACCACTCCACCTGATTCCTATCATAAAACAAAATCATATGTGGGGGGTGGCATATATAGTGCAATTTGCGACACCCAGAACTTCCAGAGAGAGTATCGCCTCAGCAGACCCTGCTCACCTGTAGCTTCAGGATCGAATTCGCCCAATTAAATTTCAACTCGTTTCTGTTCTTTGGAATCTGACAATAGCCATTGTCCAAGTGTCTCTCAAGATGAGGTTAAGGAAATGTTAATGGTGTGATCCCCTCTGAGCTTGAGCAGTATGCCATCTGTACTGCAGAGGATGGATGCTCCTAGTTTAATCAGTAAGTCTTTTCACAGAAAATTGGTGGGTGCTGCTTTGGATATAATAAAACAGGGGTTTGTCATTTGTTGCTGCACTTTATCAGGCAAAGGATTCGAGAATGGCAGTCTCTCACAAGTCCCAGAAAAACTGGGTTTTTTTTAAAAACAAACTTTGTAGTTTTGTTAGAAAATCAAAGATTCATCAATAGGGCCATTCAATGTTAAAATTTGGCCCCTGTATCCACCAGAATGTCTAGGCAAGTGTCATTGACTTCCAAATTGAGCAGTGGCTCTGCCTTAGCCCTGCTCGAGTCGCTATGTGGGCTGTTTCAATAGTACATGCTGACCTCTGTCTCTGTTCATTTCTCTGCCTGTCCCGGGATCCCTCGTCCCCTTTGAGTTTGAATACATTCTCTGGCAAAATGACCCATTTAACCACGGGCATAACATTTACCACCTTGACCTCCTCCACTGCTGCCTTGGGAATCCCTGCCTCACATGACTCTCCCACTATAATCCACATTTTGATTTTCCTATTATGATCTTTAGGAGTCGAACCAATTTCCGTAATTTCCTTTTTTTATTTTACCTAATGCATCGTAGACACTTTCCTATTTTAAAATGTATACTTTATTCATATAACTTTAATAAATATAACTATAAATTCATATAATGAGCTATTCGTGTAACCTGACATTTTCAATCTTTCCTCCCTCTTGAGATCATAATTTGGAATTTAGCCAATCGCAGAACTTTTGATATATAAAACAGACATCTGCTGACCTTTCTTTTAAAATTCGGGCCCATCTAATGTCAAGAGAAGATCAATGATTGTGCACTTTCCTCATCACGTAGGAGTCAACATATTGTTGAACCTCAAGTCTGTGTGTTCTTTCAATGAGGAGAGCAGAGATGGCTTTTCCTTTAACTATTTAATAATTAAGTCAGATGAATGAATCACACAGAGCTCTGGGTCACAGCTATCCCTGATAGCTATATATACACAGGCAGTCTGTGACTCTCGCCTCTCCCTACAACCCTCATATTTATACAATGTAACAACAAGTAGGCAGTCTTTTCTTAGTCTTTTCAGATGTTAACTAATATGTGTTACTTCAGTTGAGACCTCCACCCATCTTGATTCCTGTTTTCCTGCACATATTAGATTTCTACAAGGTTAAAATAAAGTGAGGCGCCCAATGTGAGGCCTCAACATACAGAAAACATCCCCGGATCTTGCATATCACCTACACACACACATTCTTTGTGGTCAACTCTTCTGACGTTTCCTTTGTTACATTTAAAGTCCGAAGACTATTAATTCATTAGCCTCAGCTTTTTTTGTTTTTACCCCTTATAATTAACCATATGATCAAACATATAAACATGCCATCATTAAGTAAAAAAATAATCACCTTCAAACTGCATAATGTTATTAAACCATTAATTGCAGTATTTATTTCCTTCAGTGCCCATTAAACTAGGAGCGTATCTACCATTTATGCTAGCTTATGCGAGTTTCCCTCGCCCATGTTTGTGATGTGGCAGGCTGCTCCTGCCCACACACATTCCTCAGGTTCTATCAGTTGTCAATGTCAATGTCAATTTTATTTATATAGCACCATTTCCACAACACATGGTTGACCAATGTGCTTTACCACATTTACACAGTAAAAATACAAGTAAAAGGTGAAAATTAAATTAAAAGATTAAAAAGTACAACAACAACAATTTATAATAAATGAATAGAAATAAAAACTATAAATAAAATCATGTTAAAACACAGTGCTTCAACCTGAAATAAAAGCTTTGTCAAAAAGATAGGTTTTTAATCTTGACTTAAAAGTGAACACAGAGGGAGCTAATCAAATAGAAGAGGGCAACTCATTCCATAGTCTTGGGGCGATAGATGAAAATGCACGATCGCCCCTGGACTTCAGCCTCATCTTTGGTGTAAACAATAGTCTCTGGTTTGATGACCGGAGAGATCTTGATTCACTGCGTTCAATTAAAAGTTCAGATATATATGAAGGGGCCATATCATGTAGTGATTTAAACACGATTAATAACATTTTAAAATCAATTCTGTAGCATACAGGCAGCCAATGTAAAGACTGTAAGACTGGAGTGATATGATCCCGCTTACGAGTCCTGGTCAGAAATCTGGCTGCTGCGTTCTGAACCAGCTGTAAACGAGAAAGAGCTGTTTGACTAATGCCAGCGTACAGTGAGTTACAGTAATCTAATCTGGAGGTAATAAAAGCATGGATCACTTTTTCAAGGTTTTTAAAATATAGGAAAGGTTTTACTTTAGCAAGAAGCCGCAGTTGAAAAAAGGGAGATTTAACCACAGTATTAATCTGCCTATCAAATTTCATTTCTTGATCAAATACAACTCCCAAATTCTTTACATGTTGCTTAACATATGGTGATAACTCACCCAAATTTGGATTTGTAGAAGTCACATAAACAGAGGGTTTAAAAACAATCAATTCTGTTTTGCTCTCATTGAAATTTAAAAAGTTTAGAGACAACCATTTATTTACAACACTCAAACATAGCAATGGTGCATTCAGTCCATCCTGTGCATTCCGTTTTAAAGGCAGATAAACTTGTGTATCGTCCGCATAGCAATGGAACGATAGCCCATACTTTCTGAAAATAGAACCAAGAGGGAGCATATAAAGACAGAAAAGAAACGGAGCTAAAATTGATCCTTGAGGAACTCCACTGGTTATCCCAGCTTTACTTGAGGTATGATCTCCTAACTTCACTGAGAAGGTCCTATTTGTCAGATAGGATCTAAACCACTGCAGGGCACTGCCAGTAATGCCGGCACAATATTCCAGTCGATCAAGAAGTACAGCGTGATCGACAGTGTCAAACGCAGCAGTGAGATCTAAAAGGAGTAAAACCGCATAGTTGCCTGAGTCACATGTTAACAGTATATCATTTGAAACTTTCAGCAGTGCAGTCTCAGTAGAGTGATGTTTTCTAAACCCAGATTGGAAAACCTCAAAGATCGAATTTTCAGCCATAAACGATTGTATTTGATCAAGAACTGTTTTCTCAATAATTTTTGAAATGAAAGACAAATTAGAGATGGGCCTAAAATGTGTCAGAACAGTAGGATCCATGCCCTGCTTTTTAAGCAGAGGGCGAACAGTTGCATGTTTAAGCGACTCTGGAAAAGTACCTGTTTGTAAACAGCAATTTATCAAAGACATAAGATTTTGAACAACCACATCTATATCTTGCTTAAAAAAGAGAGGGGGCATTACATCAGATGGGGAACCAGATGCTTTCAGGTGATCCACTATTTATATCAGATAGTTATCTGTAACAGGAGTAAAACAACTAAAAACAGCAGTACATCTAGAGAGAGTTGAAGGGTTAGATGAAACTGGGTTAAGCCCCATTCTTAAGTCATGTGTCTTCAGTACAAAGAAACAAAAAAAGTCTTCACAGGAAAGTAATCACACGAGTAATGACAAATGAAGGAGTTTTTGGTTTATGACAGTTCTTATTTATAATGTCAGTGAAATAAATTGATCTTGCCGTTTTCACTGCTTTCTGATATTGAGTTAGTGAGTCTCTGAACATTTGTATTGAAACCTGAAGTCTGTCCTTCCTCCATTTACATTCAGATCTTCTGCAAATACGCCTAAGAGAGCGGGTTGTGTCATTAAGCCAAGGCTCAGATTTTGGTTTATGGAGATGAGTCTTTAAAGGTGCCACTTGGTCTAGAGCATGAACACAAGTGGAGTTAAAATTGCGGAGTAGTTCTTCAGCACTCAAATCGGTGTTTAAAACGTCACTTTGTAGCAAACCTTCACTAAAGGCAGAGCGAAAGGCTTCTCTGGTAGCTGCTGTGATAAGCCGGGACTGGCGAGCCGAATACGTCGGAATAACAGTTTTGTTAAAAGATGGAAACGTAAACATAATAGTCTTGTTGTTACACGTGTTCCTGTCTGGGTCTTCTCTGTCACTTCCTGCCAGTCTTGTCTTTGTTTCACTTCCTGTCTCTCGGGTTATTGTTTCACTCCCTACACCTGTCTTGTAATCACTTCCTCGTTAGTCTCCCAGGTGTTGCTGTTTCCCCTTGTGTATATATCACTTGTGCATTTCCCTTCTGTTTGTCGGTTGTTATAACCATCTACTACAATATCACAAAATACAGTAAATTTTAGTGTCCCTGAAGAAAAATTCCACTCCTTCATTGCTATTAGGGAGGAAAAATTGTTTAAACTCGTTAAATCATCAAAATCAACAGGCTAGACCCAATACCAACTAAGCTAATGAAAGAGATGCTTCCAGAGATCATAGATCCTCTTCTTAATATAATTAATTCATCTTTGTCATTAGGATACGTACCAAAAACCTTTAAGCTGGCCGTAATTAAACCGCTTATTAAAAAAACACAACTTGATCCTAAAGAATTAGTTAATTACAGGCCGATATCGAATCTACCTATTTTGTCAAAGATTCCAGAAAAGGCAATATCTTCACAACTATGTTCCTTTCTAGAAAGAAACAGTATCTACGAGGATTTCCAGTCAGGATTTTGACCATATCATAGTACTGAGACTGCTCTCATTAGAGTTACAAATGATTTGCTCTTATCATCCGATCGTGGTTGTATCTCTCTGTTAATGCTATTGGACCTTAGTGCTGCATTTGATACAATCGACCACAAAATCCTTCTCAATAGACTTGAAAATTATGTTGGAATTAGTGGAGTTGCATTAGCCTGGTTCAAATCGTACTTATCTGACCGTTATCAGTTTGTAGCAGTAAATGAGGAGATGTCATATCGGTCACAGGTTCAGTATGGAGTTCCTCAAGGTTCAGTTCTAGGACCATTGCTCTTCACCCTTTACATGCTTCCTTTGGGTGCAGTTATTAGGAAGCATGGAATTAGCTTTCATTGTTATGCTGATGATCTATATTTCTTCTCATCCTGATGAAACAAACAAATTCACTAAATTAACAGAATGCATAACCGATATAAAAAATCGGATGACTAATAACTTTCTACTGCTTAATTCTGAAAAAACAGAGATTCTAATTATTAGACCAAAAAGTTCAGCACGTAATAATCTAGACTACTGCCTAACACACGATGGCTGCTCTGTCAAGTCTTCGTCGTCAGTTAGAAACCTGGGTGTGCTCTTTGATACCAATCTTTCATTTGAAAGCCATGTTTCTAGCATCTGCAAAACGGCATTCTTCCATCTTAAAAATATATCTAAATTGCGACATATGCTTTCTAAGACAAATGCGGAAAAGTTAGTTCATGCGTTCATGAGTTCAAGGCTAGATTATTGTAATGCTCTACTAGATAAACAAATTCCAGCTGGTCCAAAATGCAGCAGCTCGAGTTCTTACTAGAACCAGGAAATATGAGCATATTAGCCCAGTTATGTCAAACCTTCACTGGCTTCCTATTAAACACCGAATACATTTTAACATCTTGCTAATTACTTACAAAGCATTAAATGGTTTAGCTCCACAATACTTGAGCGATCTCTTAACACATTACAGTATAGTCCTTCACGGTTATTGCGATCCCAAAATACTGACCAGCTTATAATACCTAGAATATCAAAGTCAACTGCTGGCGGTCGATCCTTTTCCTTTTACAGTTCGGGAAGCAGACACACTCTGTCACTTTAAATGTAGACTAAAAACACATCTCTTAAACCTGGCATACACATACCACATTATATATACATGCATGTTTAATCCAAATCATGTAAAATGATTGTTAGGCTGCATAATTTAGATAAGCCGGAACCGGGAACATTCCCATAACATCTGATGTGCTCGATTACATCAGAAGAAGAATGGCATCTATGCTGATATTGGTCTCTGTTTATTCCGAGGTTACCATGGTCAGCCGTAATCCAGATCAGATGAAGGACCTGGACACGAGCACAACACTGCCCTGAAGTGTCTGCGGAGACCGTGACTCTACTAGACCCTCCCCTGTGACGATCATGAACCCATCTCTAACCGGACCAAATTGGACTTCATATTGGTCTTGAATTGTTGTATAATAATCATGCACTGTTTGGCTGCTGGCCAGAGGAGAACTGGTCCCCCGACTGAGCCTGGTTTCTCCCAAGGTTTTTTCTCCATTCTATTCTTCATTTGTTACGTCACCTGCCGGAGTTTTGGTTCCTTGCCGCTGTCGCCTATGGCTTGCTCAGTTGGGGAAACAACACCTAAAATTCATCAATTGTATTGATTCACCTGCTCTTTTGGGGCTTCTGTTCAGCCAAACAAACTTTGTTTATATTGTTTTTCCTGTAAAGCTGCTTTGAAACAATCTACATTGTAAAAAGCGCTATATAATTAAAGGTGACTTGACTTGACTTGACTACAGCTGCTGGTCTACTGAGAGTGTCAGTGCAGCCTACAAACTCAGTTTGAAGCTTACTGCTGCTGGTGAAACTGCAAACTAGTCTTCAGTAAAACGTTCTTCAATTGACTGCATATCTGACTCCTAATCTTCATTCATCATATCTGGCCTTGTGTCTTAACTGTAAATTTCCCTACACCACTGTCAGGTAAAACTTTTCTCTTTGCTTAAACAATACATTCCGTGCTGATCCAACCCAGATATTACAGATATGGTTTAATTTTCCACACTAACGGAGGCTCTTAAGAATACAAAGGCTTCATATGTTGCCTTGGTAACGCTATAGTTTACAGATGATATGAGATGTAAATGGCCACCACATTTCGGAAGATGATGAGATATTTCTTGTATTTATTTATTTTATTTGTTTTGTCTGTGTTCATGATGCTCAAACAGTGCACTTATTCAGCTAAAGAGAAATTTGTATCTAGGCAACAGACAAGTGACCAATACTGAGTGGCGATGTCACTACATGCATTCTATATTTCAGCATATTTCAGCATGGTTAGCCAACATGGTTGAGAATTCCAGGCCAAGAACGGTTTGTAATCATGCCATGTTGTACCAGGCTCAAGTGAAAATGTAACTGGAACTGTTCCTTGCCTGTCTTAGAACCATTCGGCCTAATGGGGTAAAAACAACTAAAGTGATTGTTCCCAGGGATGCACCAAACCTGAATTGTAAACACATATTTTAGTTGGACAACAACTTTTATACTATCTTGCCCACACTTTAATGACACCTCAAGTAAACCACTGCTCTCCAGCTATTGTTTAACAGCAGAGGTGATGTGCTGTACAATCTGAAGAAGTCTGTGCAAGACTGAGCACTTACAATGTCATTGTTTATGGTATTTAATGCAGAGGTTTTCAAAGTCTGATACAGTGGTCCTCCCGTTTGACACAACCCACCCAATGCCGCCCCCCCAAAAAAACGATTGCGCAATTGTTGTTGATGGGGGTGGATGCTATGTGCGATTGTTGACTTCGGTGGACGCGACACGCGATTTTTGAGGGGGGTGGGGTGGACGCGATGTGCGATTGTTGTGGACGCGACGCCTACTATCCACCAAAGCTTCAGCACCACTGCTGCTTGCAGTCGCAACAGAATGACATCACAGGGAAATGTAAAATGAAGGAGGTTTAATACAAGTTCGATGAGTTATTATTAGACTATCATTTTTTACAACTCTCCACGCCTCCCCTGGAATGCTCTGGCGCCCCCCAGGGGAGGCGCGCCCCACACTTTAAAAACCCCTGATTTAATGCAATCCCTTGAATACTGTAAAAGTGTACTGAGTAGGGGTAAAAAATACTGCACACTTAAGTTGTGGAACCCCAGGAGAACATTTTGTCAAAACTTAAAATTAAAATGTTAAAAAGATACATTCTCTATTTTAAATGGTGTTAATGAAACTAACCGAGGTTCGCCATTTGAACCACTGATACATAGGGTACAACACATTTATTTTCCTTTAAATCACTAGATACCACAAACTTACCAGACGTGACCAGGCACTTTCCAAAAACATTCGCCTTTCAAGACGCACACGAAAATGTGTTTAATCGTTTGGGCAATATTATCTCATTCAATGTTTTCTTTACTTTTTAAAATGATTTTGTTTCTATATTTTTTTATATATATATACTGTAGTAATATTTAATTAGAGTGTATTTACTGAACAAAAAATGAATTACTTTTATTTACTATAAACTTTGCTAAAGTGATTATTTTGAACAAATATTAACTTAGACTTTATACAAAAATTAAAAAAAATAGCTCATAAAATAATGACACCTAATACATTTATATGATTTCATATGTGATTTCCTCCAGCTCCTCACCCTGTCAGCATTGCCCAAGCCCACTCCAGCCTACAACCTGGGAGTTTTGCGCAAGACATTTTTTGGGGGGGCTATATACTTGCCATGATAGCCGAAGAAGGCACAGACACACAGCCATGTGTCACATGGAACTCGGAAGGAAACTGACGAAAGCAGACGATGAACAGAAAATACCTTTTAATGGCAGAACTCAGGAGCTTGTAACACCAACAAAGGAATGAACTAAACAGACAGCATGAACACCTGAACACAATCAAACCAATTAGACACCATGACAAAAAATGACTCCTAACCCAGACAAGATCACAAAACATGAGATAAGTGTAACATTACACCCCCCCTCGGCAAGGTGCGTCCTCGCACCGATTAAATGTCCAACTGAGGAGGGAGGCGGCTTCGGAGGTGGGTGTAGCGCTGGAAGTCGATAAGGACAACCAGGAGTCACAGAAAATCCCCAAGGTGGTGCCACCGGTGGGAGGAGCCAGGGTGGAGCTTTGGGCCGAACCCGGGAGCCGATCGATGGGGGCGACATCAGGCTGTGTGGAAGGACCGGTGAAGCAGAGAGGCCGATGGACCAGGGGACCTTCAATGGCCTTGAAGCCCGAGGCAGAGCTGCTGGGTCGCGGGGCTGAGATGGTGACGGGGATTCGGATGACCTGGACGATGCTGTGGTGAGTGAGGATGACAGGGAGGTCGGAGAAAGGGAGGAGCCCGATGACGCCGTAGGGGTGGAGGGTTTCGGCTTCGCTGAAATCCCGGAAGTCCGTGGCGGAGGCTGAGTGACGATCGTCGGAGGCCGACCTGGAGAGACGAGCGAGTCCAGCGGAGTCACAGGGCAGACGGTCCACGGAGGCGACGAGGGCATGCAGAGCCGAAGCGAGGTCGATGGGCTGATGGGTCTAGATGGGGACCTGGGACTGGAGGTCTTATGTGCAGCCGGGGACTCGGTCTCACGTTGAGCTGGTGGAATTGAAGCCTGAGGAGGCGGAGCTGACGAACTGCATAGAGTCGGTAGTGAGGGCAGAGCTGAGGGTTTCAATGACACCCTTGGAGTCGACGGAGGGGGCTGGCCATGACCAGCGGGGAAGATGGGACCAGGGAGTCAGACAGGACCATAGAGTGAAGATTTCCGGACGGAACCGGAATATCCATTTTCCCGGACGGAACCGGCGAGTAGAATGAAGAGATGGGGGTGGGGATATGGGTGGGAGTCGAATCCGTTGGCCATTGATTCAGGTTAGTTTCCCTTTCAGACTCTGGGGTGGACTCATCAGCCGACTTCCGCTGTCTGGATGACGTGGCCGCGGCGCCCGGGATCCATGGTGTGGACGCGGCGCTCGGGATCCATGGCGTGGACGCGGCGCTCGGGATCCATGGCGTGGACGCGGCGCCCAGGATCCATGGCGTGGACGCGGCGCCCGGGATCCATGACGTGGCGGCCGGCTTTTGCTGTCCGGACCGGGGATAGAGTCGATCCATCACAAAAAGTCTTTGTAGGCGACTTTGCCTGGTTGGTTGTTCTGTCACATGGAACTCGGAAGGAAACTGACGAAAGCAGACGATGAACAGAAAATACCTTTTAATGGCAGAACTCAGTAGCTTGTAACACCAACAACAACCAACAAAGGAATGAACTAAACAGGCAGACTTATACACACAGGAAATGAGGAAGCTAAGCATGAACACCTGAACACAATCAAACCAATTAGACACCATGACAACAAATGACTCCTAACCCAGACAAGATCACAAAACATGAGATAAGTGTAACACCATGGAGGGCTGAACCACCCTAGATCCTGGTACTCCCTGCCCTTGCCATGGAGGGCTGGGCCATCCTGGCTCCCTGAGCTGCTGACTCCGCCCTGGTCTCCTGAGCTGCTGGTGCCACCCTAGTGCCCGGAGCTGCCAGCTCCACCCTGGTCACCACTACTCTTGGCACCACCTTGGAGGCCCTGTCATTAACCCTGCGGAAATGCTATAATTTTCCTTTGTTCTCTCCCCGTGTCATCTGTATCACATGTCTTTGAAGACAAAATTTTGTTATTACTCAGTATTATTATTTTTTCTTTATTAGTATTCATAATCAGTTTTATTATGTATCTGTATTGTTTTATTCAGAGTTTGTTGTATTATGTTTCTAGTGTATAACCTAGATTGTATTTGCATGAACAAAAATGTGAGTTTTATACAAGCATAGGAATGTGTAGTTTGAGTTTTCACAGCACAAGGAGGCTCACATGTATGGGTATGTTAGGTACCCATAGGATTATATATACATTTCACTTTAAATTAGAAGCCAGCTGTCCCTCTAGGAATGTATAACAAAACAACTTCTGCTTTGGAGGGCAGAGAAGGACGGAAGAAGACCACCTCTTCAGCAAACTCTTTCTCTCCTATGTCTTGACATATATGTAAAAATAAATACGAGATCTCTTGGCAAAATTACTGGTGTCTGGTCCCGTGATTTAAAGAGCAGCGGGGACAAAAGATTGGTTTTCAGTCTACACCTTTCCCCAATAATCCTTTGTGTATTTAAGCCCTGTCTTGGTCTTATTCTGTGTCTGTTCTCATCAACACTGTTTTGTGTGAACCTTTGTATGCTTGTCTATGTTTAATAAAAGTAATATGTATCTTTCATTATCGTCTTCGAGCCTTCATCCCACCTGCACCCATGATAGTAGAGAACGTCTCAGGTTACATATGTAACTATGGTTCTCTGAAAGGGAACGAGACGCTGCATCATAGCACTATGGTAACACCTGCGTAATCAACTCTTGAAGCACATGACAACGCGGATGACGTCATGAGCCAGGAGTACAAAAGGCACGCCGAAACCGGAACCGGCAGGTTGCCCAGTCTCTGATTCAAGCTTGGCATGCACAGGAGCTAGGCTAATGATGCAGCATCTTGTTCCCTCTCAAGGAACCATGGCTACATACGTAACCTGAGATGTTCCCTTTCATAGCGCTATGGGAATGATATACCAACGCCGCATCATAAACCGAGTTGAAAGAAAACGTCAAGGACGTGCTTCCGGAACTTGGGTGAGGGCTATGGTAAGAGCCTAAGCAGCCTCCTCAAAGACTGACAGACAAAATCGGAGCGTTGCGACAGCAGCCTCTCACAATACCCACAGCCAGCGCCCATGAGTGCTGACCGCGAGATGTAGTGCAGCCAGTGACAAACACTGACTGTGCAAGCTCTCACACCCCTTTCATCCCCCAAATCTTCCAAACCTGACCTCGTGCAAGCTCCGGAAGCCTGGGGGGAGAGCGATGGACTCGGGAGAGGCGGTGCGACGCTCACGTCAGACGTCATTCCCACCACGAGATCTATTTGTGATCCCCACGACCGGGACTGGCGTAATGCAGCCAACACAGCCTCCTTGAAGACTGCGAAGCGAGAGTGGAGAGTTCGTGGTGGAAGCCGCTTACACTCTGCACAGGCAGCTCCCTCGAGGGTTGCCCTCGATGCATGGCATGCACAAAGCATGCGTATCCCTGCCAGTTAAAACCCTAGGTTAGGGAAACAAACTGCATTTGAAACATTCTGCCATAATTTCAACAAAACTTCCGAGACAATCAAACAGAACTTCTTCCAGTGCTTGGTGAAGACACAAAAGCTGCCGGTAACGGTTTCGGCGTACCTTTTGTACCTCCTGGCTCATGACATCATCTGTGTCATTCTATTGTGCTTCTAGAGTTGATTACGCGGGGCGTTCCCATAGCGCTTTTATACAGCTCGAGTTCCCTTGAAACAGATATTTGTAAATACTAGACATTCTTCATAGCTGTGCCTTTAGCCCTGTTGTACTCTACATATACTGAAAGAAATCAATATTTCAGAAATATTCAGTGTTTGTCACACCAATCAATATATTGATGGTATGCAGTGTGTACAGCTATAGAGCTAAATGCACTATTTATTATATTATATTATATTATATTATATTATATTATATTATATTATATTATATTATATTATATTATATTATATTATATTATATTATTATTATTATATTTAGTGCCAGTAGATGGGGTGGAGTCAGGTCAGATAGCCAATGCTTTTCCACACTATTATGTGGTCAAAAAACATGTAGCTAAAAATCATGAAATTGATTTGAGATAGATAATCTGAACAACTGTCATTAAGCTGAATGGGAAAAAATAGACAGCACTCCAGGTATAGATAGAAGTACATGTATTTTGTCTAGTACATTTATAAATGCAGACGATGTAAATTATACATTTGTATTATATTTACATATTAATATTATTATTTTACAGTGTTACATGTTACATGTGTTTTTTTTTTTTTATATTGATAAAAGTGAATAATGCATAAATACATGGAACCATTCCAAATTAAGCTCTTACAGTTAACTAATACCCAGCTATAGCACATGACAAAATGACACATCTATCTTTATCGTTTGCACAGCATTTATTATGTGGTCAAAATATGTAATAAATGGATTAAACATAAATTTGACAAAATGTTTAGGAACTTGGTGTGTATTACGTCAGCAGTGAGGGTCTTCCTCTGGTGAAATGATTCTTAAATGGGCTTTAGATGATGCCATGTTAGGGTGATGCTATAAATAAAACTACAGTGATATTAGCAATACAAAATATAGTTTTGATGATCTAATATGCAATTAAAGTAATGCCAAAACTATAAGCTCTGTGAGAGGAAACCTCTAGAGATGCAGACAGACAATGAAAATGAGAATGAGGGAATGTGCAGAAAGAAAGAGAGAGAGAGAGAGACCCTGCAATTCAAAAATGTGTAATACAAAATGAACAAGGACAAATGGCTTTGAACATTACTTGTTGCTAAGTGATGACGAACAGCTGCCCTGAACAGACCCACGAATCTCTGAATGTGCTGTTGTTTTTCTAAAGTGGCGTCAACACAAATAAAAAGTGCAATTACAAGCCTATACCACTAGAATTTTAGCCTCATCACACAACGTGCACGATTTTATTTGATTTCTCGCTTATTTCATTTGCTTTTATCTTTAGTAAATTGGCAGTCAGTACTCAAAGAAGCCCTTATTAAGTAGTTAACTGACATAAAGATAAGCAAAGATTTTTTAAAAGGTGCTTTCAAACCTACAAAATAGCAGCATGGGCTCTTTACGTTGGCTCTTTTCTTTACTCTTTACTTTACTCTTTACCCACGCCACTATGCTGATGGAAATAACTCAATTAACTGGCGAAAGCCGGCCGAATAACCCCCAGGGGAACTAAACCTATAGACTCGGACCGGGGTTTCAAGAGAATAGAGGCCTCAGATAACTGAGCCGGGGCTTAAAAAAGCTTGATAAAAAGGAGACCATCGCACTCAGGACTGAACCTGCGAAGTGGAGTTGGCTCTACTGCTCTGCGTGCAACAACCTAAATTATTGTCTAACACTTGATGGCTGTACTGTCAAGTCTTTATTGTCAGTTAGAAACCTGTGTGTGCTCTTTGATGCCAATCTTTCATTTGAAAGTCACTTTTCTAGCATCTGTAAATACGCATCTTAAAAATGTATCTAAATTATGACATATGCTCTCAATGACAAATGCAGAAAAGTTAGTTAATGTGTCCATGAGCTCAAGGCTAGATTATTGTAATGCTCTAATGGGAGGTTACCCTGCTTGCTTAGTAAACAAATTCCAGCTGGACTGAAATGTAGCAGCTTGAATTCTTACTAGAACCAGGAACTATGAGTATATTAGCCAATTCAGTCAACATTGGATTGGCTCCATGTTAAACACCAAATACATTTTATAATCTTGCTAATTACTTACAAAGCATTAAATGGTTTAGCTCCACAGTACTTGAGCTATATCTTAACATAGTATAGTCCTTCACGTCTATTGCTATCCCATAATTCTGATTAGTTTACAATACCTTGAATATCAAAGTCAACTATATAAATAAACGTGACTTAACTTGACTTGATTCTCTTACCCTCCCAGATTTGGGGGCAAGAAAACTGAGATGCAGTACAGCTTTGGTCAAGGGAGTGGGGCCTAACCTCTCAAAATATACTCGAAATGAGTATAAACGAGTATATCGAAACGAGAGGGGCCTGAAGCTGGCACAGCACAGCTGGGCTAAGGCGCATGATTCTGTGGCGATACCTCTCAGTGGTCGAGGCATCCACCTTGAAGGTGGCGTCTCTGCCATCTTAGCCACTGCGTGAAACATTGTGTCTCAATGGCAGAGCATACACAGCAGGTCAAGCTGGTGCAGCCCTGCACACCATGGCAGACTAATAGAAAATTATTGAAAGAGTATTTACAATGCAGGATTTACAAGCAGGACTTCCAATGCCTACATAATTCAGGCATAACAATTTAGTCGTATACATCAGTTTCAACATGTCCCTTATGATTTATTTTCTGAAGCCAGATAGACTCATCAGGAAGCACCAAGATTAACTAAAATATTGTCTGCAAACGCAGCAACAAAAAGAGGTATTGATATTATGCATAGGTATAAACATGAACTCTGCTGAAGCATCATATTACTGCTTTAATCAGAGATCATGGGAAAGTGACTTTAGATTTTACTCGTTCTTCTTTTTCTTCTGTGCTTTCCTTCTATAGTCTCTTGCTGTCAACTGATCTTACATTTCTTTCATTTCCTAAAACTGCATGCCATATCATAATAGCCTTTTTAAAATAATAAAGGATATAAAAAATTCTTTAAAACCTTAGAGGTACAAGGATTTCCAAGGATTTCTTTGTAATAATTAGAAGTATGCTGTCCAAACCTCAGTACTGCCTTTTGAACAAATGAAACAATCATCTAAGAGATGTCTTTCTTCTTTCTGTCATAAAGCAAATCATAAAGTTTTTTTTTCTTCTTTACATGATTTATTCTGCTTGAAATGGACATTAGAGGTATTTTAGAGAGGTTTACAAATACACTGCTAACAAATACACACTAATTCATTTTAAACACGGATTAATTGAAGTGTAAAATAAATAATGGAAAGCAATTATTCATCATGGGTGTCACAAATGCCGATGAGGTTTCCCCCAGCGGCCACTGGAGGTCTCACTCTCCAGAGTACTAGTTAAATTTGGACTACAATTCCCATACACCCACTCTTCAGGACAGATTACTACACACCTGTTCTGCATTACACAGACTATTTAAACTCTGGTTATTTTATTTTTTTTGTGTGTGTGCGTACCTTGGTTACATGACTGAGTGTTATTTTCCCACGGGTGAGATGAAGCACTGAACCCTTTCAGCCAAGTGGTTCACAAGAGGGTTGATTTCTCAATTTCTCAAAGCCTGATTTGCTCACAAAACCATCTAATGGCCAAAGAGTATAAAACAATCAGATACATTATGTGCCTGATTTGGTATGTAATACTCTGTGTATGCATAATGTGTATTTTCTTGTGGTATATAATGATTGTATCAATAAAAGTATTGGCTTGAAATTTATGGGACCATCAACTATATCCAACTTTTGTTGGATTTTCTGTGTTTTTATAATTTGTGTGAAACTATGTGTGCTACTTTTTTTTTTTTTTTTTTTTGACCAGATCTCCCTGGAAGGAGAGATTATGATATCTCAATGGGATTTTCCTGGATAAATAAGTCAAATATGTGTACATCAATTGTTTGGTCATAGGCAAATGGGGCAAAATTATAATTGTATAAGTGTCTGGGTTTAACTGGACAGAGGGCAGTGAATGTGCTTGTGTATCTTGGACTGTGATTTTTGAAAAATAATAACAAGAAAAATAATTAAGAGGATATACTTCAGGAGTTTTTTTTGTTTTTTTTCTAAGAATATTATTTTTCAACTGTTTTAAGGCTAAAGCTATTTTCTTTCTTTTTTTTCTGACACAGAAAAACGTCTCGGGTTACGTATGTAACCCTGGTTCCCTGAAGGGGAACGAGACGCTGCGTCAGAAAACGCTAGGGGAAACCCTTGACGTCAGTCACGTGAAGATGTGTACAACCAATGGGAATTTTACGCGTGTGAATGCGAGTCACGGAAGTGACGTCATGAACAGAGCATAAAAGCGCGCCGGAACCCGGAAGTGACAGCAAAAGAGTGTCTGAAGCGGGCCCGGAGGCGCAAGGAGCTGAGGCGAAGACGCAGCGTCTCGTTCCCCTTCAGGGAACCAGGGTTACATACGTAACCCGAGACGTTCCCTTTCATGGGAACTTCGAGCTGCGTCAGAAAACGCTAGGGGAACGTTATACCAACGTCACCTCAGCGACGCCGGCCTACGGATGTGTCTCAGCTCACTGAGAGAGCACCCTCGTTCCCGGAGCGGAATCGAGATCTAACTGATAGAATCTCATAAAGGTGTGCGGTGAGGACCAGCCAGCCGCAGCACAAACATCAGCAAGGGAAACTCCTGAGAGAAACGCCTTGGAGGTCGCCACGCTCCTAGTGGAGTGGGCCCGGACCCTCAGGGGAGAAGCATGTCCGGCCGACTCATAAGCCAGACAGATAGCCTCGACTATCCATCGGCTTAGGGTTTGTTTGGAAGCTGGAGCCCCCTCAGGGGTCCCAAAACAAACGAACAGTTGGTTTGACTTACGCCAGGTAGCAGTCCTGAGGACGTAAGCGTCCAGTACTCGTACTGGACAGACCTTGTTCTTTCGCTCCTGCTCATGATCGTCAAAGGGGGGAGGACAGAAGGCCTGTAGCATGATAGACCGAGCCACGTTCGTAAGAACCTTAGGGACATAGCCTGGCCTCGGGTGAAGAAAAACCTTCGTCATCCCGGGCGCAAACTCGAGGCAAGAAGGAACCACCGAGAGAGCTTGAAGATCCCCGACCCTCTTAAGCGAGGTGATAGCCAGCAAAAGAAGGGTCTTTAGGGAGAGGAGTTTAATAGGAAGCTCCTCTAATGGTTCAAAGGGTGCCTGGGACAGGCCTTGGAGTACCAAAGACAAGTCCCAGGCAGGAACCCTGGTCTGTGCCACAGGTCTCAGCCTTAGAGTGCCACGAAGGAAACGAGAGACTAGGGGGTCCCTGCCCAAGGACACCCCTCCCAAAGGTATGTGGCAAGCCGCTATGGCAGCCACATAAACCTTCAAGGTAGAAGGGGCCAACCCTGTCGCAAACTTCTCCTGCAGGAACTCCAGCACTTTGCCAACGGGACAGGTTACTGGGTTTAACTGCCTTACGCTACACCAAGCAGAGAAGAGTTTCCACTTTAGAGCGTAGAGTTTCCTCGTGGAGGGAGCTCTGGACTGAAGGATGGTCTCTACAACCTCGGCTGTGAGACCAGATTCGAAGAACTGGACCCCCTCAGGGGCCAGACCTTCAGCTTCAGAAGTTCTGGACGGGGGTGAATAACACAACCCTCCGCCTGGGACAGAAGATCCCCCCTGACCGGAATCTCCCAGGGGACTCCGTCTAGGAGGGATATCAGGTCCGAGAACCAGATCCTGCTGGGCCAAAAGGGGGCCACCAGCGTGAGACGGACCCTGTCCCGACGAACTTTGGCCAGAACTCCCGGGAGCAGAACAATCGGGGGAAAAGCGTACAGGTGTAGCCTCGGCCACACCTGCATCATGGCATCCTGCCCCAGCGGCGCTGGGTACGTTAAGGAGAACCATAGAGGGCAATGAGTATTCTCGACCGAGGCAAACAGGTCTACCTGTGCCTTCCCGAATCTCTTCCAAATCTGCTCCACCACCTCGGGGTGGAGCCGCCATTCCCCGGGCCTCGGCCCCTGCCTCGACAGGAAGTCTGCTCCTATGTTCTGGACTCCAGGGATGTGAGCTGCCCTGAGTGAGAGCAGCTTGCCCTGGGCCCAGAGAAGAACTTGTCTCGCCAATTTGTACATCGGACGAGAACGAAGACCTCCCTGGTGATTGATGTAAGCCACCACTGTCATGCTGTCTGTGAAAACAGTGACATGATGCCCAATTAGGTCTGGGAGGAAAGCAAGTAGCGCTCTGCGGACCGCCAGTAACTCCAGCAGGTTTATGTGCCAGGACTGGTGCCGCAGGCTCCAAAGCCCTTGTGAGGAGCGGTCCCTCAGAACCGCCCCCCAACCTGTGAGGGAGGCATCCGTTGACAGAGTTACTCGTCGAGACGGAGCCCCCAACACGGGGCCTTGTGACAGGAACCAGATGTTCTTCCACAGGGTCAAGGTGCGTAGGCATCGCCTCGTGACCTTGATTGTGCGAAGCGGGTTGCCCCTCGGGGAAAACCCTTTGGTCCTGAGCCACCACTGCAGGGGTCTCATGTGCAGCAGGCCGAGCGGTATAACGCTGGACGCTGCTGCCATGAGCCCTAACACTCTCTGAAAGTGTTTGACAGTGCGTAGCTGGCCTAATTTTATGCTCTCGACAGTTGATTGAATGGAATGAATGCGCCCGGGGGATAGCCGAGCAGACATTGTTTCCGAGTCCCAAATGACTCCCAAGAAGGTGGTTCTCTGAGCAGGAGAAAGCACACTCTTCTTGGTGTTCAACCTTAACCCCAGCTCTTGCATGTGAGCAAGCACGACATCTCGATGACGTGCTGCTAACTGAGACGATTGGGCTATTACTAGCCAATCGTCTATATAATTGAGGACACGGATGCCCTGTAACCGCAACGGAGCCAGTGCAGCGTCCACGACCTTCGTGAACGTGCGGGGTGAGAGCGATAGGCCGAACGGAAGTACACGATACTGGTACGCCTTCCCCCCGAAGGCGAACCGTAGGAACTTCCGATGCTGAGGAAGGATGGAGATGTGGAAGTATGCGTCTTTTAGGTCGATTGTGACGAACCAGTCCTCGGACCTGATATGCGTCACAATCTGCCTGAGCGTCAACATTTTGAATTTTAGACGCAAGATAGTGCGATTTAGAAGACGCAAATCCAGAATGGGCCGCAACCCTCCATCCTTCTTCGGAACTATGAAGTATCGGCTGAAGAAACCGGACTGTCTGTCTGTAAGGGGCACATACTCGATGGCCCCTTTCTCCAGCAGAGAGTCTACTTCCTGTTCCATAATCAGAGCCTGCTGGGGCCCTACCGCGGACGATAGGATCCCCATAAAACGGGGTGGTGAAGCCCCGAATTGAATTTTGTACCCGGAGGTTACTGTGCGCAGGACCCATTGAGAGATGCCCGGCAGACGCAACCATGCGGCCTGGAACTCTACTAAGGGAATCAGCCTCTCGAGACTGATCTCTGATACGAGCAGAGACACCACAGGGCCGGGGTTTCCGGACACCGTACTGGTGGAATGCTCTAGGACCCTCCTTAGAGGGGGCAGTGCCTCCGAGACGGGCTCCCTCGGGAACCGGACACGGAGCTGACCGCCTTGGTGCGGCTTGCCTCTGGCGTCAGGAACGCTTAGAGGTAGCCTTCTTGGCATTTAGGACGTTCCTCAGATCCATCCGTTTACCAGAAGGCTGGGCCCGAGAGTGTTGTCCCGACCTCCCTTTATTAGGGGGAGGTAAACGAGATGCAACACTCTCCTTCTGTGAGGCCCTGTACGAGGAACTGCGAGCCCGTGTTTGGCTACTGGGCTCACGTGAAGGGTGGCGGGGAAGGACTTTGCTGAACGCCACCTGCTGTCGTGCAGCCTCCTGAAACTTATCGACAACGCTTTTTACGGCGTCGCCGAACAAGCCCGAAGGGGACAGAGGGGCGTCCAACAAAACGAACTTGTCCTTATCCTTTATGGCTGAAAGATTGAGCCATAAATGCCTCTCCGTAGCCACCAGAGCTGCCATTGAGCGCCCGACAGAGAAGGCCGTTTCTCTAGTGGCTCGGAGAGACAAATCCATGGCCCGACGCAGCTCTGCCACTGCTTCAGGACCAATACCGCCACCTTGATCGAGGTCTCCCAGCAAATCTGCTTGGTAGGCCTGCAGCAGTGCCGTGGTGTGCAGGCACGCTGCAGCCTGACTAGAGGCAGAATATGCTTTTCCCACCAGTGATGATGTGACTCGCAACGGTTTGGTGGGGAGCGCCGGGGCTTTAATAGTGGATGCCGAATGGGGCACAAGGTATCCCGCAAGAGCCTCGTCCACCTTCGGCATCCCTCCGTAACCGTAAGGATGAGCTCCGGTAAGAGTAGCGTACATCGCACTAGACGATGTATGCACCCTATCGGAAGCTGGCTTCTTCCAAGATCTCGACACCTCAGTATGGAGATCCTGGAAGAAAGGCATTGCCCGGCGCTGGGGAGCGACACGAGCCGGAAGGTAACGCTCATCCAACTTACTTTTGCTGGGACGGGCGTTCCTAGTCTCTGCCGGCCAATCAATATCCAGACGAGAGACTGCTCGTGTCACAACCTCGATCAGTTCCTCGTACGCCGGTGAAGAGGGTGGCGAAGCCTCCTCAACCGGATCGATGCTAATCACCTCCTCCTCCTCAGAGCAGGATAATGACAGCACCGAAGTCCCAGTCGGATTGGAAGAAACCGCGCCTGAAACGCGTGCTTCCAACCTCCGGCTGGAACTGGGATCAGCACAGTCGAACTGCGAGGCGGGCTCACCCGCCCCGCAACCTTCCGTGAGATCCATTTACGATCCCCAAGATTGAGAACGCCGCCGAGCCTCAGCCGCAGCGGGTCCCGAACCTTGAAGAACGCGAGTCTGGTTAGTATCCGCAAATACTGCCAGACGGGAGCGGAGAGTACGCAATGAGAACCTCTCGCAGTTCTCACAATCACCGCCCTCAAGCGCTGACCGAGCGTGCTCCGCTCCCAGACAGACAACGCACTGAATGTGTGTGTCCTTTCCCGTAATGAAACGAGTGCAAGGAGAAACACACGATCTAAATGTCTGCTCCGCCATAATCACAACGCAATCCAATGGGAGGTTTGAAACTCGCAAGCACAAACTCTCTGACACACGCACGCTGAAGACACTCAAAGCTGTCACTTCCGGGTTCCGGCGCGCTTTTATGCTCTGTTCATGACGTCACTTCCGTGACTCGCATTCACACGCGTAAAATTCCCATTGGTTGTACACATCTTCACGTGACTGACGTCAAGGGTTTCCCCTAGCGTTTTCTGACGCAGCTCGAAGTTCCCATGAAAGGGAACAACCTTTAACAAGGCACAAGTGATGCCGGGGTACATAAATACTTGACAGCAAGCCTATACAGATGTGGAAATATAAATTTCTTTATCTCCAAGTACTGAAGTGTATTTTCCAATCACGCAATATTTGGTTCGGCAAGATAATTTAAATTTACAGAGATAAATCAAAATTACTGAACCACTCAGACGGAAGCGAGGCTTCAGACGTCATCGTTGACGTCATTGGTCCAAACCGACACAAGCCTCGATACGCACTTAACTAAAAGCTTATAGGACACATGCACCAAAGTCTCGACACAGAGAGTAACACTAGTGTTACCTTTGCATATGTACTGACTCTGCTTTGTTCACTGTTTACAATCCTCTTCTGCCTGCCTCTTGTTTAATGTTTGCCTTCTGGACTCTGATCGTTTGCTGCCTACCCTGACCTTGTGCCTTTTATCACCATTCTCTCGGTTTCTATGCTTTTACTGACATAAGCTAAAACCACTCAATATTCTATTTATTTATTTTACTTATTACTAAAACAATCTTCTTATCTTATCTTATTTCTTTAAAACATCCTCTGAAAATTGTACAAAATTTTACCACTGCCTTAGCTCCAATTGTCAAACCACACTTTATACCCAAAATAGACCATTCAAACACAGTAAATGTTTATACATGTACTGAGGCGTGTAAGTGTAGCATGCAATGTGAAATACATATAAGACATTTATACAAAATATATTCAACTGCATTTGTAAACACCTTTGTTTTTAACATTGGTAAATGTCACCGGTGATGCATCATCCTAGTTTCCATACATCAGCTAGCTCACTCAAGCAACTGTGGGTGTGTATGAATGTGTGTCAATGACTAAGCCCCTTCACCAGGCTGTCAAGGCCACTTTCTTTCCTCCCGTCACGACTTGGATGTGGTCAGAAGCAGATGTATCTAATGGTTAGACAACTGTCAAGATCTAGTGTCTCAAAGTAGAGTTATATAAACCCAGATTCTCTTGGAGACATTGAGCCTTGGCTGTGAAAATGCGTGTGACTACCTGTACACATTTCCATTTAAAACTACACAATAGGACAGAAGATTCACTGGTTGCTTTTGTAATTATATGGAACTCGCTCTCGCTTTTTCATGTCAGAGATGCCAGAGTTGGCATCAAAAATCTGAAAATGTGTGATTAACTTGGCAGTACGTTGACCACAAAGAGAACATTTCAATACAAAATTAAAGCTACAAGTAGATATGATAGGGCCCGAGCACCGGTGCCACCACCACTACCAGCTTTAGAAAAACCGAGCGTGGTGGGCAATATGCAAGTAAATATAGGACTACATCAAAGTAATTTGTATTTGCTACACTGTATAAAACGGCCAAGTAAACAAGTTTTAACGTAAATAGAACGCTTCGAGAACCTCTACATCCAGATATGCCTGTACACAAATTATCAGTCTACAAACTGCATCTTCTAAATTAATTATTGCATTAGACATGAATGAACATTAGAATGAATATAAAAGTATTACAATAAGTAACATGTATTGAAACAGTCTCTATAATCTTTGTACCAACATAACATTTATGAACATTTATTTAAACAGCTCATACTACAAAATTGTACTTATGTACAAATTTAATCATGAACATGAATATTCTTAAAAAATACAATCCATGAGCATATATAAACACGTATTACACAATTGTATTTAGAAAATGTAATTATGAATAAACATGAATATTTAAACAATATTTACACACAAAAAAAACGTTGCGTCCACAAACGTGATGCTGCGGCCTCAGTCGCTAATAGCCACCGATACCCAGTGCTCACACTGGGCTGTGGTGGGAGGTGACCTCCAAAGGGAATTGATCGCATCCCAACTAAGCATAGAACCCCTCCAAGAGAGGTACTGAGCAGCCCTGTCAGAGTAAATACACGGCTCCCAAAACCACGGAGCTCCAGGCTTTAATTAGGCTTGTAAGTATAGGTTTTGTAATTTCATCATAATGAAATTAGGTAAATTAATTCCATTAGTTTCCATTAAAGTGACATTACTGAAAATAACATTAAATAAAATTAAAAGAAAATGGACGGAACATACATCTGACGTCTTCATAGGCCTACCACTCATACTGTAGTTATGCTACTGCAGTTTTCATCCATGAGCATTTCGCTGCATCCAGATTGTTTTCCTTCTAACCAACGTGGTTGTTATCCTGACAACAAGTCTCAAGAGCTGCTGTGTCTTTCTGTAGTGTTTTCTTCAGGATGGACATACAATATGTTTTGGTTGATTCCTTCACCGACAACACCCTTTGTATATCTGAACTATGAAAATTAAAAGACAGACATGACAGTATTACACTCAGAGGCAATTCACGAGCGGGTCATTTACATTTATTTATTTAGCAGATGCTTTTATTTAATTGCAATTTGAGGAATACAGGAAGCGATTCATCCTGAAGATGCAAAAGTTCACAAGAATGCTTAAAATACAAAGTTTTTAATATTAAACATACAAGTATAATAATTTATAATTTTAGAGAGATTTAAAAAATAATTTATACGGATTTCTTATCCATACTGCTGAGAGGAATGTCATATAGGAGAGGAAACAACGCACGCTCAGGTCAGTGCACAAGGTCCTGATGCGAGGGCTAATCAATACAGACCTCGGTCACGTTAGGGATAGGGATAAGGCAAGAACTCATGGTTGCAGGAGATGAGGTATTTTATTAAACAAAAATTAAATAAAAAACACAGCGATGTGGAAAAAACAAAACAAGACTAAACTGAACTTGATTGACTTGACTTGAGCACAAACACGACCAGACAGGAACACAGAAGCAAATAGTCATAAAACTACAATGAACCATCACAAGACAGCAGACAAGAGGGGAATAAATAGGGACACATGAGGAAGGGCTAATGAGGGAAAATAGCTGGGGCAAAACAAACCATAGTGGAGTTTGGTTATGTCGACGGCCTCGGGGTTGCAAAAAAGCATTGAGATAACCATTTAGCGAGATAACCAACACCCAATATGGCAATTTATTTGATGAAGCGATCGGCATGCTATAAGAATATACACTGTATATGTTTGCTAACAACAAAAGGCATATGTGCACCAACTAACAGCAGAGATTGTACCTCTTTTTGTTTTGAGATTGCTACTTAATATTTATGTTGGGAAAATACCTTTAAGACAGCGTATGCTGTTGTTTGCGCTGTTCTGGTGTGTGTGTGTGTTTGTGTGTGCTGTTCTGGCGTGAGCGTGCGGGGAGGAGAGTGGGTTTGAGTGAGGAGAGAGATGGCAGCTCTACCACTGACTATTGTATGGTATAATCTACTGTTTCTATTTTCCTTCTTTTCCTTCTGTTTGTCGGAGTGTTTTCTTTTTCCTTTTTTGTACTTGCGCTCTTTACATGTTTGAGAAGAGTGTGAAACCTATCTATAAATCTCGTCATCTGGGCAGTCGTCAGCCACTCTGAAAGTATCCGGCAAATGCTGTTGTATGCACAATAGCATACGCCATCTTAAAGTTATATTCCCTTTCCCTAGTGCAAGATTTACCAGTATACGATAAAACCACCTTCGATTCTCGATACAAACCTTTAATCATAATCTCTAACATTGCAAACACAATTTCGCTCACAGCATAAACAGTCACATAAACACATTTGTTCATAACAGTCATTTCGCTCTGACACAGGTCTGAATAGTATTGCACACGCGGTTACCATGGTTTCTGTAAAGTCTAATGATTTGAGTTTTGCCTTTAACGGTCTGCTTGAAAATAAATGCTTCTAAGCTTCTATCAGTAACAACGTCTTTGTTGATGTCAATGTAATCTGCGTTGTGTAATTTCGTAATCACTCTTGAACACCAGCATTCGTCCCATGAAAATTTAATTTATTGGATCGCTGGACTAACTCAAATAAGTTGAGTTAGACCAGTGGTTCTCAAATAGTGGGGCGCGCACACGTTACCCTGGGGTACATGCTTTCTTTGTTGTTGCAGGGAGTAGGTTTTCTTGCTCTGAACAAGAGCAGCAGATATGAAGTTCAGATAACTGTCCCCTCATCCTTTGACGTGTACGATCACACGGGTGTTCAAATGTGTCACGTGATCAACCACTAAATTCACACGTGTTTTCACACGATATCTGGCACTGATCCAAAAAAAGACGCGCTCAGAGCTTGTCATTTATCACAACAATTCAGTGTTTTCAACCACATAAGATTTCTTTTAGGTTTCAACAAGTTGAGCCAACAAGTTGGTGACTATTTTGAATTATCATGAAAACAGTAAGGCGAAAGTTCCAAAATGGGGGGAGGGGGGGCGTGGTCTTGGCATGCACGTGCAGCGAGCTTGGCACATGTGCAGTGAATCAGGTACGATTATGAGCTACGAGTTAAAGAATATGTCCGTGTTTCGAGCTCGAGATACCAGAATTCTGCCACATAAAATAATCAACGTAACCGATGAGAAAATACTAAGATAAATAGGGAGTTTGGCAGTTCCACTTCAAAAATGTCGATATAATAGTATTGGCAAGTTAACCGTGACTCGAGATAAGTAAACTCCACTGTATAACAAGGGAACAAGACAGGTGGGATTAACAATTGACAGGACAAGATATGAACGCAAACACGCAGCCACTGTGGACATGCATAGATATGGGTCCACATGAAACAAGACAAAACAGCACACAGCTAGTTATACAAACTGTGCGCCACACAAACTGCAAGCTAAACACTACACACAGACAATAGAGAGCACGGCCCGAGCAAGGCTTGAAACCGCACCCACTCACATGACATAGAGTGCACAAGGACAGGAAAACACTCAAAGCAACCGGACTAGAATTGGGGTCAGAACACCATGTACCACACAAAAGACACAGAACTAGGACAAAAAGTGCACTGTTTGGGAAAGCTCCAAACAGCTCTCTCATACAAAACATGAGACATTACAGTAGTGTTAGAGCTTTGTTACGACACCAATAAATGACTAGGCTGAATGTGGCAAAACCCTGACAAACTCAAGTCAAAACAACTGATTTAATGTGGTTTGTCAGAGGCGATAAATTCACTATAATAAACTGACCATAAGACGGTGCTAATTATAAATATGAAAAGTGTGAGCCTTGCAAAATTAACCATGTTTTTTTCTACATACATTTTCATAAGGGGACTGATTAACCATGCATCATCAATATCTCCATCTAACCAGTTACAAACGTGTGTATAGACACATTAAATTATGCTGTGGTAATTCATTTACATGCAGATCTGTAAAAAAGGCTTTCATTAGAGGTCAGTTCAATTCTCATTCCAATAGCATCAGTACATCGTTTATAATAATAAAGTGAACAAAATCACACTGAATTTGTGTAGTTGTTTGTTTGCTTGTAGGAGAGTGTCATCCCCTAATTAACATGAAGGGGGGAAAATAAAGGGGTGTGCCTTTGACAGTGTACCTCTCTTTGAAACAGAGGAAGAGTTAAGAAAGGAGAGAAGAGATCAGGGGCCTCATGTATCAACACTACTTGCACACAAAAACATTGCGTTCGCCAGCTTTCATGCTCACGGTCGGATGTACTAAAAGTGAAACTAACGTGACAATGTGCGTTTCTCCACGGCAAGTTCATGTCAGGCGTAAGTACATATCTCATTGTTTTGTCCATTGGCGACTCCTACAGGCAATGAAGCTGCAAACATTATACAACAAATTTTTCTATAAGTCTGTGTGAAGCATTGCTATTTATTTGCAATGTATAAAATAATTTATATATATATATATATATATATTTATATATATATATATATATATATATATATATATATATATATATATATATATATATATATATATATATATATATATATATATATATATTGTCACACAAGCCTTATGGGAATATTCTATAAATTATGCAATTAAGTAAGAACATATAAAAACACGTGCAAATTGAAGGGTAAAATGAACAATTAGTCTATGGCAATGGCAGCTTTGGCCTTATTAGAGGACATTGCTAATGGCAGAATCCGAAGAGAACGAGTTTTTAGGGACCACAATGATTTTCTGGCCCAGGATGACTGCCTTATCAGCCATTTCAGATTTCCAAGGGCTATCCTCCGAATCTAGTTGGGTCCGAATCTAGAGAGAGAGACAGCGAGGAAACACGCAATTCCCGTTCCGTTACAGGTGCCGACAACGCTTGGTTTCCTGGCAACTGATTCTTTCCAAAGGGAACTGACCGACCGCTCAGGAATCAGCGAGTCGTCTTTGAGCCGCGCAAAGCCAGCTGTCCCCATATGATGCAGTTGACCAGCCAAACATTAAAATGCAATTTACAACAAAATGATTTGCAATTTCCATAATGTAATCGGAGCGATCGACTGCACACACATATAAGGCACCATCTGAAGATGAATTTGCATACGAGAATCGGAAACATTTCCATTCAATAAATGTGCAGATTATATGTGATGCGCAAATACGCCTAAACAATATTGTGGCAAGGTGGCCTGGGTCAACCCATGATTCATAAATCCTTACAAAAAGCTTGGTTGGGTGGCAGCTGGTAGCTGGCAGAGTGCGCGATGGCTTCTTGATGAGTGATGCATTTAAAGTTATCGTTCTATCTAATAGTACTTTTTATTTTTATTTATTTGCATTTAATTAAATTAATTATATAACAATTATATATAATAATTGTATTTAATTATACAACAACCCTTCAGAAGACCGCGGTTATCCACTAAAGACAATTATAAGACCATTTCTTTTTAAGATCATTTACAGTGCAACTTTCAGATCCAACCGCATTGACGGCATCAGCTAAACTGCCCCATATTTTCATTTTTTTTTTTCCTTTTTGTTATTAATTCCGGAGGACAAAGTTCCAAATATTTTTTTTTCTAATTTCTACCTCCGATAGTAGCACCTCCAATTCACTTTCTGTACTTTCACTTTCGTTTTCGTGCCGCTTCCTTTTGCCCAAGTGGACTCATTACCATATTTAAATCAGTTTAATTAAGGGAGGAGACTGGGTGGAGTGTTGTGCTCGTGCATGTGCGCTCAATTTCACGTGAATCGGGATGTACGAAGAGAATATGCGCGGGATCCTTCGAACGCAGAGATTGATACATCAGGATTTTTTTGTGCGTTCGCACATTCACAGCTTTGTCCGTAAGTGATGTTTCAGTATGAATTCAACGCAAGTCTTAGTACATGAGGCCCCAGGTGAATAGACACTCTATTGAGTGAACAGGCACTCAACAGTTGGAAATACTTAATATCTGCACCTGGTAAATGGATTAAAGCGACCTGAGCTAGACGATTTAACAATTTTTGCGATGTAGGTGAATTAAAACTATTTATTTTTCAGTAATACTTTTTTGACCAAAAAATTTAATTTACAGAAGATGTGGTGAAACAAACCTGCACTCAAATAATACTGTATTTTATATTTCGTAAACTATTATCTTTATAGTTTAGAATACACAATAACTGATATTGTTCTTCAGGAACCAAGAGCTATGGGAATGCTGGAGGAATCTGAGAGTCTTCTGTCTCCTCACTCTCATAAGAATCCAGACGTGAAGAGATCAATAGAGAAATGGAAATCAAAAAGCTAAAAGATGATTCACGTTAAAAACAGAGAGATGGCTGAGGGAGTGGAACGAAAATGAAATCTAGTTATACCACAGCAATTTTTCTCAATACATAATATCAGTCCTCAAAAGTTTGTTTGAATACTTGTTTGGATAGAATGATGCTTAAACTAACTGTAACTATAACAAATTGCATACCTTGCAGTCAATGAAAATGTATTCAAAAAGACTGTGTTATAATATATAAACAAGAAGAATATATTTCTATGGGGTGCATTATAACAATGAATTTGTTATAGTTACAGTTAGTTTAACCATCATCATTCTAAACTAATGTACTGCATTTACTCTCTCTCTCTGTCTCTCCTTCTCTCTGTTGTAAAAGCACAGATACAAGGGGAATAACATAACGAGTCGTTTAATAAATAAACGCAGGGGATAAAGGTGATTAAATCATTCCAAAGGATAACCACACTAATACTGATGGCGGCGCGATCTACCTGTCGTCCGAAGGCGGAAGTAGCGGAGCGATCGAGCCATATATTCAGCCATCAAAAGAGCCATAGGTTCCCGACCCCTGAGCAAGGGCAATCAACAAGTGTTGGAGATAAACTGAAAGTCTTCTCCTTTTTACTTTATTTTATTCTCACCAAAACACACTGCAACTATGTGTTGCAGAGTAACCTACATGATAAATGCATGCATGTTGTTTGCATACTTTTAATTGTTAAATAAAAATCTTAAATACACTTTGTAGCAGTTTGTAAATTTTTCCTGTCCACTTTCATAAGTAGTTATAACAGGTCACAGAATGACAAAAGTGATTGATGTTGACCTTTGACCTTGATCTCCCACATTGTGCCCATCCCCCACGTGCCCCCCGAATGTTGTGAGCCCCCATCAATGTGACCTATGGCCTTTGGTATCCTCCGGGTCAATAATGGCCTATGACCTTTGAATATTAATGATACAGATGTTGTCCTATAACATGCGATGCGCTCCAGGGTTCATTTGAGCATTGACCTATGTCTGAAGTTTGAGAATTGCTATTTGTGTTTCTCAAGATGGTTTTTGACCTCTGATACAGGGGATCTCATCTGTAGACCATGTGTTGGCATTCCGCAGTCCATGTTGTGCTTATACGTATAAATAGTTCCTGTCCATTATGTAAAAGCAGAAGAGAAGTGCAAGTCACATATCAGTTGTTACTGGTTTAAACTCACCTAAAACCCCTGATAGAGACTGGGACGAGGAGATGATGAAAAGTCTGACTTTGGCTCCAAAAAAAACGCTAGGTTGTGTCTGCTTGAAAACAATTCTCCATGAGGATACAGACTGTTTGAGAAACAAATTTATGTTGAAGAGTAAACGTGTATTCGGTTACATATTTAATAAGACAACACATGTCGTTACACTCTACACCGCCGACAGCGTGGGCAAATTTACACCGGGACCCCAGCCTGGACTTGCCTGATAAAGACTGGACATTGTTTTACAATCAGGTCTGGAAAGATCTGAAAGATCGCGGAAACGAGCCATTGTACGTCGCAGAGTGGGACGGAGCAACGTCGAATGTCCGATACAGAGTGGTCGGCGATCACTCTAAAAAGAAGCTTGCGAAGACGGTAAAAAGCTTTGTGAACCCTCTGGAGCCATCCGTCATAACGAGCATCATGATTTCTACAAGATGCAAATTTTGTTCATGTGGTGCGATCTGGATCTGCTGAGTAGTCATTTTTCAAATATACACAAAATATTCAAATGGTGCGTGTCATGACACATATCTGTTTGTTTTCTTAGCACCATCTTGTGGCAGTTTGATGTAAAAACACAGTGTTTTCTTAGTGGTTGGTTCAGAGCATGTGATTCTAGAGTTAACCAGGAAATAACCACAGTGTTCCATGCGGTTGACCAAAACAGACTTTTCTCTCTATTTCCTTTACATTTTGTGTCTTGGAAAGGCTTTGCCTGTAAGTTCATTACCTTTTTCGTTATTTGTATGAATGCATATACATATATACTGTTCATATATATTTGGAATTCATAAGTTTGAGTTTAAAATAAGGAAATATTATACAGTGATGACAATTAGTTAGAAACAAATGCACTAAACAGAACTGAATGTAGAATTTTGGTATAAGTGCTCAGAGAATATGTTAATAATTGAATCTGATTTGTGTTTATTTTGAGAACGTTTTGCAACAAGGCATTTGTAACTTTGTATGTTTCAGTTTTACAAAAAAGAGAAAGAAGAGGAAAAACATAACAGTAAAAGCCTCAACTTTACTCCTGCGTTTGACCCTTTTCTGACTCCTGTTAGCTATCTGTCAGTGTTGCGTAGAAGGAACACGCATATAGGACAGAATAGTGCGACATGCGTGATGGATACAACAATATTAAAGTGCAGCTGTTCCACCCAGAGAGATCACCGCGTAGCAGCATGTGGAATCCATCCCCGCCCATTCAATTCAGACATTATAAACTATAATAAGTCAGACCATTCTAACACCAAATGTTATACACCATGTCACAATACACCGTTTCAGAAGCTGGAACCGCCGGAACAATTCTGTATGAATTAAGAGATGAGCCATTCATAGCTGCAAAGCTACAAGAAATCTGTCAGCGTCGGGCAGAGATGATAATGATGCAGGTGCGAGTGTGCAAAGAATTTATTATGCAACAGAAAATAAACAAACAGAAAACAGTTCCAGTGTGTGAATTTCCAGGTGGCGCAGGGACTGAATGGGCAGGCAGAAGTGACGTGATGATTCCTTGTGACAGACGTGACGTGATGAATCCTTGTGGCAGACGTGCACTGGTAATCCTCGTGACAGACATGAACAGCGGGAAACAGCAGGAAACGGAGAACACCAAGAACAACGGTAACACGGGATACAGACGGTCAGGAACATAGAATACAAGACGACGATCTGACAACACAAGGAAGGTTAGCGGGCATGATATTGGCAGATGATAATGAGCAGCACCTGAAGGGCATGAGTGAGTGCGTGTGACCACGCCTCCCACACTCGCTCCACGCATCCACACACATGTAGATAGAGAAGCCAGCGATTTCATAAACCGTCACAAAATCAGGGACAGACTTCTGGATCACTCTTGCAAGAAAATCGGCTACGGCCAGTGATCGGTCGATCACTGGCGAGGCAGCGCTAACACCCCCAGCGTGTGACAAAGACTCTGGAAGCATTGGGTCTGTATGTAGCCGAATAAACTTCATAGACTATCTGTTTAAAGACCATTACCGAGGAGAGTTGTCAGGACTGATGCTCAAGACCGTCGATGTCTCTTGTAAATCGGAAAATCATTGTACTGGGGAATGCAAACGTGTAATAAATCTCAAGAAGCAAATGTCTATCATAAGAGGGGCATCGGATTCGTGGAGCGAATTGACAGATATTTGTGTTAACAGCGATGACCGCTGCGATGTGTGTTATGATAAGAAAAGATTTAGACATGATGACTGAATGCAGTGATGAGATGGGAGTCACCAAAATACTCTGTATGTGTGCATATGTAACAGATGTATGTGTGTCGTTGGCTTCAAAAAATGCTGATGAAAAAAATTGCTGATGTAAAAAATTTACAAATACTAATTTCTACCCTTTTCTGGGTAGACAACATGTAGCGTCATTATTATTGATTTACCTTATGTATTTAATGGAACTATAATTTTACTTAAAGCATGCCACCATTATGTACCCTGTTTGAAATTATTTCTTCTTCTACTGGCTGTAACGTCATTATGGTTTTTAATAAAAGACTGAAACACACATCTTGTACGCGTACATGCTACACTGAACTGCTCCTGTAAAATACAGGCGTGCTAGAGTCGTGGTATATGGAATTGATGTGCAGTTCTAAGCGGATCTTGTTGACATGTCCGAGTATTACAAGGAAAATGATGATAATAAATATTTACTGACGTGCATCGACGTATTTAGCAAGTATGCGTGGACACACGTACTAATGAATAAGAGCGGGGTTGCTATTTGGTATGTTTTCATCACACATGTGCTGATTTGCACACAACATACACTGTTTTGCTGATAGCAACCAGATAGAAATCGTCACCTAAAACACATACAGACCGACAAATGAACAGTGATCTTGATAATCTTGATAGTATAGGCGGAAGAAAATGCTGATCACAATAGATGTATGCAATATGACACTTTTCTTACACTTTTTTTTCGTTACTAGGCCTTTTGCAAGTTTTGTTCTCGCATAATTGCTGAAAAGAATCTGTAAGGAAAAAGCAAGGACAATAAGCTTTAGTCAATATCTTTTTATTTGGACCAAAAATACATATAAGATAAATATAGAAAATGATAAGAACTGTTAAAAAAAAAGTTAATGCCATGCTGATGTTGAAAAATCTTGATTCCAATGCACGATTCTATTTGATTCTATTTGGTAGCACGATTCTCTTGATTCACAATGTATTAGCTCCATATTTATAAGGCTGATAAGCGCAGCACGAATAACTGTAAGTGTAAGACTTTTTATTTAGACTTTAAAGCAAGATTATCCTTTGAAACTCTGAAGTACAGTATTTGGGGGGAGTTAAAACTATCTTACATCTGCAGTGTTTTCACCCGTTGGTCTGAGCCGACTGCCTTCCCAATGGTATCATTGTATGAGGAGTTGTTTGGATTATGGTAATCCCTATTTCTTATAAGCATTGCAGCAAATATATTTGTCAATATTATTATTTTGTTCTATAATTTTTTACTTTCTATTTACTAGGAATTTAACTGAAATTGAAACTTTGCAGAAATAAGATATGTAAAATTACATAGAGCTACAATAAATTAAAATGTAAATTTAAATGTAGGGTGTAAAAACAAATAAACATATTTAACTAACATTGTACACTAGGTTTTAACAGTGTAGATATTTTCCACCTCAGGATTTCAGAGACTGGTCTGGACATGCCACGTGCGGCGGCTTCACGAACACTTTGTCATTTAACTTTATCTTAAATTATTCTCAGGAGACACATTGACCAGGAAGTCACAGCTTCTGAAAGACCTCACATGTGTAGATTCACTCTGAAAATAGTAGATTCAAGCTGAAAAATGTTGTTTTTGTAAATAACACAGCTGAAATAAATGACTGCCTTGAGGGGTCTTTAACACCCTCCAGATTCGTTGGGGTCAAAGGGCGTTGTTCCTGCTAGTGTCATCAGCTCTTTCCAAAGTCTATTGATGGAGCCAACAGACAATCTGACGCAGCAACGTATGGTAACATTTAAAATTTTACATATTTTGTGAGCAGATAGCCGATAATATATTTTCAGTAAAGGTTGCACACTGTATGTCTCCTCACTGGTAAAAGACATATAAAGATCAAAACATATAAAGTAAAATCATATTGTCAGTGCAATACTAGATAATTGCTACCACAGAATGTCAGATGTTGAGTGCAGGCACACCAGAGTAGTATGATGACATATGACTGCTTTTATTTAAAATAGAGATCATGCGTTGAATTATGACGAGTAAAAGGAATAAGATTGCAGAGCATCTCATGGACCACAGGAAAAACATGTTGTCTGTAAATAACCTCTTCATCCTATATCCTGAAGATCTCATTAATGATTGTTGAGGATTGTTGTGTGGGGTTCTTCTTAAAGACACATCTTAAACTAAATGAGAGCAGCGTTCAAACACTCAGATACCTTCGCTTTTGGAATCTCTTTAATTCATTTTGAATATTTCTAGTTTATTTTTTTTTTTAAACATACAGATTTCTTAAAAATATTGTGACCAACATTGTCAACTTGTTTCATCCCATGAACGGGGTTGTTTTCTTGGGGTTATTTACCAGACCAAAATGCTGCTGAAAACATTGTAGAAATCAAATCTAAGACAAGTTTCAACAACTTCTAAATAAAAGTTTTTACTTTAAGGCGGTTTAAATTGTTTTTGCCTGAGTCTCACACCTCTGCTTCTCTTTGAGAGACAGTCAAGAGATTTTATATTTCTACTTAAAATATTGCAATTTTGCAACCAGATCGTTCATGGTTTAGACATCGGGGCATGAACATTCTCTATAGCTCTCGGAGGATGTAAGATGTTTTTATAGTTATTTATTTACTATTTATATATGATTTTTTATGAAAAGTATAAACAACAAGGTTCTCATTAAGCATGTTATTTATTTATAATCAATTCTTTTAAATAGAGATAAACTTTTTATTCAACCGTTTGATGTGTGTGTGTGTTCCCCTGTGATATTGTCTGATAAAAATACAGTTGTTCATTTCTTATTATTATTTTAATACTACTCTTTCCTCATTAGATTCTTCTTTTCTTCTTTTCTCCCTTACTCACAGAGATGGTTGTGCACCCATAAAACCCCCACAACCCATGGACTGCGGAATGCCAACACATGGTCTACAGATGAGTCCCCCGGTATCAGATCATCTTGAGAAACACAAACAGCATATCGCAGGTCATAGGACAACATCGGTATCATAAATATTCAAAGGTCATAGGCCATTATTGACCCCGGAGAATACCAAAGGTCAAAGGTCACACTGACGGGTGCTCGCAACATCCGGGGGGGGGGGGGGGGGGGGCATGAGGGATGGGCACAATGTGAGTGGTCAAGGTCAAAGGTCACCATCAATCACTTTTGTAATTCTGTGACCTGTTATAACTACTTTCATTTTCAAAGTTTTAGTTTTAAACATAAACATATAAAGATAAAAATCTACTTTCCACAACTTTTTTTTTTCTTCTGAAATATTTTAAAATATGACATGATGAACAATAACATAGTAGCAGGTTCCACATTTATTAATCATGTGGGTGTTTTATTTAATTTTGTTATGTGAGCACTTAAGTAATGCATGAAGTACAATGTAATTCCCATGCTTTTTTGCTTTGTATAATTATTTATATGTTTTGTTGTGCAATTAACCATTATCTGTACTTTGATACAAGCCTATTTATTCCTCTTTAAGTATCTATGTTGGTATACTTTTGTCGTTGTGTTTTACAATGTTATTTGAAAACCATATTGTGACTCCTCAATGCAAATGAAAACTCATAATACACCGGGGGTCAGCCCATGAAGGTGATACCTAATTAGGTCTATTTATCAACATTGCTCTGCCCAGTCCTGACAAGTACATGCTTTTTACCCCGGCTCTCATTAGCACTATCTGTAATGAGGGAACATGGAAATCTTTTCATTTGCACACAGTACACCAAGTGAATAACGAGAAGGGGCCTCTGGGGGTTTTGTGCCGCATGCATTGTATATTGGGTGGAGCGAATAATTTTAAAGATAGAAAGATAGAAAAATTGCAGTATAATTGTTTATAGGTTATAATTCAATGTGAATATCATTGTGGATATGAAAACTGTTATCTGTAGAATGCTTTTAGGTTTTTTGATGTTGGGGGACCCTTAAAAGCCTACCAGTACTTTGAGCATGAACTGGTTTTGAAAAGAATACTTGGAAAAGGCTACGGTGGACTTAAAGTCACCATTACTTTCAAGCAGAGCTGAATGCAGAACTCTAATGAAAAGCTATTGAGGCATCAAGGCACAGAAAGCATTCATTGTCAGTCATTCTACCCATTAATAGGAATTTAATGGAAACTAACTGGGACTGCATGTTAGCATGAAGCAGAGAGAGCAGGTTCAATAACAAGGTCAGTTTACACAGCACACTCCAGCTCTGATAATCCTGAGATATGCTGACACTGTGTGTACACTGTAAATTGTTGGCCAATAAGTAGACATTTGCTCAGTGGGTCTGTAAAGGAGACAAAGGACAAATCTTTGAACCATTAAATTGAGCAAATATCTTTATATAAGTACATTGCGGTATAGTCTTTTGCCTTACTACACTACAGACACTTTTTGATATAGAAATATTTTGAAAGAGACCACATCTTTGTGCAGTTCTTTAGCTATCATAGTTCCAAATTCTCAAGTTTTCCAAATAATAATTATAATTATAAATAATAATATTTTTTTTATTAGCACGAAGGATATTTGTCAGCGGAGATACAACATCTGAGAAATTTTTACAAAATCCCAGATAATAACCAGACATTCCTAAAAGTCTCCTTAGATCATGTTTCGTTCGGGGAACAGCAAAATCCACGATAGCTTGAACCTTTAGAGCGACATGCCAAACTTGTCCTTGCCCCACCTTTTTGCCTAGGTAGGTAACAGTTGCTTTACCAAATGCACACTTAACCAAGTTAAGAGTGAGAGATAACAAGTGACCAAAAACAGTTCTCAAAATTGACAGATGTTCCACCCAGGTATTCAAATAAACAACGATGTCATCCAAATAAGCTTTACAGTTCTCAACACCAGCAAGCACTTTGTTCATCAAGCGCTGGAACGTAGCCGGAGCGTTGCGCAGTCCAAATGCCATCACTTTGTTATTAAGAAAGTCATCCGGTGTGACAAAAGCAGATATTTCAGCCGCACGCTCCGTCAAGGGAACTTGCCAATACCCCTTCAACAGGTCTAATTTTGTAAAGAAGCGCACAGATCCTACTTTATCAATGCAAACGAATCAAGTTTCGTAACGGCATTCACTTTTCTATAATCCATGAAGAATCATTGCTTTCCATCAGACATTGGAACCAGTAAACACTGAGAACTCCAGGCGCTAGAACTCAGAACTGCAAGCTTATTCTGAACTAGGTACTTCCATAACTTTACGTTTGGTAGGATTTACACGATAAGCACGTTGTTGGATGATCACCTACATCAATATCATGTTTGAGCACATGAGTACGGCTGGGAACATCTGAAAATAGACCAGAAAAAGAATTAATCAACTCCACAATGTCAGTTTTCTGAGGGTCAGATAAGTGCACCAAGTGAGCATTCAAATTCTTTAAAATATTAGAGTTGGTCAATCTGCCATCCGAAATGGTACTCTGCCGTCTCAACCCATCTTCATCAATATCACTGTCAGAAGCGACCACAATCGAAGATACAGGAGTAATGACAGAGCTTTTAAACTCCATCTCTTCCTCAAGACTCACATACAACATCAGCATGTATACATGACACACACAGGTTTTTCTGTGTTGATCAGGTGTTCGGATAACATAGTTGGTGTCATTCAGCTTCTTGTCAATGATATATGGTCCACCGAACCTTGACTGCAATGTAGCACCTTGAACAGGCAACAAAACCAAAACTTTGTCTCCCACAGGGAACAAACAAAAGACCGCATCTTCATTTAAAAGATTCTTAATTTTAGCTTGTGTATTCTGCAAAGCAGTCTGGGCCAATTTCACGGCATTATGTAATCGTTCTCGAAAATAACTCACATAGGTCAACAGATTACACTCTGTCTGGATGTCTGCTCAGATAAACAGTTCTCTTTCAGCATTCTGAGTGGACCTCTCACTGTGTGTCTGAAAACCAGCTTTGCTGGGCTGAACCCCAGCGACTTCTGAACACTCTCACGGACGGCAAACATAAGCAAAGGCAACTCCTCATCCCAATCCTTCTCAGACTCAGAGCAATATTTACTTAGCATGGACTTCAAGGTTTGATGGAACCGTTCGAAAGAGCGTAACGGTACCGCCTCCAGATAGCGAGTAGTCGTACACATAAGCGTAAGCAAGTAAACATGTCCAGTCCTAGTTCGTGGTAATGGTCCAACACAGTCCAGTATTACACAAGCAAAAAGTTCTCCCATAACATGAATTGGTTTCAAGGGTGCAGGATGGATGACTTGATTAGGTTTTCCTACGATGGCACAACTAACTGAAAAACAGTATCCCAACCTAAACAATTTGTTGTCCCAAAAATAACCAACAGACTTCTTTCTTCAGTTTGTGACGCACTGCCAACTTCCCTAAACCTGTTATTAACCCGGATTGAATGTACACATTATGTAAACACCATCTAACACGAATGATTGATTGGCACCGGTATCACGCAGCATTATCACAGGCACCAAATCTCGCTCAGCTCCACTCAGAGAAAAATCACTCCCTTACACACAAAAGGATAAAATATATAAAATGAGCTGTTCTTTCTGAACAAAACCGACACTCGTAGCCGACTTCACCTTTTTTTTTTTTTCCTTGAAGGACACGTCACAATCAAATGACCAAGTTTGTGAAAATAAAAGCATTCATGAGTTTCAACAGACTGCACGGGCTTCAATGCTTTCGAGGTCTTAACATTTTTCTCAGAAAATGGAGAAGAATTCACTTCACGACGTACAACAAACATATTTTTGTGAGTGTAAGGATGAGGCTGAAGCAGTGTTAGAATCGATGTGCGGAAGTTTTTATTAGGGAAATCCAGAACATTAACAGAAGCCTGGCAAGGAGTCAAAACTACAATAGCAATCCAACAGGCAAACAAGTCCAAGTGGTAACCCAGAAACAGAGAACGAGATAATCAACCAATGGGTCAACAACAAGGCAATAGTCAGAGAACAGGTAAACGCTCGGTAAGGCAGTGAAACTGGCAATACTTTGCAAGGCCTGTTTGGTCAAGCCATTTTTAATATGGCTACCAAACAGGAAGTAGTTGCAGAATGAACAGGTAGGTCACTGTCAGAATTCAGGTGAGCGCTCCCTCTGCTGACATGGCGTTACAGTGAGTCAGAGTAAACTCATCGGCACAAACATGAGTCTCCGCAACCGTTACAACTTTCTTTTTGTTCAAATTAACAAATTCTATCTGGTAAAGAATTTTTAAAATCTTAAATCAAAATCAATTCACGGAGTTGCTTAAAGTCTACGACTCGGCTGGAGTGGCACCACTTATCAAAAAGCACAGTATTCTCTCGAGCATATTCAACATATGTTTGATTGGCATTTTTAACATGTGAACAAAATCTTTGCTTATATGCTTCAGGCACTAGTTCATAAGAACAGCACCTTTCAATTGATCATAATCCAAACTATCATTTACGGACAGGGTGGAAAAAACCTTGAGGGCTTTCCCAGTTAACTTTCACTGTATCAAGAGGGACCACACCTCTCTCGGCGAGCGCAAAGCCGCAACTACATGCTCAAAAGCGCCAAAATACGAATCTACCTCACTATCCCTAAATGTAGGTACAAGGGTAAGGTGTCGACTAATATTAAAATCCACAGGGTTACCAGAGGCCATAAACAAAGGCACGGGGGGTGAATGATTATCTGCATTAGCTGAAGGTCTAGCAAACTGGGTCATAGATGGACTTGAAGCACGATCTGCCTGTGTCTCTAATTCACTCTGCCTAAAACGCAAAAGTTGAGTCGTATGCTCTTGACGTTTAATTTCAAGATCTATCTTTTTTAACTGGATAGCTAGTTTTAAATACTCTGAATTTATACCAGTAAGAGGGCGCAACATAGGATCAGCACCAGAAGTATTAATGTTAGCGTTGTCTATTGCAACATTAGAACTCGACTGTAAAATACCCTGCTCTAGTAGCGCATCTTCAATTATGTCTCAAACCTCACTCTTCCTAGCAGGTTTTATAATCAGCGCGTCATAGTAATCAGCGATCACATATAAATCTAACTTTCTACATGCCTCCAGGATTTTACGTGAAGGAGCCTGTGTAAATGCCTCAATACTAAACTCCATTTGTCTCAACCTACAACTTCCCCAACAATCAAGAAAAAACTGCCAATCAAAACATAACAAATAAGTGGTACTCAACAGCAAAGCCGCAAAACTTCTCGAAATTGGCATTGGACGAGCCCCCAATTATTACGCCTCGAGTCTAGGGTTCTGTAAACGAATAACTACAAAGGGTGTAATTAGTGAAGTTGGATCCCTTTTAAACTAACTCTGGCCAATGATCATTGACCAAACAACACAACTGAAAGTAAGGTTAAATTTTTTAAATGAACAAGTGAACAAAGAGCATCTCTTCAGGGTGTCCCAAGGCCAAAACAACAAACAAAACAAATACAAACAAAAAGAGGGAATAAAGTAAATAGCCTAACCGGTTAGAAAACAAAAATACATTTAACTTCCCTAACTCCCTGGTAAAAAACAAGTACAAACAAATTCAAATTAAATGGGAGGACACCCCTACGCTCTATAAAGTTAACACAAAGCTAGGTGTTAAACAGAAAGTTAACAACAGTCAACTTTTACTTTCTCCAACTTTATTACATTAAACATAGGAACAGATAACACAAAGCAAATGCTCTAACAATATCGACTGGAGGAGGGATCCAGGAGCTTCTTCACTCGAACGCGGACAGATCAGAATTGAGCTCCCTGACTAATGCTGGTGGGCTCCTTAAATAGTCCCCGCCTCATCCACCTGGCCAATGAGAGACATCCTGGGGTCCACCTATGAGAGAGAGGCAGACTAGGGAAACGCATGGAAAACAGAGTCATCGAACCATTCACAAGAAAACGAGCATCGTAACAACTTACCTTTGATAACACTCACCACTTACTTACTCTTTTAATAATCCACTGCTGCACATTGTGAGTCACAGTTTTTTTAGGCATGTGCACACAGTATAATAAGTTCGCTATAAACTATGGTGCTATGAGATACACATTGTAACTGAGATAAAACACTTAATCTCAGTGATTTCGTCTTAGTCTTCTCTGCATTGCAGGTAAATGAAAATGCTGTAAAAAAAAGTGTCAACCATTTCGCTGTGCACCACGCAAAATGTCCCAGATGTCACTCTCCAGCCAGAGGTGCTGTTTACACTAGCTGTGTTAATTGAACACCAGAACTCAATCTCCAGTAGATTAGAGTTTAATAAGGGTCTATTTTCAACTAAATTAATGCTGTTTCCTGTGTTCATTATTTGGTGTCATTAATGTTATAAAGTAACAAAGTTTGTTAATCTAATTTTTTAATTAAAGACTATTTCCTTGGATGATTTCTGTCATCTGTTCCATGAGTGCATTTAAGCATTCCAAAAGATATTGAAGCATGCAGAAACATCTTTAAAATTGGTCGCAAAAACTGCCAATGAGGATATGGGGTATTGTATGGGCAATGGTAAGGGGATAGTTTCTGTTGTAGCACTGTGTATCCTTCGGCACGGCCTAACATTTTTATGACCTGCAGCTATCCTTATTTCCATTATCTCCTTCCCATGTTCCAACCCTCTGCCTTCCCATCATCACAAGTCAATTTCTTGAGCTTTTCCCAAAACCAAGGTATGAGTGACAGGTACTGATATAAAATGCTTTCATAGACCCTTTAACAGACTTTTCAAGTTTTTAAACTAGTGGCCACATTTGTTGTTATAACCCTGTGTCTATATAAATTTATTCAGCACTGTTTTTTTAAACAATGATCAGCATTATCTGAGCTAATTACAGTTACCGAGAGCTTGTCGCTTGGAGACCTTGGAATAGAATTACCTTGAGAAGTTATTTGTCCTGCAGAATTGGTATGCTGGGGTGATTCCTGTGACTTCAACACGTCTGACAAGCTCTTATCTCTGCCTCTCGTCCACAGGTGCTCCCTGTCACCACTTTGTGATCAAAATGCGGCACAGAACCTAAGAACAGCAAGCTCTGTTAACTCAGATAAATTACAGAGACGTGCAGGTTTCTCAAAGTGCATCTTGTAAAAACTGCACTCACTTTTTTTAAGCATATGGACAATGATGGTTTTTGGTGCTTGTGAAGCATGTTTATGGAGGCTTAAAACAACGCGGAGGAGTAGAACTAAGATATAAACTTAACTTCCTTTCAAGTCATACCTCCTGGTACACATATCCACAGGCACCCAATGCTTCCAAAAGTTTTGGCTCTCATCTTTATCCAATGCACAAGTTAATCAGCTCATTAGTAGTGTGACCTACAATTTGTGTTTTAGGGCCTCCAGGAGAAGTACTGAGAAACACTGATTTGAAAGATAAAAAAAAAAAAAAAAAAAACGGAGACTACATTTATATGCATTGACACAAAAGATTTTGGGTGATTTCAGACTCTGTTAATCGTAATCATGTTTTATTAAACTATTAAAGAAATTATTCTCATCAATAATAAACACACAATCCTATATTCTATGTACGTTTGTGTATTTTCACAATTTGGTTAAAAATGAGACAAATATAAAAACATAGTAATTAGAGTTAAATATATAAATTTAAAGTCTGGAAAACAAACTTTAGCCTGTTTGTAATAATTCATAGTCTTTCTTCAGATTTTCAGTAGTGTTTACAGAAAAACATCTAGAGTATTTGATGGTTAAATTATCTGATTATCAGATATGGTCATTAAGTCTCAAAATATCAAAGTGTATGATATTTTAGAATATATATTTTTAATGTGTTAATCATCTCTTAATCATTGAGATCTGTTAATCATGTGTTCAGAAAGACTTCAGATCCTCAGATGTTTGGTCTATGTTGCCCTGTTTTTTTCTCTGTACTATTTCTCTTAAACTGTTGGTATGTCAGTTGACAAGTGTTAGATTTCAAGTGTTTTGAAGTCTGTTTTGATTTTAACAATGTTGTGTATTGCTTTATTAAATTATGTAATTTTCCATTTGTTTAAAAAATATATGCAAACTAAAACATATGCATACTTTGAACTGTTCTTATCCACAGCCTGTTTTTATTTAGTCCAGGCCACAGGCCTTGTTGGTTTTGTGAAAGTATTTTGATGAAATATGATCTATACAGCAATGTTTAAGTACTCCCATTCATTTCTCCCAGGTTTTTCTACTAAGGCTGTGTCATACTGTGAAGCATTTTTCTATTGTTCAGGAGATTAATGAGACATTAATGAAGAAATAATTTGCATATGGTTTGTGGAGGTCCTGTGAGTATTTAAGTGATGAATTTGATTGATGTTAATGGTTTCTTTTAGCTAATGGATGGCATCTTACCTTTCTGGGACCACAGACTATGCATGATTGAGGTATAATTCTAAATCAACAGTTCTCTCAAGATTTCCTTGGTGTATCTCAAACATGTGACTGATGACTACTGCTGGGACTGAACTGTATTATTCCTGGTGCTATAAATCTTCAAGGAAACTATTCACAATCTTCACAAACTTTGGTTTGTATTGCACTGTAGAGTAATAAAATAATTTTGGGAAAAAATGTATTTTTTGTTTAATATTTGTAAACAGCCCATATGCAATGACACACTGTTATACATGTTCTTGTATTACTTTCATTGATGCTCCAACCTCCTGATTTTATTATTATAAAACATTATTACTGCTACCACCTGAGATTCTCCCGCAGTTTACTCTGTTTTTAATAATTATCCACAATCTCAGAACTATTGTTATCACGACGTACCAGAGAGGAATGTCATTCAATTATTTCTGAAGAAATTAATATTTGAGTTTTCTTGTTTTGCCTCAGTGTAGTTTACGTGATAATTTAGCTTTGAACAATGTGTTCTTATTATAAAGTAATTCAGTATATGCTTTAAAATATTTAGCTGCTTTTCAGTAAGGCAATAATTTACACTTCAGCTTTTATCTGCTAAACTGGTTCAGTTGAAAAATGACTAGAGAGAAAGAGTGTTCCTGTATATATTAGAGTGCATCTAGGTTATCGCTGAGGGGGACATTTAAGAACATTGTGACATTTTGGCTGTGCAACCTGAAATTGAAAGGTAAACAGACTGGAGTAAACAAAGTTGGAGGAGGGGTATAAATATAATATAGGTTCACAAGCTCCACCACAAGCATATCTGAACTATCTTCAACCCGAAATAATAATTCCAGAAATTCAGGAGGTATGTTTCTGCTTTCTGCTAGAGTATAAGACTCTCTCTCTCTCTCTCTCTCTCTCTCTCTCTCTTTATCTATATCTATATACATACACATGCTTTGTTTTGAAACAAATTTCGAAATTCAGGACTAATTCATTTGTTTCATCCTAATGGGTTTCAGAGTTTATATTTGGTCAGAAAGCAAGACAAACAAGAAAAACACTGAGTCTATTAGGAGAATAATATTTTTTTTATTTTCAAACAACTTCAAACTAAACGTTGTAATTGTAAAAAATATTTTTATGTGATTCAGTCATTTTACACTAACAACTTTACACTTTTCACACTTTTTTATTATATCATTCCAAAGCAATCCTGGGCCTGTGAAGACTAGTTTCATGAGTGAAAAGGCTGGGATAGAAGTATGAGGTTGAGATTATGTGATTGTATGTGTGATATAGAGGCAGCGTATTTGTAGTGCATATGAAGGTAAACAGCTGAGGAACGTTCCTGAGTCTGATCATCCATGTGTGAATAATAAAGCAAATTTTAAGTCAGGAGAATTTAAAAAAATTAAAAAATACTTTTTACTCATGATTACTGACTCAAATGTTGTATGGACTGATCTTAATTGAAATGTGTAATGATTTATATGTGGTGTCAAGTATTTCCATACAAACCTTTTTACTATCACAAATCAGTTTTCTCCATTTTTTCTCCAATTCTCCGATCAGACCAGGTTTGACCGTATTTATCTTCAGTGAGGAAGTAGTAAAAGGCTGCAGTTTGATAAATCCCAGGGATGATAGAATGTCTCCTCATAAATTTCAAATAATCAAGGCCCATACATAAAATAAGTAAAAATAAATTAATTAATTTAATTAAATGTGTTGCTTGTGAAAAAGCCAAAACTTTAATTTAAAATATATATTGCATTTAAATGTTGTTACTTGGCCTTTAGATGCTTTCAGATGAAAATTATGTAATCAGTTATTCACCTTATAAAATTTTCACAATTTAAGAAAAACTTGATAGATTTATGTCCCACCATTGAAACCTAAACAATCATAACCCAATTAAAACTTTTGTTTTTATTAATTATAGAATTTTATTTGAGACTACATTTCCCAAGAGTCCACATACCTGTTCTGATTACTGCATACCTGTTACTCATCACTCAGACTATTTGAACTGCTTGTGCGTGACCACTCCTTGCAAAGTCTTGTTGCTCCAGCTATGTTTAGGAGGCTGATTTTCCTTTGTTGGTTTCCAGCTTTCCTCCTTCAGACTGTTTAAATTCCTCTCTTAGACATTGAATATAGCCATTGAAAGTGCTTTTGTTCAATCCTTGATTGGCCCATTGTTATGAATATGAGCTCGGCGCTCCCCTCCCTGGCCACCAGAGGGAGCTCACACTTATACTGACACTACACTACACACAACATTTCCCAGAAACCCACACACTGGACTGATTACACACACACACACCAGCTGGACTCCATCATCTCTGTTTGCCACACCACCTGTTGATCATTACTTGGACTATAAAAGACTGCTTCATTCACACACTCACCGCGAAGTCTTGATTAGCCGTGGTTATCATTTCTGAGCGTTATTATTCCTGTCTGTTTATACTGTTGCTGATTCTGCCTGTTTGCTCGTGTTTGATCCTGTTCTGCCTGCCCTGACCTGTGCCTGGAATAACGTTTGATGAATGATAACTGCCTGTCTTGACCTCTTGCCTGGATTATTGTGCCTGATACTGCCTGCCTGCTTTTGTGACCCCTGCCTGGATTATTGACTACGTTTATCTCTCTGTTTGCCCTGACCATCTGCCTGTACTACTACTCTTAATAAAGACAAAGCATTTGGATCCCTGCCTGTGAGTCACCCTCTGTTACACCCATACAGCTGAGGCCACTCCAAGGCCTTTCCTGTGAGGAGTGAACACATAGAAGTCTTGCTACCATCAGTCAAGTATAACAAGTTTTGTTGACCTGGAACATGAAACATTAAATCAAGTTCACAGTGCAATCAACAATATCAGAGGCAGAGCAGTAAATGTGGACATGCTGAAAAAGGATAAACTGTAACAGAAGTAGTCCAGGCAAACTCAAGTAGTAGGCAGGCAGCAAATAATCATATAATCAACAGCAGATTCAAACATGGGCAGTACAACAAAGAGAAAATACTGCTCAGAAATGTAGTCAGGTCGAAGAAGACCTTTGCAAGGAATGATGAAGAACAATAATCAAGCTCTCTTGGTAAATGTAGTCCAAACTAAACGCTTGTGTGGATTTATGTTGTGTGCTTGTGTTTGTGGAGTACTTTTATATTGTATTTATGTTTTATCTCATATTAAAAGTTTGTTTAATCTGAAGAGCTCAGAGACAGAATTGTGGAAAGGTAGAGATCTGGCCAAGGTTACAAAAAACATTCTGATGCACTTAAGGTTCCTAAGAGCACAGTGACCTCCATAATCCTTAAATGCAAGACATTTGGCACGAACAGAATTCTTCCTATAGCTGGTTGCCAAATTAAGATATCTGGGGAGAGAGCCTTGGTTAGATTTAAAGAAGAACCCAATGATCACTGTGGCTGAGCTCCAGAGATGAAGTCAGTAGATGGGAGAAAGTTGTAGAAAGTCAACTATCACTGCAGCCATCCACCAGTCAAGGCTTTATGGCAGAGTGACCCGACGGAAGCCTCAGTGCAAAACACATGAAAGCCTGCATTGATTTTGCATATATAAGTATTAAGCTAAACATAATATAATAGAAGCACCAAGCATTAACCTGAAAATTTCTCAGGTTACCGTTGTAACTATGGTTCCCTCAGAACAGGGAACGAGACTCCCCTATGGGATGCTATGGGAGAATACCTCCGGTATTACACGTGTCTGAAGCATTAATGCAACCACCACAATTAATTTGACAATGGCCCACAGCCACCTGTAACTTTACAATAGATGCAACTGCTGGCATAAAAGATGCACCTGAGCAGTATGTTATCCACTTCTTATCTGAAAGAGATGCCTGTGGAAATACCTAAAGTATTTATTTTTCTATTTCCAAGTTGAAATGTATCATCAAATAGAAAGCACTGACTCTTGCATACAGAACTTACACAAACTCAGCACCCTCATACTTCCACTCACTGCTACAAATCTATACACTTACCAGACACCTTTGATCGATCAATGAGCGACAACTTGTGGTTTCATTACAGAGTGGAAAAAGGTAAATCACAAGCACATTTTCATTCAGCACTCCTGGCTGGTGGACGACCTCCCTGCCCTCATCCGGAATGCAGATTCCTTGTCAATAGTTAGTTTAAAAGATTACTGAAAACACACCTCTTCCATGAGCACCTAACATGAAACACACAACACCTCACCAAAAAAAAAAAAAAAAAAACTCTTTTCTCTCTCCATTCCCCATGCTTGTACTACTTGTGTATAGAATGATGTTCCAAACTTTGTATTTTAAAGTTGAGACATTATATTCTCTTACACTCTATACACTCTTATACACGTTTGTATCCTCAGGACAAATCGCTTCCTCACTCCTCAAATTGTGATTGTAAATTGTAATTAAATGGAAATGCAGAGATTTGGAATGATTATAGATCAGTGACATGATGGGAGACGGTCAGATCCTTACCGCATCCATATTCTCCTGGTCAATTTGGATGACACGTCCATCGATTATGTAACCTGAGAAATGGACAGATGAAACTTACACTTCTCCAGATGTTGATGATCTCTGAGACAATGAAAGATTTGCGCCGCACTGTGGATGATGACTAATCTTTGGAGAATGTTCATGAATGCCTTGTTTATTTTAAAATCTGAAAATGGCCATCCAGGTGTCATGGTGGATAACAGCTGAATCATGTAAGCATCTAGAGTGGAGATGAAGATTTGCCACTTCAATCTCTATGATAAAAAAAAAACAGGTGATGTTGGTGAAGAACTCGCTGAAGAACTTGTGTGTTCGCTGGTGTCCTGAGGGAGTCAGGTTGCACTGGTCCCAGGCAAGATTTCTCAGCTGCCACCCTTGAGCTGGGTTGCACTGAGGAAATTGGCTGCTCTGAGGAGGTTCCTAGAGCAGTCACTCTGGATGCTCCCTGCAAAACCCCACGGCCCTGAAATGGATGTTCAAAATATAGGACAGAACATGGCCCTGGAGCAAAACCTTTAGAAAATACTAGAGCCTAGCCTCGAGAGATAGGGGTCCTCATTTTCCTGCCAGCGTTGCCACACTCGCTGAATGGTTTTGTCCAGTGGTAATGGAGAAGATTTAATCTCTGCTGATTTTGAGACCGTGAAGTACCTCCCAGCTACGAGACCGGGTTTTTCATTACCCTTATGCTCAAGCGTGCTGTACTCACTAACTTTTTTTTTAAGTGGTAGGCCCCAAGCAGGCTCTAGTTATGGAACAAGAAGTGAACTCACTGCCGGAGAAAAGGGCCATAGAGTATGTAACCCTTTTAGACAGAGTTTCCGGGCTATCAACCAGTAATTCATAGCCCAAAGAATGATAGAGACCAGTCCCCACTTACGGAGGGCGATGTAAAAAAGATCAAAGGAACAGTTTGTCACTTTAGCACTTCTTCATCCTTCACAAACAACAAGAACAACAGGAAGTTTTTGAAAAGTGGGTTTTACCCCGCAATTTCACTAAATGCAATGGACACAGCACATTTTCGAAGATATCCGTGCTCTGAACCTAATCAACAATTTGTTAATCCTTTGCTCAGTCATGGCAGTTAGCGGTCTGGCATCAAGATGTTGTTCTAACTCACTCGCCCACAGCTAAGACTATATACAAAGAAGAGGTGTTTTATCCTCGGAGGAGGACTACCTTCGGAGGTGTTGGGTGGGATACTGTGTTTTGCCCCGGCTTTACCCCCATACTAATTGACATCATCTCATTAGTAGTCAACTGCATAAAGCTAGACCAATCATTCACTGAGAAGTTCAGACTGCCGGGCCTCATGTCAACAGCTTGCAATGTTATTGTAACAGAGACAAGGGGCCTCAGATTGGTTTTAGTCTACTGTAGCACCCCTTTCCCTGGATGTACCCGCAGATGGAGGCGCAAAAATGAAGTGATGGGATACTGTAATCCAGGGGTGTCAAACTCAATTGCACAGGGGGCCAAAATCCCCAAAAAAAATTTAGGTCGCGGGCCGAACAGGATAAACATTTATTGAAAACACTAAAACTAAACTTTTAAAACTTACCTTTTTTAAATTAGATGTGAATAAAAACAGACAGAAATATTATTCTGGAATAAATCAACTTATACCTTAAATAACTTAAAAATATAAAAATATTTAAAAAATACTTAAAAAAATTAAAATATATCCTGTCTAAATTATACAAGTTAGAAATAAAGTAAACAAGTAAGTAAAGTAAAAGTTAAAAGAACAAACATTCAAATTTATTTACTCTTATGTCATTTTATATAAAACTTAAAAAGATTTATATATAAAAGATTTTGCTCTCCATAAAAATATATCCTGTCAAAATTATACAAATTCAAAATATGGACATGCTGCATAACAAAACCTGGAAATCTAAATACAATTTTTGCTTTTCAGCAATAACAAATCAAATCATTCAGTTGAATTTGCTCTTATGTCATTTGTCTTATAGTGCCGTCTTATTAAATTATTTAATTACTGCCACATTAGCTCCGCAAATGAGACACACGGGTATACCGGCAGTATGTCAGTAAACATATACCGTATTATACCGCATATAACCCATGGGTTATAGCAGATTTTACAAACTATATCACAATTTTTTTTTACACGTAATAATATTTCAATATATTTGTTACGTCTCTAAGGACGTAATGTTTTTTTTTTTTCTCTGTATTTTCTTTCTGGCGCTTGTACGATCACTCTGACAGCTGGCGCTGATATGCTGTCTGACCTGTCAATCATGCAAGAAGACGTGCTGCCATGAGGGCGGGCTCTTCTCGTCTGATGATCAACACTTGCATTTCGCGCACAAGCACTGTGTACCGAGCCTGAACAGTTATGGATAATTGACAATAACAATCGCGCGATGCGAGCGCGAAGCATCATTAGCCACTTCCTGTTTAATACAGGAAGTGTTCGGCGGGTCAGCTGGAGCGCGGGACATCTCGCGGGCCATTAATAAAATGCTCTCGCGGGCCGGACATAATTACACGCCGGGCCGGATGTGGCCCGCGGGCCTTGAGTTTGACACCTATGCTGTAATCCAACCATATAGTGTTTATTCCAAGTGTCCAAAAACAAAACAAAACAAAAACAAAACCAACGTTGCCCGACGGTATGCAAAGGAAATCCACAGTGACTGAAAATGAGTACAATGATCAAAAAAAGGGATAAGCAAACAAAAAGTTTGGCTATGCCAAAAAATTGGCCCAAACTGCCATGACATACTCACTTTACCTCCCCTCCCCTACAACTAGGAGAGGCCATCTTAAAAAGGCCACACCGCTCCGCTTTGAGCTAAACCATTTAGAAAAAGGTAACAGAGAGATTCCAAGAAAGCATTCACACAGTAACCCATAAATACATTACCATAATAATAATAATAATAATACAAAAAACACCTTAACATTTGAAACAAAACAAACTGTAATATTCATTAACACTTAACAGTTTTCTAACAAAAATTAAACCGGTCATCAAGAAGATCCCCCTCATGAGAACAATGACCCATGCCTTCTCTTGGCGGGAACAAAATGATGTCAACTCAAACTGGTTATTTACTATAAACAGGTTTATAAGTATCCAAATTTGTGCAAAATCAATAATATGCGATGTCATAATGTGAAGTGCATGCATGTTCAAAGACAATGGTAAGAGTCTCTCCCAAAACATTTATAGTCACAGCCTCATTGTGACAGTTATCTAGTCAGTCGTCTGTACACATGGCCTCTTCAGTAGTGGCACAGAACCAGAGAATTTTTCCCCAAGGGGAACCCCTTCCACACTATCAAGGTCACACGGCAATGCCTACGCACCTTAAATATGTGGAAGAAATCCTGGTTTCGGTCCTAAATGCCTGTACTGGGAGTGCCTCTCTCACGTGATTGGGGCAGTTCTGAGGGATTGTTCAGTACAAGGTCTGTGAAGTGGACACCATGTTTTCAGGCATACAAATCTGCAAGAGACAGTGATAGTCTGCTTGGCTCTTCGAGCATTTATCCCAGACCGACAACACATGGGTAGTCTCCTACATAAATTATCAGGGGGTCTACATCTGCTTTACAAGTCGGTCCTCCTCTGGACCCTAGGGAAACTCCTCCATCTTCAAGTAACTTACTTCAAAGGTCTAAAAACGTTTCTAAACAGACATCTTGTTGAGGAGATGCCAAGGCTAGGGAAATCATGCTCCACCCAGGGAAAAATTTGGGAGGTTCAGCAATTCACTTTATTCACAATTCCGCTCGAGTTCTTCATAAGGGTTTCCCTCACTTATCCAGCTCCACCTGAACTGGACGCTATAATTCAGACGTGGCTGGGACAAGGTCAGTCTCACCTATTTGCCCCACATTGGACAGAGGGTGTTTTCCGACCTAGTGTTCGTCATCGATGGAACTCCACATGAGATTCTGATCAGGAGAGATCTCCTGTTCCATAGCCCATCCTTGTTCCAAATGATGGAAATTCTGGGCTTGGCCACTGAGGGGGCCCAGCTCATGTACTCTATCATAGAGATCATTTTACACTCCAGAGGCGTGCCGAGAGGAAACTGCACGCCCAAAGTGTTAAACCTTTCACTTCTTTGTGCAATGAAAGGCAGTTTAATGCTTTTTAAAGCAGCATCCCATTTCCTCTTATGTTATGTTACCTGAGAAGTTTTCAACTTGTTATCCTGATGGATACTAATTAAATTGTAAGAGCTGCACTGGTCCAGCTTGGAGGAGATGGGAGTGCCACTTAGTTTCAGGGTGGTTGGGACCAGCGGAAGGAGATTACAATGTCTTACCATTTGTTCATTGAAGACTCTGTAGCCGATGCACAAACACAAGCTGCCAAGAAGGATGTATTTCTCGATGCAGAGATACTCAATATGTTTCTGGACAGTCTGGGATGAGATGCTTTTTTGGAACCAATGCATAAAACAGATTGTGGTGAATTCACTGTCATTGCTGCTCGGGCAGCTATGGTATGGGGAGAGAAGATTTTAGCTGTGGTGAGTCGAAATGGTACGAAAAAGTCGAAAATATACCCAATTGGCACTAAGGGGCCTAAAGTGTGCCAAAAAAAACATCCCCCGGACAATTTCACCACCACCACCACCAGCCTGCACAGTGGTAACAAGGCATGATGGATCCATGTTCTTATTTTGTTTATGCCAAATTCTGACTCTACCAGCTGAATGTCTCAACAGAAATTGAGGCTCATCAGACCAGACAATATTTGTCCAGCCTCTTTTTCCTATTTGTAGCGGAGATGAGTGTTACCCGGTGGGGTCTTCTGCTGTTGTTGCCCACCCGCCTCAAGTTTGTGAATGTTGTGGCTTCACAAGTGCTTTGCAGCATACCTCAGTTGTCACGAGTGGTTATTTCAATCAAAGTTGCTCTTCTGTCAGCTTGAATCAGTCGGCCCATTCTCCTCTGACCTTTGGCATCAACAAGGCATTTTCGCCCACAGAACTGCCATTTACGATCCCATTAACTGAGCAGATTGTGAAATACTCAGACTGGCAAATCTGGCACCAACAACCACGCCACGCTCAAAATTGCTTAAATCACCTTTCTTTCCCATGCTGACATTGAGTTTGGAGTTCAGGAGATTGTCTTGACCAGGATCACACCCCTAAATGCAGTGAAGCAACTACCATGTGATTGATTGATTAGATAATTTCATTAATGAGAAATTTAACAGGTGTTCCTAATAATTCTTAAGGCGAGTGTAGATGTTATCACATGCAGTCGCTAGGGTGTGGAATTGCACTGCATCACCAACTGAAGTTTGTGGATCTGGTGCTGAGGTTGGTTGAAGCCCTGGGAACATTCTTGAAACACACACACGCACACAATGTTATTTCCATAAATAGCTCAAACCCACTGTACATCTGCAGAGCTGAAACCCAGTAATCTGACATAATTGTCCTTTTTTTCAAGCTATCACGGTATTAAGAATGAGAAAGAAAGATACTTTTTTGTTGTTGTTTATTTATTTCTTCTCTTCTCTGACTTAATGGCAACACATTACTATGTCCATGTAATATGCATTACACATTGATATAATAATTACTAAAACAAAAATTTATAAGGAATTATAAACTCAAGTAATATTCAATTAAATGCTGTTCATAATTAATTATGTAATCAAACTGCAGAAACACCGAAATGAAAACTGTGATCTACTAATCAGTTATCCACTTCATACCCACATTTCTTGATTTTGTACATTTCTGTCTCTATCATCATCTGCCTCTTTTTCTGGATGTCAAATCTGTGCATAAAAATCCAGTAGGAATCATCTGCATAGCATTATTTCTCTGCTATGGCTCCCTATGGAGAGTTGTGCCACAGGCAGCCCCATTCCTCTGTAGTTGACAAATCATCAGAAAAATGCTGCACTGCTCTGTCTCAAATCCCTGAAATACTGTCAGCATCCTGTCATTCTGTTAGTGTGCTGTTTTTTGGTGTATTGCAGTTTTGAAAAAGGGGAGTATTGTCTTAAATTGTATGCAGGATCTGTAATTGACAACATGTATGAAAGTCCCATTTTCAGCATTTCATGTACACTTTAACATGTAGTTCAAACTAAAATATAAACTCGTTATTTTCTCAACCTCATGTTGCTCAAAGCTAAATCTTTAGTCCATTTAAAAAACAGTGTGCATTTACTGCTAAAATGTATCATACTTTGTGATCAATTTACTATGTACAGTATGATGAGGCAACATTCAATATTTTATTGATGCAAATAAATGGAGAAAAAATTATACATCAGTTAATAATCAGCTGCAGATAATCCCTCTAGCAAAACGGCAATATCCCAAGTTGGAACTCTGGTATGGATTGCTGCCATGTACACCTTCAGTTTGGAAGGGGATAAGTCCTGCAGAAAAACAATCCTGCAGAAACTCCAGCACTGAACCAACTGGCGGATAACTGAATTCCACACCATGAAGTGAACAATCTCCACTGTAATGTATACAGTTTCCGTGTGGAGGGAAATCTGGTATCAACAAGATCAATTGAGAGACCTGAAGATATGAGCTGGGCCCCCTAAAGGGCCATACACACAGGTTCCATATCTCCCTGTGTGGGTGATAGATTGTGCCCCCTTCCTAAGACAGAAGGCCCCTCCTAATAGGAATATCCAGGAGAGAGCTATTGAGGATGGACATAAGATCTGAGAAACATACTCGGGCAGACCAGAACAGTTCTCAGACCCTCAGTTCAGTTGGTGGAAGACTCTGCCCTGGACGACTCTCTCCAGAACTACAGGGAGCAGAGAAATCAGGTGACGAGCATATTGAACAAAATAAAAACCAAAGAATAACCGAAGGGGGCAGTGCTTAGTATCCTGAGACACAAACACATCCATTCCTGCTTGGCCAAAAACTCCCCAAATTAACTCCAACACATTGGGCTGAGGTTTTGCTTAAATTCTCACTTTAAGAGATGGTGAATCCTCCAGAAGCCCTGAGCTGAGTGGCCCTCTATATACTATCATCAGTCCATGAGGGACACATCTAGAACAAGTCATCTGTAAATGGCCTGAAGTCTCAGTGGAGCCAGAACTACATCCACATATTTTGTGAATATGATAGACCGAAGGATAAAATCCGATACTGGTAAGTTTGTGTGCTTTAAATCAGCTTTCCTGTAGCTCAATCAGTAGAGCATGGGTTCGACTCCAGGGAAAGCAAGAACTGATTCAATGCATTTCTTGAATGCAATGTAAGTCGTAAGGTATTTCAGAGTGCAGGGAATTTCAAAGCCTGGTGTCCAGCTTTCCTTGTTGGTGTAACGGACTCTGCCACACCCCATGCACCAGACTCCTTCACTCCGCCCACTCGTTCCACGTCACCTGAGTACTGAGCACCTGCAGTCAATCATACCCTCACTATATAACCAGCACTCACCCTGCACTCAGTGTCTGGTCTCTTCAATGCTACCTGGACTCTACCCGTGCTACCAAGCTACCTTGAACTCTCCTTCCGAGCATTCCATGAACTCTCCTCCTGAGCATTCTCCAAACCCATTCCAAGTCTTTGCCAGCCATCCATCGACAACTCTTCATTCAGTTAAGCCTGTTACCATTGTTCCATTGCCATCACTATCCTGCACCCGTTTACTGTCTTTGTGTCCTGCTGAAATAAAACCTGTTCCATCTAACGTCTGTGTTGAGTCTTCCCTGATGACAGAAGACCAGACCACCCAGCAGGCCGAAGCAGTAGCGGCTGAGCACTCGTCACCAGGTTTCATCACAGTCCCTGAGTTAACCCATGCACTCCACCTAGCACTACAACTTGGATCTTCTTCTTCATCTGCCTCCGCCAGTCCCATGGCTCGGCCAGCGCCCTACGCTGGTGGGGCGGAGGAATGCAATGGTTTCCTGCTACAATGTTCTTTGTATTTTGAACTACAGGCATGTCAGTTTGAATCGGAGCGAGCTAAAATCGCCTTCATGATTTCCCTTTTGACCGGACGAGCTCTCCAATGGGCCGAAGCGATCTGGACGGCCGATGGACCAGTTACACAGACCTTAGAGGCTTTCGTGAAGCACTTCCGGGAGGTTTTCAGCCGATTTGCGGGTTCAACCTCCTCTCAGGACCAACTGATGCGAATCCACCAAGGTAATCAACCCATTCATGAGTACACTCTCCAATTCCGTACCTTAGCCGCCTCAAGCGGCTGGAATGAAGTTGCTTTGATGGCCGCATTCCGTCAAGGTTTGAACCCGCGGATCCGTACTCACTTGGCCATCTACGATGAGTCCATCGGTCTAGAGAGTCTAATACAACGCGCCATACTGGTTTCCCAGAACCTCTCTGCCTGCATCCCAGTCTCTGAACCATTGCATTCCCCGCCTCCACCGCGGGAATATCGGCCCCCAGCACCAGAACCCATGCAAATTGACCAGTTCCGTTTGTCACCCTCAGAAAGGGAGCGGCGTATGCGTATGCACCTCTGCCTGTATTGTGGAGGTCAGGGCCATTATCGTGACACCTGCCCAGTCCGACCTCCACGCCCAGCGGTGAGTACCTTACATACAAAGCCCCCTGTCACTGCACTTTCTTACACCGATGTACTGGTAACCTCTGCTGTTATATCTGTTCCAGCTAAAGCCCTGATCGATTCCGGAGCTGCCGGAAACTTCATTTCATCCTCGCTACTCCAGAAACTCCATGCCACAAAATCACCGCTCAACCCACCATATCGAGCTCACTCCATCCTGGGAAAACCGCTGGGCCGCGGGTGCATACGCTACGCCTCTTCAGAACTCTCCCTCAGGATCGGCTGCTTGCATCAGGAGCTCATCTCCTTTCTGGTGCTGGAGGGATCCACGGCCGATATCGTCCTGGGACGCCCGTGGCTGACTGTTCACTCTCCAAGCATCTGTTGGAGGTCGGGGGAGGTGTTGAAATGGAGCCTGCAATGTTTCACTAACTGCCTCTCTCCCGTTCAGAAAACCCTGCCACGGAAAGCCAAGTCAAAGTTTCCTCCCCTGGTACCCCTCGCCTCCACATCCATTGAAAGCCCTCCCTCTGTCATAGCCACCACCATTCCTGAGCAATACCGGGCGTTCCAGGACGTCTTCAACACACAGTTGGCCACCAAACTACCACCTCACCGGCCATGGGACTGTGCGATCGACCTGCTGCCTGGGGCCTCCTTCCCAAGAGGACGTATCTACCCCCTGTCCATCCCGGAACAGCAGGCCATGGAGGAGTACGTCCAGGAGGCTCTCAAACAGGAGTATATTCGACCCTCAACATCCCCTGCCGCTGCCAGCTTCTTCTTCGTGGCCAAGAAGGATGGAGGCTTGAGGCCCTGTATTGACTATCGCCATCTCAATGCTCAAACCATCAAGTTCCGCTATCCACTTCCCCTGGTTCCAGCTGCTCTGGAACAGCTGCGGGGGGCTCGCATCTTCACAAAGCTGGACCTGCGCAGCGCGTACAACCTCATCCGTATCCGAAAAGGGGACGAGTGGAAAACAGCCTTCATCACCCCCGCGGGCCATTATGAATATCAGGTAATGCCCTTTGGACTTTCCAATGCCCCAGCTGTATTCCAGGGCTTTATGAATGAAATCCTCAGAGACTTCCTGAACCGTTTTGTCATTGTCTATATTGATGATATCCTTGTGTACTCGTCAAGCCCCGAAGAACATCCGTCCCATGTTGCGCAGGTCCTCCAAAGACTCAGAGAACATCACCTCTTCCTGAAGTTGGAGAAATGCGAGTTCCACCGCAGCCATACCCAGTTCCTCGGTTACATCATCGACCAGAGCGGCGTCAAGATGGACCAGGGGAAGGTGAGAGCAGTGCAGACCTGGCCCACACCCACCACCATTAAGGATCTGCAGAGGTTCCTTGGCTTCGCCAATTTCTATAGGAGATTCATTCGCAACTTCAGTTCCATCGCCGCTCCACTGTCTGCACTGCTTCGGAAAGGGCCCAAGTCTCTGTCCTGGACAACAGAAGCTGCCACGGCCTTCTCTACACTCAAGACAGCATTCTGCTCGGCTCCTACCCTAGTTCACCCGGACCCTGAACTCCCCTTCGTGGTAGAAGTCGACGCATCCTGCACTGGGGTAGGAGCCGTGCTCTCGCAGCGGCAGGGCGAGCCTCCTCGTCTCCATCCATGCGCCTACTTCTCCAAGAAGCTGTCCCCGGCGGAGCAAAACTACGACATCGGAAACCGTGAGTTGCTCGCCATCAAGCTAGCACTGGAGGAGTGGAGACACTGGCTGGAGGGAGCCCTGCACTCCTTCCAAGTTATCACTGACCACAAAAATCTCGAGTATCTACGCACAGCCAAACGACTCAACCCCCGCCAAGCCCGCTGGGCACTGTTCTTCACCCGGTTCAACTTTATCGTAACATATCGCCCTGGAACCAAAAACCTCAAAGCCGATGCTCTATCCCGCCAGTTCAATCCCGAGAACCCCTCCCGAGAACCCGAATCGATCCTCCCTCCAGCCATCGTGGTAAGCCCCATTCAATGGACCATCGACCAGCTCATCGCTGATGCAACTCACGGGGAACCAGCTCCGCCGGGGGTTCCAGAGGGTCGGACCTATGTGCCATCCAGTCTCCGCCTGACCCTCTTGGACCAAGCTCACACATCTCCGGGCTCTGGACACCCAGGCAGCCAGCGTACCCTCTCGCTCCTTCAAGATCGTTACTGGTGGCCCAGTATGGCTCAGGACATTTCCCGCTACGTGGAAGGATGCTCAGTCTGTGCCACAACTCGGACCCCACGATGATTGCCCGAAGGCAAACTCCTCCCACTACCCATCCCACGCCGCCCCTGGTCCCATCTGGGGGTGGACTTCATGACCGATCTGCCACCATCGGACGGTAACACCTGCGTCCTTGTGGTGGTGGATCGGTTTTCCAAGGCCTGTAAGCTCATCCCGCTGAAAGGACTGCCCACGGCTCTGGAAACGGCGGAGGCCCTTTTCCAACATGTCTTCAGACACTTCGGCCTCCCCGAAGACATTGTGTCAGACCGTGGGCCCCAGTTCATTTCCCGAGTCTGGAAGGCATTCTTTGAGCTCCTCGGCGTATCCATCAGTTTGACCTCCGGGTACCATCCTCAGAGTAACGGCCAGACTGAGCGGAAGATTCAGGAAATCGGGAGATACCTCAGAGCCTACTGTGGTCGCCATCAGGACAGCTGGAACCGCTACATTCCGTGGGCCGAGTACGCCCAAAACTCACTAAGGCAAGAATCCACACACCTCACACCCTTCCAGTGCTATCTTGGCTATCAACCCCCTCTCTTCCCTTGGACAGGTGAGCCCACGGAAGTTCCAGCTGTCCATCACTGGTTCCAGGAGAGCGAGAGGGTCTGGGACTCAGCTCACGTCCATCTCCAGCGGGCAGTCCGTAGACAGAAGCTTCAGGCGGACCGAAGGAGAGGACCCACTCCTCAATATCAACCGGGTCAACTGGTCTGGCTCTCCACCCGGGATATGCGTCTACGGCTGCCCTGCCGAAAGCTGAGTCCCCGCTATGCAGGTCCATTCAAGATCCTGAGGCAGATAAATGAAGTTACCTACCGTCTCCAGCTCCCTCCACAGTATCGCATCTCACCATCTTTTCATGTCTCACTGTTGAAACCCTTCACTGAACCCCTTGTGTCTCCTCCCACAGAGTCTGGTGCTGAAGCCGTACCACCGCCTCCCCTGGATCCGGAGGAACATCTACCGGGTGCACAAGATCTTGGATTCCCGACGGCGAGGCGGCTTACTTCAGTACCTGGTCGATTGGGAGGGATACGGCCCCGAGGAGCGGTGCTGGGTAACCCGGGACGACATTCTGGACCTGTTCCTTCTCCAGGACTTTCACAACGCTCATCCCGACCGACCAGCGCCTCGGGGCCGAGGCCGTCCTCGTCGTCGCCCGCTGCGGTCCTCCGGAGCTGCCCGTGGGGAGGGGGGTACTGTAACGGACTCTGCCACACCCCATGCACCAGACTCCTTCACTCCGCCCACTCGTTCCACGTCACCTGAGTACTGAGCACCTGCAGTCAATCATATCCTCACTATATAACCAGCACTCACCCTGCACTCAGTGTCTGGTCTCTTCAATGCTACCTGGACTCTACCCGTGCTACCAAGCTACCTTGAACTCTCCTTCCGAGCATTCCATGAACTCTCCTCCTGAGCATTCTCCAAACCCATTCCAAGTCTTTGCCAGCCATCCATCGACAACTCTTCATTCAGTTAAGCCTGTTACCATTGTTCCATTGCCATCACTATCCTGCACCCGTTTACAGTCTTTGTGTCCTGCTGAAATAAAACCTGTTCCATCTAACGTCTGTGTTGAGTCTTCCCTGATGACAGTTGGTAAGCGCCAGAGTGTGTTTTTTGTTTTGTTTTTTTGTTTTACTACCTTTGTGTTTGCTAAACTTTTTTTTATAGAAGTCTGTTTCTGAGTGCCTTTACAGATTCTTTTAGGATTGTCATATTGAAAAAAGAACATTTTAATAAATAGATTTTTTAATAGATTTGTAACTTTTATACTAAGTATTCACGTTTCCTGGTCATTTTGTGAGGAAATTGAACTTGTCTTTTGGTTTTCTAAGAGTCTCTACCTTCAGAATTAGTAGAAAAATGTATCTCTGTGTTTTCAAATATCAGTTTTACAAAGACTTCACTAATTGCAGTGGATGTTTTGCAGATGTTAATAAATGTGTAAAAGTAGAAACCAGAGGAGTTCACCATGTTTTGAACATGTTCTTATTTCCAAAGTCTCAAAATGTAACCAACCAACCAAAAGTCAAACAAGGACTTTCCATGACACATTAACTATTCATACCGATTTGCATGGCAGCGCTGCCCATGAATGCCAGGATGCAGTCTGTGTTCAATGCTAATGAACGCCTGCAATGTGGGGATAAGAGGGGATGTTGTTCTCTTTGAGAAGGGGCCAGAGCTAATATGGATGACTCATTTTGTAATGTAGAACAAGATCAATTCGAAATCTGGCATGGAAGAGTATGCATAGAAAACCTGTACAATGTAAATCCAAAGCCCCCCTCTGAAGAATTAAAGAAAAGCAAGCATTTATGTTTCGTCAGTAATGGCATTAAACTTTCAAACAGGAGGCTGATATATTGTATATCAACAGCTGGGTTCAGTATCCAGTTTTCTTTATTGCCGTTACTAGATTGTTTTGTACAGTTTTAAAAACAATGTTTACAAATTGTGTGTTTCGTACAGAAATATGTTAATTGGCAATGCATGTTGATACATCAATATTAACCATCATATCACAATCCTGTAGTCACTGAGTTTTATTCATATATTTTTGTGAATTGCTAAACATCGTTTTTCACAATGGTAGTATACATTTGCAGAGTTGCCATGATATAAAAATAAGTGAAGATTATGTAATGAGTGCTGCTTCTGGGAAAAGATGTACTCTGTAGTCTGCGGTGAGATCTAGCTTCACATAACCCTTTTTTCCTTGGTGAGCAATAATCCAAATAGTCGTAATTTGTTTGCAGGTCTACTTCAGTGCTAACTCTGTTTACTTTTGAGGTTTTGCAAATGTTTTTGCAAACATTATCTTTGACTGGTGTGAAATTGAAGGTATGTCAGTGACGATGACAACTGAAAGATTAATTCCTCTTTTCCTGCAGTGTGGCAGTCCTGCAGAATCGGCACTTGTACAGTACAGACAGCTCTACACCTACGCTTCATCTCGAATCCCAATATGGTAAATAAGTTGAATATGTCTCACTTATTGGAGTTGAAATCAACTTTCTGGCTTTAACCCTTTTAAATGCAGAAAACACTGACAGCCACAGATTGTTGTTCTGATGACCATTAGTGACTTATAGGGCTGACTGCCTGTGTTTCCTCTTTCATGATCTCTATTAGTACTCAGAGATTATTCCATCTTCTGATGACAAACTTATATTACACTTTTATTACCAGGTCAGTTCTCTACACAAGAAACACAGATACATGTTTCAAACATATGAAACATGAAGCTATTAAACTCAAGAATGACATTGTCAGTGATTTTCATTAAAAGGATTATCTGAGAAAAAGTTTTGTTTTGTTTTCCAGAAAGACGATTCATAATGGGTGGATACATGTATATTGGGCTAAAGCAGTGTGAATGGGAAGGCCATAATGGAGAATAAGGACTAATGGCCTCAAAATGAACAAAATAATGAAATGGCGGTCTCATGGCAGAGCAATGAAAGGTTCTTTGAGTGAGAACAAAAGAAACACAAGGACAGGAAGCAATCCTTTTTTTCTTTTCTTTTTTTTGCTTTCTCTGAAAAACAGACATCTTAGAAAATGTTTATAATATGATCAGATAAGCTCCTTCAGTTTGATGTAGTATGAGCATACTTGTGGCTAAAGTTTCATTGTGTTTCTTAATAGCTACACCACATATTTTTTGTACATAAAAACAACATTCTAATAGGTAGAGTTTATATGTCGTCATATTAATGACAGTCTGACAAAAAAATTAAATGTTGTTCCAGGATTAACAAAATATGCCTGATTTGACAAGAGCATGGTGACTGTGTCGGAACATGTGATTGGTTATGTATATGTGATCATCATATGTTTCAGGCCTTTCAACTTCACACATCTTCCGGGTGACCCAGCTGGGGCTTATCGGACCCCAGATTTTGTCCAGCTGACTGGCTACCTAGCATTCCATGGCTCCACTCTTTTTAGCCATAACCTCCTTGAGACCTTCTCTGCTGTGCTGCTTCAATGGTATTAAGGACGGCTATCCTCTGTCAATCTCCCTCAATGCCCAACTGTTTTTAAGTTCTGGGTAATGAACATCCTTGCAAATACTCTAAATTCAGCCTGCACTGGGACACACCTCATTACATCCTGTCTACTTACAACTGATGACCTGTCCAGCATACTTGCTTACTCCCTAAAGCATCTTCCAAACAATTTTCCCAAAGGACCGTCAGATCCAGCAGCATAGCTTGTTTAGTGTATCCGACCACAAGTGCAATATCTGGTCATAGGGCGGTGATTACAATATGGCTATAAAATGGCCAATCACTTCCATGGATGGAACAAAGTAGGCATGTTGGTGACTCTGCCATCTTGCCTACTGCCTGTGGAGAGTGTTTTTCTCAAAGTGTTTGAATAAACCTGGTCTCACACACTCTCTGGATTTGAGTCCTGTTCACTGTACCGTTGCAGTTGTACAATTTTATGTGGTGTGGTTCAGCCTTCCTGAGCTCTGCACAAGTTATTTTTCACCCAATGGTATTTTCAAATCTTGTTGTTCCACGCTTTTCATTCCCACTGCTCTGCAGGTTCTTATGTACTCCACACACTGTTTTCCCCTCTTCCCAGACAAGGCTGTTCCTTTCCTGGACTGATGTTAATTTTCAGCACCGGAAAGGATTCTGGAGCCATAGGATTCTAGAGAGAATGGTGTGCTCCGCCCATTCAGAAATATCTTGTTGGCAGAAACTACTAAACACCACTTCCCTTTGCCAGCAAAGTCCAAAGCAAACCAACCAGAAGAAGTGTATTGAAACATATGACTTAATGAATGTGTAAAGAAAATCATTATAGTCGCAAAGACAGATTTTCACAAGTTGCATCATGTAAACAAGTGTTTTGTGTGCTGTTTCAACTCTGACAGAATTTGCATAACCTGCATTAAGGAACAGCTCATTTTTTTGTTATTCCATTCTGAATTCTACTTGAAACTGTACCAACGTATCTGTCATTTAACACTCACAATCCAGTGTGAAGAACAAAATGAAACTGAAGCCAAACAAAGTATGCGCTTAAGAGTTAAATGTTAATGAGGGACAGGTGAAACCAATGAAAAAGTGTAAAATGATAAAACTGGGTCAATGGTGAACATGCAAACAAAACTCAATTTAAAAAAGCAACAATCCTTATCCTTTTAATTTTAGAAGTTAAACTGTGTCTGTCCTATTGTTTTATACACTTAACTGAACAAAGTAAAAGCCCAAAATCCAAGCGTCCCTTTATTTCCTGAATTAATGCAAATTGTATTAATTCTCTCACCCAAGTATATATTTGTATCATACTAAATTTCTTTAGTAAAAAAAAATTAGCAAAAAACTTTAGCAAAAAACTGACAAAAAGAAAGGAAATGCTGACAGATACTGTCAATCTTTATTTCAGCTTTTGCCCAAACTTGAAAACGGCATGCAGATCTTGAAGTAGGCAAGGACAACTCAATGTGACTCTACTTAGTTTTATTTGCAGAGGTATTGATAGTAGTTGCAATAGAAAGTAGCAATGTAAGCCATGCAAGTAGGTGTTTCACAAGTTGCAGTAGGTTGAAAACCTTTGAAAAGGTAAATCAAACAAAGCATTTGACATAGATTAATACAAATACAGATTATTTACATAACATGATACACCATCATCAGCAACATACTTCAAATACTTTAAATCACATCAAACAAATTATAATGTTGACTTCAAAGTACAATTTTCAAACTCAAATAAATAATCGCTCACCACAAATCACATAAAGCTTAGCATCAATCAGTATTACAATCAACAAGAAAACTAAATTTATAGAACATTTTATATCGTTTTAAAGTTGCAAGTTTAGACATATTACTTAAAGTAAACAAGCTCCATACCAGTTACATCTTCAAACTTGCATTTCAGCTGAATGTAAAAGGTCTTTGTTTCTGAAGAAGCCTTCAAACATTTCCACCTCAACCCCAACTCCAATCTAAGCCTATAGGAAGCACTGGAAGAACGATAAAGATATCTAGAGCAAAGTGGATTATTCCATAAATCTTGCCCTGTGAGGATTATACAGAGAAGTGCTGACAACTTTATTTGGATTGCAAAAAATAAAATAAAAAATAAAGCCTGTTTTTATTTAGAGAGCACACAATATCAATGTATTGTCCAAATAAGACTGGACCTATCTAATATATAGTATTAACAGGCAGAACATTGTATGAATACAAATCAGCTGACAAGTGGACTGAATATGTTTGTGTGCATTGTAAATGTCAATGCTATTCCATATGGAATGAGACTGCACAGTCTTTAGGAAAAGTTTTCAAAAATGTTGTTTAAAATGTATCATACTACTTGGTCACCATATGTTTCTTCTCAATTGAAATAAAGAAGTCAATGAAGTTGAGCGTCAAATCCAGAGAGAGAGAAAAATAAAAGAGTGGAGGAGACATGATTAAACGATAGTATTTCGTGCTTTAAGCACCAAAGTAAATCAAACTTTTCTAACCCTCTTATAACCCTGTTATTTCTAAAGGGTTCAATAGTGGCTAAAGGGTTCAATAGGCAAGCCAATGGGCCACAGTGAGAATATGATGGGTTTGTATTTTTCTGTGACGGTTTTTGTAATCACCTGCCACTCACTACACTAGTAAATGCTACAGGACATTCACTGTGGGTTTAGACTTGCCATAAATTGTCCTTAGAAATTACTCATTGTCCGCTATGCTTCTCCCACACTCATCCAACTCCTCTTGGACTGGACTCTATGGTTTACTCTGGAGAGTTCTGGAGAGAGCTCACCGGGACAAGGTTCGTCTCACTTTAATTGCCCCACGCTGGCTGGGCAGAGGGTGGTTTCTGTATCTAGTATCTCTCCTCAATATAATTCCCTGGGAGAACTTTGGGAACTGTGGCCTTAGTCTCTGAGTGGGCTCAGCTCAAATACTCCTGTCTCTCATCTGAGGTTGTTGAGGCTATCATCCACTCAAGAGCTCACCCCACAAGGAAACCTTCCTCAGGAGCTTGATTTGGAAGTAAGCCAGTAGTGGTACCAAAGTCAACCATTGCACGCTATAAAAAAAGAGCACTCTGGCAAGCTGAGATATTCGCAATAAAGGAGATTTTTCTCATAAACGTGCAGATGTCCCTTATAAAGGGCCTAGTGTTTTTCACAATCTCCACACCGAGGTGTCATGATCGTGAGTAAAAAAAATAAAGATAAAAATAAATTTAAAAATTTCTTGCGAAATTGAGAAGCTTACCCCCCATATACTCAGGTCTTAGTTGTATAACTGGCAGCATGTGATACTTCTGCCGAATATTCTCTGTGGGTCCTGTTCACAAACAAGAAGGCTTCATTGGGTCTCGCCCACTCAGATTTATGGGGTTCTATCCACAGTGGTTGCCAAACAGGCTCTCCATATGGAACAGAAAGTAAAAATATTCTGGGGTTAGTGGCCATAGTTTATGCACCCCTCCTTGGCATAGTCAGACTTCTAAAAGCTGTTACTTCACTGTTGTATTCAAGGATGGCTTAGAGCTTACATCTGCCAAATGCCTCTGTTTGCAGTATAGGCTCGAAGGTCAGGCCAATCGTCAAAGATCAGGATTGATCTGCGGGTTTGATTGATCTCAGGATTGATCATACATCCAGGAAGTCCTTGAGGTCCGCCTTTGGGGAGAGGCACACCAATATTGGGTTCTTCCATTAGGTCTAGCTATCTCCTCATCTTTCATATCTGGGCCTAGTGTCCCTCTGCAACTGCTTTCCTCTGCAAATTCTGATCAGGAGGTACATGGAGATCGGGGCTTGGCCCCTGAGGGGGCCCAGCTCATAACTTGGTTTTCTCAACTGATGTTGTTGAGGCCATTATCCACTCCAGAGCTCCCACCATGCAGGGAGCAGACATACTGTCGAGGAAGGTGCCGAGGCTTGTGAAATGGTACTTCACCCCAGGTGGATGAACATTATGTTTAACCAAGCGGGTAGATGTGTCTGTGTCTCAAGAGACGTCTCTCTGTCCACTCTGTTTCTCTATCACATCCAGCTCATCTAGGGCTGGATGCTTTGGCTCAGACTTGACACCTGGCGGAGTTTTGGTTCCTTGCCGCTGTCGCCTATGGCTTGCTCAGTTGGGGAAACTTAACACTTAAAATTCATCAATTGTATTGATTCACCTGCTCTTTTGGGGCTTCTGTTCAGCCAAACAGACTTTGTTTATATTGTTTTTCCTGTAAAGCTGCTTTGAAACAATCTACATTGTAAAAAGCGCTATATAAATAAAGGTGACTTGACTTGACTTGACTTGATAAAAAATAATTCCCCGATCGCACTGCTCCCAGGGATTCTAGAGAGAGTTTGCCGGGGCAAGCTTGATTGCTCCACAGTACTGGGAAGAGGATGTCTCCAGATCTAGTGTTCCTCCTTGATGACTCTCTTCTGCAGATTTCGATCAGAAGGAACATGTTGTCCCAGAAAGTGGGCACAATTGGCCCTGCCTGGAACTATGGAGATTGTGACTTGGTCTCTGTGGGACCCCAGCTCCTAAGTCTGGTTTCTCAATCAAGATTGTTGAGAGCATTCTCCACTCCAGAACTCCAGCCATGAGGAGATTATGTCTTAAGCAAGAGCCGACCTTGAAACAGCAATTCATGCATTCATCAGTTCGAGGATCGACTACTGTAATGCCCTCTACACTGGACTAAATACATCACTCATCAGTCGCCTTCAACTGGTGCAAAACGCTGCCGCACGTCTACTCTCAAACACATCAAAGAGATCTCACATTACCCCTGTCCTCCGCTCGCTTCACTGGCTCCCAGTGCAGTTTAGGGTGGAGTATAAAGTCCTGTTGTTTGTGTTCAAGGCCATTCATGGCTTCAAGTTCAAGTTCAAGTTTTATTTGTCACATACAAATCATACACAGTACAACATGTAGTGAAATGCTTTGACGCCTGACCAAGAGTTCGTTTTAAGGGAGGGGAAGGGAGAGCGATGGAGAGATTGTACAGAGGGAGGGAGAAATGTACAGGTTGCAGGATAATCAGTGTATACATAGTGTCGTAGATACAATATACAATTATGTACATTTATGTACAGTGTTTATAAATAGTGGAAGAATGTATATAAATAAATGCAGTATGTTCAATATATATGTATATATATATATATATGTGCAAAAAAGAAATAAAGTGCATGAGTGTGAAGGTGCAAAAGTGCATGACTGTGCACCATGGAAAAGAAGAGAAATAGAAATGTTGAGTCCAATTGTATGTGTGTGTGTATTTGTGTTATCCCGGAAAGTTCTGGTTGAGGGTCCGTATAGCTTGTGGAAAGAAGCTCCTCCTCATTCTCTCTGTGTTCGCCCTCAGGGAGCGAAAACGCTTCCCTGACCGTAGCAGAGAGAACAGACCATTATTGGGGTGGTTGATGTCTTTCCTGATCTTCCTGGCCCTGTTCAAGCAGCGTTTGCTGTAGATGGAGTGCAGGTCAGGAAGTTCAGTGCGGATGGAGCGCTCAGCTGACCGTACCACCCTCTGCAGAGCTCGTCTGTCTTGCTGAGTGCTGTTCCCAAACCAGGCTGTGATGCTGCCTGTCAGGATGCTCTCAACGGTGCAGGTGTAGAAGGTCCTGAGCACCTGAGAGGGCAGTTTAAAGTCCTTTAGGCGTCTGAGGTGGAAAAGACGCTGCCGGGCCTTCATGACTGTGTGGTGGATGTGACGTGACCACGACAAATCCTGGGCGATGTGAACACCAAGATACCGGAAACTGTCAACTCTCTCCACTGGGGTCCCGTTGATCGTGATGGGTTGGTAGTTCCTCCTCTCCTGCTTTGTACTGAAGTCCACTATCATCTCCTTTGTCTTGCTGACGTTCAGGAGGAGATTATTTTCCTGGCACCACAGCTCCAGGAGTTTGGTCTCCTTAAGGTAGGCCGTCTCGTCGTTGTTTGAGATCAGGCCCACCACAACCGTGTCGTCAGCAAACTTGACAATGGTGGTGGAGTTGGAAGTGGCCAAGCAGTCATGTGTGTACAGTGAGTACAGCAGGGGACTCAGAACGCAACCTTGGGGGGCTCCAGTGCTGAGAGTGAGGGTAGATGAGACATGTTTGCCCATCCGTACTGCTTGTGGTCTGTCCGTGAGGAAATCGGAGATCCAGCGACAAAGCGATGTGCTGAGTCCCAGGATCTCCATCTTGGAGGTGAGTATGGAGGGAATTATTGTGTTGAAAGCTGAACTGTAGTCCACAAACAACAACCTAACATAATTCCCTTTGCGGTTGTCCAGATGGTCCAGAGCCGTGTGGTGGAGATATGCGATCGCATCCTCAGTGGAGCGGTTAGGGCGATACGCAAACTGTAGCGGGTCCATTTTGTCCGGTAGTGAAGATGTGATGAAGTCTCGTACTAGTCTTTCGAAGCACTTCATCACGGTGGAGGTTAGGGCTACTGGACGGTAGTCATTAAGACAGGCAGGCTGGGGTTTCTTTGGGACAGGAACAATGATGGACTTCTTGAAGCATGATGGGATAACAGACATCTCCAATGAGAGGTTGAAAATCTCAGTAAATACCGGGGCCAGCTGGTCAGCGCAGGTTCTCAGGATCTGACCTGTGATGCCGTCCGGCCCTGCAGCTTTCCTGATATTTACATTCTTGAAGGCTGTTCTCACGTCATGCTCAGAGATAATGAACGCGACGTCTGCATCAGCACTCTCCATTGTCATGCAGCCGACGGCACTGTTAGAGCCATCAGCGCCGATAGCACTGTTGACACCTTCAGCGCCGCTAACTGCAGCCTCGAAGCGAGCATAAAAGGTGTTTAGCTCGTGTGCTAATGAAGCGTCAGCGTTCATTTTCCGTGATGGTGGCATTTTATAGTCCGTCATTGTTCTAAGTCCCTGCCATGTGCTTCTTGAGCTCTGATGGAAGAGAGACTCAAGTTTAGCACTATAACGACGCTTTGCCCCTTTCACGGCTTTGCGAACGTTGTAGGCGGCAGCTTTGTAATCCTGCATGTTACCGGTGGCAAGTCCCACGTTATAGGCGGCAGAGCGAGATTTTAGAGCCTCGCGGATGGTTTTATCCACCCACGGTTTCTGGTTGGGAAAAGTCCTGATAACAGTTTTCTCTACTGTATCATCCACAATTTTCCCAATGAATCCCAGAACTACCTCTGTAAACTCGCTGATGTCATCCGAGCTGTGCCTAAACATGTCCCAGTCTGCATCCCCCAGAGCGTCCTGAAGCACGCCCGCCGTTTGGTCCGTCCATCGCGCGGCCTCTCTCTGTACAGGCGCTTCCTGTTTCAGCCTCTGTTTGTATTTTGGCATCAGGAAGATGGCCGCGTGATCAGACTTTCCGAACGCTGGGCGCGATTGCGCTTTGTAACTGTCTTTGATGAGTGTGTAGCAGTGATCTAGTGTCCTTTCGCCTCTGGTGGGGCACGTGATATGTTGTTGGAAGTTCGGCGCTGCCCGTTTAAGATTCGCGCTGTTAAAATCCCCCACAACAATAAGCACAGCGTCCCGGTGTTGTGTTTGGTAGAGGGTGAGTTCCTCGTGCAGATCACACAAAGCGCTGTCTGTGTCCGCCTGTGGTGGAATGTAAACAGCGCTGATTATGACCGAGCTGAATTCCCGAGGAAGATAAAAGGGTCGACACTTTAAAGTCAGTAGTTCCAGATTCGGTGTGCACGAGCGTGAAAGTGGTAAAATACTAGTGCTGCTGCACCAGGATTTATTTACCAACAGACACACACCCCCTCCTCTTGTTTTTCCCGACTCTATGGTTCTGTCCATGCGGTGAATCGAGAAGAACTCGGCCGGCTGGATGGCGTGGTCCGGTACCGCTGGGTTCAGCCACGTTTCGGTGAAACAAAGGAGGTTGCAGTCCCGAATATCACGCTGGAACTTGACCCTGGCCCTGAGGTCGTCAAGATTGTTTTCCAGAGACTGGACATTGGCGAGCAGGATGCTAGGTAGGGGAGCGCGGTGTGCGCGAGCCCTTAGCCTGTTCCTGACACCGGCTCGTTTTCCTCGAGGCCGCTTGTTGCGTCTCCCGTTGTTCCTCAGGATTCCGCTCGGCACGCTTGGATCCAGCGTTAACAACGGCGTTTGGTAAGTAGTTTTTTTAATCGACATAAGAGTCGCTCTGCTGTACTTAATGTACTCCATGGTGAAGAGGAGAGTGCAGGAAAAAGTATAATTAAGCAAAAATAAACGAACTATGTTTGGAGCAGACGCGACGGCAGCCTGTTAACACGGCGCCATCTTAGTTTTCCTACTGGCTTGGCCCCAGTATACCTCACTGACTTAGTAAAAGTCTATCAGCCAGCCAGAACTCTCCGCTCCTCTGATCACATTTCTCTGGTGATTCCATCATACAGATATAAAAAGTTTGGAGGCCGGTCATTTAGTGTTCAGGGACCAAAGTTGTGGAATGCACTCCCTGTGCACCTCAGAAGCATCACGGTGCTGAGTGTTTTCAAAGCACACCTGAAAACCCACTTTTTTAATCAAATTTTTAACACATAGCATTGGACTTGATTCTGGTTTCATTTCTTTAACTTGTTTTCTTTATGTTGTCGTTTGATGTTTGTTTTTGTTCTTTTGGAAAGCGCCTTGTGCACCTTTTGGCTGTTTTAAGGCGCTATACAAATAAAATTTGATTGATTGATTGATTGATTAAAGTAAGCTTAAAGATGTATGTGGCAGCCTTTATTGCTCTCCACATACCTTTGGGAGGAATGTTTGGGAAAGAAATCCACTGGTATCTTGTTTGTCTCCTGGCACACTGATGCCCAGGAACTATTCTGCTTACCCTTCAGGCATTGGACACTTACATTCACAATGTGTAAAACATTTGGCAAGCACAACAACTGTTTGTATGTTTGGGCCACCTAAACTAAGAAGGGGGTCCCTGGTGTCCTAGCAAAGACTGAGAGAATGGTTAGTCAAGGCTATATCACTAGCTTATGAGTCAGCCAGTTTGACCACACCCTTGGAAAATCCAAGCCCTCTCTAGTAGGAGTATAGTTAGAATGTAGGCCCTTCTGTCTGGAGTGTCTTTCATATGTTTGATATGGCAGGCTGGTCCTTTCCACACAATTATTTAGGCTCTGCAACTTAGACCTATACTTCATACCTGCGGCTAAGATGTCTTCGTCCGATGGTGATCAAATCTTACACACACTTGTTGCTATGGCAGTGTTGGTATAGTGTTCCCATAGTGCATGACGCAGATTGGTTTCCCTTGAAAGGGAACGTCTCGGTTACGTTTTGTAGCCTTAGTTCCCCGAAGAGGGAACAAGCCTGCATTGCTGGATCTCTCCCACGTGCCTTCCAGAAAAGTCTACTTCAGACAATTCAAAACTGCCTATTCGTTGGCATAGACTTATAGATACTTCGTTCATAACATCACCCACCTCTTACATCATTTCACAATCTTCAGCGAAGGTTACATATGTAAATTTGACGTTCTAATTAGGTTGTTGCATCCTCCAGCACTTTGTAAAGAAGTGCCTCCTTGCAACAAGTCTGTGACGTGGCAGTCTGGTCCTCTCACCAATCAATCAATCAATCAATCAATCATATTTATTTATATAGCGCCTTACAACAGCCAAAAGGTGCACAAGGCGCTTTCCATCATCAAAAATCAAATGAAAACATAAAGCAAACAAAGTAAAGACATGAGATCAGAATCAAGTCCAATGCTCTGTGTTAAAAACTTGATTAAAAAAGTGGGTTTTCAGGTGTGCTTTGAAAACACTCAGCACCGTGATGCTTCGGAGGTGCACAGGGAGTGCATTCCACAACTTTGGTCCCTGAACACTGACCGGCCTCCAAACTTTTTATATCTGTATGTTGGAGTCACCAGAGAAATGTGATCAGAGGAGCGGAGTGTTCTGGCTGGTTGATAGGTTGATTTTTTTTTTATTTTTATTAAACATCATACACCACACATTGTCAATTTTTTTAGTTTTGATTTTCATACTACTGTGGGATCACATATCTTTGAGTCAGCATCCCAAGTATAAGTCTGAGACATCTTCAATATTTGTGCGCATGTACTACACAGCCTTGAGGGTCCCAGACACTTCACAGTATACCCCCATTGATACTTTTGTCCCCATAGTGTATGAGTATGCAGCATTAAGAGTATCTTTTGAAAGGGACTGTTACCTGAAAAAAAGGCAAATGAGATGATGCGCCTCAATTCTGCACCTCAATGCTGCACTGGGGACGTCTCAAGATCTTTTTTCAAATAAAGTTATAACCTAAAGTGTCCCATAATTTTATAGCCTCTCATACATTCCAATTTTGTCATCGCCAGAAGATAAGCAAAGTTCTTGCCACACATGCTTCACAACCAGTCGAACAAAGAATGTTCCCGTAACATATGAGTAACTTTGATGAGAAAGATTTGACTTTCATATGCAAAATTAATGGGAGGAAAATATTGAAATAAATAATGCAAGGTGATGTAGCAAGGTTTGCACAAGTATTTATATTTGGAATTTTTTTAACTTGCAAAAAAGCACATCTTAAACCACATGTTGATTCTGCCTAGATTTCTGCCTATTCTGTTTTGAGTTTTCCATTAAGCTATCACTTCTTACATTTAAATGCACCCTTTTATTTTATTTAGTTTCAACCTGTGTTTGATATTTTTGACTGAAAAGCTATTGCTGTTATTTTTTTCTCTTTATGCTGTCACAAACAGTACTATATTATTAATAGTACTATATTGTTAAATTACACAACTGTACATAATAAAATGGAAAGAAAATCCTGTTAATTTTCTTTCCTGGGTTATTTTATATTGTGTTTCCTTTCAGTTTCCCTTTTTTTTACAATTCTGGAATTCAGGAAGGAATTAAAAGTAGACATCATGCTGTGCATAAACAGCTGTTTATCAAGTGAAAAACATTAAGGCACAAAACCACAAAACTTGGAAGTCCTGTGAATGAGATATCCTCCGAAAACATCTTTAACTACATGTCTATATATGTTTACAGTAAAAAGAAAAACAAGTATGTGGAATGAAAACGTCTCGGGTTACGTATGTAACCCTGGTTCCCTGAAGGGGAACGAGACGCTGCGTCAAAAACGTTAGGGGAAATACCTTGACGTCAGTCACGTGAAGAATGTATACAACCAATGAGAGAATTACGCGTGTGAATGCGAGTCGCGGGTCAGTGACGTCATGAACAGAGCATAAAAGCGCACCGGAACCCGGAAGTGACAGCTTTGAGTGTCTTCAGCGTGCAGTGTGTAGCTGAGAGATTGTGCTTCCGAGGATACAAACCACTTTCTAGTCTCTGGATTTCGTGTGTTTGTTCAATGGCGGAGCAGACATTTATACACGCTCCTAGTAGAGTGGGCCCGGACCCTCAGGGAAGAGGCCTGTCCGGCCGACTCATAAGCCAAACAGATAGCCTCGACTATCCAACGGCTTAGTGTTTGCTTGGAAGCTGGAGCCCCCTTATGGGCCCCGAAGCAAACGAACAGTTGGTTTGACTTACGCCAGGTGGCAGTCCTGAGAACGTAAGCGTCCAGCACTCGTAATGGACAGACCTTGTTCTTTCGCTCCTGTTCATGATCGTCGAAGGGGGGAGGACAGAAGGCCTGTAGCATGATAGACCGAGCCACGTTCGTGAGAACCTTGGGAACATAGCCTGGCCTCGGGTGAAGAAAAACCTTCGTCATTCCGGGCGCAAACTCGAGGCATGTAGGAACCACCGAGAGGGCTTGAGGTTCCCCAACCCTCTTAAGTGAGGTGATAGGAATAGGAAAGCTATTAATAGGTTTAATAGGAAGCTCCTCTAATGGTTCAAAGGGTGCCTGGGACAAGCCTTGGAGTACCATGGACAAGTCCCAGGCAGGAACCCTGGTCTGTGCCACAGGCCTCAGCCTTAGAGTGCCACGAAGGAAACGAGAGACTAGGGGGTCCCTGGCCAAGGACACCCCACCCAGAGGTGCGTGGCAAGCCGCTATGGCAGCCACATAAACCTTTAAGGTAGAGGGGGACAACCCTGCCGCAAATCTTTCCTGCAGGAACTCCAGCACTTTGCCAACCTGACAGGTTACTGGGTTCACCTGCCTTTTACTACACCAGGCAGTGAAGAGTCTCCACTTCAAGGCGTAGAGTTTCCTCGTGGAGGGAGCTCTGGAATGGAGAATGGTATCTACAACCTCGGCTGAGAGACCAGAGTCGAAGAGCTGGGTCCCCTCAGGGGCCAGACCTTCAACTTCAGCAATTCTGGACGGGGGTGAAATACACAACCCTCCGCCTGGGACAGAAGGTCCCTCCTGACCGGAATCTCCCAGGGGACTCCGTCTAAGAGAGATATCAGGTCCGAAAACCAAATCCTGCTGGGCCAACAGGGGGCCACCAGCGTGAGACTGACCCTGTCCCGACGAACTTTGGCCAGAACTCCCGGGAGCAGAACAATCGGGGGAAAAGTGTACAAGTGCAGCCTCGGCCATACGTGTACCATGGCATCCCGCCCCATAGGCGCTGGATGTGTTAGGGAGAACCACAGAGGGCAATGAGAATTCTTGACAGAGGCAAACAGGTGGAGACGGGGTGGAGCCGCCACTCCCCGGGCCTCGGCCCCTGTCTCGACAGGAAGTCTGCTCCTATGTTCTGAACACCAGGGATGTGGGCTGCCCTGAGAGAGAGCAACTTTCCCTGAGTCCAGAGGAGGATCTGTCTCACCAGTTTGTACATGGGGCGAGAACGCAGACCCCCCTGGTGATTGATATACGCGACCACCGCCGTACTGTCGGTGAGCACAGTAACGTGACGGCCACGAAGGTCCGGCAGGAACGCTATTAACGCTCTGCGGACTGCCAGTAATTCCAGCAGGTTTATGTGCCAGGACTGGTGCCGCGAGCTCCACAGACCTTGTGAGGAGCGATCCCTCAGAACCGCACCCCAACCCGTGAGGGAAGCATCCATTGACAGAGTCACCCGTCGGGACGGAGCCCCCAACACAGGGCCTTGTGACAGAAACCGGGAATCCTTCCACAGACTCAAGGCACGTAGGCATCGCCTCGTGACCTTGATCGTGCAAAGCGGGTTGCCCCTCGGGGAAAACCCTTTGGTCCTGAGCCACCACTGCAGGGGTCTCATGTGCAGCAGGCCGAACGGAATGACGCTGGATGCCGCTGCCATGAGCCCCAACACCCTCTGGAAGTGTTTGACAGTGAGTAGCTGGCCTAGTTTGATACTCTTGACAGTTGAACGAATGGAATGAATGCGCCCGGGGGATAGCCGAGCAAACATTGCCTCAGAGTCCCAAATGACTCCCAAGAAAGTGGTTCTTTGAGCAGGAGAAAGCACACTCTTCTTGGTGTTCAACCTCAACCCCAGCTCCTTCATGTGAGCAAGCACGACATCTCGATGACGTGCTGCTAACTGGGATGACTGGGCTAACACTAGCCAGTCGTCGATATATTTGAGGACATGAATGCCCTGGGATCGCAGCGGAGCAAGCGCAGCATCCACAACTTTTGTGAACGTGCGGGGCGAGAGTGATAGGCCGAACGAAAGAACTCGATACTGGTACGCCTTCCCCCTGAAGGCGAACCGAAGGAACTTCCTGTGCTGAGGAAGGATGGTTGATGTGGAAGTATGCGTCTTTGAGGTCGATTGTGACAAACCAGTCCTCGGACCTGATATGCGTCACAATCTGCCTGAGCATCAACATTTAGAATTTTAGACGCAAAATAGTGCGATTTAGACGAGGCAAATCCAGAATGGGCCGCAACCCTCCATCCTTCTTCGGAACTATGAAGTACCGGCCGTAGAACCCGGACTGTCTGTCTGTGAGGGGCACATACTCGATGGCCCCTTTCTCCAGCAGAGAGTTTACTTCTTGTTCCATAATCAGAGCCTGCTGAGGCCCTACCAATGACGGTAGGACCCCCAGAAAACGGGGTGGTGAAACCCCGAATTGAATTTTGTACCCGCAGGTTACAATGCGCAGGACCCATTGAGAGATGCCCGGCAGACGCAACCATGTGGCCTGGAACTCTACTAAGGGAATCAGTCTCTCGAGACTGATCTCTGGTACGAGCAGTGACACCACAGGGCCGGGGTTTCCAGACACCACACTGGTGGAATGCTCTAGGACCCTCCTTGGAGGGGGCAGTTTTCCCGTGGCAGACTCCCTCGGGAGCCGCACACAGAGAGAGCCGCCTTGTTGCGGCTTGCCTTTGCCGTCAGGAACGCTTGTTGGCAGCCTTCTTGGCGTTTAAGACGACCCTCAGATCCGTCTTTCTGCCAGAAGGCTGGGCTTGAGGGTGCCGTCCCGACCTCCCCTTGTTGGGGGGAGGTAAGCGGGATGCAACACTCTCCTTCTGAGAGGCCCTGTATGAGGGTTTGTGAGCCCGTGGTTGGCTGTTGGGCTCAAGTGAAGGGCGGCAGGGAAGGACTTTGCTGAATGCCACCTGCTGTCCTGCAGCCTCCTGAAACTTGTCGACGACACTTTTTACGGCGTCGCCGAACAAGCCCGAAGGGGACAGAGGAGCATCCAACAAAACAAACTTGTCTTTGTCCTTTATGGCTGAAAGATTGAGCCATAGATGCCTCTCCGTAGCCACCAGAGCTGCCATAGAGCGGCCGACAGAGTAAGCCATTTCTCTAGTGGCTCAGAGAGACAAATCCATGGCCCGGCGCAGCTCTGCCACTGCCTCCAGGCCAATGCCACCGCCCTGGTTGAGATCGCCCAGCAATTCTGCTTGGTAGGCCTGCAGCAGTGCCGTGGTGTGCAGACACGCTGCAGCCTGACTAGAGGCAGAATATGCTTTCCCCACCAAAGACGATGTGACCCGCATCGGCTTTGTGGGGAGCGCCGGGGCTTTGAGAGAGGATGCCGATTGTGGTACGAGGTATCCCGCAAGAGCCTCGTCCACCTTCGGCATCCCTCCATAACCATAGGGCTGGGCCCCGGTAAGGGTAGTATACATCGCACTGCACGATGTGTGCGCCCTATCAGAGGCTGGCCTTTTCCATGATCTCGACACCTTGGTGTGGGGATCCTGAAAGAAAGGCAGTGCCCGGCGCTGGGGGACGACGCAAGCTGGCAGGTAATGCTCGTCCAACTTACTTTTCCTGGGACGAGTGCTCCTAGTCTCCGCCGGCCAATCAATCTCCAGACGGGAGACTGCTCGCGTCACGACCTCGATCAACTCCTCATACGCCGATGAAGAGGGTGGCGAGTTCTCCTCAACCGGGTCAATGCTAATCACATCCTCATCCTCAGAACAGGATAGTGATAACACCGAAGTCCCAGCGAGATTGGGAGAAACCGCGCCTGCAGCGCGTGTTCCCAAATCCCACCTGGAACTAGGATCAATACAGCAAGGCTGAGATACAGGCTCACCCATCTCGCTACCTTCCGTGAGATCCATTTGCGATCCCCAGGATTGAGAACGCCGCTGAGCCTCAACTGCAGCAGGTCCAGAACCCTGAGCAACGCGAGTCTGGTTAGTGTCCGCAAACACTGCCAGACGAGAGAGGAGAGTATGCAACGAGAATTTCTCATAGTTCTCACAGCCAGCGCCCTCGAGCGCCGACCTCGCATGCTCCACTCCCAAGCAGACAACGCACTGCCTGTGCGTATCCTTACCCGTAATAAACCGAGTGCAAGGAAAAAACACACGGGATAAATGTCTGCTCCGCCATTGAACAAACACACGAAATCCAGAGACTAGAGAGTGGTTTGTATCTCTCAGCTACACACTGCACGCTGAAGACACTCAAAGCTGTCACTTCCGGGTTCCGGTGCGCTTTTATGCTCTGTTCATGACGTCACCGACCCGCGACTCGCATTCACACTGTGTCAAACACAGTATTAGTAGGGTGTTCCTAATAATCCTTTAGGTGAGTGTACGTGCTGACTGCATATGTGCAATATAATTAGTTATTTGTATTAACATAAAATGTTGTATGTCTGATTCAACTATGGCAAACTAAGTATCGGGGTCACTACCAAAACATTACTGTCACTACCGAAAATGTGCTGTCACTACCAAAACATGGAAGGTTTTGTAAAAAATAAAGTATATTGAATTATCAGCTAAGACGTTATGATAGTGTTTAGTTTAATGCATATTCAACCTAATGAATCCTTAACTTTAAAATCAATATGATAAACTTTATGCCTTCTACAAAGAAAGATTGGGTTCAAAATACAACAAATCTCATAAATGGCACTTAAAATATTATTACATTTGTCATTTTTATTGATTTAACCTGTAAAAAAAAAAATTTAAATAGAGAAAAAATATATTTACAAGGTTGATGTAAACAAAATCGTAATAGGTCATTATAAGCCTGCTTAATTTATGACATATTGTTGTGTTTTGGTAGTAACAATTTTGGGGTGTATGAAAATATTCCAGTATTTTCTGAAAATACAATTTGAGAACTAACCGCACAATTACTAGAAATGTATACCTTGGATATTGTACAATTTGCATACGTGCAAAATTTGTGGGGGAAAAATAAAAAATTTCAAGATGGTTCCAACTCTGTTTTGTCACCAATTCTGTAGAATGGCATAACTATGTAATTTTACCTGAAAGGTCACATTTTCCAAAATATTTAATACAAACAAGAAGTGTTCTTTTGGTGAAAATCGGGACATCATTCTGTAGAGCTATGAGGGTGTAGATTTTGTGTGAGCCTATTCATTAACTGCAACATGACCGCAGATGACCACTTAAAGAGGTGTTGGGCCACTATGTTCTCTGTCTCATTGCAGATTGCCTACGACATTGGGATGTCCAAACAACAGAAACAGCCAAGCAGGGAGGTTACAATTAGCATTATTAGTAAAGACTAAATGTGTTGCGAAATTCATTGGACATAATGTTGGACATGTGTCAGTCCCTTTAGTAATTAGGGTTATCTCCTCTCTTTTATTTGTCCTCACTGATTAGGTCTCACATTATTCTTCAGGCCTATGGCTTCTGCAGCCTCATCTATAATTCACAGCATGGGTGCTTCATGTCCTCTAAGACAAGATGGCAATTAATTAGTCTTTTTGTTCATTAAAGTGGCTCACGTTTAAAAGACCATCACGTTTGGTTTTTGCTTTAATCACCATGCTTTTTGGAACGCCTTGATATTTTGACACATGTTAAGACAGAATACTTAACCTATTCTACATCTAATTAAGTTGGCTGAGAAGCAGCCAACTTACTGTTGTTCGACTTAATCTTATTATTATTTTTCTGAGACTAGAATTTCTATACGCATCTCGTCCTACAGCTTTAGTGCTACAGGCCCCAAAATCAGAACAGGCCACAGGCCTGTTCTGACTCGAGTTGCTATATCTTTTCTAAGGGATCGGGGGTACGATGTTCGCCCCAGGGGCGAAAAAGCAGCCGAAAAATCCCATTGACTTAACATTGCGACGAACTTTGACGATTAATAACTCGGAGCGAGGAATTTGTAAAAAGATGAAACTCGCCACATTTGAAGAGGGTGACAGCCTCTGTAAAATCATACCACACAATGGGGTGAAAGTTGTACCCCTGGGGTGCTAGAGCTGCCCAAATTTACCCCATAGAGATGAATGGGGAAGGCCGTCCCATGAAACAGCATCTACTATGGCAAATTGCATAGGGATTTTGAATTGAACATAGCTCTGCATCAGAGCGTCACAGAGACAAGGGGGAGGGCTCATTTTACTCAGGCGACCAATGAGTGTCTCAGGATCACAGTGAAGCTATTAAGCCACGCCCTAGCAACCATTTAGAGCACCTTAGCAACCCGTCCCATAGACTTCCATTCAAATAGATCGACTTCTATGTCTGGATAGAAAAGTCATAGAAATTTGAGGGCGGGCTCGTATGACTCTGGGCAGCAAACTGCCAATCACCATTGTCTTCAACACTTCCTAGCCACGCCCTAGCAACCATTATCGAGCACCTTAGCAACCAAATGCAAAGCGAGATATCTTCAGTTCTGAATGTCGTAGAGGCATAGTGGTTGGTTTATATCGCTCATACTGACAAGGAGCCTTTGAAGTGACATCAATGGCAGAGGCTTATCCACTCCTTAGCAACCAAACAGAGTACCCTAGCAACCATTTAGCCAGACCTATATCTCTGCATCAGAAAGTCGTAGAGACATGGGGGTTGGGTCTATTTGACAATCAGCCATTGGAGTAACATCACTGTAGCAGTGAAGCCACTCCTTAGCAACCAAACAGAGAACCCTAGCAACCATTTAGCCAGACTAATATCTCTGCTTCTGAGTGTCGTAGAGACATGGGGGTTGGCTCTATTGACTCATGCTAGCAAACAGGACTTCCAACATGCTACATATGCTAGCAGTGAATAGCTACATGCTAATAGTGGTTAGCTAAGTGTTAAATTGTGCTAGAAATGCCATAGTAACTACCCAGAAGACCTCACAACTACCTAGTAACATCCTAGCAACCACCCTGGATACCCTAGCAACTGCCTAGCAACCACCCCAAATACCCTAGCAACTGCCTAGCAACGCCCTAGCAACCACCCTGTTTACCCTAGCAACTGCCTAGCAACCACTCAGGATACCCTAGCAACCACCTAGCAACACCCTAGCAACCGCCCTAGATACCCTAGCAACTGCCTTGCAACACCCTAGCAACAACCCAGGATACCCTAGCAACCACCTAGCAACACCCTAGCAACCACCCAAAATACCCTAGCAACCGCCTAGCAACCGCCTAGCAACCGCCCCGGTTGCCTTAGCAACACCCTAGCAACCACTCCAGTTACCCTAGCAACTGCCTAGCAACACCCTAGCAACCACTCTGGTTACCCTAGCAACCACTCCAGTAACCCTAAATTAACGTTAATTAGCGAAATTAACGTTTCCGGTGCGACGTTCTCAGCCAACTTCTAAAGTTTGTCTCGACGAACTTTATCCTCTCTAGTTTAAAGATGAAATGCTTTTCATTCTTTTTGGTGACACTAGCGGTAGCCATTATGTTCTGTTGTGTCTTGTTATAGTTACATTTTTTAGAGATGTAATATATATCTCTAGTATAATATATATATATATTTTCCAGAGGGATAAAATACAATATACATATAATCCTAAAATATACATACTGTATTGTATATTCCACTTTAACAAATAGTATTAATTTCCATAATATCATAATTTGCATAATATAATAATTAATAGAAATAAATGCAATTGAAAAAAAAAAACATTTTATTTTATGTCCACATTTATACCTAAATGAACTACTTATAATGTATCATACTGCAACAATGAAAATGAATAATTAATAATAAAATGTCATCTCTAATAATTTTACTGTAAAGTACATCTTGAGTGATGTCTATGTCAGCAGTGTTCCTTCATGTAAAAGATCAGCATAAATGTTTAATTAATTGAGACAAAAGAAAACAGGATATTTTTTTTCACTGTATTCTTCTTGATTTAGGTTTATTTGTTCAAGTGGAATATACAATACAGTATGTATATTTTAGGATTATATGTATATTGTATTTTATCCCTCTGGAAAATCAAAGTGACACAGAAGAAAATGTAAATAAATGTATGTATTTAATGTAAAAAAAAACATCAACAATCACATAAATGTGCATATATTTATCATTATCTCCTCTTCATGCACATAGGCATCAAAATATATTTAGTTAAGAAGTGATATGTAGTTAAGGCAGTGCTTCTCAAATAGTGGAGTTAGGGCAGTGCTCCTCCCTGGGGTGGCTCGGAGCATTGCCAGGGGGCGCGTGTGACATAGAGTACATACTCTTTTTTTGTTTATTTATTTATTTATTTTACCAGCGAGTATGGTTTTATTGCGCCGAACAAGAGCACACAGCACAATACAGGAGATATGAAGTGGTTATGACAAACCCTTAAGCCTTTGATGCATACAATCACACCAGTGTGATTAGAATGTTCAGTGCATAACTTGATCAACTGCTAAATTCTAACGTGTTTTCAAACACGATATCTGCTGCTGATCCAGAGACAGACGCGCTCAGAGCTTGTTCAGTTCAATTCAGTGTTCAATTCAGTTAACCACATAAGGTTTCTTTTAGGTTTCAGTCATTTAAATACTCATAAGTACTGGAAAAACAATATGTCTATAGTTTGAAAAATACACACTGATGTCTATAAAAGAGTAAATATCAATCCATTGAAATATACATTGATTACGTGTTTTATTCATATCAGATACACATTGCATTGGTAACTATAAAGTTCAGTCTATCCTTCTATTTCACTGGCCACTTCCCTCCATGTGTTTCAAGAAAAGTGATTGAATTTAACTGTTGTAAATCAGGCCAGTCACGCAGCCAACATGATCGTTATAAATGTTTTTAAACAGCAAAACACATTCAGTTCTACATATTTGAGAATAGGAATATTTATTTTAAAAAAGCATGTTGCTGCAGTGTGTCACGTGACAAGGATGATGCATCACTATGGAAACAATAAGGGCAAATGTTCTAAAAGGGCTAAAAGAAAAGTATTGAGTAGCTTGAGAAGCATTGAGTTAGGGCATTGAGAAGCACTGAGTTAGCTGAGTTAGGGCAAGATTTAATATTCCCTACAAGGCAGAGGATGAACCTTTTATCAATGTATAACAGCAAGGTCATATTCTGAAGAAATAAAGGCTTGTTGAGTCTTGCGTGCTAAATGGTTGTCTCATTTTCACACAAAACAAGATTTGCCTCTCTCTCATTGCATCACATTTAGTGTCCAGTTTGACCTCTGTACAACTGACATGAACTGAAATAATATAGAGAAATAGATCAAAGTCTCAGCAATCACTTGTTTGAAGCTGAGGAAGAGAAGGAAGCAATTAAAAACAACAGATCTCTGAGCTTTCATTCTTGTTTACGACTTAATTTTAAAAACTCATGCACTTTGTCTTGATTTTTTGTCTCTTTTAGTGTGGTAAAAAAAGGAGACGTGACTCCCTATAAAGGGTAAGATAATGATTAAAGTTATTCACCTGAAGAATTCACCTGATAAACTGGTATGTTCTGCCTCTTTCCCTTTAAGGAAGATATGTCTTAATGTAGTTTTATTTTTTTAATTAGACCTATTTTGTGGACTAATATATTTACAGCGTGTTATCCCTCAGACAAGATCATCGACAGGGAGTGAACCGTCATTGAGTGAGCGGACCGCGATCCACGTGCAAGGCAAACTCAGCGCATGCGCAGTGAACTAGGTACGCAAATTACGAATAACCATGTGAAGTGGCGATTTTGTCCCTTTTTTGTCCTCGAGATATTTGTCACAGTCTTGTCATGTCTCATCACTTCCTGTTTCCTACTGTGTGATCCTTGGTGTTTCAGTCTCGTTTGCCACTCCCATTGTTACTAGTGTCAGGTGTGTCTCATTATTTCTATGTGTATTTAAGCCCACATGTAATATCTTGTCCTTGTCGATTGTTAATGTTCCCATGTCTGTGTATCGCTCCATGTTTCCTAGTTCTAAGAGTTTCTGTTTGTTTTCTGCACAAGTGTACCGTTTCTGTTCGTATTTACAGTGTTTTCGTTTTTGTTTCATTAAAGGAGTTTTACGTTGATCCCTTGATCCCTCGTCTTTTCCACTACATGCTATCCGTTACGATATTTGATTTCGGTGACATTAACAAATCGACATTATAGAATCGAAAGTACTACGACAAATAGGGAGTTTGGCGGTTCCACTTCAAAAACGTTGACATAATAGGATTGGCGAGTTAACCGTGATTCCAGATAAGTGAACTGCTGTACAGCCAAAGACGACAAGTTCTATACATGAGGAGATTGGGAACAGCTGATCGACTAAGGAGGGGAGTGATTGACAAGCTAAACAGGAACACAATTGATAGATATTTAATGTATTTAGATATTTAATATAATATTTAAAACTTAATAATTCAACTTACAAATGTATTACATTTGTAGTATTCAGTTAATTAATGTGCGAGACTTTGTTTTCAATAAACAACCAGGAAATGGCATCCCTTTTGTTACTGATTTGGTTTGTTAATTTGTCTTATGAAGGAGTACTTGTAAACTTGTACACATTGTACAACAGTGTACAACATGGATAGTAAAGGTGTATTATAGAAAATATCAGAGGTTAATTTGTATTAACCATTTGATATGTAAGGTTTTACAAATGAAATTATGTAATACATTAATTTGTAATGTTTTAATTCAACTTCAAATTGCACTGCAAGTTGATTAAAATTTGTTTGTTGGTTGTAGTTCATTTAATAGTGTTTCATAGATCTTTTTGAGGCTACAAAATAAAATGAAAACTTAAACTAAACATAACTGAATAGTATTGTTCCTCTGAATCTCTTTTATTGTTATTTTAACACTTTTGAGAGTCAAAAAGGGAACTATGGCAAAATGCTAAATATTTTACTATTTTGAAAATGTTTAACTCTGGAGAGTGTGCTGTAATATGATCTCTAAAAATGTGCTGAAATAATCTCTGTGAAAGTTAATACAGCCATGTTGTTTCTGCGCCATACATGAAAATGAGAAACATTGTTTTTTCTATGTTTAACAGAACCAAGATATGTTGTGACGTTAACTATAGTAGCAAGACAGTTTTGAGTATCATTTTTTGTCTGGAGCTGGTATGCTGCTGGTTACCAACATCCAAGAGACATCCATTCTGGCATTATGTGATCATGCATTTTTGGGGCAGAGCAATGAAGCAACAGGGTTTCACAGAAATCATTTACCTCACCTTTGAGACTAAGAGTTTAAATAAATTAAATCTCCGTCTTGGCTAAAATTTAACAGGTAAAATCAGTCAGACTCTTTCTGAATGGATTCTGAAGAATCTTATCAGGATTTTCTAATAAAGCCTTCTCAATATTAAACTACGTAAATGAAGTGCAGATTACAGTGCTAAGGGATAAGAACTGGTTATTAAGTATTCATGTAACTAAAGTGGCACTTTGGTGTTTCATCTGCATCATAAACACAAATCACCCAAATCCATCAACAAAAATATTTAAAATGAATAAGTCACTGTAAATGTATAGTTTTCCAAAAATAGACTTATTCACCCTCATGTCATTGCAAACCCATAAGACTCATTTATCTTTAAAACACAATTGAAGTTTTTTTTTTTTGAGAGAGAGAGATTTCTGTTCCAAAGTTGACACTTTATAGTATCCAATAATCCATAATTTGATCCAACTTAAAGATGCAACCATTTTATAAGATGAACTAATACAATTTAGACTTTTATTCACATTTAGTATTATTCAACAACATAACTTTGATCAACAAAAACACATAATGCTTGTCAATTGGAGTCAACAGCAGTTCAACCAAAAAATGCAATGGTATCGCACATCAAGCATTTTGAGCTTCCAGTTACCATAATTGATGTTCTCTATGCATGTGCGTTGATCAATGTTTATATGTGAACAACCAAATAAAGCTTTTTCAACTGAGAGGGACCTACAATCCAAGGCAAGACTTGTGATTGCATTTATTTAATTTCAACCCTTCAAAATGTACCTGCTGTACTTTCATCACTAAAGTTCATGTTGCCACTGTATACACTACACAACTCAAAATATCAGTCAATATCAAAAAATGTAAACTTTACCCTTTTATACCCTCTATTTTCAGGCAGTTATTGGTGCATGTCAGCAGTGTAACACCTTTATCACGAAGTGAAATAGAATTTAATCTACAAACCCAACCCTGCAATGCTATGACACACCTTTAGTGACCTCATCAGAGAGGGTCTGCACAGTCATTTAGTCATAGACCTACGGCCACCATAAAGAATTGTCCTGACAGAGACTTTGCACTTTTGTACATGTGTGCAGCAATAGCAGATGAATGACTTGGAGGAAGTGGCAGCAGAGAATGTTGAGATAAATGTGCAGCAGCAAAGTTTGCTGAACTTTCAGTTGCTAGTTGGAAATGCCAAGCACTGTAAGAGGAGTTCAAGAGTCACTTAAACAGACCTTTAGTGTTCATTGTGGTCAGTCAATCCACTTCTTCACCATGTGTTAGTGCCCTAAAGTAGTTTATTTCTAATTTAGACAAGACAGAATGCTGCATTAAGACAGCACGAACAAATTATAGTTATCTTGAAGACAAAGCCCCAGACTTTAAGCCTTGATTGCATACTGACTGTCCTTTATTAAGGAGCAATAGCCTTTTGCTTCACTTGTGACAGGCAATAGAATTCTGTTTAGCAACAGGCTCTGTGAGAGAAAGAGGCACTGACAGCAGAGAGACCCTTGCTTTTTCTGTGTACACACGTTTAGATTGTCATCATTAGACCATAAAGCAGTTTTGAGATTTTTTTAAAGCCTTACGTTGTACATCTAGCAGCTCTCTTAGCTTTGATTCATTAAAATGATTGAAAACGGTGAGCAAAAGCTGCATGCTCTGCAATATCAGCCAAAGGGTTTATTGCCTGTAGGTCTTCTCAATGAAATTCCCAGGCAGGCCATTTAATTCCAAGACTCTTCAGGAAATTAACCTTTAAATGTGGGTGATGAACTTTCATTCCATTACACATTGCGTAATGAGAGGTTTGTTGCAGAACAATTTTTGTCTTAATGCAGTTGTGCATTTTCACAATGTAGGCAAGAAGCATGATGATGAGGTAAGAAAAGGTAAGAATGAGGTAAGAAGGGGGGTGATGGGGGAGGGGGGAGTTGTTGATGTGTTTCTTTTAATTTATGCTATAAGGCCTGTCCAGCTTCTTTACATTTTCAAGAAGAATTTGTTCTTTACTCATATTTTTTATTCCCAAGTAGCTTTTGTCCCCTTCCGCTCATCTTATCTGAACCAAAGTTTCTGTAACTTTTATTATAGAAACTGGGACAGGAAAACTTGCATTGTCCTGTCGCTTAGCTCTCTTTATATAGCACCAGCTTGCAGTGAAGTGTTCACTGTGGCCTTCTGTCCTTGAGAGGCTGTGAGAAATATCCTTACCAAAACTTTTAAAAATGCATAGCCAATAGAATATATATATATATATATATAAAATATATTTCAAATGAATTCAAAGAATTCACATTACATTTTTTTCTAGCAATTGTGACGATTAATTATCACAATTGCTATAATAAATGTAATGTGAATTATTTATTAACTGATGGAAGATTGAGATTTGTTTTCTACGAAAGGTAATAAAAATTAACACAAAGAATTATTGATTGTAATTTTATAGCAGTAGAAATGATTTATAGTAGAACTTTATAGTGTGCAATAATATTCAATTCACAAAAAAATAATCACATTAAAACCATTATTATATTGGACAAAGTTTTATTACTATTATTATTTTATTTTATGTGTGTGTGTGTGTGTTACAAGATTTTCAGTTTCTGGGATTATTGGTTTCAGGAGATGAAGCTTACATGAATACTCATGATTTTCTCGGACATGCGCGTGGAACTGAGAATTTTAGTTCATGCTCCTCTTTGTTTCTCTGCGGGAATAGTGGGTTATTAGAAAGAAAAACAAAATGTTTAAACGGAGTTCAATTGTTTATTGTTTCATAATAGTTTATAATATTTTTAATAGTTTGCACGTTATGTGTATTCATCCCTGAATATGAATATATGAATACAGGAATATTCACTGATAAAGCATTACAAACTTCAACTAGTCCTATACATTTGTTCCATGTCTTTGTGTTCTTCCTCTTTACCTTGTGATGCTTAAACTAACAGTTACTAATTCACATTTGTTGAATGTGACAACTGAAATAAACCTCAATTAATGTATCTGTAGACTTAAGGTTTTTTTTTTTCTTCCTCACTTTGTACATATAGGCCAAATTACAAAAGACCCATTCACAAGTATGAATTGTGTTGCTTTAATTCATAAAATACTCGTATGGACAAAATTTACCTTTAACTTTAACTTTAAATTTAACTTTTGTAAATTAGAAAAATATTTCACATCCTGTTACAGAATATATTAACAATTTTTATGTTGCAAAATAATTTTCATTTATTATGCATACAGGCAAATAATGAAAAAAAAAAAAAAATCAACATTTTGAATGAAAAGTCTGCTTGTTTTGAAATAATTATAGACCTACACTACTGTACAAAAGATTGCAAAAACACTGTAATATTGTGAAATAATGTTCCCTTTCATGGGAACTTGAGCTGCGTCAAAGCGCTAGGGGAATGGCATTGATGATAGTATTTTGAAGCACTATGAAACAACAATGCATGTGAATGTGAAAATGTCACGGGTGATGATACACGCAATCTGCACTTTGCTTTTTCGGAAGCAGAGCGCGTTCAGTCAGTGCTTGTGAGCACTGCGAGCAGTCCTCCTTTTGCTCCTTTTTGCCTCCTTTTGGTCTTTCGCTAAGCCGCTCAGTAACGCTCATCCCTTTTCCGCTCATCCCTTTTCCTCAGAGATCTGGTCCCGCTGCAGCTGAGGCTCAGCGGCGATCTATACCTGGGGATCCGTGTCGGATCCGTCAGCAGGGGTTGAGCTTTGAGCTTATATGTCGCTACCCGCCCTATCTCAGCTTTTCCTCGCCGATCCGGTCTATGACATGTTTCGTAAGCCACTGTTTGGAGCACATACTTCTGATCAGAAGTTGTTTCGCCATCTCCCTCTTGTCTATAAGGCTTGTTCGGGGGCAGAGCGGGATCAGTCCGCTCGAGAGCGCTGGCTGTGAGCATTGCGAGCAGTGCTCTTTGCTTTTGCTCCGCTCCCGCCTCGCGTTTTTTACTAGCCGCTCGTGTTTCTTCAGGGTGGTCCCGCTGCAGCTGAGGCTCAGTGGTGATTGGTACTGGATCCGTCAGTGGGGGTTGAGATGGGCTCCTTCCTACCTCAGCTTGTGCTTGCGGACCCGGTCTCTGTCATGTTTTGAAAGCACAGAGCGTTTTTCGGCTGAGGCAGATTGATGTGGCAACAGTCCAGCTCTGAGGAGTTGGACGTGCTAGTGTCAAGGCTGGAGAGGAAGTTTAGCCATCTCCCTCTCTAGTCTATGAGGAGCATGTCGAGGTTGTGAATTGTACTGTCTCACAGCCAATTTTAATATGGCCGCTGAGACTAGGGAATTAATACTATAAATACTTGGATTAATTTTCCTGTACAATTCCATCCCAGCGTCAGCAAAATCCCCCGGCGCTGCCCACAAAGCCAGGCGGGTCACTTTTTCGTGGGCAGAGCAGTTTCTGCGGACCATTTAGGGGGGGCGACCATCCCTTAACCCAGAGGTTTTCAAAATCTGAGACAGTGGGCCTCCCTTTTGACACAACCCACCCAACGCCGCCCCCCCACCCCTGTAACTGTACTCGGACTGGGCGGGGCATAACCCGGAAGTGGGTGGGGCTTTAGCCAGTATGTTATTTTTAACCATGCAATTGATACGGGTCGATCAGAAATTGTTATATTTATTGCTGATTAGAAAACTATTTACATGACAACATCAGCATTGAGCTTCAGATCAATGGTTTTGATCACAAACAAACTATATAGAGGAAAAGTTTTGCAACAATTAATCCAACTCATGCGGTTGCAATTATGAAGAAAACTGTAATGAACAAGAGTTTTCATTTTAACATAACTCTCTTTTTTTAACTTATTCAGATGGATTGCACCAGCAAAACTGTTGTTTTCACATTGAAATTATGTTCCTGTTGCATGAGGATTAGAAAAAAAATGTGTTACTCTCCTCATTGTACTTGTGCATGAATTGTATTAAATATAATATTTAATATATATTTTTTCACATGTTGGGTGCGTGTTTGCACGTTCTGCGTTTAAGGTGTAGAAAAAATATTGAGCGATAAGCGAATATACTCAAGGAAGCTTGTATGAATGAATGCATGCGAGGGGGGAGTCAGATTTGTGCGGGGAGTCAAATTTCGCCTGCATGTTTGATGGCGAAACTGCCCAGCTGTTCAATTCACAGACACAGAAGATGAGGACTTTGATGGATTTGAATGGATTGATTAAAATATAATGTGAGTGTAGCCTATTGTTAAATAGTAGAATAAAGTTCAACCAAACTTACTGTTTTGCTTCCATTACCTTTTTTTTGTAGACCGCATTTTTTAGCATGAGTTAAGTACAGAAATAGACCCCGTAATTGAGACTGTGCCTTATAATCCTTTTGCTTTATGGTGCGGAAAATATGGTAAATGCATTTGTAATTGTGCTTTTGTTTTTTTTGTTTGTTTTTTAACAATATGCATGTTTGTGTTGTTTTGTAAGAAATACACACACACACAAAAAGTTGCACAATACAATTAAACTTATTAAATATACAAATAAACCTTTCCAAATGAACAAAACATCTGAATTTCACCGTTGGTGTAGGAATTTTTATTCAGCACCAGATGGCAGAGTAGAGCACTGTGTCAAAAGCTTCGGAGCACCAACACAGATTCATGTAAAAGCTTCACTGCTTCAGAAGCTTCGTTTGGCACATCCCTACTACAAACAAACCGAAATAAAAAACAAACCTGAAGCTGAAGAAACCCTAAACGTTAACGGAAGACGCGCGAACCTGAGTGATAGAGAAAGACAGCTGTTCTCATCTCAGTGTTCTGCGCGTGAATGAGCAGGGCGGGGAGGCGCGCTGTGACTAGCCTATCACAGAACACAGACACAGTCATCTACCCAATGAGGATTCTTATTCAATCTGAGCACAGATAATGACTCTTATTACTCGTATAATACTCGTACTCGGCAAAAGTGCTTTATCCGTACCGGATACTCGTTTCAGCCGAGTATCCGGCTCAACTCTAGTTATTAGACCATCATTTTTTACAACTCTCCGCGCCTCCCTTTGCATGCTCTGGCGCCCCCCAGGGGAGGCGCGCCCCACACATTTTAAAAAACCCTGCCTTAACCCTTTCGCACGTAAGTTCTAAATATTCTCTCTGACCCCCCAGCGTGAATTCTTTTTAGGCGACCATTATTTTAGAATGTTACCTTATTGTTTCCATGGCGACGCGTTATGCTTGTCATGTAACACTGCAGCCTCAAAATCACTGTTTGACAAGTGCATCACATTTCTTCAGTGTATGTCTTATTTATTCAAAATATTCACCAACTTGTTGGCTATGTTATCAACTATCTGATATTCTGATTCTCAAATATGTGGAAGTGAATGTGTTTTGTCATTTAAAAACTGTTGTAATAATAATGTTAGCTGGTATATGATGCGCAATGGGCGCCGCCATGTTTGCGCCGCAGTTCGGAGAATCTGATCGGTCTGATTTACAACACAAATTCAGTCACTTCTCCTGAAAAACATGACATTTAGGAGAAAAGTAAATTGCCAGTGAGAGTGGGAGAAGAATACAGTGAACAATATAGTTTATTTATGCAATGTGTATCTGATTTATCTGATCAGTTTATAATTGAACGATTGCTATTTCTGCTTTTTTGGACGTCAGTCTGTATTTTTCAAACCATAATTGTATTGTTTTGCAAGTACTTATGAGTATTTAAATGTCTGAAACCGAAAATGAACCTTATGTGGTTGACAACACTGAGTAGATTTGATATATGACAAGCTCAGAGTGCGTCTGTCTCTGAATCGGCGCCAGATGACGCCCAAAAACACGTTTGAATTTAGCAGTTGATGACGTGATGCACAATCATTCTAATCACACCGGTATGATCATGCGTGTGAAAAGTACTGAGGTGGTGTTGGCATAGCGTTCCCCTGGTGCTTTGATGCAGCTCGAGTTCCCATGAAAGGGACATCTCAGGAACCCTGAACCAATTTCAGTCACTGTCAGATTGGCAGTTTTAAAACTTTGTAAGAAAGCCGTGGAAAGTCCTGAATATTCATGAAAGCTCAACCCACTGAAATTGAAAACAGAAACTGGAAAATCTCGTAACTGTCACAGTCAAGTCGTGTCTCATCATGTGTTAGCCTTCTGTGTTTCCTGTGTCACTGTCATGTCAGCCACTCCCCATTGTTATTAGTGTAAGGTGCTCCCCGTTTCCCTGTCTATTTAAACCTTCATGTTCTCTCTTGTCTTTGTTGATTGTTAACGTTACGTGTTCCATGTGTGTAGATTTCACCAGTGTTTTCCTGGTCCCGAGTTTTGCACTGTTAGGAGCCGTTTTGTTTTAATTTCGTAATAAAGTGAATTTCCGTTGGATTGTGTTTGCTCCTTGTCTTCCTCCACATTGCACACATTCTCTCTCGTGTAACAGTAACAGTTTGTGTGTGCATAGTCTGAGCCTGTGTTGTCTGTTCTGTTTAACCTTGAAAACTTCTTAAAGTATTCAAATAAATAAATAAATATACTTTTTTAAATTAAATTAAGCTTTTAGCTTTTAAAATGATGCATTAATTATATGTGCATTGACTTACAAGCAGATAGATAAAAGATAGATTTAACAATAGTCTTGTGAAAGACTTTAAAAAAATAACTTGCAATATTGTTCATTGTTATTTTATATCTATTGCATTAATATTTTCAAAAAGATTTTTAGTAATTTTACCAAATATTAGACGTTATTGCATTTAAGATGATTAGCTATAATATTACAAATATACTATAATATTTTAATGTAAACTTCACCAGAATAATAAATTCAACATATTTTTAAGAAGAAAAAGTCTAAACTATACATAACTAAGATTGCACCACTTAGTTTAGATCATTATTAATTGATTTTCTCTTACACTTTTTCTGTTTTGTATGTGTATAACCGTAATAAAAAAAAACATTTATGGATGAGGGAAATTAAATCTATTCATCCCAGAGTTTGTTTCCAAAGAGAGTTTCCAAATGGATCTGCTAAAAACCACCTCTGTGTAATCTGTTGATTAACATTTGCCAATTCCCTTGAGCCTAAACTAACTCCACACTCAGGGAACAAAGCTTATGCTGCAGCCTGGTACAAGGTCATTCTGACCCTGGTTGGAAAGAGGGCCCTCTTGTGCAACACTGAGGTCTCATTTCCTGGCTGCATTATCTCTGTGTTAAAATCCCTTGCCTAGTTAGCACTTGTGATGATGGATGGTATTGCACTAACTGAGCCAATATCTTTCTTACCAAACATCCAAAAGCTCCGGAGTCTGATGATAGATTGCTACTGCTTTATCTTGTACTGATTATTCCTGTCTGTGACATTAAATGCGGGGGAGATTGGTAAGTAGTTTAGGGTCATATTTAGGGCGAGAATGGCTTTATTATGCAAGGCTAGTTGTTTGTCATTATTTGTTGACTGTGTTCAGGTGTTAAGATTATTCACTCAGTTTAAAATTACATATATTGTTTATCATTGTTCTTTATAAAGAATTAAAAACATATTCTCATTGTACTGCCTAGGGGGCTTTTGAATATTGTTAATAACAAATTGCCAAAGTTTTGAAAATATTTCTCGAATGACAACTCTCAGAGTGTTTGGCATGGTAATGACTATGACAATTTTGATATGTTTGGTCATGGCAGAATATATTTGGTATGCTGCAGATTAAGTATGGTTATAGCTACTGTCAAGACGCTGCAAATAAGACATGCTTCTGCTGTAAAATGCTACTCTGCTACTCAGCTTATGCTACTCTAAGCAATGTCTGAAACTTTGTATTTCAAGTTCTTCTTGTGTTTATCTGCCTCTTCACAATTAATTGCTTGCTGTATTTATAATTTTAAGTCACTTTGGATAAAAGCGTCTTTAAAATGAATAAATGTAAATAAAATTACACAGTAATTTATGTTAATGCATAATGTATTAATGTTGAGATACAACTTTAAAATGTATAAATAAATTATGAAATTAACAACAAACAACACTTTAATCAAACTTATTTAATGTTACAAACAGATTCATGACGTCACTGACCTCATTCACGTACATCGTTTGATTGATTTCACAGTGCTTCACAAGATTACATGCCAAGGTATCCCCTTAATGTTTCAACACAGCGTCGGTTCCCTGAGAGGGAACTATGGTTACATATATAACCCCAGCTGTTTCTATTTGCAGCCGCCTATGACAAAGAAACAGCATAGCAGTAATGAATTTATGAACTTCTTTACTTGAAAGATTCATAATATTAGAGAGAAAATAATCATGCAAATGTCTAATACAGTAAATGGACCTGCATGATGTTGGCCCCCCACCCAACGCAAAATCAAAGCAAATTAGTCTTGTGCATTTGTGCTCCGTTTGTGCTGCAAAATTTTTGCTTGTGCGTTTTCGGTTTTTTAGACATTAAAATAATTTTAAGTAGATCTAGTGTCACAGGATACTTAAGGGAGGACTCAGGGATGCAGGGAAAGGATTTATTTATAACAAACATAAATAAAACTCACAAAAGAAAAGAACCCACGAGGGGGAAAACATAACAAACTATGGAACAGAGCATATAAACGAACAAACCGGATGGACCGGGGAGAATCAGGAACAGGGAACCAGTACACAGGAACAGACATCAAATGACAACGACACGACACAGGACAGCAAACACACTGGGATTAAATAGGGAACACATGAGGAGAGGTAACGAGCTGAGAACAGCTGACAACACTCAAGGGAAACAGGGTAACAAGATGGGCGGGGTTTACAATCACAACACACAACAAAGGGGCAGTGTCAGAGCTCTGTCAATGAACACACTAGAAACCCAACTTAAGTGACAGAACCCTGACATCTAGGTCACTCATATTGGGGGCTATGTCGATGGCCTCGGGGGCCGCAAAAAAGCGTCGAGATAACTGTTTTTTTGAGATAACCAACAGCCAATATGACGATTTATTTGATGAAGCGATCGGCATGCTATAAAGATGTACATACACTGTATATGTTTGCTAACAACAAAAGGCATATGTGCACCAACTAACAGCAGAGATTTACCAGTATACAATAAAAAAAAAACTTAGATTCTCGATACAAACCTATAATTATATTCTCCAACATTGCAAACACAATTTTGCTCACAGTGTAAAAAGTCATAAAATATTTGTGAGGTCATTACGCTATACTATAGCTAATTTACTAGTCATGTGTAAATTAGCATATTCATGAGGTCATCACTAGATTGCATACTTTCTTGCTTTCTGCCTGCCTAATGTAATTTCTCAACAAGTATGCAGAGTATCAGCCAAGTATCAGCCAGCAGCTTCCCGCACATGTGTGATTCATTTGCACGTGGAGGAGTGAACATCTCCTGCTCTGCCTGCATCTGGATTGCTGCGCGAGTACTGGGTGTTTTGGGATGGGGATGCAGTCCACGGCAGCACTCGCTGCTCGTTGAGAAGACTAAGAACGATATGTGCTTTCACTTCAGAGAGTCCAAAATCTGCAATAACTCCAGATAAAGTCGTTAGATTTGTCGCTAGTCGCTTTTTTTAAAATTTGTGTTAGAGTGGTCTGAAAACTCATTAAATATAGCGACAAAGGCGCTAAGTTGGCAACACTGACTGCGATCCATGTGCAACGCGAAATCAGTCACGAGAAAACCATGTGAAGTGGCAAATTTGTCCCTCTTTTGTGCTCGAGATATTAGATTTTGGTAACATAAAAGAATCGACAATGAGTCGAGATAAGTGAACTCCACTGTATTATAGCACTGAGACTGCTGAGACAAACGTTTTACTCCTATCATTCGATCGTAGTTGTATCTCACTGTTAGTGTTACTGGATCTTAGGACTGCATTTGATACAATCGAGCACAAAATTATTTTGAATGGGTCAGACTAAATCAGACTTATCTGACCATTTGTATCCATTTCTAGCAGTAAATGAAGAGATGTCATATCAATCACAAGTTCAGAATGGAGTTCCTCAGGGATTAGTACTAGGACTTTTTCCACCTTGTACATGCTACATTTAGGTGCAAATAATAGGAAGCATGGCATTAGCTTTCACTGTTACGCTGATGATTGTCAGCTCTCTTTCTTCTCAACCTGATAAAAACTACCAATTCACTAAATTAACAGAATGCATAACTGGTTTAAAACAATGGATGACTGGTAATTTTATGCTACTTAATTCTGGAAGGAAAAAAAAAAAAGATTCCAATTTTTAGACCAAAATGATTTGTGTGTAATAACCTAGACTATTGTATAAAAAGCTGTCGTCAGTTAGAAACCCGGGTATGCTCTTTGAGGCAAATCTTTCATTTAAAATTGTTATTTACGCATCCATGGACATCAGTGTGCATTTTTTTAAATTATAAATGTATTGTTTTGCCATTACTTATGAGTATTTAAATATCCAAAACCTAAAATAAACATTATGAGGATGAAAACACTGAATAGCTATGATGTATATGGCACACACTGAGTGGTGTGATTGTATGCTCCATTGACCAAGACTGATCACACCAATATGATCGTATGCATCAAAGGACCTATTAGCCGGCAACCATCTAGAGTTTCATGACAGAATTTTCATGCACAGACAGAATGTGTTTGATTACTATCAATTATTTGATTTATTATAAATAAACTGAAATGAAACATAAAATAAATGAAACTTAATGAAACTGTACAAGCTTGTAAATAATGTGTCTTGTGCTTGTGTGTGTGTGTGTGTGTGTGTGGTCCGAGTATGCATTCATAATTTAAACAAGTGTCAATGTCAATTTACTATGAGAATTAAAAAATAAAAACAACTAAAATAAACCTTTTTTTCCCATTCAGAACTATCTGTTGCAGAAATATGGGTTTCATTTTATTTTGACGGTTCATTTATCACATTCTGTTGACTATAAGTAAAATGAAAAAAAAAAAAAACACTATTCTCAAAATGACTATTTTTCAGGTCAACTGATCCAAATGTCATTAGTCTTAAAAAAATATTTGTTTTAGTTTTCTCAGTTTGTTTTATTAGAACAATTTAAAAATATTGAGTGTTGTCACCACAGCCACATTTGAGTTAAATAGATCTGATGTTAAGGCTTACTCTTCATCTATGGTAACAATTGCTTTCATGAATGCATACACATAGATTAAGCCAACCACCTTTTTATTCTCTTTTTTTATTGCCGAGCCTCCACATACTTCTCACACATACTTAGCAATTTCATGGACATGTTGGAATGAGTCGCACTACTATTAACTATGTCATCTACCATCATACCCTGTGAAAATCTAAACATAATTCGATGCAATATTATTGTAAAAGGACATAATCAAAAATATGTGCAAACGGCATGAACGAAAAAGCACTTGAGAGTACAGACATTATAAACCTACCTGTGTATATGCGAACTAAAAAGGCTTGCTTTGGCTTGTATTTGTCTCCAATCCTTTTTTTATTTTCCACCCACATGAATTCTTGCAATACCTGCAGATGAGAAGTATTCATCATATAAAATACATAAAAATATTATAAAAAGTATAATATAAAAAGTATATATACAGTAAAAGTGGCAAGGAAAAATATTTGTTAAAGCCTACTGTTCAATATTTCAGTTGTACAGTATATAATTTTGCTCAATTAATTCTTATGTAAATGAAAACCTTTACCTCTTATGTAAATTATAACGTTTTCCTTATTTTTTATTTTTGTGTTTCTATAAATGTTATTGATGTGGTTTCAAGTTGTTTAACATGCCAAGTAAATAAAATCTGAAACTATTACCAGATGTAACCATCTTCAAAGAAGGTCACCATTTTCATGAATTTCTTGCATGACCTGTATTTCATTTTACCACAGGGTAATTTTTTTTTTTTTTTTTTTTGCAAGCCACTTGATGTGACTTGTTAGTTCCCTATCAGTAAATCACGTCCGACGTTACGTCGGACTGACATCATGGGGTCTTGCCTGGGAGCCCAATCACCTCCAATTCAACAAAACGCGCTAATGAACATTGGCTAGTGAGATTTGCATTTTGAGTCCCACCCACCCGGCATATAAACAGGACCGGCATTACTCACTTCATTCATATATTTTTTTTTTTCCTGTAGCTCAACCAGTGGAGCATTGGTGTTTACAACGCCATGGTCTCGGGTTCAATCCCAGGGAAACTGATTCAATGTTTCTTAAATGCAATGTAAGTCTTCAACAAATTCCAGAGGTCCACAAGTTGAGTTTCTAGTTGTGTCGACAAACCTCCCAGAAATGTCTCTTGTGTATCTTGTGTCACTAGAAATGTCTCACTGCCAATCTAGTTCTCCCTCACTCATCCACCTCCTCTCAGACTGGGCTATGGTTCATATTTGGCCGAGGCTGCATCTATATGCTTTCCCCTGAATGCTGAAAGTTCTGGAGTTCGCCAGAAAAGGACCATCTCACGTTGATTGACTCACGTTGGCTGGGTAGAGTGTGGTTCCCGAACCTAGTGTCACACCTCGAAGGAATCTCTCATGGAGTTCCAGTCCCAGTCCTCAGAGTTAAGCTCTTGGACCCCTTCTCATCTCTATTTACACCACATAACTTGGTCCCATCAAACAGGCACACTGTTTCTCCTATCATAGCTATGCCGTTGACACACAGTTCAAACAATCATTTCAACCAGATGATCCTACAGTAGCTGCATAAATCACAAGCTACCCAGCGGACATCTTGACATGGATGAAAGAGCATCACCTGAAGTTTAACCTTCCAAAGAAAAAGCTTCTTGTTGTCTCTGCCAATATAACTTCTACAGCATGGCTTCACCATACAGATTGCCTCCTCAACGATTACCCCATCAAGGTCCACCAGAAATCATGGAATAATCCTTTAAAGATCACATAGCAAAAGACAGCTCGACCATGTGGGTTTGCACTTCACAACATTAGGAAGCCATGGTCATTTCCAGACTTGATTATTACAATGTTCTTCTGGTCATACATCGTTCAAGTGCAATCAAACCCCTACTATTGAACCAGAACATTGCTGATAATCAAGTTTTTAACAAAGGGCCCACATCACACCTCTCTCGATCTCACTGCACTTGCTCCCACTTGCAGCTTGCATCAAATTCAAAGCATTGACTCTTGCTTACAGTGCTTACACTTCTATACACCTTTCAGAAACCTATGACCAATTAATGAGTGGCAATTCGTTTTCTACCATCACAGAGAGGCACAAAATCAATCTCAAGAACATTTTCGTTCACGTTCCTTCCTGGTAGAAATATCTCCCTGCCTTCATCCAGAATGCAGAATCCCTGTCAATATTCAAAAGACAGCTGAAAACGAATCTCTTCCGTGAGCACCTAACATAACACACACACACACACACACACACACACACACACACAATTTTTCCTTGATTTCACCTTCCTTGCTTTCACTCTTTCATTCTTCAAGCTCATTTTACTTGAAGTAATTTTAAAATATTTGTATTGTGAGCACTCTTGTGTACTTTTAACTCTTTGGGATGAATCACTTTTTGTATTATATAAGTTGTAAGTCACTGGATAAAAGCATGTGCAAAATGATTAAATGTAAATGTCTGTCTACACTAACATAACATTGGTTTGAAATTGTCAGCAAGAGAGATTTTAAGGATATCATAATTTGTGATTTCAAGTCTTTTACATCTATTTCACTTGCAGACATGTCTTGTGTGCGCATGGTCAGAAGCTGAACTCGTGTCGATGAGGTATTGGGTCTAGAATTGGAGGATCTGCTGTATTTAAAAAGCTTAGTGAGTGACTTTAAATTACTTGCAATGTGCATTTGAAAAGCAAAAAGGGCCAAACAAATGTTTTTCCTTCAAACTCACTTCACAATGTCAGTCGAGTGTTAAAAATAATAGACAGTATATTATTATTTTTTGTATTCTATACTGTAATTAATGCTGTATCCTAATAAATCGGGGTGAAGCACAACAAACCTGTTAGGCACGGAGTGGTGTGTGATGCGGAGAACAGGAACTAGTGATGTGATATTTGAACCGAAGCTTTGGAGCTTGTGTCGAGCATAAATGGGCGTGCCAGATGAAAAGTCGATTCGAGGCTTGTGTTGTAAATGTAGAAACCACGTGACTGATGACAAACAAGGTCTTGGTTTATGTGGAATCGGTTCGGTTTGAGTGTCACTTCCGATTACAGGGGGTTCAAAACATGTGCCACCTTGTGGGTGTATCAGGAGTAGTAGAACCAGTAGTAGTAGTATTAGTAGTAGAGTGTTGAGTGTTGGAGAGTCCGAGTGAGAGAGTTGTGTCATTGTCATTATTGATAGATATTTATTTATTGTCCCTTAACAGGAAATTTCTTTTCACAGACTGTCATATTACACGCGACTGGCAAAAACATATATACATAAACAACAACAACAACAACAAAAAAGTTAGATTATTGTATTATTTGACTAAAAATTGTTGTATTATTAGAGCTATATTACATTATATTTGGTTACTTTAGATATTTGGACACGGACTGGGCTGATTGCTGATTTGGATTGCCCTTTTGGATTTGTTTGCTTTTTTGACCTCCTTAATGGAGCCAGCAAGAAAGAGGAAATCCTCCCCTGTCTGGGAGCATTTTGAAATGGTTGCTCACAATAAGGTACGCGTAATTAATATATTTTACTGTCTTAATATAATTATAATCCAAATTAAATGGCTGTATAATCGTTCATGTCTAATTTTCTGTTTCAAGGAGAAATACTAGCTGTGCCTGAAGGAGATGACATAAAGCAATAACCCCTCCTCCATGCACAGGCGTTATCAAGCACTGCATGAACATACAGAAACTGACAATCCACACAATTCTCAAAGTAATACATAATATTTTTTTTTTCTTTATTGTATATAAGATTTTAGGCTACTACAATACACCAGCTTTGTATTTTGTTATAGATTCCAAAAAATAAATTGTGAATGAGGCCCTGGTGAACATGGTTGTCACAGCCCTTTTCTATTGTGGAAGTTGTTAGATTTAGGGAGCTCCTGCATGTGTTGGATTCCACACATGTTATCCCAACTTGCAGAAAGTTGCAGAAAGTAGCGGCTGTAAGCCTTACGTCTGACATGTGGACATCCCTACACATGGATGCCTATCTAGGAACTTGCCATTTTATAGATGAAAATGACAAGCTCTGCACTATTTTACTAGGTGTAGAACATTTCTTTAAGAGCCATACAGCTGAGAACTTGGCTACTGGACACATCAAGCTCATGGAGAAGTGGGACATAAAGGAGAAAGGGAGACCAGTACTGAAGCTGATAATTGAAGTGGACATTCGCTGGAACACTGCTTATAACGTGCTGGAACGGCTCTATCAGCTAAGAGAGCCAGTGGTGGCAGCCCTTGCCTGTCTAAGGACTGACATCACCCCAGCTACTGTCTTGGTGTATGAGGCTGTCCAAGATGCCTTACATGTTCTTGCCCCTTTCCACCAGGCTACAGTAGAGCTTTCTGTGGATAAAAGAGTGTCTGCTTCAAAAGTTATTCCTTTTATGAAGATGTTGAATCATATGGTAACGAATAAGCTGGAGGGCTTCAAGTTCAATTTAACAAGGCAGCTGGGTGACAGCCTGGTCTGGAGGGTCATAGAAAATGCTGTACATTTTGAATCATTAAGTGTGATGACCATACCCACATCAATGCATCCCAGATTCAAATAACTGGGATTCTTAAGCCAAGGGAAACTACAAGAAGCAGTATCAAGATTAAAATGTGCTACTGTGATCAGAAGTTCTAATGTCCATTCTGCTTCCACCAATACACCCCCAGCTCAGCTGCCAGCCACTTCAGAAGCAGGACATTCTACAAACAACAGTAAGTAGTATATTTATTTGTTCTGTGAAGTGATTAGTACTGTAAATCAATTAATTGAGTTTGTGTCTTTGTACCTCTATTATAAGGTGACCTTTGGCATCTGCTTGATAGCATGGTTGATCACAGTGGAAGGAGCTCAAGTGCAACAGCAGATGCTACTGTTGAAGTGGACCGATATTTATCGGAAGTGAATCTCTGAGGATGAACTAGTATATTGGGTTCAACAGAAGTGTCTGTTTCCTCACTTATACCAGCTGGCACTGACATTCTTATCTTCCTCTGCATCCTTTTTTCCTTGTGAAAGGATCTTTTCCAAGGCTGGAGAGGTTTAGTCCAAGAAGAGGAATCGTCTAAACCCCAACAAACGTCAAATAATTCTGTTCCTCAATAAAAATAAATTAGAATCCTTTCTTCACCCACCCCAAGCTTCTCTGTTGCAGTTTGCTCTATATCCCCAGTCCCAAAAGCACAAACCTGCCCTAAAACCGGTCATTGCAACAACACATTTGAACACTTCTTACCTTTTCTTACCAAAACTGCTCTGTTGTTTTTGCAGTATTACACAATAATCACTGCTCTCAACACAACATCAATTTTGTTGTACATACTGTCACTGTCCAAACAATTTATGAATAATTAATTAACTTTGTGTGTGTGTGTGTGTGTGTGTGTGTGTGTGTGTGTGTGTGTGTGTGTGTGTGTGTGTGTGACAGTTGTCTTTGCACAAGTAAAGTCAGACAGAGACAGATACATATTTTATTTTATACCCAGGCAATGCACAGATGTCTGTTCAGGTCATAGGCTCAGGATTAGTTATGTCTGCTATTTATTTGCACAGTGGCTAAGTGTCACTAGTGAGCAATGCTGAATGAAGTTTTGGGTAATTACACTTTTCAGTGAAGCAATGGGTTGCAAAGCCTCAGTGCTTCATGAGGCTTCATTTGCCCACCACTAACAGGAACCACAGAGATACTGGTTTCTTGCAGAAAACCCTTATTCAATAAAATGCAAAACAATAAAACTCAAAAACTACATGGCACAATTGTGCAAAACCTCAGGACACGGACACATGGAACTATGAAACGGCATCCACACACTTAGCAAGCTCAACATAACAAAGTCATACAACAATCAACAAAGACCTGGGAACACAAGAGGGTTTTATACACATGAGGAGATTGGAAACACCTGACAAGACCAATGAGGGGGAGTGAATTACAAAACAGGAACGACCCATGAAGTACAAAGAAGGTAATGTAGCGATTCTAAGCCTAAGGGAAATGCTGCGGATTGTATGTGTGCGTGAATCGTTTATGATCAAACGCACATAAATCTGCACAAAGGTGAATTTGGATATTAACAGTTAATTATAACGGATTATAACAATTATTAATATCTATGGCTTGATTCGACTTGTAGAATTTTCTTTAATTCTAGAAAAGAGTTCAAAGGACGGATAATTTGTTCAGCAAATATCGACCTTATAAACTCTGGAAAAGGTTTCTTTTGGCCACAAAGAAAGATCTTTCCATTAATTTGTAACAAGGATCGGTCACCATTAAAGTGACTTATGGATGAGCAATTCAGAGGCAATCACGTGTGAATATATATATATTTTAATAATCGACAAACAATAGACAAACATACACAGATGAGTTGAAAAAGGGAAGAAGAGAGAATAAGAGAGAGAGTAGGAGAGGGAGAGACATAGGAAGGTAGTATTACAGACAATAACCTATTTGAGAACAAACAAGGAATCAGACCAACTTATTGGTATAAACTCAAATCTCTTAAAGATCGTTTAAGGGCTACTTGCATGTGTTTCTTTCTGTGGCTGGTCAGAATGCGTGCGTGCGAATTCCGATCTGGTCCGAGGTTTGCGTCTTGCTGGGCGGGTCCGTTGGAGTCCGCGGTAAGTTCAAATTGGGTTCTTAGTCTGGTAATGTCCTTTGTGGAAAATGGCGCTCAGGATCCAAGAATCCGCGCCAGAGAGGAAGTTGCAAGAGGAGGAAGAGGAACAGGAAGAGTAAGAGAAGAGCAAGAAGAGGAGGTTGATCCTTGGCCTACGGGCGCTTATAAAGGAATAAACAAAGCACGCCTCTAAGAGTTGGGACAGCCAATCAGAGTGAAGGAACTGAGAAGCGGGAAACTTTTCTTTGTCTTTAGTCTGATCTGATTAGCATGTTTTATGGCCTACTTGAGAATGCAGACCTTTGGGTTTTGGAATAAAAGAAAGAGTCTGATGCATCCTAGCACAGTGAAACAAACCTAGACGGTCTGAAAATTGAAAGACAAAGATTTCGAGACCATTCATGGCTATATTAACTCTTGACATGAAAGCAAGATAAAGATTGCCATGGTTTTGTATAGGTAATTACTGATTATAAGCCACTCAATTATCAAACACATCTAAAATGGTTATAACAAAAACATGCATACATATAGGTAAAACACAACACATCTAAAAATGGAAAGTAACTAAGTTAAAAGTCACATGGCACAGTCTTTGTGTTCTTGGTATGTGTGTGTGTGTGTGGGTGTAAGAATGGGGGCTGTTTTACGATGGCATCCTTTGAAATGCGGAGGAGAGCGAGGGTGAGTGAGAATGGTTTGTGTTCCAGAGGTCTTAAACTGTCAGTTTACAGACTCTACGGAGCCGATCCTGTCGAATCACTTTTTCAATCAAAGAATGAATCTGATCGATCATTCATGAGCACCGTCCATACTCTACAGTAAAATAAAGTATATATAAGACACAACAGACAGGAAGTGCAAAAATGACTTGACAGATAGGCAATGTGCTGATGACCCAAACAGGAAGTGCACACATGACATAACAAACAGGAACGACGAGTGACAAAACCTAGTAATCTTGATTTTTTATTTTTTATTTTTTTTAAATTGGAAATCCTCTCTTCCAAAATTGCTTGCAAATTTTTGCAGATTTATGTTTGATTGAGTTCAATATTTCATCCGTTCAATTCTGTCCAATATTTCATCTTACATTAGGAGTGTTTTGAGTAGAGATAACATGTTTTCATTTGGTGAAATTACTTGTTCCTGATTGAATAAAGTGTAAATATCATACTTTTTCAAAAATTAATTTTATGTTTATAATGTTATTGCCTAAAGTGCTGCTAATGAAGATTTTCAAGCTTTGGCAGTGCGTAGGACTGTTTTTCTGTTCCACATAATAGTCCAAGGATAAAATTATTGTATGGTGCTTTTTTATGTGCTTTTTTATGCACAGTCAACAATAACAATTATTATGGAAAACATGTTAAAGAAATGAATTACAGCTTGCTACTCAAGTTCCGTTTGATGCTTTGGTACACTAGACACATGATTTTATGAAGCAGCTATAGGCAACTGTGTGAGTAAACAAAAAATTAAATCTATGAGTCATTTGAATACACAGGTATACAAGTCTACTTAGGATCAATGGTAAAGAAAGGTTTAAATTCTGTTTCAAATAGATTTTTTACACAGACACTGTATTTAATGTTTTACACACATCAGACTGTTCAAACCATCTGGTTTTACAACTGCAGTGTCACTAGCGTCACACTTTCAATTTTTAGAGGGATGGTCGAGGTAAATGCAGCTATGACTGTAATGACAGCACACCATTCATATATCTTTCTGGAGTCAATTTAAAAGAGTACATTGTGTCAGAAACTAGTTTCAATGCAAATGGAGCCTCGGCGAGATGAATAGCACAGATGCAGGAATCAGGCGCGCCACTGTGATTGTCACATAGCTAAAGATTACCTTCCTGTCTAAGTTATAAAAAAATATCCACATTCCAACAGAACTTTATCTGTTGAATACCCAAGCCTGCTGAATGTCTACTTCCTTTTTTCACCCACTCTCAGATCTTTTTTTTTTTTGCTAAAATTCCAGTATATTATGCAAATTCACAGTGGAGTTGCAAGCATGTATTTCATCTTTGCAATTGTGGTAATTCACTTAGGCATTGGAAATATTGCATCAAACACTAGATGGAGATGTGGAGGAAAGAGAAGGAAGAAAGGGAATTCAGTGTGTGTTTGAGTGTAATGTTTGTTTTTCTACAGTGTGTGTTTGTTTATGTTTGTTTTTCTGTAGCACTAAGAGTATTCCCAAAAAATAGAGATTTTTGTTCCTCTCATGTTATTTTTAAAAACTTTCAAACCTTTAAAGCTTTTTTTTTGAAAGGAACATTTACACAAATATTCAGATGTCCCTTTTAGAAGAGGGAATGAAGAGGAAATGAGACACAGTAACAAAAACGTTAATGTCACCCTGCGGTGAAGCACGTGTGAAATCTAACCAATGGTGTGAATGTACATCAGAGACAGGATGACTAAGTGTCTGCAGCAACATGGGCCTGACGAATGAAACATATCGCACCACATTAACAGAGTTAAGGAATAGCTGGTAGAAACTAATAAAGGTATGCAGCCTGCTGCATTGCAAACTTCTGAAAGGGACACTCCTGCCAGGAGAGCCTTAGAAGCAGACACATTCCTTATCGAGTAGGTTCGGATCACCATAGGGGAAGTCAATCCAGCCTCATCCACTTGCTCATTATATTTTTTGTTGCTGGGGTCTCCTTAGGGAAGCACTCCTTAGGGACCCCGAAGCAGGCAAACAGTAGATCTGACTTACCATCAACTCACTCGGCAACCGACATGGCTTAGAGATCACCTATTCTTTTAAAATATGAAATAAGATGAGCAACAGAGCTTTTAAATTTAAGAACTTGACTGGAACCTTCTCTATAGCAGAGGACCTTTGATAGGCCTAGGAGAACCAGTGGCAAATCCCAGGCCTGATCCATATTCCATACTGCAGCCTCAGCCTCAGAGTACCACAATATTCCACCCAAAGTGGTAAGCAGTAATGGCAGCCACATAGACCTTTAGGGCGGAGGGGGATAACCCTGCAGTGAATCTCCCCTGCAGGAACTCCAGCACTGTACCAATTTCACAGGTAACTGGGTCCAGGTGATGAGCAATCAGAGGCCAAGCCAACTGTTTCCACAGTACCAGGTAGGCATTGGTTATTGAGCCCCCTGTCTGGGATAGGAGTTCCCTCCTGATTGTAATCTTCCATGGAGTGTCATTGAGGAGGGACACTAGATCCGAGAAGCACACTCTGCCCAGCCAACACAAGACGACTAAGGTGAAACGGACCTTGTCACGTTGGGCTCAATTCAGAACTTCTGGAAGCAGAGCAATCGAGGCGAAAGCATTCAGACGGCTATGACCACGTCTGAACTTTACCGTCCAGTATAAGAGGAGCTGGATGAACCAGAGTGGACAGTGAGACGTCTCTCAAGACACAAACAGATCTGTCTTGGATGTCTGCTCACATGTCTTGAGTCACTGGGACATAAGTGAGACCAGTTTCCCTTGGGACCAGAGGAGGATCTTATATGCTGGTATTTAGAAAGAGCGCAGTCCCCCATCTTGATTTATGTAGGCAATCACAAAGTTGTGTCTGACTGGACAAGAACAAGATGGCCCCTGAGGTCTTAGAGAAATGGTATAAGAGCTAGAAGGGTTAGAACAAGTGTTTGTCACGGTTCGAATGAGGGAGGACTCAAGATGCAGGGTGAAGGATTTAATGTTTATAACAAAATAACATAATACACAAAATAAATTCCCACAAGGGGGAAAACATAACTTAAACAAGATCACAAACAAACCGGATTAAACGTGCACTAGGACCAGGGACCCGATCAACCATGAAGACAACCAACAAATGACATAAACAAACAAACCGGGAGGCAAGGCAGGCAACACAGATCTGGAACAAACCATAGAACATTCAGGAATGACAACGACACCACACAGGACAACAAACACACTGGGATTAAATAGAGCACATGAGGGAAGGTAGTGATGAGAGACAGCTGGGAATGATTACGGGAAACAAGGAGGCGGGGCAGACGCTAACGAAACAATCACACAGGAGAGAGGGCAGTGCCACGGTTCTGTCCACTAGAACACTAAAAACACTGGAAACAGAGACAGAACCGTGACACTACCCCCCCTCTAAGGAACGCCACCTGGCGTTCCAACATGAAACAAAAACCCAACACCGACATCACCACCAAGCATAACACACAAGACAGGGAACTCAATGAAAAAAACAAGAAACAACAACAAAAGTCCTTGATAAGAAAGAAAGAAAAATTAAAGTCAAGGGGGAACAAGCCAAGCGGGCTCAGGCAAAGCCGGTGGGTCAGGCGGCACCGGAGGGGTGAGCCAGGCGGGCTCAGGCAAAGCCGGCGGGTCAAGCGGCGCTGGAGGGGTGAGCCAGGCGGGCTCAGGCAAAGCCTGCGGGTCAGGTGGCACCGGAGGGGTGAACAGTGTGAACGGCGGCGCCGACAGTTCAGGCAGCAAGAGTTCAGTGTCCGGCCGCAAGAGTTTAAGGTCGCCTAGGGGTGCAGGCAGGGCGAGCAGTCTCGGGGGCGCCGGCAGGGCGAGCAATCTCGGGGGCGCCGGCAGGGCGAGCAGTCTCGGGGGCACCGGCAGGGCGAGGCGCGCACGAGGCGCCGGCAGGGCCTCTGGAACTGATGGACTGGAGGAGGTCTTTCTCCTCCTCCTCCTCCTCCTCCTCCTCCTCCTCCTCCGCTTCCGAAGGCGACGAGCTGGTTCTGGGACGGTGGCCTCCGGGCCGGCAGCGGGCTCTGGGAAGGCGGCCTCCGGGCCAGCAGCGGGCTCTGGGAAGGCGGCCTCCGGGCCGGCAGCGGGCTCTGGGAAGGCGGCCTCCGGGCCGACAGATGCCATGACCTTCTCAGGGGACGGGCCCACGGATGCCATAGAAAGCGCCTCCACAAGTCCCCAAAAACTCAGGTGGTCCAGCCCTTCCATCCCCCACCAGCAAAGGGGCTCATCAAGGGCACAGACCCATAAGTCCTTGAGAGCCGCTTCATTGAACGTTAAACCCTCCGCGGCTCTGACAAAGGTCTGTGCGAACTGTCTCAGGTCCGCCCCCTGCTGGCGGAGGGATCTTAATGCAGAGTATCCTTTTTCGTTCAAGGAAAGGGCTGGACACCTGAGCTGCAGGTGGTGGATCCTTCCCCCGCTGAGTCCTCATCTTTGGTGGTGTCGTTCTGTCACAATACATATTAGGGAGGACTCAAGTGCAGGGGAAAGGAAGTTTTATTATAATAACAAAAGAACAAAAACACACAAAAGAAATGCCCACGTGGGGGAAAAAGCATTAACTAAACACGATAACCAGATAATGACATAAACAAACAAACCGGGAAGCAAGGCAGGGAACACAGATCTGGAACAAACCATAGAACATTCAGGAATGACAACGACACCACACAGGACAACAAACACAATGGGATTAAATAGAGCACATGAGGGAAGGTAGTGATGAGAGATCGCTGGGAATGATTACGGGAAACAAGGAGGCGGGGCAAACGCTAACGAGACAATCACACAGGAGAGAAAGCAGTGCCACGGTTCTGTCCACTAGAACACTAAAAACACTGGAAACAGAGACAGAACCGTGACAGTGTTAGCCATCATATCTAGATGGTTTACATGCCAAGAAAGCTGATGTGCTTTCCACAAACTTTGTGCTGACCGATCCCCTAAGACCACTCCCCAACCCATGATGGAGGCATCTGTCATCTGTCGACAGCAGTTTGCAATGGCAGGGAGCTCCCAGTAAGGGTCCTTGGGATTTTTTCCCACATGACCAAGGCGCACAGGCAGATTTGTGCTTCAGAATTGTGAACACATATCAAAGTATATCATTCATACTCTTTATATTCATACTCAAGTTCAGGTCAGAGAAATATTGAAGGTTATAGCTAAATCTTTACTCTATGCTCAGAGACACTCTCATTGCAGTTATAGTTGACATTTAGCACAAATTAAAAGTAAAGTAGTGCAAGTTAATATTGGAATCTTCAGTATGTATAGGTACGGTATGTTTGGAGATTTTTTAAGGTTGTTTTTTTTTTCTTCTGAACTTTGGGGTCCTTGTGATTTGTATTCATTGCAATGAAATTCACCATAAAAAGACAAAATTATTTAGTGACTGCTCTATCAGTATTGTTGTCATGGAACCTTTGTCTCTTAGATATTTGTTTTACAGGGGTATTTCAGCTCAAGCCTAACACGCATCATAATGCCTAGATATCAGCTTCCCTCTCTGCCTCGGATATCGAAATGTCAGACTAGGCTTTGGAAGCAGACACCATTACGGTGTCTCTTCACTCACACACACACACACACACACACACACACACACACACACACACACACACACACAGAGAGAGAGAGAGAGAGACTTACATTCCTAAGATAATAACAGAATAATGAAAATATGTTTTATATTGCATGAAATGTTTCTGTTTTTTTCACACTGCACAAAGCACACATCACCCTCAAACATACACATTCAACTGAGTTCCAATGACTGTCACTTATCCAGACAGGATGAATGTGAAAATTATAATCCTTCAGATTAATGCATAACCTCCACTACTACCATGATCACTAATAAGGAAATCCAACATGCTTCACTTCCAAGCCAATCTAATTTCAGTGGTAATTAATACCCTTTTATGTATTCGCTATGAGATGAGCTAATTTAGTTGCATTAGCTGTGCACAATGTAGGGAAAAATAGGTCTCTTGGAGTTGTTCCATTATAAGGTCAAATAAAAAAAGCCCACCTCTGAAACCTTGAGCTCTGAACAATAATATGCTCTAGAACAGGCACTCACATTGATGAAGACATTTGCTATAACTGTAATTACAGAAACCAACACTCAGAGACCAACACTTGTATGCATTGGAAAGATATATTTGTAAGAGTACTAAATTCTTAGCAGTACTGTTTCAGAATAGAAGCATAATAAACACTACACAGATGTGGTAAACAGCACATTCCAGGGCCCAGTTTAAGGTGTCCAACATTTGTATTGGATCTTAGTGGGCTAACACAAACTAACTGTCCAACATCATTAGATGCTAGGACAACGGCCAGACACCAATTAGAGGGCAAGAAGAACTCTGGTACCAATTCTGGAAAGGAAAGGACCACATGCAGTTTCTGGCCTTCACCCATCTAGACACTAATTCCTAAATGTTTGGCCTGTGACTGCTCTAAAAATTCCTCAGGACCTCCGCAGTAGGTGAAACAAAGAGATATCACACCACATCCATTCATACTACGGAAAACTTAAAACTGAGTCAAACTACACACATCCATTTCATACTTATTCATGGAATTAAGTATTCTTAGTGACAACTATTTGAAGTACATCTTACACACATTCCGCTTCATAAAAGAGATTTCAAGCTCCGAATCTACAGTTTGTGAGGCAGCAACAGTTGACCATATTCTGAGCCTCCAGTCTGTGAGGGACGAGACATTAACAAACTCTATGTTCAGAGTCGTCATCCAGCATGACAATAACAGATTCAGCACATTCCAAGTTTCAATGCCAGACCAAATGAGAGACCAAAGCAGACTTACAAAGTCTCTGCCCAGAGAGGCAGAATACACAGAGATATTTGCAACAAGGTTAAGCACAGGAGAACAGACCTTCACTTCGTCTACGTGTTCCAGATGTGTTTCCGTGTTTAAGGACCTACATCATCTACATTGGGGCCTCATCTGCATCCAGGAGTTCAGCATCCTACAGAGCTTCACATTCAAGAATGTTGAAACGGATTCATACTCCTTTACCTACTGCATTGTCATCCAGCACAACCAGCAGAAAATGTCACCACAATTTGACTGGTCACTTGACCACATAGAATGTAAATTTAAGTTAACTAAACCACTGTCCAGAGACCATGGTTTTGTTGTATATCATCAACATATGATTTTCTAATTTACATCAGAGGTAATATAGCTGATGCTAGTTAATAACAAATAATCTTTTGTTTATTTGTTTAATGTATAATAAGGTCCTTTACCTTATTAATTTCAAAGAAACAATTGTTTATATTCCATAAGATAACATAAAACTTCCATAGCCAGGAAGTGGCTCAACTTGATCTTTTCAATTTTTTGCATTATGCACTTTATTCCTTAATGAAGACCACCACAATGAAGAGTTAGCAGAAATTAAGAAAAAATGACATGTAAGGGCCAATTTACATTAGAATTTTTAATACTAGAACTATTAGGTTGACATGTAAATAAGTGCCTTAAAAAGTAAAAGCAAAGTTACTTATATTCAATAGAATTTTCAAAAGAATGTTCACAACATTTAAGTGACGTTGGATTCAAAAATCAGAACATCAGAGGTGATGTGAGTACCAATCACTGCACAGCTTTTATTTTTTATTTCAAATAAATGCTGTACTACTGACCTTTTTATTCAACAGGGAATCTTGAAAAAAAGCCTCTTGACTTGCACAATGTAAAATGTTAAGAAGAAAAATGTTTTAGATAAAATAAAATAAAAAATGATGACACAATCCATTACTTCAGTCTTTGGTGTCACATATTCAAGAAAAGTGTCTTTGGCAAAAAACAAAAAAAACAAAAAAATCTGTATATTAGAAGGATTTCTGAAGGAATATGTGACACCAAAGACTGAAGTAATGGATTGTGTCATCAGATGAATAAATTACACTATAATGTATATTTATACAGCCTATTTTATTTTTTTGTAATATTTTTTTTTTTATTTTCAATTAAATTAATTTAAAATGCTAATAATATTGTAAATAAATATTTTAATAATATTTCACAATGTTACTTTTTACAGTGTTTTGACCCCAAAAGCATTGGTCTGTATAAGAGGGGGGGGGGGCATCACAGGGTACATCTGTGGTCATTAGATACCAAACAAAGCTCTTTTTAGATAACTTTTTAGCTAACTTGTAAAAGTAATTTCCTGTTGTCCATAGCCAGTCACCAAAATGTGGGACCCTGATAGTTTGAAGGTCTTTGAGTCAATCCATCCAAAGTTCTGCAAAACTATATCAGTTTGTCTTAATCTGCTCACTCTATTCCAAATTTAGCATTTGTTCAATGTGATCTATCAATGAGTGTTCTGTTACACCAGTATGACAGCATTACTGTTCAGGTCAAATTATTAAAGTAGTCTCTCCAGCACAGGAATTTTTAGCCCTTCACAAGGATGTTATCCTCTTATTCTAAGGTTACGTTCATGCTATGTGCTTGGTGTCTCTGAAATTGATCAAAGCACCACAGGAAAAATTAAAAATAATGATCTTAAAATAATGTTTTCATCAAATAAAACTTTCGTCCCTCCTTCCCTGTATCATTAAGTTCCACCTACCTACATCATCAAATTATATATTTCTGAGAAAGAAAAGTAGTCACTCTAGTAGTGATAGTGATTCTGTGGTGCCAAAAATGGAGATGTGAGGCATTACATTTTTCCTAATATAGTTCAAATTTACATAGGCCATTAGTCAGAAGGGCAGGACATCAACCCCCTTTCTTTGATGCAACATCACTTCCTGCTATTCATTTTTAGTTATTTGACTCTTATCAAACTTTTAGAAGTGAAGAGAGCTGCAGGTATGCCCCGGGCTAAAGGCACTCTAAGGGTTTGACCTTTTCTTTTATGGGATGTTCCCGGCATTTCTGCAGTGTTCTTAATGGAATGCTACAGGTTTCTTTTCAATAGGATGGAGAGGAAGAAAGCTCTGATGCTGAGTTTGCATGCCAGAGTGAGAGATAAACTGTAATAGAAAGGCTATGATATAATCATAGTTTTATAAAGAGGAAATAAGGAAGAACTGGAGATGTAGGACCACTCCAGTGACAGAAGATCTGTGATAATTTCACCTTCAATGTGAAGTATAGCTTCTGGCTTTCTGAGAAAATAATATTCTATATGCAGTATTCGAGTGCTGGTTTACTAAAAGCACTAGATAGATGTCACAGTTCTTGTTTCCTTCCGTGTGCTTCCCTGTGTCATTTCCCTCACCTGTTGTGTAATAACTTCCATCATTCCTGGTGTATTTGAGCCTGCATATTTTCCTCAGTCTTTGTCTGATAATACTGTAAAGCGGGGCATTCAAGGTGAGACAAACCTTGCCCCGCCAAACTCTCTCCAAATTTGAGAGAACTTGAGAAGCAGAGCAATCGGTGGGAAAGTGTACAGATGTAGCCTTGGCCATGTCCGAACCCAAATATACTCCATCACTTCTGGGTGGAGCATTCAATCCCCAGTCCTCTCTCTCTCCCCTAGATATAGGCTGCCCTGAGAGAAAGCAGTTTTCCCAGATTTGGTATGCCAGTTTGCAAAGTGGACACAAAAGCAGACCCTCTGATTATTTATATGACCACCGATGGATTGTCTGACTAGACAACGGACATGATGTCCCCTGAGGTCTGGGAAAAAGGCTCTGAGAGCTAGAACGACAGCCATCATTTCTTGGGGATTCATGTCGACTTCAAACTAACTTACAATCGAGGCTGCGCAATCTTAATTAACTTTTTGAAAGATTTTTCTCATGGCCACAAAGAAGAACATTTCGGTTTTATTGTACTTAAAAGTACCAAAACATGTAACAAAATCAAACTTTAAAGTGACATTCATAAGCATTACAGAGGAAATCAAGTGTGAATACATAGACTTTATAAATATAACTATAAATACAAACAACTAAATCTAAAACACAGAATAAATACACAGATTAACAGAGAGAGAGAAAATGGCAATTTACAGACAGTTAACCTTTTTTAGAGCCAGCATGGAAATCCCCTTAGTAATAAGCTTTAAACTAATCTAGAAATCAATAACCGATACTTGCATTGGGTATCTTTGTGTGTGTTCAGAGAATTTTTTGTTCCGATGCTGGTAAGTTCCTTGATGAATCCTCTGTTAGATTTGTGGGAAGTTCAAACAAGGCTGCTCTGAAGGTAAAGTCACCATGGACAGGGAAGCAGAGTGCCTGAAGCCAGTGCTTGAGGCTGAACTGTGAAGAGCAAGAGTAAGAATAAGAGACCAGAGTTGATAGAAATAATACAATGCATCTTCATAATTTGAAGAATGCAGGGTGTGTACATGTGTGTGTCCGAGGTCTTCTAGTGAAATTGACTTTTTGGTGCTCAGTGGGGCATTGACTTTGGCTTCTTTGAAGTCAATCCCACGGACTGTGGGTGCCTCCTGCTTACTGTCTGTCAGGCAATTAACAATACATTAAGGGCAATTAAAAACAGCTGGTTCTGTGTCTTCATGAAGTGTGCAATATCAAGGAACGCTCGGCATTCAACAGCATTCAACCACGGCGTTCAACTCATTTGATCCAGCGCCATTTTTAATAAATACATTTTATTAAAATAATTATAAATTATAAAAAGACATTGATGCACAACGCTCACTACAATTGAGCACTGACTTACAGACAAGAAATAACATACCAAAAAGAATTACAGCTGAATACATTACCAAATTATCAGCGTCAAACAGAAACTAGTCAAAAATATCTATAAAGAAAGGAAGAAACAAAGAACTAATTAAACAAAAATATTCAATAAAATAAAATCAACTGAAAATACAACAGAGGAAACTAAACAAATTCCAAAAGAGCAGAGCAGGCCTGCATGCACCACTCAAGCACGCAGTTTCTTGCAGTACAATTTGTTACAGCATACACACATGAAGGGAGCCAAAATAAGTTACCATAAACGTCACAACATTAATGCAGACTCAACCTATAAGATTCAACCTAGACATTCATAGACAAGAATTAGGTGATGATAGGCTGTCACTCCAAATACATGGGAGGAACTTACTCATAATGTCACATAAGGAACAAGAATGTGCAACATTATTACAGTACAATGAGCTCTAGATATCGGACCAAAAGGGTGGTAAATTATTTTTGTTTGTAAAAATGCAGAAAGTTGTTTTTAGAGGTAGAGTTAGGGGGATGGAACATACAGTATAGTACAGTATAAAAATCATTATGCCTATAGAATGTCCACATAAAACATGAAAACCCATTATCTGTGTGTGTGTGTATATTTCTCAGGTAGATCACAAGTTAAGAGATCAAGATATCTAAAATCATTGACCTTGTGTGGATATGTTTGGTCCCCATGAGGAACCTATCTAATAAATAATACATATTTTTTTTATTTTTTTTTTTACTTTTAAATCAGAAGGTTTTCAGTGATGTTACATTTAAGGGTAGGGTTAGTGTAGGGAGATAGAAAATGCAGATTGCGCAATATAAGAGTCATTATGTCTATGGAAGTCACCTTAAGAAAGGAAAACACACTGTGAGTGTTTTCTTGCTGAAGGGCAATTCCAATGTATCATTAAACTAATGGATTACAACTCAGATGAACACTGATGGCAAACAATGCTGGCTTTTAGTAAAGAATGGTTAAGATCAAAATTTTCACCTTGTTTTATTTTAACAGAATGTAACTGCACCCACCGTTCTCTATAAGAATATTAAACACTGAAATCAACGTTCTTCTTTCCAGTTAGTTTCACAAAACAATACCTTCCTTTTGAAAGTCTGTTGTATTGTTAGGGAAATGTAGCTTCTTCATCTTTGTATGGATTTGTGACACATTTTTAAATTCACACACACACACACATATACACTCACAGATAGTGAAGTGTGAGCGCCGAACGCGCAGGTGTTGCACTTGTGAGCCTCGTGCTCTCTGCCTCCGTGGTGACTCGCGTCTCGCCAGGTGTTGTACCGAAATCTGACTCCCTGGACAAATCTCACTCCCCTACTCGCGCGCATTAATACGCGCTGCATCGAGGTGAACGCACTTCCTTGAGCATATTCGCCTATAAACCGACTTGTACGCTTACATAAGCAGAAAATTAAATTAAATTATAGTTATAATGAATTGTAGTAGGTCTATGGGTTTAAAAGCTCACAGACTTAACATATTTATTTTATTATCTCATTATGGTATGGACATTCTTTGCTCAAAAGCATTTGGTTGTTACAATTATAGTATGGGTTTACCAAGGGGAGTCAGATTTTCACAGCAAAAAAAAAAAAAAAAAACTCACCATATTTATCTTATCATCTCATCATATGGTGAGTCTGTGAGCTTTTAAACCAGAGTTAGTGAGGGGAGTGAGATTTTCACAGGTGTATTTTTCTGCTGCAGAAAAATCTCGATGTTAGTGAGAGGAGTGAGATTTGTTCAGTTCGAATAAAAACATTACAGCCTTTTTTTACTTTCACTGTTTACTGACTTTTCTGACTGTTAATGAGAGTAAAGATAGTTCTTAATATGTTACATGGTTGGCATAAAATTGTTTTATGTTTTTTTTTTTTTTGTGCTGTTAACTTTATACAGTTGATATAAAATATTTTACTACAGTATTTGGTTCAGAATCTTTTTTTTTTCTAGATTTTCCTCCTTTAAAATTGGGTGCGTCTTATGTTCCAGAGCGTCTTATATGGCGAAAAATACGGTATACATTCCTGCTCCTCCAGGATGGTACATCCATATATGCCTTTGTATGGAGGTTTGGTGTGCCTCTGAGTTTCAAAAGTAGGAAGGACTTTCAAGGAGACAGGTCAATACACAACGGGAGCTGTACAAGGATATAAAGGGCAAGAAGGATAAACATGAGCAGCACTGCCAAAGCCCAACAATGACCTCCAACTGGAGAAACTGTTAGAGACCGACTTCATGCGGGTGGTACAAGGGCCCTACCTTTTTCTTGTGGGACCTGTGCTCACAGCTGACTGTTTTGGCTGTTGGTGAGTAATGGACTGGGGAGGAATATCCTTGGAGGGTTACACAGACCTCCACATGCTAGCTAATGGTTCCCTTAAATATTCCCCCGGTTAAGCACTGGGAAGCAATCCTCGGAGCCATTGTAAGACCTTGTGCTAGTGCATTGAGCCCTGGGTTCCTCTTGGTGTATGATAATGCCCGGCTTCATGTGACTAGAGTGTGTATTTTTCTTAGTTTTTATATGAAGGCATTGATGCCATTTCTCAGACCAGATCTGTGTGGATCATGACACATAATGCAGAACTTACCCAGGAACCCCACCAGACGTAACATGTGTTGCCATGGTCATGCTCTTGCAGTACGAATATGAACCAAGCTCTAAAGATTTTTCAGTGTGAGCATGACCCAGATAAGTGAGGAAGATATTATGGCTGTCTGAGGATGAAAGATATAGACTGCAACAAAAAATATACCAATGGAAAGGTATATTTGAAAAGACGCTATCCATTTTTGTAAAGCTCTTTTAAAGGAAGCTGCTCTTTTAGCTGGAGCGCCCGAAGGGAAATTAACATGCCTCAGGAGAGAATCCAGCAAGAATAGAGCTTTCTATTGCAAATGCAATATTATGAGGACATCCAACACCCAAGATAGTCGAACACACTCTAATCAAACACTAGATTCTATCACTTGAGAGAAAATCAAGCAAGAACAGAGCTGTCATCTTCACACACACATACAAACAAAGAGTCTTCTTTGCAGACCTCAGAGGCCATCATGTTCTTATCTGAACAGACTGTGGTCTGTGGTCTCATGCATAAATCACCAGGGGGTTATGAGTTTGTGCCCTCTGTACAGACTGGTGTTTAAATTGTTAAAATGTTTAAAATACTGTCATGTTAATATTACATTTGAAAAGTGTATATCTGCAGCAAAACAAAATTATTTAATATTACATTATGTTTTTAATGCATTGGTTTTCTCTGGGGTGCTCGCTACAGATTCAGAAAAAATGCCCACTTGGAAGCTAAGGAAGGATTTTAAAAGCTGACACAAAACTTTTCCATCGACTTCTGTATTATGTCAAAATAGTATAACAGTTAAACTTGCTCAGGTTTTTTTACACTGCTGGTTATGAGGGATAATAAAGTATTTTATAAGGGATTAAAAGAGAAAATTATGGATGAAACTAACATTAAACTTAAACAGTTACAGTATCAACATCATAACAACAGTTAAATGTGGTTAAATACTGCATAGATGTCAGCACACGTCAGGCTTTCTTGTAATTTTGCACCTCTCATTGGTGCAGACCTTTTTGATACAAATGAAATACATTAAAACCTGGACACACAAGTGGTTGTCGTGGTAATGAACAACGGTACCTTAACATGCTAACTTATGTGGACTGACATTGATTTGAGGAAATCTGTTCATAATAGGCTTTTACGTTTGAACATATTAGACCTGCACTGTCTATTGACTAATTTGAATAAATATTTCTATAATAGCTAATGTTGCGTAACCTTTTGACGCATATGATCACACTGGTGTGATCAGTCTTGGCTGGTCCCTGGAGGGTACGATCACACTGATGTGATTAAAACGTCCGGTGCGTCACATGATCAACTGCTAAATTCATAAGTCTTTTTGCGTGTTGACTTGCTCTGGTCCAGAGACGGGCGTGCTCAGTGTTTATCATATATCACATCTATTCAGTGTTTTCAACCCCATAATGTTTACTTTAGGTTTAGGACATTTAAATAATCATAAGTACTGTAAAAACAATACATTTATACTTTGAAAAAATGCACACTAATGTCCATGAAGTGGAAATAGCAAGGTGACAAGGTGTTCACTTCATTCTTCTCCCACTTTACTGGCCACTTTGTCATGGTTCTCTCAGATTCAGTTGGTTTCTAGTCACAGAACCATGGCACTGCTCTTCCTCCTTTATTGTGTCATGTCATTGTTACCCCGCCCACCTTGTTACCTCGTTTCCCTTGAGTGTTGTCGGCTGTTCTCAGCTCGTTACCTTTCCTCATGTGTTCCCTATATATAGCCCTTGTGTTTGCAGTCAGTTGTGGTCTCATTGTCATTTCTGGATGGTGGTCATTTGGTTCCTGAGTCCTGCTGTGTTCCTTGCTATGGTCCTGGTTTGTTTTATGTTATAGTTCTGGCTCTTGTCTATGTTATGTTTTCCCCCCTCATGGGTATTTATTTTGTATATTATGTTATTCTCATTAAACTCCCTTCCCTGCACTTGAGTCCTTCCTTCATGTATCGTGACAGAACGAGACCAACAAATATGAGGACTCAGCAGGGGAGGGGTTCCCATCCTCCACCAGTCGCCACACACCCCAGCCCCCTATACCAACGGATGCTGCAGTTGAAGGTACTGAGCTCCCTCCACCAACACAGGGCGGACTTTAGAACTTTTGCCCGGGAGTTCAGCCAGACTGCAGCGGGGCTGGGGTATGGTGACCTGTTTAATTACGCGTTGGATGAGCCCCTGGACTTTTGGAGGATGAGGGGGTTGTAGTCTCTGGACTTTTGGGGGTTCGTGGAGTTCCTCGCCGCGCCCCCCAAAGTTCCGACCCCAGCGGAATTCCTGGCAGCCGAATTAGCCAGAATAACTGCCGCCCATCAGGAGACCGCCATCCCTGAGCCTGCTGCCGGCCTGGAGGCCACAGACTCAACACCTCGCCGCCGGAGAAAGAGAAGGAAAGGGGCTCCTTCCAATGGCCCAGAGGCCGCCGTCCCAGAGCTCGCTGCCGGCCCGCCGAGACTGCTCGCCCTGCCGGCGCCGCACCCTGTGACTCTCGCCCTGCCGGCGCCGCACCCTGTGACTCTCGCCCTGCCGGCGCCGCACCCTGTGACTCTCGCCCTGCCGGCGCCGCACCCTGTGACACTCGCCTTGCCGGCACCCCGTGAACTCTTGCCCGACCCGCCTGATCCACTGGTCTTGCCTGAGTCCACCTGGCTCAACCCGCCAGTTCCCCCTGATCCCTCGGACCAGATTCTGCCAGCCCTGCCAGAATCTGCCTGGCTGGTTCTCCCGGCACCTCCCTGGCTGCCGGCTGGGACCCCTGATCCCCTTGAGCCACCCTGGCTCATTCCTCCTGTTCCTCCCCCTGGACTCTGGTTTTGATTTTCTTGATTTTTCTGGACTCTGTTTTGGTTTTATTTATTTTTCATGATGTTATGACTGTTTTGTTGTTTTTGCTCTTTGGTTGGCCTGTTCTCCCTCCCTCCCCTGGTTTTGTGTCAGTTTGGTCCCCTGTCTTTTATTTCTTGTGCTACTGTTAGTCTGGTGTTCATGTAGGGATGCCAGGTGGCGTCCCTTTAGAGGGGGGGTAGTGTCATGGTTCTCTCAGATTCAGTTGGTTTCTAGTCACAGAACCATGGCACTGCTCTTCCTCCTTTGTGTCATGTCATTGTTACCCCGCCCACCTTGTTACCTCGTTTCCCTTGAGTGTTGTCAGCTGTTCTCAGCTCGTTACCTTTCCTCATGTGTTCCCTATATATAGCCCTTGTGTTTGAAGTCAGTTGTGGTCTCGTTGTCATTCCTGGATGGTGGTCATTTGTTTCCTGAGTCCTGCTGTGTTCCCTGCCATGTTCCTGGTTTGTTTTATGTTATAGTTCTGGATCTTGTCTATGTCATGTTTTCCCCCCTCGTGGGTATTTATTTTGTATATTATGTTATTTAGTTATTCTCATTAAACTCCCTTCCCTGCACTAGAGTCCTCCCTTCATGTATCGTGACACACTTACTATCATGTATTTCGTGAGAAGTGAATGAATTGATGTGTTGTAAATCCAACAGATCAGATTCTTTGTGGTGCAAACTATCATAATGGGATCATCTTATCATAATTAATATTCAACTAGTCTGTTCCAAAAATTTAAATGGTTGTGAGATTAGTAACTACTTACATCCTTAGTCAAGACAGGGGCTTAGACCAAAGAAATGGAAACTCCACTCTGGAGGCGGTGGAGTTACTCTTTAGCTGAGCGGAATAATATTAAATAATAAAACTGCTTTCCACACACCGATAAGCAGCGGCCCATTGGGGAAACACCCCTTGGTTATTCACTTCCTTCGTGGTGAGCTGAGGATGAGGCCTTTGGCTCAAGCCAGGGTTCCAATATGAGACCTTTTCTGTTTTTTGTTTTTTTTAAAGGGTTACTCCTGGCACCATTCAAACTTACTGAGTCTGTGTCAGAGCAACTACTTAAATAGAAAGTGATATCTATCCCTGTCCGTCTCTCCTTACTGGGTTTTGTGCCCAAGGTGCCAAATAATGTGGCACAGTATATTGTTCTCCAGGCCTTTCATTCTCCAACACATATGTTGGAATATCTAGAGCTTTACCTTGTGCTCCTGGTTATAATTATGGAGGCCTATATACATGGGTCCTTGCCACTGAGAAATCTGGCCAGCTGTTAGTGTGCTTTGGGTCTGCCAAGAAGGGGTCCCCAGTATTAAAGCGTACCATCAGCAAGTGGATTGCTGAGGCTATTTCTATAGCGCATGGGTCGCCAACCCGCGTCTCTTTCACCCCTGTGCTGTGGCTCTTTCATCCCCTACACGTAAGTTGTAGCAGCGGTCCCGCTGTGAAAAGGGCCATGCGAGAGGAATAAGTGCGCTGTTTCAGGGGACTTTTATTCTGAAACTATGACGGGCATTAGTTCAGAAAGTTAAGCGGTTCAATTCAGAGTGAATCATATATCACCCACCGCAGCAGATATCAGTTCACCATTGACATGAGCGCTGGAGAAAAGCCAATAACTTGGTTAACCGCCTCGGAACAAGTGCCTATTTTGTGTGTCTTAGGAGAGTGAGTTCACAATTACCACTATGTTTGCTTATGTACATACTCGTCTTTGTTATGATGCAGTTATTGAAGTGTTATAGCTCGATGCTAATTTAGCTGTGCTTCATTTTCTGTGTTTACATTTTTATCTGCTATGTTCAGATAAAGTAATAATAATTAATGACGGTAATTGTGTTCATGTATGAGGGGAGAAGCCAATAGTTTGTATATATATGTGTAATTCTGTTACTAGAATCTTGTTTTATCTGTCACAGGAAAACCACACACACACACACACACACACCACACTCCTTTCCACTCCCTTCCATCCAAGTCTCCATCCAAGCTCATCCATTTGAGCAAGGACATTACTGAGATATTTGATCACATGTGCTTCTTGTGCTCAAACATCTCAATCTCCTTCAACATTACTGGACATTATTGAAGCTCATATTAATGGTTGGCTCCCCTCTTTGACCCGTTTAATCGAATAAATCACTTTGATACACTTTGAACTCTGTCGTGTTCCGACCGACACACCTGGCCCCAAATCAGCCCTTATACATTTCCAGGTAGCCTTCGCTACACCCGCGATCGGTCCACTATCGCTCTGCCCACGGAAGAATGGAGTGTCGCGCCGCATGAGTGTCGCACTCGAATCAAAACTTCAGGGCAGGCCTTTGATTGACTCTCATGTGCTGTAGTGGGCCTTTGTCTCATTGTGTGTATGTGTTCTGGCTTGGGATTATCCCTGGTTTGAGAGACCTTAGCACTTGGTGGCAAGATTTCACCCTGTTGCAGGAGCTTTGTGCTTTTGCTATAGTTACCTGTCATAGGTAAGCCTCAGTTCCTCGGACTGTGTTATCTGGCACCTGGCTGGTTGTCTAGGCATTCCCAAATCATTTTAAGACTACTTTATTACATCCACGTCTCAGGTAATTTTTGAAACAACGTACCTGTGCCCAAGCAATATTTCACTGTTACGAGGGTGGCATAGTCAGCTACAATTCAAAGTGTTGTCTCTCCGACTCGAGTCTCTTTCCATTTGCTTTCCCTCTGGGTTCTTAAGTACTCTCACTCGAGACTATGCCCAGACAAGTTTAAAACTAGGGCAGGCATTAGTGTGGTGCAGTGGCCATTTCTTGTCCAAAGTATCATTGTTCAACACAGTGAGTTCTCTCAAAAGATAAGATCTCAGTCTCAGATTGTAACCATAATCATGTAACCATGATCCCTGAGAAGATAACAAGATGATGCGTCCCTTTGCCACATCTCCTAAATGCCTGAGTCAACCTGCTTCAGTCTATCAGAAGCTGGCGCGGTTGTGCCGGCTTACCTTTGTTGCTTATGTGGCACGCTGTCCCATGTCACATAACAACACAATGATCAGTATTGGACTGATTATCTACTATTATTTGTATTTTTTGGAGTTTGCTACAGTGATAACAGCATTCAGTACACAAATAAAGTTCAGTATCTTGCACATGTATATAATCTGTGTATCATCTGAAAGTTTTAGATCCAGTAACTGTATTTTACTCAATACAGGAACTGCTTCTAATCCTGATCCTTGCTTTAAAAATACATACTTAAAAGCAGAGAAAGGTAAATACTGTAACAGAGGGGTACTCACGGGCAGGGATCCAATCGCGTGTCTTTATTAAGAGTGGTCATATGGGTAGATGCTCAGGACAAACTGAGAGCATACGTAAACGGTAATTCAGGCAGATATCACAAAGGTGGGCGGACAGAATCAGAATCGTAGTTCAGGCAGGTAGTCAAGACAGGCAGAAAACAATCACAAGCAATAATCCAAACAAGGGTCAGGTAGGGATGGCTGACGAAAAAAACTTGCATTTCGACACAGTGTCGAGATCCCGAAGTGAAGATGTTTCGAAACACTGCTCCGAACTGTGATTCAAAACACCCATGTCACGTGACTAAAGCTAAATAGAGCTTATGCGTGTTTCACAAGAATTCCGACAGGTGCTTGTCAAGTCATTTTGTCATTTTTTCTTCCCCAAAACTGGGGGGAAAAAGTTGGTGCGTTCTATCCGACGAATATAAAGAATCCGCGGAGCGCGGCCACGACCACGGCCATGGTGATGATGAGTGGGGGGCAATGGTGGACTTTACAGTGATGACTGTAATGAGGGGGGCGTGGTTCAGCGAGGTCTGCATCAGGAGAGAGTCGGGAGACGAGCCATGCGTAAGAGAGAAGTGTAACGAAACTAAGAATGAAACGAAACCAAGAGAAAGAGGCGTGACTCACAGAGAGAGAAGCGTGAGCGCCAAATGCGCAGGTGTTGCACTTGCACTTGTGGTGACTCGCGTCTCGCCAGGTGTTTTACCGAAATCTGACTCCCCGGACAAATCTCACTCCCCTACGCGCGCATTAATAGGTGCTGCATCAAGGTGAACGCACTTCCTTGAGCATATTCGACTACAAACTGACTTGTACGCTTGTAAGCAGAAAATTAAATTATATTAGTTATAATGAATTATAGTAGGCCTATGGGTTTACCAGGGGGAGTCAGATTTTCACCAGAGAAAAATACACCTGTGAAAATCTCACTCCCCTCACTTACTCTGGTTTAAAAGCTCACAGACTTGCTATATTTATTTTATTATCTCATTATGGTATGGACATTCTTTGCTCAAAAACATTTGGTTGTAACAATTATAGTATGGGTTTACCAAGGGGAGTCAGATTTTCACAGCAAAAAAATAACTCACCATATTTATCTTATCGTCTCATCATATGGTGAGTCTGTGAGCTTTTAAACCAGAGTTAGTGAGGGGAGTGAAATTTTCATAGGTGTATTTTTCTGCTGCAGAAAAATTTCGATGTTAGTGAGAGGAGTGAGATTTGTCCGGGGAGTCAAATTTCGGTACAACACCCCACTTCCCGGTTTACACACAAATTATTGGAGTACAAATAAAAACATTACAGCCTTATTTTTGTTACTTTCACTGTTTACTGACTTTTCTGACTGTTAATGAGAGTAAAGATAGTTCTTAATATGTTACATGGTTGGCATGAAATTGTTTTATGTTTTTTGTGCTGTTAACTTTATACAGTTGAAATAAAATATTTTACTACAGTATTTGGTTCAGAATCTTTTTTTTTCTTGATTTTCTTCCTTTAAAATTGGGTGCGTCTTATGTTCCGGAGCGTCTTATATGGCGAAGAAATACGGTATCTAGTATACATCTCTAGTTTGAAAAATACACACTGACGCCCATAAAAGCAGAAATAGCAATCGTTCAATTATAAATTGATCAGATAAATCAGATACACATTGCATAGGTAACTATAAAGTTCACTATATTATTCTCTCACTTCACCGGTCACTTACTGTCATGTTTTTGGGAGAAGTGACTGAATTTGCGTTATAAATCAGACCAATCAGATTCTCCAAACTGCGGCTCAAACAAACATGTTGGTGCCCTTCGCGCATCATAGATCAGCTAACATGATCATTATAAAAGTTTTTAAACAACGAACAACATTCATTTCCACATATTTGATAATCGAAATATCTGGGTAGTTAATAACATAGCCAACAAGTGAGTTGATCGTGGGTGGAGATGGAGCAACATGACCAAAAACTTCTTTGAAGCATCCGACAAGGCAACAGATCCATTCAAGAGTATTCAGTACAATTTCGCACCCTTGCAGCTTCAAGTGGATGGAATGAGACCGCCCTACTGGCGGTTTATCGCCAAGGTTTAGATCCCAAAATCCGATTACAATTAGCCATCTATGACAATAGCTACGGTTTGGAAAGATTCATCCAGCAATCTATTTTAGTTGCACAGAACCTTGCCATCTGCTCCTCTGACAATCCTTCCTTGCACTCCCCGCCTCCATCGAGGGAAACCAATCTTCCAGCACCAGAACCCATGCAGGTGGACCACTCCCGTTTATCACCATCAGAACGAGAGAGACATGTCCGTCTGCACCTCTGCCTCTACTGTGGTGGTGCGGGTCATCTCCGTGAACATTGCCCGACCCGGCCACCACGCCCAGCGGTGAGTACCGTCCTTGCAAACCACACAATGTTTCATATACCTCTCACTGATGTACTGGTAACTGTCACTGGTCTTTCTGTTTCAGCCACGGCGCTAATGGATTCTGGTTCGGCTGGAAACTTCATCTCTCTCAACCTTCTAAATAAACTCAAAGCCCGCAAGTCTCATCTCACCAGCCCACTTCAGATTCACAGCATTCTGGGAAAACCGCTGGGTCCAGGGTGCACCTCCAAATCGGTTGGCTCCATTCGAAAAATCTCACGTTCTTGGTGCTGGAAGGATCCTCATATGATATGGTCCTGGGACGCCCATGGATGGCCGAACATTCACCCACGGTGGACTGGAAGTCTGGGGAAGTTCTGAAGTGGAGCGCCCATTGCCATCAGCAGTGTATCTCTGCCATTGCGAAAAAGACCCTCTCCTCGGCGCCGCAAGCAGGCGAGGTTAACCAGGTACCCCTAGCTTCCACGTCTATTGAGAGTCCCTCTGACTCCCCAACTCACGAAATCCCGTTGGAATACCGGGCGTTCCAGGACCTCTTCAACAAACAACGAGTGACGGAATTACCACCTCACCGGCCATGGGACTGTGCTATTGACCTGCTGCCTGGGGCAACATTTCCTCGCGGACGCATCTATTCCCTGTCCATCCCGGAGCAACAGGCCATGGAGGAGTACATCAAGGATGCTCTTCAACAGAAGTTAATTCGTCCATCTACTTCCCCTGCCGCATCCAGTTTCTTCTTTGTGGGAAAAAAGGATGGAGGCTTGAGGCCCTGCATCGATTACCGGCATCTCAATTCACTCACAGTTAAATACCGTTACCCACTTCCCCTGGTCCCCACTGCGCTGGAGCAGCTGCGGGGAGCTCGCATTTTCACTAAGCTGGATTGCGGAGCGCTTACAATTTAATCAGAATCAGAAAAGGGGATGAGTGGAAGACGGCCTTCATAACTCCATCAGGTCATTATGAATATCAAGTCATGGCCTTTGGACTGTCAAACGCACCAGCAGTATTCCAGGGATTCATCAATGAAGTTCTCCGCGAGTTCCTCAACCGGTTCGTCCTAGTATACCTTGACGGCATCCTAGTCTTCTCCAAAACCCTCCATGAACACCAACAACATGTCACGCAGGTCCTCACCCAACTCCAAAAACATCATCTCTTCCTAAAAGGCGAGAAATGCGAGTTCCACCGCAGCTGCATCCACTTCCTGGGGTACATCATCAGTCAACACAGTGTCAAGATGGACCAGGGGAAAGTCAAGGCAGTTCAGGATTGGCCACAACCTACTTCCATCAAGGATTTGCAGCGCTTCCTTGGGTTCGCCAACTTTTACAGACGGTTTATTCACAACTACAGTCTCATCAGTGCACCCCTGACTTCCCTCCTGAGAAACGGGCCCAAGTCTCTGTCCTGGACATCCGAAGCCACTCAAGCCTTCCAAGCCCTCAAAACAGCCTTCTGTACGGCTCCTACCTTGGTCCATCCAGACCCTCAGCTACCCTTCGTCGTTGAAGTAGACGCATCATGTTCTGGGGTAGGGGCCGTACTCTCTCAGCTGCAGGGTGAGCCTCCTCGTCTCCATCCATGTGCTTACTTTTCGCCGGAAACTGTCCCCGGCGGAGCAGAATTGGGAATCGCGAGTTGCTTGCCATCAAGCTAGCATTGGAAGAGTGGAGGCATTGGCTGGAGGGAGCAGTATACCCGTTTCAAGTTATCACGGACGAACGGAATCTCGAGTATCTGCGAGAAGCAAAGCGTCTCAATCCACGTCAAGCTAGGTGGGCACTGTTCTTCACAAGATTCAATTTTACGGTAACCTACAGACCCGGAAACAAGAACCAAAAAGCAGACGCTCTGTCTCGCCAATTCCTTGCAGACAATAAACCACACCCACCTGACACAATTCTCCCTCCAGCCATCATCATCAGTCCGATCCAGTGGGCTATAGGCCAACAAATCGCCGAGGCAACTCGTGAGGAACCAGCTCCGCCGGGGGCCCCTGAGGGACTAGTCTTCGTACCATCCCGCCTCCGACTGTCCCTCATGGAACAAGTGCACACCTCTCCGGGCTCTAGACACCCAGGCAGCCAGCGAACCCTCTCACTCCTACAAAATCGCTACTGGTGGCCCAGGATGGACCGTGACGTCTCCCGCTACGTCAAGGGATGTTCATTCTGTGCCACCACCAAATCACCCCATCACCTGCCAGAAGGTAAACTCCATCCTCTACCACTACCACATCGGCCCTGGTCACACATTGCGTAGACTTCATGACCGATCTACCACCCTCCGGTGGGAACACCTGCATCCTAGTGGTGGTAGATCAGTTCTCCAAAGCATGTAAACTGATTCCCCTCAAAGGATTGCCCACGGCTCTGGAGACGGCCGAAGCTCTGTTCCATCAAGTCTTCTGTCACTTCGGCATCCCTGAAGACATCGTCTCCGACCGTGGGCCCCAGTTCATCTCCCGGGTATGGAAAGCCTTTTTTCACTTACTTGGTGTTTCTGTCAGTTTAAGTTCCGGATACCATCCTCAAACCAACGGCCAGACTGAGCGCAAGATCCAGGAAATCGGGAGATACTTGAGGTCCTACTGTGGTCACCAACAGGACAGCTGGAACCGATACCTTCCATGGGCCGAATACGCTCAGAACTCCTTATGGCAAGAATACACCCATCTCACTCCTTTTCAATGCATACTTGGTTTCTAACCCCCTCTGTTTCCCTGGTTGGGTGAGCCCACGGACGTTCCAGCTGTCCACCATTGGTTCCAGGAGAGTGAAAGGGTATGGGACTCAGCTCATGTCCACCTGCAGAGGGCAGTCCGTAGGCAGAAGACTCAAGCCGACCGTCGACGTTTACCTACCCCACAGTACCACCTGCAGTTCGTCTGGCTGTCAACCAAAGACATTCGCCTACGGCTGCCAAGTCGCAAGCTGAGTCCCCGCTTTATAGGTCCATTCAAAGTGGTGAGGCAGATCAACGATGTCACCTACCGTCTCCAACTACCCGCACAATACAGGATCTCCCCCTCTTTTCACGTATCCTTGTTAAAACCATTCACTAAACCTCTTCTTCTCGGGGTTGAGGCCGGTCTCGTCGTCGTCCGCAGCGGTCATCAGGAGATGCCCGTGGAGGAGGGGGTACTGTCACGGATCCATCCACTCCCCTCGCGCCAGACACGTACACTCCTTCCTCACGATCATTATCACCTGAATACTGATTACCTGCACCTGCCTCGCATCAGCAACCCCTTTATCACCAGCCCTCACTGTGCACTCCTCGTCCGGTCTCGTCACTGACTACCTGACTCCTATCAAGCAACTGTGTCTTCAGTTACTTCCCAGCGATCCTCTGCCTGCCGTCCGATCAACTTTTTACCTGCAACGTATCATCCTTCTCTGCTTCTTCTCCACTCTCTGCCTTCGTGCCTGCTATAAATTAAACTCTCTGTTTGCATTCACGTCCGTGTTTTGCCTTTTTTATCATGACAACTATTGTATTATAGTGTTGTATTGTATTATAGTGACTCTTTATGATGAACCTGCACATCAAACAGCATCAGCAAAATTTGCGTTAATATTAACACATGTAAAAAACATTTTTTTTTTTTTTTTTTTTTTATCTGGGTACGTAAAAACAGGAAACGTTATCACATTTATTGCTTAAATGTGATAAGGAAACTTTAAAAGCCTATTATTTAATTTATTCAAACGTGAGTATTATGTTTCAGAGTAAAGACAAAGTGCTGTTGTGCATTTTATTTGCTCACACTTTTAGAGCATTTTGCAATCATCAAATGGCCCACATTTATAATTACCTTTTAGGGATTGTTTAGATCTACTGCTGCAAATATTTTGTTTAATTAATGTTGTTTATATCATAGGGAAGTACCTATGGGATCGAATTCCCGCCAAATGTATTGCAGTCTCAGATTAAAAAATAATACTCATAAATCAAACATTTAAAAACACAAGTGTAAATATACTGCACAAACTGAACAAATACAAAATTATCAAAATAACAAACAATGATCGCCAGTGCACAAAACATAAAAATGAATAAAAAATAATATGGATCACATACAAAATTGTGTTTTTTTTTATTCCTCTGTATCTTGTGCTCTCTCCCGTTTTTTGCAAATATTTATTTTTTTGGGCACGCTTGGGTTGTTTTTCTCTTTGCTCTTCTTTCCACGGTCTGTGCTTGTTATTCTCTTTGAAAAAAAAATACAAAAATTCTCTTTTTAATGTGCAATCTTGTTATGATTGTGATCTTTGTTAATAATATATATGTGGTGTTAGAAAACATTGCTTGGGTCATGATACTAATATGCTGGGGCAGCATACCTCCAGTTTTGGCATGTTCCATTTCTTTGAGAAATTAAGTTAAACTGCCAATGTGCTTTGTGCTATGTGCCAAAGACTTTATGACTTTGCCCTGCTGCTGCTACACATATCTGGTGATATATTACTGCCATCTTCATACACTTTTTTTATCGTTGTTAAAAAATGATAGTTAACCTGGTAAATTTATTCTAATTCACTCGCTGGGTCCATCAGAGAAAAAAAAAAAGAGTTGCAGTTGACATGTCCTCAGAAGAATACTTTATTATCAGGCAAGAAAGTGAGATGATAGCTCACCATGCATGTTGTGCAGATCACCATGCATCTGATCTTTTGTTCCAAAACATCTCGTTATATAATTTCTTTCCTTAGCCTCCAATATCCAATAGTTAGTAGTCCAATCCTCTTCTTCTTTTGATTCCATCTCAGCCCTCTGCCAACAAAATTTACACCTACACATGTACAAAGGTTATATTGACAGAGTATATTTGTCCCCTCCTTTCTATTTTTCAAAAGAGTTTCTTCATTCTTTTTTTCTTAGAGTCTCAGAATTTCACAGAATTTCTTATACAAATGCTTTTTGCAATTCATCATTACCCCGTACATTATTTATAGAATTTAAATATTTTTTCAACAACATACTGTCACGCAATGAAGGCGAAGATATAAATCCAATAGAACTTTAATTATAAATGCAAGGCAAAGTAACAGAGAATGTAACAGACTCTGTTGAGTGCAACTCAACAGAGAATTACCACAAACATGAAATGCACAAACTACCACCAACAACTGAGGAGTGAACAATGGGGACTAAATATACTAACAGTGATGAACCTAAAGACAAACACCTGTGATGATTAGTGACTATGGTGACTGATGGGTGTTGGAGAGTTCTGGAACAGAAAACATGTGACAATAAAAGGCAAAATAAGAGTCCTGGAAGAAGGTGACCGTGACACATACCTGATCATTTTCTTCAGTCATATGTTTGCACCAGCATAAAGTTTATATGTTCTCATGTACACTAGTCTGAGAACTTTAGTCTAAATTTTAATTAAAAAATAATTTCTCCAACACGTAAACAGATTAGAATATAATATATATGTGGCTATTGGGTGACGCTTGTGAAAGGGATTTGCGCAGCGCCCTGGGTAAGCACATCCTGCAGAAGCTGACAGTCTTCCTGGTGTAGCTTAAGGAGCGACCGAAACCTCCTGTCTTGTGCCTCCTGAAGCTCCATGAGTGCCTGCTGTTGGGCATGGTGGAGGTTGGCAAGTGACTACATCCTAGCCGCACAGACTCAATGATGAAAAAAAATCCCTGACTTTGTCCTGGGCTTTAGCACCACTGTGTAAGTTTTTCAACTGTCAGTGTAGAAAATTAAGAAGGCGGGGTCGACTTTAAGCAGTGCCTAGGGGCATATTCTTTGTACGTCACTAACTGGATTAGATTATTGGCGATTTCGTATGATCTTGGACTGTTTGATTTTTCGACACACATCCAGGACTTTTGGTCATAGTAACAGGTCCGTTAGCTTAAACCTGCTCGGGAGCAGGCTTACTTCATGTTAGCAGGATTAGATCACAGCTTTATAAGCAGAGATGATATGCAAAGTTTGGCACAGCCATGTCCTGTCCGTTTTTACGAGAGCTAACTGTTGCTGAAGGTGCAAAGATAATTCGGAGAGCTTTCAGGATTAAGCGCATATTGTGGGATAGACAGGATCCGTTAGCAGAGCGGAACAGTGTTTTGTTGGAAAGATATTGTTTTTCCTGAGAGGTTATTATTTATCTTTTTTGTCTCCATACGTCACAGAATAAGGGTTGAAGTATAGGGTGTGCTTTGAATAATTCAGCATTCAAGTTATTAATGCCTGGAGCTTTGCCATTCTTAAGGTCTTTGATTGATGCAATGATTTCATCAGTTTCTGGTGGATCAGTGCTGATATCTAATTCAGTCTCAGGATCTTCTATTGTTGGTTCATTTTCTGGTGGTGGCCTGTTTAATGTCTCTTTGAAATGCTCAGTCCATCTTTTTTCTTGGTCTTTCTCAGAAGTCAAAATTCTACCATCTTTATCTTTTATTGGTAAATCTGATGATGAATTAAATTTACCACACCGGTCTTGTTATATTATATAGATTTGCCTGCTGCATTTTTCCTGCTGCTTCCTCAGCATTTTCAGCCAAAATATCCATATATTTTCTTTTATCTTGTCTGATAAGTTGTTTGATGTATTCTGTTATAGTCCTGTTGGTACCTCTCTCTTTATCTATCTGATTTTGAGTTGTTTACTTTGCTTTTAGCTAATCTTCTGTTTTCTATTTCTTTCCGTGTTTCCTGTGTTATCCAGTCTTTCTTCTTAACCCTATTTTTGTAACCGATACAGTCTTCAGTACACTTTTTAAAAACCTGTGATGTTGTCTCCCACTTCTGATCAATTGTTTCATCGTCTTCTTGAAGATCTTGTAATACTTTGAATCTATTCTCTAATTTAACTGTGTATTCTTTTTGTACTCTACTACTTCTCAATCTTTCAATCTTAAACTGAAAGTCCCAGTTGATTTGAGTTTCAATTTAAGGATTGCTGTAAGTAGGTGATGATAACTCCCAACGTCAGCTCCTCTTTTAACTTTCACATCCATTTAATGATCTCCTCCACATGCCGTTAATCATAAGGTGGTCAATTTGGTTTTTGTCTCTCAAGTTGGGCGAGTACCATGTTAGTTTGTGGATTTCTTTATGACAGAATATAGTGCCTCCAACTACAAGATTGTTGGTGGAGCAAAATTCTACGAACCTTTCCCCATTTGTATTTCTTGAACCACAGCCGTGCTTTCCTATTATATGTTCATAATCCACATTATCAGATCCAATTTTTGTATTATTATTGCATTTTGTCTCCCATTATTATTATCACATCATGTTTAGTGATCTGTCATATTCCTGTTGAAGCATAACATTGCAGTATTGTAACATTTATTTGTTTTCCTTTAAATCTTGCCATTATTATTCTGCTGGTAACAGGTTTCCATTCCATTAAGGCTTTTTTCTATGCCTCTTTTCAGTATCATGGCTACTCCATCCTGATGTAAATCATCGCTTCGCCCAGAGTATAGAACTGTTTCTCCTGTTGATGTTTTCATACGCTTTGAGCCAGTCCATCTACACTCACTTATGCCTAAGATATCTAGTTTGTATTGGCGCATCTCTGATGTTGCTTGTGCAAGTTTGCCTGAAGCAAACATTGTTCTATCATTCCAAAAGCCTATAAGGCATTTGTGTTTTACCATGTTAAGAGCTTCATTGTTCCTGTTGATAGTTTCCTTTTGGCTTTCTCTACCAACAATCATGCTTGCTCCATTGCTGGTGCTTACAAGGCTCTCTCCAAAAGCATAGTTATGTTTCTTCGTTGCTGTTTCTGTAACAAAAAATCCAACTGAGTGGAACAAAGGAAAGATCATTAAGATACCTAAGAAAGGTGATCTCAGTAATTGCAGCAACTGGAGAGGTTTTACTCTACTATCTATAACTAGTAAGATATTAGCAAAGATAATCATCAAAATAATATCAAATGCCATAGACAGTAAACTGAGGAATGAACAAGCAGGATTTCGTAAAGGAAAGGGATGTATTGACCAGATTTTCATTCTAAGGAATATAATAAAGCAATGTAATGAATGGCAACGGCAGCTACACATCAACTTTGAAAAAGCTTTTGACAGCCTTCACAGAAACAGCTTATGGAAAATCTCACGATCTTATGGAATTCCAACTCACCTTATCAAACTTGTTCCAGCCTTTTATGAGAATTTTGAATGTTCTGTTGGAAACACTGAGCTCTACTTTCCAGTAAAAAAAATAGGCATAAGACAAGGATGTGTAATGTCATTAGCACTCTTTGTAATTGCAATCGACTGGATTTTGCGGCAACAAAAAAAAAAAAAAAAATCGATACACCACGTGGCATCAGATATGGAACATTCACATTTCTGGAACACCTTGACTTTGCAGACGATCTAGCTCTATTATCACACACTCATCAATATCTGCAAGAAAAAACATCATGACTTCAAAAATTCTCTGGACAAATTGGATTAAAAATCAACATAAAAAAGACAGAAGTTATGATACTGAACAACAACAACGATACATCAGTGCAATTGAATGAAGAAAGTTTAAAGATCTGCAAAATATTTACATATTTGGACAGTACAGTCAAAACTGATGGAGGAACAGATACTGATATAAATAAAAGATTAGCAAAGAAAAGAGATGTGTTTAGTAACCTTAATAGAGTCTGGAAATCTAGCCAATACACTACAAGAACAAAGTTGAAGTTGTATAACAGCTGTGTCTTACCAACTCTATGGTTCAGAATGCTGGCGTATGACAGAAAATGACCAATAAAAACTGTCTACGTTCCATACCAAGAGCCTAAGAAGAATCATGAAAATCTTTTGGCCTAACAAGATCTCAAACAATGAACTTCTTAGAAGATGAACTTCTTAGAATAAAGAAAAGACATTGGAGGTGAATTGGCCATGTACTAAGAAAAGAGCCAAACAATTTAACTAAAATAGCCTTACACTGGACACCTGAAGGCAAAAGGCGAAGAGAAAGACCTAAGATAACATGGTGGCGCACTGTGGAGGCAGAGATGAAAGATGCGAACCAAACCTGGGGAAGTCTTCTAAGACTGGCAAAGGACAGACAAAAGTGGAAAGACTTTGTTGCTGCCCCACACGCCAGAAAGGCATAATGGGCAGAAGAGAGAAGAGAGAGAGAGTATTATTTATCTAGTTAATTTGTTGGATCCTTATGTAAAAAGTTTGACTTGTCGTAGTCGGGTGTTAATGACAGCTCAAACTGTGTGTATTGCCTTGTGCGACTTTGCGAGTGGCACGTTCCTTTACACAGAGATTCAGAGAACATTGTGAAAAGTGCTGTCTGTTGTGCAATTCGCAAATTTTACCTGGCACTCAAGCAGTTTTTGGGTGTTGAAGACCCCAAGTTGTTAAAGAGAGCTTTTTCACTATTGCAGGTACATAATAATTGATCATAGAGATCATGACCATGCCATTAAATATGACGCAATTGTCCCCAGGCTTCCCTAATGTGATTGGTGCCATACACTGTACATACATTTCCACCATCAGAATGGAGAGGACCCCTGTGGTGAAAATGCAGCCTGATTATGGACCAGCCAAGCGGCGGGGCTGCACAGGACAGAATTCAATTCAATCTCAAGTCTGACTGTTTGCTTCATTAGTTCTTGAAAGTTAATTAATTACATTTTTTTTCTTCAATTCTATATAGTCAACTTTTTGGATGAGACTCCTCTTGTAGAGGGAAAGGATGTCAGAAATGCAGAAAGAAACATGGAGTGCAGCTGGAACAAAACAAAGCTAGAGGGTTGTTCGCCTTTCGTGTATCTATTGCATTAAGACGACAACGTAAGATACAGGTGTAAACTTTGTTCATTCACCAATGTGTTGGCTAAGTAATCTGATATTCCGATTCTCAAATATGTGAAAGTGAATTTGTTTTGTAGTTTAAAAACTTTGATAATAATCATGTTAGCTGATCCATGATGAGCAACTGGCATTGCCATGTTAGTTTGAGCCACAGGTTGGTGAATCTGATTTAAAACGCGTCAATTCAGTCACTTTTCCTGAAATACATAACATCAAGTGGCCAGTGAATTAGAAGAATAGAGTGAACTTTATAGTTACCAATGCAATGTGTATTGGACATGAATAAAACACCTCATCAATTTATAATTAAATGGATTACTATTTACGCTTTTATAGCTGTCAGTGTGTATTTTTCAACTATAAATGTTCTGCTGGTACTTAGCAGTATTTAAATGTTATATAATGAAACCTGAATAAACACTGAATAGTTGTAATATACACTAACCTAAAGGATTATTAGGAACGGCATACTAATACTGAGTTTGACCCTATTTCACCTTCAGAACTACCTTAATTCTATGTAGCATTAATTCAACAAGTTGCTGAAAGCATTCTTTAGAAATGTGGGCCCATATTGATAGGAGAGCATCTTGCAGTTGATGGATATTTGTAGGAGGCACATCGAGGGAACGAAGCTCCCGTTCCATCACATCCCAAAGATGCTCTATTGGGTTGAGATCTGGTGACTGTGGTGGCCATTTTAGTTCAGTGAACTCATTGTCATGTTCAAGAAACCAATTTGAAATGATTCAAGCTCTGTGACATTGTGCATTATCCTGCTGGAAGTAGCCATCAGAGGATGGGTAAATGGTAGTCATAAAGGGATGGACATGGTCAGAAACAATGCTCAGGTAGGCCGTTGCATTTAAACCATGCCCAATTGGCACTAAGGGACCTAAAGTGTGCCAAGAAAATATCCCCCACACCATTAAACCACCACCACCATTCTGCATAGTGGTAACAAGGCATGATGGACCCATGTTCTCATTCTGTTTACGTCAAATTCTGACTCTACCATCTGAATGTCTCAACAGAAATCAAGACCATGCAACAGTTTTCCAGTCTTCAACTGTCCAATTTTGTAGAGCTCGTGCAAATTGCAGCCTCTTTTTCCTATTTGTAGTGGAGATGAGTGGTACCGGTGGGGTTTTCTGCTCTTGTAGCGCACCCAGCTCAAGGTTTTGCGTGTTTTGGCTACACAAATGCTTTGCTGCAAACGTTGTTTGTAACAAGTGATTATTTCAGTCAAAGTTGCCCTTCTATCAGCTTGAATCAGTGGATCCATTCTCATCTGACCTCTAGCATCAACAAGGCACTTTTCACACCATTCTTTGTAAACCCTAGAAATGGTTGTGCATGAAAATCCCAGTAACCAACACGTCTGGCACCAACAAAAATGCCACGCTCAAAATTGCTTAAATCACCTTTATGTCCCATTCAGACATTCAGTTTGGAGTTCAGGAGATTGTCTTGACCAGGACCACACCCCTAAATGCATTGAACTGGCAACTGGCAACTGTCATGTGATTGGTTGATTAGATAATTGCATTAATGAGAAATTGAAAAGGCGTTCCTAATAATAATTTAGGTGAGTGTATGAAAAACACTGAGCTTGTCCGTCTCTGGATCAGCGCCACATAATGTGTAATGATTCGTAGACAGGATTGTGTGTGATGCGGAGAACCATGACGAGGAAAAGTTAAGGTTGAAACTTAAAATCCACTTTTAATAATAATAAACAAAATAAAAGACTTTAACAAAAACAAAACAGCAAACTTGAGCAAACTGAACATAACCAAAATACTGGAAACTCGGGAGACAAGTAGGACATTCACACAACATTAACAACCGACAAACACACAGGGAATGCAAGAGTAATTTATACATGAGGGAAATGACGAACACCTGGGAGACTAATGATTACGTGATGACGCAAGTGAAACAAAGGGGGGGTGGCGACGCGATCTGCCTGTCATTCGAAGGCAGAAGTAGCGGAGCGATCGAGGCATATGCAGCCATCACAAAAGCCATATATGGCTCGCGAGCCATAGGTTCCCGACCCCTGGGTTAACCCTAAAACGCATACTTCGGGTCTGTAGTGAATCAGGACATCATTAACTACCTTTGTTCTCATTCTTAAAGCTACATATCAACCTTCTAATATTCCTCAATCAATTTATTCTAAACAATATGATAAGAAAATAAAAATAGAAATAATTTTCCCATTTACACTTTTGTTAAAACTGTATAGGGTTGCTAATGACCAGTGTAACAGTTTAAATATACTTTTTTTTTCTGTACAACAAAAACTGAATTTTTGTTGACTAAATAAGTGGAATTCACCTTTATTGAAGATGTTAATGTCTAATACACAATGATGAAGTGACGTTTCAGCAGTTTCTGCAGGCAGAAAACAATAAAAAATAGGAAGTATCATCAGTAAAATTGAAATGGCAAGTGCTCAAATTAATTTATATATATATATATATATATATATATATATGTGTGTGTGTGTGTGTGTCATTGTCACTTGATGGTGGATCTGGAGATAAAAATATTTATTTTTAAGAAAACATAAAAAATAAGAAATTATGGTTTGAGATGTTAAGATCCTGAGTTTTCTATCAACTGTCTTTTTGTAAATTGTTTGTTTTTCTCTCCCTCTCTTTCTCTGAGTATGTTGCAGATTGGTTTCCTCCTTTTGTTGATCATCTGAAGACTGTGATTGGTCCTATCCAGCACCTGATCTGGATATAACGACCTCCCCAAACATCCATTCTCTGCTACATGCCATTTTGCAAATTGACCTAGTGTTTGCATCTTTGATTAATTCGCCTGTGTTTATAGTATATACAAAGTTTCAGCGAACAGTTCAGAAATGGCAATCAAATCGTGGTCAGACAGGCAATGGTCGGTAAACATGATTGTCAGATTCACGATAACTAACAAACAAATCACTCTCACAGTTTCACTAAACAAACACAAAACTCACAATCTCACAATTAATCACAAAATTAACAAAAATCAACACTAACAATCTCTCTGATACAACACTACTCAACGATAACAAAACAAACACAGGCGAATTAATCAAAGATGCAAACACTAGGTCAATTGGCAAAATGGCATGTAGCAGAGAATGGATGTTTGGGGAGGTCCTTATATCCAGATCAGGTGCTGGATAGAACCAATCACAGTCTTCAGATGATCAACAAAGGGAGGAAACCAATCTGCAACATACTCAGAGAAAGAGAGGGAGAGAAAAACAAACAATATACACAAAGACAGTTGATAGAAAACTCATGAATATAGACGCTGAATATTCAGATGCTGAATATAATGGGAAATGAGCTCTGACAAGGCTCATTGATGATAGTATAAAACATCTGCTCAAACCGAACCGTTCCAAGCTCCAAAAGGCAACAAAATGTGCTTTATTTTATTATTCTGTAATTGTTAAAATACAATAACAATTGTATAGAAAAGTTTTATATTGTATCAAAACGCGGACGCGATGCGTGATTGTCGACACATCTCGACACTCTCCACCAAAGCTTCAGCTCCACTGCCGCTTGCAGCAGAGGATCACCTTCTTAGGCATTGTGTGTGATTCAGTGTCGATGCCTGCCCAGCTTTACCCCGTGCACGTCAATACTATCCTGTCTACAGTCAAGAGCATCAAGTTAGGCCAGTCATTCACTGTCAAACACTTCCAGAGTGTGTTAGGTATCATAGCAGAAGCTGCCAATGCAATCCCCTTTGGGCTGCTTCACATGAGGCCCTTAAGACCCACATGAGGTGGCTTAAAACCAGAGGTATTTCCCCAATGGGCAACCCCTTCCACACGATCAAGGCCACTTGGTATGTGGAAGAAAATCTGGTTTCTGTCCCAAGGACCCTTACATAATTCTGTCAACAGATTACTCTCTCACTAACTGGGGGACGGTCCTGAGGAAGACGTCAGGACCAATTACATGGCCAATTCACCTCCATGTATCCAGCTCAAGGTCTGTGGAGCCTATGCCATCTCTTCTGGCATATAAATCTGCTAGAGATGATGGCAGTCTAGTTACCGCTTCAAGCATTTCTCCCAGACCTCAGACCTCCCAGACCTTCCCGCATCATGTTTTTGTCTAGACAGACAACACTTCAGTGTTCCTCCATAAATCATCAGGGGGGTCTGTGTTTGCATCTGCTTTACACAATCCTCTACTGCGCTCACGGTAAACTGCTTTTTCTTCAAGCAATTTACATACCTGGGTCACAAAACTTGGGGGCAGATGTCCCTTCGAGGCAAGGGCCAAGGCATTATGAATGGAGACTTTGATCAAGCGCAATTGGATCTGATTCAAGCTCAATAGATGTCTCACTGCCCACTTTGGTTCTCCCTCACTTATTCACTTCCTCACAGACTACATATACACATATATATTTATATGCATATACTCCAGTTGCTCTGCTGCCAAGAGTTCTGGAGAAATTTTACCAGGACAATGTCTATATCGCCTTAATCGCTCCGACTCCATGGGAGATTCCGGTCAGGAGGGACCTGCTGTCCCAAGAGACCTCCTGTCCTTGCCAAGAACGGTGGAAACTGTGGGCTTGGCCCCTGAGGGAGCCCATTTCATATACTCTGTTCTCTATACTGAGGTTTTTGATACCATTCTCCACTCCAAAGCTCCATCCGTGAGGAAGGCGTACACCCTGAAGTGGAAATTATCCACTTCTTGGTGTAGCGAGAAGCAACTGATCCCAGTTACCTGCTAGATTGGCACCATGCTAGAGTTCCTGCAAGACCGATTATCCCCTTCCTGCAGAATTGCTGAAGGGTTATCCCCTTCTACCCTCAAGGTTTACGTGGCTGCCATAGCGGCTTACCACGTACCTCTGGGTGGTAAATCTATAGGGAGAGACCCTCTAGTCCATAGGTGTCAATATCACATCCGGCTCGGCGTGTAATTATGTCCGGCCTGCGAGATCATTTTACATATTATTATTATTATTATTATTAATGGCCCAGCGATATGAAGCACTGGTAACACAATAAACTATAGATCCCATATGCAACGCTTCAGCTGCCTTGCCGAACACTTCCCGGGTTAATCAAGTCTAGCTTATGATACTGTAAGTTATTGCGAAGCTAGCCCTCAAGATGCCGAAGAGAAAAGTTGATTCTGAAAACAGAGCCTTTAAAAACCGATGGGAGGCTGAGTACCGTATCTTCCCGCAAGCAACCCACAGACGATAATCCGCACCCTCATATAGCCCGCGGATTTTGTGTAAAAAAGTAATTGGCATAACCTGCACCCATATATTGATTAACTTTTTTTGTGTAAGTTCACATTTCGAATTTCAAATGTTGCTCGCATGACGTCAATTATCCAGAACTGTTCAGGCTCGGTGATCCATAACTGTTCAGACATAGTGTTTGTGCACGAAATTAAGTTGTTGATCATCGGATGAGATGAGAAGCCCACCCTAATGGCAGCACAGCCAATCACGTCTTCTTGCATGATTGACAGGTCAGAAAGCCTATCAGCGCCAGCTGTCCCAGTGAAAGAAAATATAGCACAAAAAAAAAAACTTACGTCCTTAGGGACATAACAAATATTTTGAAATATTATTACGTGTAAAAAAATTGTGATGTAGTTTGTAAAATCTGCTATTACCCGCGGCTTATATACGGGAAAATACGATATATGTTTACCGACATACTGCCGGTATATCCGTGTGTCTCATTTGCGGAGCTAATTAAAGGCACTATGAAACAAATTACATAAGAGCAAAGACAACTTAATGATTTGGTTTGTTATTGCTGAAAATCAAAAATGTTATTTAGATTTCCAGGTTTTCTTATGAAGCATGTTCATATTTTGAATTTGTATAATTTTGACAGGATATATTTTTATGGAGAGCAAAATCTTTTGGGATATTTAAAATGTAAGTTTTATATAAAATGGCATAAGAGTAAAGAAATATGAATGTTTGTTCTTTTAACGTTTACTTTATTTATAACTTTTATAATTAAGACAGGATAAGTTTATTTACTCCGGAATAATATTCCTGTCTGTTTTTATTCACATTTATGTTCAAAAAAGGTAAGTTTTAAAAGTTTAGTTTTAGTGTGTTCAATAAATGTTTATCCTGTTCGGCCCGCGATCTAAAGTGTTTTTGGATTTTGGCCGCCCGTGCAATTGCGTTTGACACCCCTGCTTTAGTCAAATGTTTCTTCCGTGGCACCCTGAGGCTGAGGCCAGCAGTACACAACAGGGTTCTTGCCTGAGACCTGTCTCTGGTGCTCCAGGGCTCATCCTAGGCCCCCTTTGAACTCATTGAAGACATCCCTATCAAACGAGGTTCAAGCCAACATAAAAGTTTGTTCCTTTGGTTGCAAAGAATTTCCATCTATAGTGTTCAAATTAATGTCGTCACCAATGATTATTCAGCGTTGACTTGACTTTCATCACATCTGTCAACTTCAAAAAATCTGAAGTTTAACCCAAATGCCTCACAGCTATACACAATGATGGACTAGCTCAGGTAAAAAAGCTCAATGTCTTTTTAAGTCTTTCTGCTGAGGTCGATGTGTAGGCCAAGTAAACCTGTGCAGTGACCTATGTAGCAGCGTCTGGTTCCTTGTCCTCTGAAAACAGGGACATTTAACTTCTCAATACACTTCAAGTCAAGTCCTATATGTCCAAGGCCAGTTGCCTTCCTAAAGCTATTAATCTATTTGAAGTGGGTCTTGTCCAAGCTACACTGCCAAAATAACATCTCTTTTTCATTGTCTCACACTCATTCTTCATGTAGGCTGTTCAGTTTGCTGTCAGTTAAGAGCTTAATTCCAATTGACCATTAAACGTTCTGCTCTGTCATCTAAAGGCAGGCTCTTTTCTCTAGTGTAAGCATTAGTGTGTTGTGCAATCCCTAAAGACGAGATAATGCTATAGGTGAATCTTCTAAGATACCACAAGAAACAGGAAAGTTAATTTCCCACTGCCAGCACAGGGACTCTTAAAGCCCAAATTAAGCCAAGCCAGACTTAAACCGTCATTGGAAAAAAGTCTAATGCAGTGAAAAGGACGTGAGCCTTAGACCGAAGGAGGTATTAGTGATTGGAGTGGGGGCGTGGATGAATTAAATGACAAATGCCTGCACAGCAAGTTTTCCATGAGTTTTATGTATAATTTACAAGAATAAATAGATATGCAGGCTCACAGAAATGTATCTAAATAGAGATATTAATATAAATAGAGCTATTATGCGTGTGCCAACTGTCAAAAAGCTAAAAGTTTTGATAATATTAAAAGTGTCAATAACAAACATACAAAAGGAAAATCTTCCTTGATGGTTTAGTACTGTTTATGTACTATTGTTAAGAAAAGTTTGCATTTAAAGGCTCAAACCAAGTAAAACCAATTATTATTTATTGATCTTTACACACAGCCATAAGGGCCTATGATATCATTTTAATTTAGTTTTTTTAATTGGTGCATTAATTAAGAAGTTGTTTTGCTCTCCCTTTTTCCTTCTCTTTCTCTCTTTCAGGAGAAGAACATGGCATCTAAAAATCTATGGATCTTCTACACTCAAAATAGGGGAACACTGACTTACACTTTGTCACTGAACTACTGAAAAAGAAAGGAGAAGGAAATAAACACAGAGGAGAAGGGGAAAAAAGAGGAAATAGAAATAGATTAATGCCTACTCCTGATTGCACCATATTTGGCACTAGTGAGCACACTAATTTGTTTTCGTGGCTCATGAGCATTGGACCAACATCAGGGTGATGAAGTGGAGCCAAGCAATTAATCTCTGTTATGCCGGACGGGGTCTGATAAGGACTGATGGGTTCACCGTTTACAAACATCAAACTTTATGGAGTGTAGACGGAATCAAGAATCGGAGGTCACTGGAGCAAAGAGAGAGGTATTAGGCACAATTTCACTCCAGATCTCTAAAAGGCTCTATAACTGCTACCTGCATAAATCATTTCATTTTATATATATATATATATATATATATATATATATATATATATATATATATATATATATATATCACTCGCACTCTCAAGTTTTCTTTACAAGTTTTTGCAAATGTATTCGTGAGGATTTTCTGCTTGTACATATTTACATATCTTTTACAAATCTGTCTCAATTAAAGCACTTTGCACAAGTAAACAATTACTGAAGTTGTGACTGGTGAATGTCGTTAGCCTGATGTCACATTCACCGTCACCGTGGACTTTTATCTTGCCTTGTCTTGTCACACGTTCCCTGTTCCATATCTCACCGTCACTCATCAGTTCCCATCATCACTTATCATTCACAGGTGTTTTGTGTTTCAGTTTAATCATAGTCAGTATTTATGTTCTCCGTGTGCACTCCCCTGTTGTCAGTTGTAATCGTTACGTTGCCTGCTCTATGGTCCCTGATATTGAGTCGTGTGTGGATGTTCCTCCTGTTGAGTTTTGCACTATCGCGTACTTTTTGTTTTCGTTATTGAATAAAATGCTCCGCATCGCACACGATCCTGCAGTTCTCAGTGTAACACCTGAAGCTAATAAGCTGCAATTACTTTATTTTCGTTTTTTAAATAAATATACCGGGTATATTTATTTAAAAACAAAATTGTTTCAGCATCTGTAACTCACTGAATTTGAGATAGTGTTCAAACTTTTATACAAAGCTTTGTTTACTACTAAAGGCATCAATTCAAACCTTTGCTGGATTATCACAGCCCTTACGAGTTGATGTCAAATAAATTGTCTTTTTTCCAATTTACTCCACTTCCCGAGTAAAGTTGTAACAATAAGACAAAAGCAACAACAGAAGTCATACCATGTCATGTTTATAAAAAACAGGCCTATTGAAACAACTCTTCCTGTGCAATGACTAGAACTCAAATTCACATTCTCGTTGACACAGGAGTATGTGGATGTGTGTCTAAATTAGTCTACTATATTAGTCTAAAAGAATTAGTCTATTAGTCTCAACTTTACACTTATTTTGTCAATGTGTTTGTGTGTTTGTGAGCCTGTAATGAATAGTTTTAATAAGATCTGCATCCCCTTAAGTACATCGGATTTACAGTGTAACTTTCGGTAATAATAGTGTACCTATAAAGTACATACATGTAGGTATAAGGAAATAATATATAGAGTTTGGAGGAATAAAGAGATGACAATCAGGAAAATTACAAATAATTTATACTGCAAGTATAAATATAAGTATAAATGTAACTAAGTGATAACTATTCTAAGATTATGTGATATGTGACTGTTACAATCCTCTGTTTTTTTTAATGAATCGATTGCTCTGCCTTTCTTTCTTTGTAGTTATGTCTCAATAGGTAATCCATTAGGATGTCTGGTCCTCATTGGCTGTTCGGAGGAGGCGGGGACTATATAAGGAAGCTTCCGGCCTGTGACGTCGAGCTCATTTCTGATCTGTCCGCGAACGGGTTGAGAGCTCCTGGATCCCTCCTCCGGTCGATATGTTTGACTGTGTATTGAGTGCGACCTTATTTTCACATTTGTTTATGTTACCTTAATTTGAGATCATTTTGTGTAACATTGGTTATCGCAACAGCTTGGTTCATTATTTTCTAATTCTCAAAAAGGTGCTGAACAACTTGGAGCGTAGGGGTGTCCTGCCATTTAATTTGAGCTTGTTTGTATTTGTTTTTCACCAGGGAGATAGGGAAGTTAAATGTATTTTTGTTTTCTAATCGTTAGGTTATTTACTTTATTCCCTCTTTTTGTTTGTACTCTTTCTGTTTGTTATTTTGGCCTTTGGACACCCTGAAGAGATGCTCTCTTTCATTTTGTTCCTTTAATAAATTCAATATTACTTTTTCCTATTCAGTTGTGTTGCTTTTGTTTAATTATCGACCGGAGTGAGTCCGAAAGGGATCCAATTTTACAACCCGGCCAAATTATGCCCTTGGTAGATTTGTTTCCTAGACTCGGGGCGTAATAGTGACCTACGCTACTATGCTAAAGAACAATTCATTGAGAACATACACATCCACTGAATGTGCATGATCACTGCTGCATCATCCAAGTGGAAGCTGAACACCGGTAGTGATTGAGGACAAACCCCTGACATGATCGTGAAGTGTGTTGGGTGTTCAGAAGTTCATTTAAAAATGTTCATTAAAATATATTGTGCGGACGATCTGTGAAAGAATGCATCAAGGAGTTCATGGAGCTGGCCCATCTGGTGAGATCAGACTGAATGATGAACTTTTTCAAGTCCTGTCTCTGGAGTATTGCTACAAACCTGTAGCAGATTTCATTACTTACTCAAAATTTCTGATTCTGTTGTCGGGAAGTTGATTACATCCCTAGCCATCCCTAGGCAGTTGAGTGCACCAGCTCATCCAAGAGCTACCCAAGTATCGAGAGACTGGTTAGCTACCCAAGTCCCGGGGCACCCTCAACTCACTAAGCACACTGTACCATACAACCCCAGCCTATTATTTTCTCATGAACTTGTTGAAGTGTTTATTGCACGAATAATAAGTATTTTATCATAATTCAACTGTATGATTATACACCATTATTTTATCTGTATGATGATATTCAGCTGAGAAAGTGCTGATGTCTGCAAAAGGCTGGAAGCACACCCACCTCACGGTGTTGGGGGTTGAAGCCATATATGGACATAGAGTGCTGAATTCAGGCCAATTGGACAATGTATGGAGAAAAATAAACAATAACGTAACATGTTTAGAATGTCTAGGAACTAGGTATATAATGGGAGATTTCCCTTTCTCGGGAGGAGATCTGCAGATCGACTCGGTTTTGTTTGAAAGAATAAAACCTATATTCTGGCATCAAAGACCTTTGAGAAGTGTTATTTGTCTGAAGAGAAAACTACAACACTTGATCCACAACATTTGGCGACCCAGATGGGACTGGCTTCGGAGCTTCAGAGATGTTCGATCCACGAAGGGGCTTTTCTGAGCGACCAACACAAACTACTGGCCGGGTAAGCAGATTTTGCTTAACTTTGTGTTGATCGCACAGTTGGCCTGGGAGTGGTGAGACACTCTAAAAAAGCTTCTCCAAATTAAAGAACTAATTAGAACTAAAAGGGTCTTTGAATCCAGAATAATTGTATGTATGTTTGTTAGATCTGTGTTTACTGAACCAGTAATGCATGCGCACAGACATCAGGGTATAATACCGCTTCGGGTACCTTAAGGGTTAACGCGAAGGACTGCTTTATAACTGATTAATTGTTTTATGTTTGTGTTTCTGGTCGCAATACCGCTCATTTTATATTATATAATGAGGTCCGCATAGGCGAAGAAACTGACGGATTTGATTAAGATTTTGCGAATACCTCTTTATTACGACCAGAGAATCGTGCACAGCTCTGATTACGGAATAAAGGCAGAATAGGCAAAATAAATTAATAGAAATTCTCTCGCGTAAGAATTAAGAATTAGACGGAGAGAATTAAATTAAATCCTTTTATGGTTACCGTTCTATTTTGATAGAAGCTGCTCGGATAAAAGGTGAAATGAATCGGGAAAACTAAACATTACCAGTAAATTAAAGTTCCTGTGATTACCGCTTCAATTAATTTTGAAGGTCTGCTTGGACAGGTGTTGTCTTAATTGGTTGAATTGATTAATCGGAATTAAACCCTACGTTTTGTGGGTAAAAGTCTTACGGTTACCACTCGTGCACACTGATCACGTGACGAGGCTTGCTCGGGTAAGCAAAATTTGGCATTGTTATTGTGTTGTTAGTGATTTAATTGCGTTAATAAAAGAAAAAGTGTTGTGACTTGTGAGGAGCAGAGAGCAGAGAAGCTCTGTATGTGTGTGTGTGTATTTGGGCTCTGAGTGTGTGGGCTGTAAAAACATAAGCCCTTCTCGTTTGACCGTGACCCCCTCTCCCCCTCTGACTGAGGTGGGGGCTTCGCTGGCCATCCGAGGAGGGTTAGAGAATGCTTTTATGAACTCTCTTGGGACGAATCAAATGAGCCCAAGGAGACGCATGAACAGAATGCATGAATGTAGTCTTTGGGACGGACTTTATGAGCCCAGAAGATGTGTGAAAGCAAATAAAGGATTTTTGTGAAAGTTGTGTATGTGCGAGTGAGAGAGCCATTGTTCAGAAAACAGCCTTGTAAGTTAGACTAAAAGAAGGCAGAGGAATACTTGGAGTCTTAGACTGATGGTAAAATAATTATTGACTACATTCATCTAAAATAAAACAAATAATAACAGTGAAAAGGAAGTCTGTTAGTTTGTTAAGGTAAGAATTTAATACAAAACTAAATTAAGAGAAATTAAATAGATAAGGAAAGATCTTGCTCTTGCAAAAGAATATTTGAAAATTATGAGAAATAGTTTCCTTAAAAGTATGGACAAAAGAGAAATTATGAAACTCAAGTAGAATAATTAGTAAAAAAAGTAGCAATTATGAAGTGATAGAAAAGAAAAGAAAAGAAAAAAGTCAAGCACATAAATAGAGAACCGATAAATAGAGGAGGACAAAGTTTGAGATACAGGAGAAGTAAAGAGAATAATAAATAAAAAAATTAAAAAAAAATGCACATGCTTAAAATTTTATATCTTATCAGAAGGTGTTTAAGAGTTGTATCTCATTATCCCTGGAGGCAGTGTGTAAAGTGATTCATGGCAGTATAATAACTTGTGTAGCGTTGAATGAGAGTGAGATTGGGTGACCAAATGAAGAGAAAAATAGTTGAAAGGGAATTCTCTGATGATGGTTGAGGAAAACCTTATTCACCACCACTAGATTATTTTGAACACTGCATGTAAAAATTGAACAAAAATAAAAAATTGAACAAAGACTGATTTCACATAGGGAAAATTATTTACTTTATAATACTTTGATAATTGAAGGTAGATTATTGCTGCATAATGCAAAGAAGAAATGGCTTGCTTTTTTTCCTGCAACGAAGAACTTGCTTCAATAAAAACAGAATGGGGGAACTGCTGTTCACCAGTGATATTTTTGTATAAAGGAATTATTGGAAGAAAAAGAAAGGTTAAAGAAGTGGAATTAAGATAAAGAGCTGATTGCTCTGACAGAATTTTGTTTGGAGTTTTTGAAAGTTCAATTTGATTCATGCGGATCTCTTGAGTGTTCAAATTTCAGATGCTTCTGGAATTCTGCCTTGATGAGAGGAAGCAACAAATGAGAAGGCAAAGACATGTCTGCAGAGAGAAGAAGAGAGAGTGGGTGATGGGCTTCAAGCCCCTCCCGGAAGAATTCAACACTGTCTGAGAGGACAACATGAAAAAAAGTCTGATCATTGCAGGAGAAGGTGAAACTTTCACTTGAGACTTTTCCTGAGGGCAATGAGAACATTGTGAGATACAAAACTGTGGCAAGATACATGAAAAGCCACAGCTAAGAGAAACAGAAGAAGAACAACAGGAAGGAGCAGAGACTATATTCCACTCCACAACACCAGGCATTTGAGCGACAGCACAGCCTGATGAGACAATGCAGAGCAAGAGCCAAACGGCTACAACAGACTGATGATCCAAGCAGAAGAACTGACTCCACAAGGCACAGGTGTGGCATCTACAGTGATCACAAGAGAGACCGCTTCAAATTTAGTTAATTATAATATTACCTTATTAACTTAATATTAACTTAATTTATTCTGATTATTCACTGGTCTCATAGCAGTTCTTTGTATTCTCTGATAAACTAACCTTTCTGCTTTTCAGTAGGAACCAATCCAGCCCAATATTAAAAGAGAAGAGACAAAAGGAAATTCACTGAGAGACAGAAGTGGGTGCTCAACTCACCAAACAGATCAAACTAAGGCTGGATTTGGTTTAGTGAGGGTTTAGATTGCATTAAACACTTAGGGCTAAAGACATTATTATATTTCTGACAAAGAAAAGATTGTTACAAGATCATCATAAGAAGAAGTATGGTTTGAAAAATACCTTTACTGGTCACTCCATCTTGTTTAATGGTAATTTTCTAGAACTAGATAAATGAATAAAATAATAAATAACTCTAAATTCCAAATTCATGAAATCAGGAATGCTGTCATCGCTGGGGTAATGAGAAGGAAATGTTGTTGACCATGGATCCATGATTATGTAGAGATCTTCAATTTTATTATTTAAAAAATAGAATAAGCTCATGAGAAGTAACAAAAATAATAGGAAAAATCTTAATTAGATGAATAATAAATTGTATGAGAAAAATTCACTATGCTTAGGCCTACAATTGTAAAATTATGAGAAAGCAGAAAAAGAGAAAAAGAAAGGTTCGTTGAAGTCTAAAATGAAGTGTAGTGCCTAGATTCAGAAATGTTTGACAAATTGTGTTCGGACCTAAACTTGTATGTTTCCCATTTAGACTGAAACCTGGGGAGCAGAATCAAAGAGGATATGATGGCAAGCGTGAGTGTGGATGAGCATGAATGGAGTGAGACATGGTGTCTGAAAAGACACTAAGGCAAATCAAACATTTTGCCAAAACAGCTGTATTTCAATTTTGATATGTGGGCCCACAGGGCAAATTATGCCTGAGTAAAATAATGACCATGGATGAATTGGATTAAGATTCCTGGTCAAAACCTAGGTCAATATTGTTGTGGCAGAAAGAAACAAAAGTGCCACATTTGCGCAGCGAATAACTTTTATTTTTCCTTTACAGAATATCATGAAGGAGCTGATTTTGTGTTAAAAGTATCAAATGTTGCCTTGTAACTATTAACTTGAACAAAGTGGGTTGAGTGCTTTCCAAAGACCTAAGAAATTATGAGATGATAGTGAAACTTTAGACAATCAAGTAACTAAGTGGAATTTTCTAATTGTAAAGGACAAAAGGGCAAATTTATTGTTGAAAACATGTAAATCACTAAACTGTGAGAAAGATAATATAAGAGATAAAAAGGGATTAAACTCTGCTGGTAAGAAAGCAGAAGAGCCTCAAAAAGGGATCAGGACAGCATTCAGCCCACATGAACTTTCCACAGGTCACTAAGAAGGGCAATGAGCCAGATGAGCAGAGGTTATCACTAACAAAAACAGTTAAAATCTCATTCACAGGTGACACTGGTTCAACTCCAGAAAAGGGTTCCAGGATGGTTAAAAAATACAGTGAGTGTGTGTTGATCTCAAAGGAGGATCGTGAATTGATTAGCAGAAGTGACACTTGAACCATTGCCTTAAAATCAACTAAAAGCTATTTTAAACATCGTCATTTAAGATGCGCATGGTTTTGACCATTGCGCAAGGGGGGAGATGATAAAGAAAATAAAAGACCAAGGATATTGGTCTCCAATATTATTTACATGTTTGTGATAATAGACTTAGATGTGGAAGCAACACCATCAGCAGATGAAGGAGCAGGAATAGTTATTACATTTCTGTCAAAAGAGGTAATTTCTAGATTTGGAATAACATCAGAAATAAGTTCAAATATTCAAAACCTGTAAAACAAGTTGTGAAACATTTAAGAATAAAACAGAAAATAGGATGTGTTAATCACTGACAATCGCAAGGGATGGTACAGAGGGTAAATGGTACCCTCAAGGCCAAACTTAAGATTTGTGAAAGTACTAAACGTAACTGGATTGATGCTTTAAAAGTTGTATTAATGAGTTATCGTATGCAAACTAACAGTGGTACGCATCTAATACCGCATGAAATGCTTAGGGGTCGACCCATGCATGTGCCATATTGTAGAGGCCCGCACAAAGGACCTGCTTTGGAACAATTGCAACTGGAGTTGAGATCGTATATGAGAAAACTAACTGCAGTGCATAAAGTTATATATCGGCAGGAAATAAGAAAGCGGCCCAGTGAGACGGAGACATCGTGTCCAGGTGTCCCAGGTGATCACGTCTATCTGAGGGTGTTCAGGAGAAAGTGGAATGAGTCTAGGAGAGAGGGACCATACAAAGTGATGACAGCTACAACGACAGCGGTCCAAGTGGAAGGAAGAACCACCTGGTATCATCTGAATCACTGCACAAGAGTTCCCAGACGTGAAACCAGAGCGCAAGATGAAAAGGTACAAGATGTTGAAAGATCAGAGAAGCAAAGCGCTGAGCAAAGCAAAGAAAGTCAACAAAGAAAGAAAGATGAGTCCAAAAATGTGGCTGATGATGATCTTCACGTTTACTGCATCAGATAATACAAGTGCAAGGGGTAAGCATCAGCGCCCAAGCTTCTCAAGTCCTCGTACAAATGGGGTACATTTACAGCAAGAGAAATAGGTATGAATGATTGTTTAATGTGTGATAAATCACAACTAAATAAGATAATAGTAGTTCCAAAATCCATACGATTATGTGATATATGTTAAATTTAACAGGAACTTTTGCCATACAAATGATTATTTTATGCCTTATTGTTCAGCAGAGTGTTTAGCTTTTTTGAGTAGTTCTGAATATCAGGATAAATTTAACAGACCGCATTGGTGAGACTGGTGTAGATACTGGGATGTAAATGCAAACCTTAGAGTAGAAAAAGAAGAAGTAGACGTCTCAAAATGGTTCAGCATTGATCATAACCAAGAATATGAGTGTTTTAATAAGTTTGAATACATAATTTAGGAAGATTCACTGTAAAATGTGCTACAATTTGGAACATAGATAGAAGAAAGTCTTATAATTCAAATAGACAAATAAGAGCTCCAGAACTTCAAGCACTAGGAACAAGAAATGAGAAGGAAAAAATAAATAAGAAATCCAGAAGAAGAAAATAGTAAAAATCAAACTTTAGCGTTACTGTCAATAGAATTGTATGAAGATCAGACAAAAGTAGTAGCAGATTTCTTTTGGGCTTGTGGAAAAAGACAGATTTCTAGCATTCTTATCTTTAAGATAGAATGGAATATGTGCTAGAGCACGACTAATTCAAGAAGTAACCATTGCACAATGGGATTCAGAGCAAACGATAAAATATAACAAGACTAAGAGAGTCTATAAACCAGATCCTAAAGTAATGATAGATTCAATTGGTCAACCCAGAGGGATCAGTGTAAAGCAAGAGATGAAATAAAAGCAGGGTTTGAATCAATATTCGTAGATCATCCCAAATAAAAATGCAGAATGGATCAACTATATCTATTGTAATCAGCAGAGATTTATTAATTACACTGATGATGCTTTAGCCGCATTAGGAGAACAATTACATGCAACAAGTAGAATGACATGGCAAAATAGACAAGCACTGGATTGGTTATTGGCAGACAAAGGAGGGGTATGTGTATTCATACCAAATAATATGGCTCCTGGAGGAAAATTTAGCGAAGCTATGACTAAAATAAAATAATTAAGAATAGAGCTTAAAGAAAATGCTAGAAAAAGATGATAAGATAAGGGATTGGTTGGATCTAAAATTGGGAAATTGGGGCTTGTTAAATTAGGAATGTTTTTAGGAGTTGCAATATTAATAGGGGGTTTATGGTTCTATTTTATACTTTCCATCTTAAGATCACTTGTAGTCAAAGCCACAACTAATCAAATGGAAATGTTGAGATGTTACAATAACGATAAAGTAATTTTGGAGGGCAACCAAAGTATGTAGTATCAGGATTCATATGGGAAACCGAGTTGGATTATGAAAACATTGGATATTGATTCGAGTACCTCCAATGAGGACGAAGAAGATGAATAATGATGAGCCAGACCCTGGGTGTAAGTGCTAGCCTAACCGCTCCCCAGACGGTGACCCTCTACGATGCGCAAAGTATCTGGGTTGAAGATGATGTCTACAGCGCAAGATAGAACTTTTAAAATATATATATCATGATTGTTGTTTGATGTATTCTACATAACTGTGACAACCACAGGCAAGAATGAACAAAGTGCACGCACACGCTTATAACAATGTTTATTAAGGGGAGTTGAATCTTTTACTCTTTTTGGAGAAAAAGAAAAAACGGAAAGAAAAAGAAAAATTCTGAAAAGAGATGTTTGGTTCTACCTCTCCTCCGGAGTGTAGTTGCAATAATCTGGTCATTGGAAATAAGACTAAGTGACATGAATTTGTCGCTGTATAGCATGACTGAGGAGGCTGGATTTTGAAACTACACTCTGGATGAAGAATAATGAAAGTGAGGCTTGATAAGCCTCAAAGGGGGGAAATGTTGAAGTGTTTATTGCACGAATAATAAGTATTTTATCATAATTCAACTGTATGATTATACACCATTATTTTATCTGTATGATGATATTCAGCTGAGAAAGTGCTGATGTCTGCAAAAGGCTGGAAGCACACCCACCTCACGGTGTTGGGGGTTGAAGCCATATATGGACATAGAGTGCTGAATTCAGGCCAATTGGACAATGTATGGAGAAAAATAAACAATAACGTAACATGTTTAGAATGTCTAGGAACTAGGTATATAATGGGAGATTTCCCTTTCTCGGGAGGAGATCTGCAGATCGACTCGGTTTTGTTTGAAAGAATAAAACCTATATTCTGGCATCAAAGACCTTTGAGAAGTGTTATTTGTCTGAAGAGAAAACTACAACACTTGATCCACAACAAACTCCGGTTCCGTGAGCTGCCTATCTGGATCCCCCATGAATAGACTATGTTTTTGTTGCTTCTTCCACCCTCCACTCCTCTTGCAGGCTCCTGTTTTTTATCGGTCCCTCCCTTGCATGGACTATGTGTTTTGCTCCTCCAACACTTCTCCTCTCCTTGGATTGTGTCTACCCTGTGTTCCCTGCAATCTTGGTTGGTTATCGATAATGAATGTTGTGTGTATGCTCTCCTGAGTTTTATTTAATTAATAATGTTCCAGAGTTCTCCTGCATCTCTGCACCCTTCCTTGTTCCTCATCGCTACATAACAACCATACCAGCCCCCATCACCGTTATCATATGAAGATGAGGAGGTAGCTCTGCAGAACACTCAAACTTTTATTAACAGAAAACGTCTCGGTTACGTATGTAACCTTAGTTCCCTGAATAGGGAACTCGCGCTGCGTCATGCACTGTGGGAACGCCCCTTCGTGAATGCGTCATGAAGCACGTATGTAATCTAGCCAATCGTGTGAGAGGACGTCAGAGCGGATGACGTCACGAACCAGGAATCTATAAATGCATGTCCTGACAAACAGCCAGTAGCTGAAAGTGCCTGAAGTAGATGCTGTTGACAGGCATGTAGGAGGTGGCGAAGAGACGCAGCGTCTTGTTCCCTATTCAGGGAACTAAGGTTACATACGTAACCGAGACGTTCCCTTTCAAGGGAACTCGCGCTGCGTCTAGCGCTGTGGGAACGATATACCAACGCTGCCATAGCGACAAGTGCATGTCAGATGTGATCACCCTCAGGTGAAGACACCTGGGCCCCAGGAGAGAAGTCTAGGTCTAAGTTGTAGAGCCTAAAGAAGTGTGCGAACAGGAGAGAACAGCCTGCCGCATGACAAACATAACTCCTGACAGAAGGGCCTGAATGCTGGCCATACCCCTAGTGGAGAGAGCTTGGGTTGACAAGGGTGCGGTCAACCCAGCTGACTCAAAAACTAGTGAGATAGCCTCGGCTAACCACTCGCTTAATCTCTGCTTGGACACGAGAGACCCCCATTTTGTTTTTGTTAGGGGGCCTAAACATACAAACAGTTGTTCAAACTTTTGTATAAGCGTCCAATGCCCAAAGGGCAAGCATAATAGTTCCTGGCGTGAGCCACAGAGGAGACAGGATACCAGGGGGTTTATCCACAACAGTCCACCCAAAGGGATGTGGAAAGTAACAAATGCTGCCACATAAAACCCAGCAGTGAGCCGGCGTTGCAGGATATCCAGCGCTGTACCATCAGGGCAGCTAACTGGGTCCTGCAGCCGACCACCACATAAAGAAGCTTACTTCAGGGCATAGTCTCCTCATGGCGGGAGCTCTGAAGAAGATTATGGTCCCGACAACCTCAGTTGAAGGACCAGAGTTATGAGTTGGGCCCCCTCAGAGGCTGAACCACACTCAACCAATCTCCAGAACCCCTGGGAGCAGAGGGATCAGGGAATTCTTATGAGATACCAAGTCTGAGCCCAAGCATCCATCCCAGGGGAGCTGGATGAGAAAGAGACAGAGTGGATAGAGATGTATCTTGAGACGTCAACAAATCCACTTGTCTGAAACAACCACCTGAGGTGGGGTGATATTCCCTGGGCCTCGGCCCCTGCCTCGACAGGATGTCTGCTCCCAAAATGGTGGGAGCTTTGGAGTGGAGAACGGCCTGAGCAACCTCAGTTGAGAGACCGGACCTTATGAGCTGGGCCCCCTCAGAGGCCAAGCCCACACTTCCCACTCTTCTGAGCAGGGGTGCAATATTAGACCCCCTGCTTGGGACAGAAAGTCCCTCCTGATCGGAATCTCCCAGGGAGAGCCGTACAGGAGGGATACCTCATCCCGGTGAACTTCTAGAACTCCCGGGAGCAGAGCGATCGGGGAAAAACATACAGCCTCGGCCACCCCTGAGACATAGCATCCAGTCCACCAGGAGCTGGATGAGACAGGTAGAACCAGAGTGGAGAGTGTGAAGTCTCTCAAGACACGAACAGAACAACTTTGAGCCTGGCCAAATATCTCCCATGTCCGCTCCACCACCTTGGGGTGGAGTCTCCATTCCCCGGGCCTCAGCCCCTGTCTCGACAGGATGTCTGCTCCCAGATTGTGTCCCCGGGATGTTAACTGCCCTTGGCGACAGCAACCTCCCTTGGGACCACAAATTGCCCATCCAGTGAGGGATGCATCCGTCGTGAGCACTCGGCGACGACAAGGAGCTCCCAACACGGGACACTGGGCCAGAACCCGGGTTTCTCCCACATGTCTAAGGCACGAAGGCATAGCCGCGTGACCTTGATCACGTGAGACAGGTTGCCCCTCGGGGAAACCCCCAGGTCTTGAGCCACCACTGTAGAGGTCTCATGTACAGCAGACCTAACAGTTTCTGGAACTGCATCACAGACTGCCTCGAAGCGGCGAACCGGCAGGGAACAACCAAACTGATGGCTCAAGGTCCCTCCTCGGAGGGGCAAACATCCCGTTGCTGCAATGTTTCCGGGCGGACACTGGGAACAAGTTTGCTGGGGGCCGCTGCGCCCTGAAACACATGAGGTGGCAGGGTTAGCAAGACGCCCCCCCCCCCCCCCGAGGTGCATCGAGAAAGGACGGGCACCATAGGCAGAGGCGAACTCCGCCTGGCCTCGATGGGGACAGCCCCTACATGTTTGTGAGCAGGACCCACTGAGAAAATTCAGCAGAAGTATCACACGCTGCTTTCCTTTTCCTTAATTCTCTGGTGTTTCCCGAGCAACCAGCTCGGCGCCCTGAAGCTGCAAACCGGCAGGGAACAACGGAACTGATTGCTCTAGGACCCTCTTTGGAGGGAGCGAGCATCCTGGTGCCGCAACGTTTCTGGGCGGACACTGGGAACAAGCTCGCTGGGGGCCGCTGCGCCCTGAAGCAAACAAGGTGGCAGGGTTAGCGAGACAGCCCCCTGAGGACATCGAGGGAGGATGGACACCGTAAGCGGAGGTGGAGACAGTCCTCAGCAGCCCCCCTAGTATAGAAGAGTAAAATAACAGATTAGAATCCGGACTCATTATCTGGGAGGGGCCCTTTACCCAGGCAGATTTACACTCCCTGTTCCATAACCAGAGCCTGCTCGGGGGTCGCCACTATGGGCAGAACCCCCGTTGTGAGCAGGACCTACTGAGAATATTTAGCAGAAGTATCACACGCTGCCAGAAACTCTACTAAGCTAACCAGTCTCTCGAGACTAGTCTCTGGTGTTTCTTGAGCAACCAGCTCGGAGACCTGAGGCGGTGAACCAGCAGGAGACAACCAAACTTATGCCTCTAGGACCCTTCTTGGAGGGACCGCAAATTAGTTGTAAACCGTTTCGCTGGGGACTGCCCTCAAGGACCTGACGCTAATGACATCAAGTCTAATATTTATTTATTTAGTTTTTACAGTGTGAGGAGCTGAAATTCGTGGGACTGCTCCCGCTCAGCAGCCCCTGAGACCTGAGTTTGTGCGTGGGGGGGGGACTTCGCAAGCACCCGTATTTCAGTCTCTGAGACAGCAACGTCCAACTCTCCAGAGCTGGATGATTGCAACACTGGCGCCTCCCTCCTGGGTGGAAGTACCACAAAGCATGCTTCCAGCCCCAGGGAGAGCCATTAGATCTGAGTAATGGAAAAAGAGATGAGGAAAACCTGTCTCTAAGCCGAACTACAGATCTTGAAGTGTTCCATCAAATAATAAATATATGTATATACACACATATTCATTCGTTGCATATGCATAGATGGAAAGCTGGTTTTTATTTCTCTTCTTTGTTATATATACATATATCTGAGAAAAACCTGTTCTCTGCTGGCCAGAGTGTACTTCAGTTTAAACCTGGCAGCATAGAAACGATCTAAATCAGCTCCTTCATATTATTAGTTCGTGTTGGAGAACTCTAGATCCTCTTAATTATATATCAATAAATACAGACACACATTCTATTTATTACATGTAGTTTTATGCATGTATGTGTACATCTTTAACGATCCAGATCAGCGTCGAGCATAAGCAGGACCATCAAAGTTTATGCTGACAACATCCAGTCCCTATTGCTGTTAGAACTGGATTGCTGCAGCGCTGGTGCATCTCCATAGGCGGAAGCAACCGCATAGCTGCTTCCAACCTGACAAAAAGCACTGGATCAAACGGGTGAGGGCAGAGAAAGGGCGGCGCCCGTCTCAAACCCCTCCGACAGATCCATTTACGATCCCTATGCTCTGAAACAGCGCTGAGCCTCGGCTGCAGCGGGAACAGAGCTGCAACGACCACGAGCCCGAGTGCTCTCCTCAAAGAGCGGCAGGCGCGAGCCGGAGCGTTTTCAACGCGTAGCTGTTATAGTGAAACACAGACAGCACCCTCGAGCAATGTCTGTGCTGCTCCACATAAAAACAAGCACACCAAACACGTGTCCCCACCCGAGATTGCGAGGGCAGGGACGAACACATGCCTTGTATACTCTTGTTCTCCATATACTCTCACTTTTAGTTGGTAAACAAACAACAATAAATATGACAGACAGATCACATATAGCGCTACTGAAGGCACAGGAGCTACTGGCTGTTTTTCAGGGCATGCATTTATAGATTCCTGGTTCGTGACGTCATCCGCTCTGACGTCCTCTCACGCGATTGGCTAGATTACATACGTGCTTCATGACGCATTCAGGCAGGGGCGTTCACACAGCGCTAGACGCAACGCAAGTTCACTTGAAAGGGAACAGGAAAAACAAAGACACATTTTAATATAACTGAAATGGCACACGATGGTGCAAACTTGGGAAAACTCGGAGAACATCCACTAAAAACTGACAATAACCAACAAAGACTAAGGAACACAGGAGGGTATTTAAGAATAAACACAGGATTAGGACAAGCTGACGCAACTTGGGAAGTGATTAGACACTTGGAAGATACACAAGGGAACCCGGATGTGACAGACATGGCAACATTGTGACAATTTCTAGTTGTGTTTCTGCTTGCAACTTTGTAAGTAATTTCATGGAAATAATATTTACAGGTAAAGTTTCAGATGAGTTCATTATACACTCTCAAACTAAAAATAGAGTGTTTTAGGGTCTATTAAAGATTGCAGATCTTCATGGAACATTGAAGATTATAGTTCCAAAAAACTAGTTGGAAATGGGTCTTTTTATAACAAGTTGTAAGTTTGCAGGGTGTGTATGTGTGTGGCTATGAGCATATTCAAGAAAGAAAAAGCAACTTCAATTCCTTTTCTATTCTTAGATCTCTTTCTCATAGGCTCTCTCATTCTGTGGTTTAATCTCTCGTTTCTCATTATGATTACAACAAGAATAGCTATGATAATTGTTTAATAGGCTCAGTCTGACTTCAAAGTGAAATTTTTTGCATAATTTTCCCTATACGTTCAATCTTTAACAAATGGCCTTGACAGTAGAGGCTGTTTAAATGCTGTGAAAATTAGAGAGAAATGATACCATAAGGTTATATTATTATACATTAATTAATTTGCTCTTGGGCATTGCATTTTAATACAAATGCATTTATGACAATTAATATGATTGGCTCAGAAAGTAAATTATTACTTTGATAAGTTGGCATGTCAATGAAACCTGCATTTAGCATGTTGTGGGAATTTTCATTAAAGAATTTTTTTTCTGCATTGATGTTATGGTTGCCATATCTTCAAAGAGAAAACGTTTGCCATTGTTTGGATGTAAGTCAGCTGGCGCTTGTGTACACATGACCAGCAGAAGGCCAATGAGTCAACAAGGTTACAGTGGCAAAATAGGGAATTTGCTAGCAAGAAAGATAGTTTTCTAATTTCTATTTCCTGAGTTCACTCACTAATTCAGGTAGAATAAATAGTATGCATTTTTTTGGTACCCCTTTCTCTGAATGTACCGTAAAAATGAAGCGACATGGTCTCACAATCAAAAATTAGTGTTTACTCCCAAAAAGTGCCAAAAAAAAATAGAACAAACAAAGGTCTTCCAATGGGGTATTATGAGATCAACAGAGAACATCAAACATGACTGACAATTACACTGTTCCAAAAAAAACAAAACAAAGGAATACGCAAACAAATGTTCAGCTATGCCAATAAATTGACCCAATCTAAAAGTCATGCTCACCCTTTCTTTTTCTCACAGCTCTGAGAGGCCATCTTAAAAAGGCCAAGACCCTCCCCCTTGGACTAAACCATTTAGAAACTAGGTAACAAAAATCAAAATAAAACTCAAGATAGACATTCACCCAATAACCAATATATATATAAGTCATCGTAATAATACAAAATACCTAAACAATTGAAACGAAAAACAAACTACTAAATAAGGGTCAAACAGGTCACCAAGAAGGTCCCCCTCATTCATGAGAACAAATGAATTGTGCCTTCTATTGGCGGGAATTAAGCCCTTCAAAATGGTGGCACTTAATAATGACCAGGTTTATAAGAGTTAAGTCCCATACCTGTAAGAGTCTCTTTATAAAAATAGTTACAGTCATAGTCTCTCTGTGACATATACCGTCTGAGGAGAGAATTTAGAGAATTTAGAATTTAGAGAAGCTGAACTCCTGAGGGAGCATAGCTGCTGTGACAGTGGAAGAGCACTTTTTAGTAGTGATGGCGAGATGAAGCCTCATGAAGCACTGAACCTTTTCACCCAAGTGGTTCACAAAAGGGTTCATTTCTCGAAGCCTTATTTGCTCACAAAACCATCTAGTGGCCAAAGAGTATAAAACAGTCAGATACACAGATGTGCCTGATATGGTGTGTGACACATTGTGTATATTCAGGGTTGGGGAGTAACGAAATACATGTAACGACGTTACGTATTTAAAATACAAAATTTGAGTATATACAGTATATATGGTACTCCACTCTCATTTACATGCCGATCAGCAATCATGAGGTGATTTGCATTGACCATTTATGGTTAAAAATGGGCGTGTGCAGGGCGGGATATGAGGCTGGTTAATGTACACATATCTGCGGGTGATCTGTGATTTATAAAGGGAACATTGCTTACAGGTGTGCGTATGCACAGTTTTATAAATCTGAATATTGTTTGCCGTACGCTATTTTTGGCTTTTGGGAACAGGTAAACTTTTAATTGGGATCCTACACACAGTTTTATAAATGAGGTTTATATATGAGTTTTATATATAAAACATGCCCCCACCCCCACAGGAGGTGTTTAAATTGTTAAGAGCTGATCAGAGTGTTCCAACATCCAGGCATGATGTATGTGAATTAAGAAATAAGTTTAAGAAATAAGAAACAAAAATGTTAAAGGTTTAAGCTGAAATAATGATGAGTATTTAAAAAATAATGTTTCTGAAGTCAAGTTTTAAAAAGAACCTGTGAGATCCACTTGTGTCTGTAAACCCAAATGAAAATGAAGTTCCTCAGACACACTGGGGTTGGGGAACCTGCCCCTTCTTGCCTGTGGAGGGGGATTTGGAAATGCAAGTGTTGCTAAGTGGAAGTAGTAAACACTTAAAAGCTGGGGGTTGGTAATTTTAATTTGCAATATCTTACAATATCTTCCCATATCAATATCTTATATATCTTACAAGACAAAGTGTCTCCATCCTTTCTGCAAGAAGATGTAATTTTAAAGGTATAGTAAAATATAGGAAAATGGCTATAAAGTGTCAGGAGTTGACACCTCTAAGAGCAGAGCTTGTGGCATTTGTTTTATACAGAAAGACCAAAAGCTATTTAAGCTTTTTTAAACAGTGTTAAATAAATTTATTTCAAAGTGATGGTAAATGTCTTCATTGCCATGTTTTGTTTTTATTTTAAACAATATAGTTATTTGTACTTAGTATTTTTGATAGAAGTCATTTTGATATAGACTTCCATAGATAAGAGGGCTAATCAGGCTGTCATGCTTTAAAAAGTAAATATAGTATGATATAGCATGTCAAACTTCTCTTTTTTCACAAATTACAAGAACAATACTTTACCATTCTTCTACATGTTAATGGTATTTAAACATTAAGATATTTGGAATAGCAAAAAAGTAGTTATATTATACATGTTAAACATTAGTTAATTGAAATAACAAAATCTTGTTTAACATTTACTTATCTGTAATAGTGAAACTTTTGAAAAAAGTCTTTTGTTATAGACTTCTAACATTTCTTCCAGAGGTAAGAGACCTAATAATGGTTATGCTTTAAAATGTAAATATGGCATGTCAAACTACTCTTTTTCATAAATGTATTATATAAATTGGAGATTTACCAAAATTACATGAAAGAGATTTTACCTTCCTTTTACATTTTAATGTAAATAAATTATATATATATATATATATATATATATATATTTTTTTTTACACTTCAAGCTTAAACTATTAAGTTTAAGCTTGAAGTGATCAATCATCCTTTTTTTGTACAATGGCATCAAATTTTATAACACAAATTTACTTATTGTTAGGATGTACTCATTGTAAAATGGGTTTATTCTGTTTTTATCTTTAATGTTTTAACAGGATTTAAATTATATCTAAATAAGATACAGGACTGAAGGAGTATGTTTAATTTTACCAAATTAATCTACTATGTAAATTATGTCTTTATATGTATTTGTGAAAACAGATGTCAGATGATTACATGTATTTATGATTTTTTTTTTTTTTTTAAATAGAATTATGTTATGCTTTCTGTCCAATAGTGAATGATCCATTGATGCCATGCACCAGAATATTACAGATGGTGCTACAAGGCAAGGTAAATCTGTTATGCTATAGATTTCTCTTTTTTCTTTTTCTGAAAATATTGTTAGTTATCTATTATAATTTAGATTTTTGAAATCAGAACATTTTCTATCATATATCTTTTGAATGTTGCTTTGTTAGTAACTCAACTTGGAATTACAGGTACATGGACTGGACCACATTCTTTAAGTCAAATGAGTCGAAAACGCGCTGCTTCAAAATGTATTAATATAGCTAAGTGTTCTTGCCCTAAAGCCTTACTGCAAGCAACTTGTGTCTTAGATAAGAGACTGTCAACTCTGCCAGTGTGGGACTCTCCAGCACTGTCACAAAGTAATTCCACTAACTCCGTAGTACCGAACAACTCCATTGCTATTACAGCGCCCAAAGCCCAGCAGAAATCTACTGAGGCCTGTATGAATGTTCCATCAGCCTCTTCCGTCTAACCAGGAACATCTCAGCAATGAGTTACTATCAGAGCTGAATGAAGAATGCCATTGCCTAGATGAAAAACTGAATTTACAGAATGAGCTTTTGCAAAAAATGTATGGCCGCATTGAGAGACTGATGGCTAACACCACAGAACAAGGACGATAAAGAGATTCATCCTTGATCACAAAAAAAATATTCTGGAACACTTCTTTCTCTGTTTTCAGCTGTTGTCGTAACCATTGTTTGTTAAAAACTATTTAGCATTTATTTTATGGTTATTTAGTCATATTAAGGGTTGGTTTTGTACTATGCATGATATAGTATTGCTAATTTGATATTTTTATTTGTCTTTTGGTCATGAAATGAATCGTATTTTGCTTGTTATTTGGTGTGTGGTCAGTGGAGAAGCACAGTTAAGTTGACATAACCTTGGCTGGGAAAAGAGTGCGTTTTGGATGATGATTTGCATTGCTCTCAACATAATCGTTCTGTAAGAGCAAGACATGAACATCTGACGATAACTGATCAGTTACAAGATATTATCAATCAGCAGTTTGAAGTTTTGGAAGAAAGCTATTTATTGTAATTCTAACAGATAGAATAGAGAAGATTACACAAGATTGTGATTAATGATTAGTTTACTGAAATACCAAATGACATACTGGAGTCATCACACAATTCGACCTTGCAAGATCCGAAAGCCATAGAGACTGCTATGAGTGACTGTGTGAAAGGCTTGAAGTAATGATTCAGATGCACAATCATGGTTTTGAAGCAGACACCGATTAGTTACAAACTGGTAGAAGTGAAATAAACAATTCTGCAGAACCAATGACAGAACTCTCAATGAGGTTAAACCTGAATGATGTTATCACATTAGCACGTGATGGTAGGGCTGTAGGTGACTATTTCCCCAAGGCCTTATTTTAATGGTTTAGAAATACAGAATTTGAGGTAAATAATAACCACAGATTTGGCCACGTACACTATATCTGTACAAAATGGTTTGTCAGGAATTGTGTCATTTTCCAAACAGTTAAATGGTGAGGGGTCTTTTATAAATGTCAGTCTAAGAGCTCCTGATCTTTAATCAGATGTCAATGCTATAGTGTGCCATAGTAATGACTATAATGTAGATTAGTTTGAATCGGTTGCTCAAAGCAATGAACACCTGACAGCTGATGACAATTTACAATTACATGTGTTCATAGCTAGAAGCAGGAACGGAGAGGTCCATAGGAAAATTACTGACAGTTTCTCATGAAGTGATCAGGAGAAAAATAATGCCTTTATTCTCACCGAGCAACATTACATGCAATTTGTGTTTTGTTGTTTAGTGCATTTTCTCGAACCACCTGATAACCATTAGGACTTAGAAAACAGGGTTTTGGTTGTTCAGAATGCAGTTGATCTCACCTCTCGGAAGCGTGTGGGTTTTAGTCACATTACAAGCTTTGAGCAGTGGTTGGATTTGAAGATTCTTGTGTTTCACAGGTCCAGTAATGGAAATTTAGAGAAGAATAAATCTCACAATGAGCCACACACCAGGACTGTGTTTCTATTCTTGCATGAGCAAAATAAGTAAACACTGACAGAGGGCAACTTTTTACTGTGGTCCCCTACCACACGAAACATTGTTTCAAGAACCACGCCGTCCTACTCGGCAATGTACAAATGATAACGGTCACAGTCATTCAGATCTCTCCATATATAATTCTAAAATATAAACCAGTCTTTGGCAGGGAAGATCAAACAGGGGTCTTTTGATACAAACTCATCTCCAAGATCCACAGCTTAGAATTTGAACTGGCTCAATGGCTTGTCAAACATACATCTTCCTATACGATTACTTGACATTGAGAAATCACGTTTCACTAAATCCATATCTTCATGGAGAAACTTGTTAAAGAAGCTGTTAATTACTTGGGTGTTGTTGTCTCAAAAAGTGAACAAGACATTTACTTGTCAGTCATGTCTTTGTCTACTTTCTGTTTCCTCCTGTGATTTCCCCAGTGTATTCCTCTCACCTGTCACATCAATAGTCACCTCGTTAGTCTTGTCAGCTGTGTCTAATTCTCTCATTCCTTCCTTGTGTATTTATACCTCATGTATGCCTTCAGTCCCTGTCGAGTGTTGTTGGGTTATGTTAGTGGTCTCTGTGGCTGCATTAGCCATGGCCCCAAATTTCTATAAAGAAGTGCCATTTTGTGCTATTGACTAGTTTTGTAAATGCAGTGCTGTTTTGTTTTTGTTTAAGGTTATTAAAAGACTATCTTACTGAAATCCTGTGCCTCCTTGTCTCCTTATCCCCTGGCTACTGTGGACGTACATTCAACCAGGTTTGTTGCCTCTAAACACAGATTGGGATATGAAGCAATTTTCTGGTATTGTAGTCACATGGAAAAGTTATTGGACCATTCTCATCTAGCCTCTTTTGATGGTACCATCATAGAAATCGTCCTTCACTGACATAGGAATTATCTTGCTGGAACTAGGGTACATGGTGGTCATAAAGGGAAGGACATGATCAGAAACAATGCTCAAGTAGGCCATAGCATTTAAACTATGTCCAATTGACACTAAAGGGCCTGAAGTGTGCTAAGAAAACGTCCCCCACACAATTACACCACCAACCTGCACAGTGGTATCAAGGCATGATGGATCCATGTTCTCGTTCTGTTTACACCAAATTCTGACTCTAACATCTGAATGTCTCAACAGAAAACAAGACTCATCAGACCAGGTAACATATTTCCAGTCCAATTTTGGTGAGCTTGTGCAAATTGTAGCCTCTTTTTCCTATTTTTAGTGGAGATGAGTGGTACCCGGTGGGGTCTTCTGCTGTTTTAGCCCATTCACCTCAAGGTTGTACGTGTTGTGACTTCACAAATGCTTTGCTGGATACCTCGGTTGTAACAAGTGGTTATTTCAGTCAAAGTTCTATCAGCTTGATTCAGTTGGCCCATTCTCCTCTGACCTCTAGCATCAACAAGGCATGACCTCCCATAGGACTGCCGCATAAAAATCAAAAAATCATTTTAATCATAATTTTAAATCTTAAATCATCTTTCTTTCCCATTCTGACATTCACTATGGAGTTCAGGATATTGTCTTGACCAGGATCACACCCCTAAATGCATTGAATCAACTGCCATGTGATTGGTTGATTAGATAATTGCATTAATGAGAAATTGAACACGTGTTCCTAATAGTCATTTAGGTGAGTGCATACCTGCCAGCAGCCATTTATCAAATCCAGTGTACAGAAAAGGGTAGCTCCGTAAAGAGAAGCAATAATGTCATGCACTTGTGGCATAGGGAAGCCATTAAGAGGTGTCTTGGTGTTCAGAATTCTTTAGTCAACTAAAAAGTGCATACTCCCATCCCTCTTTGGTACCAGTACTGCTGGGGCCCATGGAGAAAGCTGATTATTCTTTTCTCCAGTATTTTAGCTGTTTGGTTATCTATGAACTTTTCTTCATGAATAGGTGTTGGATATGCTTTCCTCCTAACGGGTACTTTGTCATTAGTATTAACTCTACTAATTGTAGATGAAGCATTTCCTGCTGCATGCTGTATTTGGCCGTTGGCAAGATACATTTTTGACCCTTACTGGACTGCAAAGACTTCCATTCTTGTGTGATCTGATTCCAGAGAGACACTTGGATCAAAAGAAAACAGTAAGTGCTTCCAGTAACAACAATAGCTTCCAAATTATGGTTGATAATATTTAAAGCATCAGAGTAGTATACAGGAATATACAGCAAAATTATGGCTGTTAGAACATTGGCCTGGTTTTCCTCCTCCATGCAAAGTTGCTTGATCTGACTGGCTTTGCCTCCAAAACGCTCTCTCTTCATTTAAATCTCATTCCAACAGCATACTTGCATATACTAGCTCCTCTGTCATAGACACATTTCCTCTCATTATTCTAGCAATGTACAGATTACAGTTCCTCAGTGTGGCTTAAAGAATATTGTGCTCTGTAATGGCAGGCTTCAATCTCAGACATAGAGCTCTATATTGGTAAACTAAATGATGAATTTTCTCATTCACTCCTTACTTTGTTTCTTTAATCCTTCTCACTGCTTCAACCGTGAGGTCTACAGGTAAAAAGCACTGAAGAAAGGCTTTTTAAACGTGACACACATCTTCCCAGTCTTTGGCCATATGGTTAAGTACGGTTGGTAACATGGAAAAAAATTCAGCATTACTTAAATGTTAGATAGCGAGATACTCTTTTCGCTTCTCTAGATAAGCAATGTGATCTTGCCCATCCAGACTACTGAATTTAAGAATACGTTTTATGGGGGAATGGACCGAAAGTGAATTTCTGGAAGTGGAGTTAAATGCAGGCATATAAGTTACATCTTTCTGCTTAAGACAATCCATAACTGCCTGGGACAATTCTTGAATACTCTCTTCTAAGACCTGTTTTATTCATTGACTGTCAGGTGAGTGTGTGAGAGAATGAGAAAGGCATGGAAGACGGAATATACTGCAATCTCTTTTAATACAAACACAAAACTAAATGCTTTGTTACATTCCCCTCCCGTCTAGGGTTAGGAGGGAAAGTAGCAAAAGTAAAAGAGCTCAAATAAAGAGTAAGGGGAAAATAACAGCGGGAACGAACTTCAGTCCCCTGTACCAGAATGAAAACACAACATTGTTTTAATTTACAAAGAACTTAGGTTTCAATTGACAGAGAATTGGAGAGCAGGGCCTAAAATAACAAACAAAATGGGTTACTAAATTAATAGAAGACCACTAGCTTACCTGGAATAAATAAAATAACTTAATAATAAAAGACAGGAACTTCCCTCAACTCCCTAACTGCCCATATACAAAGGGAAAAGGTAGGGTTAAAGAAAAAAGGTACTCTACTCCCTCCCCAGCTTTCAGCTTTCCGCAAAACAACAATCACTTAACATGAGAAAAGAAGAGCACAATACCTATCACTTAAGGTTAGGCAGTCATGGGGTAGATAAACAATAAACTAGTCCAGCTAACACTGGTCACAAAGGTATTACCCACACCTAACAATTGTTTCAACAACAGTCACCAAAATGCTTCAGTCTGGAGCAGGAGAGAAGTGTCTCTCTGCTGGCAAACTCTGGCTGCCCCTTTATACTCTGTCTCAGGCACCTTTTTGGCAATGAGTTGCAGGTGGTGATGATTAGCAACCTGGTCAGAGAGAGAGAGAGAACCAAAACACAGACACAGGCCACACAACAATGCCCACATCGTAGTAAACAACAATAAAGTAACTTAAATAATTGATAATCCTGGGACGTAACACCCCCACCACAAAGAATACAGTCATAACCCCCAACAAAAACACTGACATACTTTCCACAGTACTAGGCTAAATGATGTACCCACTAAAGATCTTTTTCCCCAGTCCTAGAAAGGTCATCGGACACAACATTATCCGTGCCTTTAATGTGCTGGATTTGAAGATTATAGTCCTGTAGCCGCAAGGCCCAGCGCATTAAACACTTGTTCGTTGAGGACACGGTGGAAAGAAAAGTCAGAGGGTTATGGTCTGTATACACCACAACAGTACTACTTCCTAGGTAGACTTCAAAGTGTTCTAAAGCCAATAAGGCCAAGGCTTCATTCTCCATAGCACTGTAGGACTTTTGATGCTTGAGAAATTTCCGGGAGAAGTAAGACACATGATGTTCAATTTGGTCAGCATCCTCCTGGATTAGGACTGCTCCAGAACCTGAGAGGCTGGCATCCACCTGAAGTTTGAACGGCAGCTCAAAGTTAGGGGCCGCCAGCACAGGAGCATTACAAAGAAAATCCTTTGCGGATCCAAAAGCGTGGTCACAGTCATTAGTCAATTTGAACAGTATAGTGGTGTGTAGCGATTCTAAGCCTAAGGGAAATGGTGCGGATCTATGTGTGCGTGAGTCGTTGTGTGATCGAACACACATAAATCTGCACAAAGGGGAATTTGGATATTAACAGTTAATTATAACGGATTATAACAATTATTAATATCTATGGCTTGATTCGACTTGTAGAATTTTCTTTAATTCTAGAAAAGAGTTCAAAGGACGGATAATTTGTCCAGCAAATATTGACCTTATAAACTCTATAAAAAGGAAAGGTTTCTTTTGGCCACAAGAAAGATCTTTCCATTAATTTGTAACAAGGATCGGTCACCATTAAAGTGACTTATGGTTGAGCAATTCAGAGGCAATCACGTGTGAATATATATATTTTAATAATCGACAAACAATAGACAAACATACACAGATGAATTGAAAAAGGGAAGAAGAGAGAATAAGAGAGAGAGTAGGAGAGGGAGAGACAAAGGAAGGTAGTATTACAGACAAGTGGCTGGTCGGAATACGTGCGTGCGAATTCCGATCTGGTCCGTGGTTTGCGTCTTGCTGGGCGGGTCCGTTGGGATCCGCGGTAAGTTCAAATTATGGTTCTTTGTTTGTAATGTCCTTTGTGGAAAATGGCGCTGAAGGAGGATCCAAGAATCCGCGCCAAGAGAGAGTTGCAAGAAGAGGAAGTTAAGTTGAAGAGGAAGGGGCTGGAAGAGCTGAAGAGAAGAGGGTTGATCCTTGGCCTACGGGCGCTTATAAAGGCATAAACAAAGCACGCCTCTAAGTTGGGACAGCCAATCAGAGTGAAGGAACTGAGAAGCGGGAAACTTTTCTTTGTCTCTTAGCCTGAGGTGATTAGCATGTTTTATTGCCTACTTGAGAATGCAGACCTTTGGGTTTTGGAATAAAAGAAAGAGTCTGATGCATCCTAGCACAGTGAAACAAACCTAGACGGTCTGCAAATGGAAAGACAAAGATTTCGAGACCATTCATGGCTATACTAACTCTTAGCATGAAGGCAAGGTAAAGATTGACTTGGTTTTACCCAAGTATTTACTGATTATAAGCTTCTAAATTATCAAACACATCTAAAATGGTTATAACAAAGCATGCATACATATAGGTAAAACACAACACATCTAAAAATGGAAAGTGACTAATTTAAAAGTCACATGGCACAGTCTTTTGTTCTTGGTATGTATGTGTGTGTTTGTGTGTGGGGGCTGTTTTACGATGGCATCCTTTGAAATGCAGAGGAGAGCGAGGGTGAATGCGAATGGTTTGTGTCCTAGAAGTCTTAAACTGTCAAGTCACAGACTCTACGGAGCCGATCCTGTCGAATCACTTTTTTCAATCAAAGAATGAATCTTGATCGATCATTCATGAGCACCGTCCATACCCAACAGACCCCCCTTTGGCCAACGAAGTTCGTGTTTGAACATCTTTGGACATTAGTTCCGATTGTCGAATGGCAGGTGCATCATGAAGGATTGACTTGGTTGATGGGAGTTGAATCAGCAGGTGCCTTGACAGTGTCACCTGTCATCTTAAAGTCAGTTCATTTGAGGCAGGTGTTTTCTGGTTGCTGCAGGGAGTGGTCAAGGCTTTGCGGACCGTGAGACATACATGTAGAAAACTGACCTAGCGCTGGTGCTGGTGGAAGGAGGACAGCAGGTAGACATTAGTGCACTTTCAGGGTGTCTGCAGGTCGGAATGTTGCTCTGTTCTGATGGCAGTGCTGAATGGAGCTTGTTTGAGCTGTGTTGGGCAGAGAGTCAGAAGTTTGTGGTGGCACAGTACTTCTGTGGTGGGTCCTGTTCAGGGAGCCGTGTTGCTCATGCCAGCAGCTCTGGTGACTCTGAGGCAGGCACGTCCGGCCATCTCAGTGCAGTTTCCGCTTGACACCTATGTGCAATGTCTGAAGTCGGTTGTTGTTGTTGACAGCTGTTGGTCCTTCCGTGGCGTTTGCGTGTTGAGGTCTTTGTCACTGCATGTGTTGTTTCAGGGTTGGTGTGGTTTAAGCCTTTCTTTCTTTGACTGCAGAAGCCTTCATGAAACTTGTGGGTGAAGTTTTGAGTGGAGGGCTCTGGTTTCCCTCCCCCCTTCGGTGTTTGTCAAAGGCTGAGGGAATTTTTTTGCACTGCTGATGTGGTGTTAACCAGCAGGGTACCTCTTTGTGGGATTCAATTTGAGTTGACCAGACTCTGTCAGTTCTCTCTGGACCAGGTTGAGCTTGTCTCTACTGCAGCTGAACTGTTGTGTCCGGGTTCGGACTTGAGCTCTTGGAGGGCAGTGTCAAGGTGAGTGATGCTGGAAACTCACCCCCCTTTCTCAATCTTCAGTTCAAGTTCTGGATCAGGAGTCAACTGACACAAGTGGCAGTGTCATGCTGGTGGGAGTGTTGACCACCTGCAAATTCTGCTTGTGAGGTGAGTGTTTCTGTGAGACTGGGTTACTTGTTGAACTGGCAGCCAACCAGGTACCATCTGACGTACTTTGCCATGTCTTGCTGCATGCCAGGGCAGAATGTCACTTGTTTCGAGTGGCTTTAGTGCCATGGTGTCTGGTGCATGGTGCGTCGTGGGCATATGCTGTCGTGACCCCCCTGTGGCGCGGTGGCACCACTAGCCTTGGCGCTGTGAGGACAGCCGGGGCATACCACAGCATGTTTGCTTTCACGCGCAGCAGGTGTTTGAGTTCGTGCAGCCTTCTGAGGCTTGGTGCAGAAGTGAGGTCAGAGGTGCAGATAGGGTGGCTGGTGGGGTCTGAGAGGTGGTTAGAAGCTTCAAGGTCAGCTGTATCGCTAGCAGCGTTTTGTGGAGCCAGCGTAAGCGGCTGTGATGTTGACACCGTTGCTGGAGGTGTCTGCTTGCTGCGGGTTGTTGCTGCAGCATTGAGGGTGGGTGGGTGGGTTGGTACTGACCATAGCTTGCCATGGAGTGCGCCCGTCTTGGCATTTGGTTTGAGGACGGGCCAGATGGGAGCAGAGTAGGTGCTGTTGGATGGGCGGATGACACCTTCTTCAAGCATGGAGTTGATGATTTCCTGCACAGGTTCTTGTGAAGCTATGGGAATCTTGTACTGCTTGACAGAAGTGGGAGGAGCATTTGGGTGTGTTGGGATGCGCACTGTGTGAAGGTCAGTGAGACCACAGTCTTGTGAGTCTTTGGCAATTGACGCTTTGAATTTGTACAGTACTGGTCGTTCTTGACAGTCTGTATCAGTCTTTAAAGCGTCCGCATCCTTGAGGATTTGCTGGACTTGAGTCTCAAATCCTGGATATGGCTCCTCTGTCTCCTTTGTGTCATCTGCCCTGTCAGCTGTCAGAGGTGCAGTGTCGTTGTCAGTCTCACAAGCAGGTTGGTTAGAGACTGTATGCACTGTCAGGCGTTGATCCTCTGTTCTGCATACCTGTTCTGTAGTTAATGCCGTGGCAGGGGCGATAGTGATGATCTGGAAGGGTGCTGTGGACAGGGTGTTGTCAGTGCGCCCTTCTGGGATCATTGAAGGTGGGATGGAACCAGTTATTGGTAAAGTGAGTTCAAAGTTGTGGAAATCATGACTCACTAACCATCCCAGACGATAAGCTCTGGGGATTCTGATGTCTGTTGCAGTGCAGTTGTTGAACAGGATGTAGACCGCACGGGAAAGCACCTTGGTGAGAGGTGTGGCTTCCAGGGTTTGACCACGTCGCATGTTGAGCCGAACAGCGACCCCTTTGGTGTAGGCTGGTACTACAATGTCCTGTTCATTAACTAAAGTGCAGACCTCTGGAATGGTCTGGCCTGACTTGAGGTTTTCAGGGCAAACTGGAACAGAAGATTTTAAAGTCATTGGGGCCCATACCACTTTGTCAATAAAATCCACTTGAGCTTTAAGGCGAATCAAAATGTCTGCTCCGATGTAGACATCATGTGGCAGGTCCGGGAGGACCAGGAAGTAATGGGTTAAACACCTGCCATTCCAGTTCAAGTTCAAAGCGCAAATGTTCTTGGCAGTTCTCATTGTTGATGAGCAGGAGTCAATGGGGAAGCAGGTGCGCTTGCTGGTGAAGGGAAGGTCAGGTGAGTCCTTGATGAGGGCATTGAACAGTGCAAGGCTGATGGCTGAGTTGTCTGCCCACAATGCAAGAGTGATGTCTGTTGTTGTGACATCATTCAACTGCAAGTTTGTTGTGACCTTGGGGAGGTCAGAGTCAAAGTCTTTGATAGGTTGGAAGGTGCACAGCAGTGAACTTGAAATTTTCCCGGGAGCTGACACGGCTGTGAAAGTTCCCGCGACCTCTGGCTGAGTTCCCGTGACCTCCATGACCTGACAGTCTGGTTCAGTTGTCCTAGGTGACTGGAGAGACAGGGGTTCTCGCACTTGAGCCCAAATTTTCAAGTGTCTAAAGTCCAGCAGGGGTTCGAAACGATCTAGCAGATCTTTGCCGATGATGAGAGGAAATGTGTCCACAGGTGATATGTACACTGGGTGTACCAGACTCATTGGACCGATTGTGAGGTGGATGGGAGCAGTGTGTTCGAGCTGTACCTCATTTTGGCTGTATGAGTGCACATTCAACACACATTTTTGTGATTTTAGAGTTCGGTTCTGTCTCTTAGCTGCAACTTGGAGTCTGTCAAAGAGTTGGGATGACATTAAAGTGAGGTCTGCCCCCGTGTCAACAAGGGCCTCGAGACTCATCTCATTCTCCAAGGTGACTGCTAGATGCAGTTTCCGGGTCACCCCCTTTTCAATCAGGTTCCCTAAGAGTCTTGTTGTTGGGACTTGAGTGGTGACTGCTAAGCAGTTGGTGCTAGTCTCAGGTGAATTGTCAGGGAGATTGACAACCACTACAGCACTTGCAGGTGCCTTGTGAGGCTGACTGGTTGGGTGCTGGAGAGAATACACTTGTTCTGTCTGTGCAGTCAGCGGCAGTTGTGTGATGCTTGAAGATTGGTAGGTCATTTCTGTGATCTGTGGTTGGAGTGCTGGAATCTGGACTTGCTGTTCAGTTGGAGGGCTTATAGTGATGGTGTTGATTTCACGTTTCACGCCTAGTCATGCGTGGTCTGACCTGTCGTCCTTTTGAGGTGTCCTGTTGACAAGTTCTCTTAGAATCTTCAGGATCTCAGCTGTTTCAGACACAGTTGCACCTTTCTGTTCTGGAACAAACTTGGACTTGGGCTTGTTTGGGCCCTGTCGAAAGCCATTTCGCCGGTGACTCTCTGGGCTGTACGCACCGTTCGATGAGTGTCGGTCGTTTCTGGGCCATCGGCTACCATCCCACGTGGCTCCACCCTTTGTGTTGTGGGGTGAACGTGGCTGGTCCCAGAATCTTTCAGAGTGTCTGGGCTGGTGCATGGGACGGGCACCATTGTAGTTATGGCGCCCTCTGCTGGCTGGAAACGATCTTGACTCTCTGTTTGGGTGCCCACTGTTGTGGTGTTGCTGGGCACCCTCTAGTGACAGTTCAGCGCTGTGGTAGAAGACAGGGTAGACTGTTGGGTTTTTTACAGTCTTTTCAGTGACAGTCTTTTGCTTGATGTAAGCTTTATGGGCGAGGTCCCGCAGCTGTTGGATGGGCATGCTGCGGGGACAGACCAGAACTCCTAGATGTTGACTCACTGTGTGATGCAGATTTCGGAGGAACAGAATTTTGAAGTTCAGATCCTCCTCCATTCCAGGCTCGTTCCGTGCTCCGAAGTAGGTCTGTCGTAGTCGATTGTAGTATGCTTGCGGGGTTTCTGCTCGGCCCTGTGTAAGGTCCATAGCAGCGAAGAACCCGTTGTCTGACTCAGGATCAGAGAACTCTTGAATCAAAGCCTGTCGCAGCTGTTGATAGTTGGTTTTGACAGTTTCTGGTTGTCGATCCAAGAAGCTGCGTACATCCCGGCTTGATGTGATTCGAAGCAAATACAATCTGTCCCATGTTGTCACATTGTGCACAGTTTGTAAGACAAAGTCTATATCCTGCAGATAGGCATGCACGTCGTGTCCTCCTGCAGGGCTTGGGGTGAAAGTGGGGATGTTTCTGGCCAGCTTGTCAAGTTCTTTGTGCGCGCTGCCGTGCCTGGCGGCAGGAATGTCTTGGGAAGGTTCCCACCCCTTCGCTGCTGAACGGGGTTCTGGGAAGCTGGCTGGTGACACTTTGAACTGTGGGCTAGCACCCCCCTTGGGAACAAGGAACTCTTGACTCGGAGGTCTTGACCTATGGTTCAGGGGAAACACTGTGTTGTGCATTTCCCCTAGCTGCTTGCTGTACAGCTTGTAGGAATGTCTGAGTTCTATGTGAGCATTGTCAAGTTCATCTTTAAGATTGTCTCTTTCATTTGCTAGAGCAAGGATTTCGGTTCTGGCCAGTTGCAGGTGCTTTTTGCAAGCTCTGACCTCAGCATCCTTCTCTTTTAGTTCATTTCTAGCTCTGATCAGGAGAGCTTCGCTTTGTTGGAGCTGTTCATTTAAGTCCTCTCTGTGGTCTTTCTCCAACTGCTCTCGGTGCTCTGTGTCAGCACGAAGTTCTCTTAGTGCATTTTGGAGTCTCTCAACTTTGTCTTGTAGCTCTGTGTCGGTCTCATCCGCTCCGCTGTGCCGTTCCTGAGCCTCGACGAGTAGCTGCTCCAGACGAGTCTGGGCGTCAGCCTGGTTCCTCCGGGCCTCCTCAGCCTGAAGTTTGAGCGCTGTTGTCTCCTGCTCCAGCTGGATGTTGTTATTCTCGCTGAGCCGTGTCTGGACGATCAGATTGTGAGCGAGCCTCCCGATGATCTTGGCCCATTCTTTGCGATTGTAGCTCTGTGTGGGATCATGGGTCGTTAGCCTGTTCAGATCGTCGTCCAGCTGTTCTCTGCTCAGCTGCTGTAGGTCGCCGGTGACTCCGGGCAGGAACTCATGGGTCATAGCAGACAGCCAGGTCTCGAGGTTGTCCCAGTGGGCAGCAGGGCTGGATGCACAGGACATCTTGGCGTACTGTTGACGAGAGAACACAGCACAAAAGAAACAATGCAAGTCCTTGCAGAATTTAGAGCTAAAATTTTGCACGTTTCAAGTACAAATTTAGAGCTAACAGTATAGACTGTTAGTGAGCTACGGTCCAGATACTTAATATCTTTGGCCGTGAATCTTGGTGAGTGCCAAGCCTAAATAAAGATGACTCTGTGATGACTCTGGCGGCTGGGTTCCAATCTAATATTTAGCTTTCCTTGCTTGCTCACACAGGTTCTGTCTGTATGTGAACTGAAAGAAACACAACACGACAGTGAGGTACACAGGGCAGGATAAAACAAACAAGAATATTAAAGGGGAAGAGTAAAACAAAAATAAGTGGAAATAAAAATAGAATGCAAGGATTAACAAGAAAATAAAAAATCAAAACAACGTAACAGGAAATGATAAGAGGGGAGGAGACACTCTAAGCTTCGCCCCTAGGTGTTATTGCGGACCCGACAGGGCGGTGGCGCTGTCGAGTAATAACCCTTAGGGAGACTGGGTGCTTAGAGAGGAAAAGCCCCAAAGGCACTCAATGTGAATTTGAAAATGTTGAATTTAAACTTAGTTTAAACCGAATTTCAAATAACCAGGTGCCAAGGTACCTGTATAATTTTGGAAATTTGCTGTTACAATAAATAGGCACTTAAGCAGAAATAACACTTCAGAGGAAAGGCATGGGAGGAAAGATCTGAGCATGACCTCCAGGGGGCGTGTTAATCATTGAATGCCTGTGGTGACACTGATACAACTTTATTTGAATTTAAGTTAAACTCGTTTAACATAAATTTAAATAAGTGTGAAGAGTCGTAGAGACAGAGAGTGTCAAATAACAGTAACAGTGAAAATTACAGTTCTGGGCAGAACTAAAGCAGCAAAAGAGAAAGTTAGAATTAACCTTCAGGAAAATTGAGAGAGAAAACAAAGAGGAGAAGCCGCACTACGAATAATGTCCACCAGGTGGCGTTATCGAGTTCGCTGCGACGATGACGTAGGGAGGAGGGCCTGCGCTCTGTTTGGTCAGAGAAGCAGCGCCAATCCCAACGCTCGTGATTTGAATTTTGGGCGGGTTCAATGGTTCATTGAAGCTGCAAAATACTCACGCATACAATAAATCTCTCTATATATAACTTTTGGTTCCTCTTTCGATCGCGGCGGATCGAGGAAGTGCCTGGCATGAACCTTTCACTACCATTAAAGCACAAATATAAACGAACAGGCTTTCTTCACTGTCGTTTTTAAGCTGGATCAGAGCTTACACCTAGCTCCTGGCTCATATCACACAAAACTGTCGTGGCGCGACTTTCTTTGTCTGATCTGCCTGAGCGCACGTGGGTAATTACTCCGCGTGGGCTCAACGGAGCGAATTCGCCAAGTTACAAAGCATCGGACATACGCGATGAATGACTAGCGACACAATAAAGGCCTAAACAGGGTTGATCGGAGGAGACTCGCTCGGATCAAACGTTATCCACTGAGGAGATTTCTTCGTCCAACAGGGATATAAACAAATATTAAAATGCTCTGCAAAGAGATTTCTTCGTCTCTGCAGATGCGATTTTAATATTGACTGCAGTTTTTAACGGATTTACTTGTTAACAAAGGCTAAATGATAGACAAATAGACGTGTTAACAGACCGGGTTCAGAAACATGAGCTCATTAGGTTTAGGCAGAGTGAGTTGCTCGGCGGCACTCACTTTGCGCAACGCGCGTTACAACAAAACATATACATACACACTTAGACTGGACTGAGTTAACGGATTATAACAATTATTAATATCTATGGCTTGATTCGACTTGTAGAATTTTCTTTAATTCTAGAAAAGAGTTCAAAGGACGGATAATTTGTCCAGCAAATATTGACCTTATAAACTCTATAAAAAGGAAAGGTTTCTTTTGGCCACAAAGAAAGATCTTTCCATTAATTTGTAACAAGGATCGGTCACCATTAAAGTGACTTATGGTTGAGCAATTCAGAGGCAATCACGTGTGAATATATATATTTTAATAATCGACAAACAATAGACAAACATACACAGATGAATTGAAAAAGGGAAGAAGAGAGAATAAGAGAGAGAGTAGGAGAGGGAGAGACAAAGGAAGGTAGTATTACAGACAATAACCTATTTGAGAACAAACAAGGAATCAGACCAACTTATTGGTATAATCTTAAAGATCGCTTAAGGGCTACTTGCTTATGTTTCTTTTGTGGCTGGTCGGAATACGTGCGTGCGAATTCCGATCTGGTCCGTGGTTTGCGTCTTGCTGGGCGGGTCCGTTGGGATCCGCGGTAAGTTCAAATTATGGTTCTTTGTTTGTAATGTCCTTTGTGGAAAATGGCGCTGAAGGAGGATCCAAGAATCCGCGCCCAAGAAGAGAGTTGCAAGAAGAGGAAGTTAAGTTGAAGAGGAAGGGGCTGGAAGAGCTGAAGAGGAAGGGGTTGATCCTTGGCCTACGGGCGCTTATAAAGGCATAAACAAAGCACGCCTCTAAGTTGGGACAGCCAATCAGAGTGAAGGAACTGAGAAGCGGGAAACTTTTCTTTGTCTCTTAGCCTGAGGTGATTAGCATGTTTTATTGCCTACTTGAGAATGCAGACCTTTGGGTTTTGGAATAAAAGAAAGAGTCTGATGCATCCTAGCACAGTGAAACAAACCTAGACGGTCTGCAAATGGAAAGACAAAGATTTCGAGACCATTCATGGCTATACTAACTCTTAGCATGAAGGCAAGGTAAAGATTGACTTGGTTTTACCCAAGTATTTACTGATTATAAGCTTCTAAATTATCAAACACATCTAAAATGGTTATAACAAAGCATGCATACATATAGGTAAAACACAACACATCTAAAAATGGAAAGTGACTAATTTAAAAGTCACATGGCACAGTCTTTTGTTCTTGGTATGTATGTGTGTGTTTGTGTGTGGGGGCTGTTTTACGATGGTTTAGCGTCCACCAGCTTTACACAGCCATGACCGACTTTTTTCCCGAGATAGTTCACTGTGGCTTTTCCTATTTCACACTTTGCAAGGTTCAGAGTTAGTGACGCACATGCCAGTCTCTTAAAAACCAAGTTCAATATGTCAAGGTGATCTTGCCATGTCTGCTTATGGACCACAATATCGTCCAAGTAAGCGTCACAGTTTGGAACATCTCTCAGTACAATGTGCATTAGTCTCTGGAATGTGGCAGGAGCATTCCTCATTCCGAAGGCCAGGACAGTATATTGCAGGAAATGATCTGGTGTAGCAAATGCTGCAATCTCGGGGGCACAGGCAGTCAACGGTTCTGGCCAATAGCCTTTCAACAAGTCCAGTTTTGTGACAAACTTTGCAGATCCCACTCGGTCTACGCAGTCCTCCATGCGTGGCAGAGGGAAAGAGTCCGGCTTGGTGACAGTATTCACTTTACGAAAGTCCGTACAAAAACGAACAAAGCCATCTGCTTTTGGCACCAGAAGACAGGGTGAACTCCAGGTATTTTGGCTGAGTTTAGCCAGGCCATGCTGCAACATATAGTCAATTTATTTTTCCTCAGGTTGCGCTTCACAGGGTTAACCCGATAAGGGTGCTGTTTGATAAGTCTTGCCTGCTCAACCTCAATGTTGTGCTCCAAGACAGTGGTTCTACCTGGAACATCAGAAAATAGCAAGGGGTAACAATTCATTAATTAAGTAACTTGCTTGCTTTGCACCGGATCTAAATGGGCAAGAAAGGTTGGCACATCTTTCAATACAGCAGAGTTCTTTGAATTTGCACCAGCTTGCATATTAACTTGCTCGTCATGTTCCAGAGCTTTCTCGCCAACTATTGACACTGGTAGCACACTCACAGGATTAGACACATGATTAGCCTGTGAATTACGCACAAATCTCTTTAACATGTTAATGTGACACACTCTAGTCTTTCTTCGTCTGTCAGGGGTACTTAGTACAGAGTCTGTATCGTTAAGCTTCTGTTTCACAAGATACGGACCACAAATTTAGCATGCAAGGCAGAACCAGGCTCATGAAGAAGAATGAGAACCTCCTTGCTACATTGAAAACTACAGGAGACACTTCTCTGATCATAGTGTCTTTTCATCTTAGCCTGTGTGGTCAACAAGTGCTCTTTGGCAAGAAGGCGCGCTGGAAGTAATCGCTTACGAAACAAACTGACGTACTGTTGGATGGTTACCGGGACAGCATCCTTTGACAATAACTGCTCGCTTAAAACTTTAAGAGGCCCACGTACTGCATGCCCAAAAACAAGGTCTGCGGGACTAAAACCCAATGATTCCTGCTCTGCCTCTCTAATAGCAAACATTAAAAATGGCAGAACTTCAGCCGTCTTTCCCACTAGAGAGACAATGGGTACGCAACATGGTTTTCAAGGTTTGGTGAAATCTTTCTACCGCAACTTGAGATTGGGGATGGTATGCGCTTGAGAGTATGTGCTTAACTCCAAAGCTGTTCACCCAAGCTTCAGCTCAGTTGGATGTAAAATTTGTTCCTCGGTCAGTCTGTAAAACTTTAGACAATCCAAAAAGAGTACAGAACTTGATTAACTCACGAACAATTATCATTGCCTTGATGGAGCGGAGAGGAACAGCTTCAGGGAAGCGTGTGGCTGTACACATGATGGTTAAAATATACTCATGACCTGATTTCGACTTCGGTAGGGGTCCTACACAGTCCACCAGCAAGTGCCCTAAAGGTTCTTGCATTACAGAGATGGGCTGTAAAGGAGCAACAGGAATTTTTTGATTTGGTTTTCCGGCTAACTGACAATGAACACATAACCAACAGAAGTTAGATACGTTAGACTTTAGCCCTGGCCAGAAGAAGTAACGAGACACACACCGAAACGTTTTTGTAACTCCTAAGTGGCCAGAGAGCACATGCTCATGGGCAAGCTTTAATACATGTTCCCTATACGGTTGAGGGAGGACAGTTTGGTAACCCTTGTTAAGGGCAACAAGTTTTCTTGACTTCCACCGACGCATCAAAACTTGATTGTCCCACAAGTATACTACCTTATCAGATTGCAGGTTTGATTTCTCAGCAAATTTAATGCACTTCACTAGTGAGGGGTCTGCTCTCTCCCAATTCCTAAATTTGAGTTCCACGCCAGGCTCTACCTTATAGTCCTTCAACACATCCGCTTTATCTACCATCGGGGAGTGACTATTTGAATCGGCAAGGAACGTTTCGGAGAGGTCAACTACATCTCTAAAGTTACGTGCCTGGGCACGAGTCACCACACAGGCGGGGAAAACAGCGGGAGAATATTTTGCAATATTTGTAACATTGTCTTTGGTCGGCTCACTAGTTACCACGGGTCATGGGAAAACATCTCCACCAGCAAGATCATTTCCCAAGATGATATCTAGGCCGTCAACGGGTAAACGGATACAAACTCCAAGTTTTACCGGGCCAGTAACAAGACCTGACTTCAAGTATAGATCGTGTAGCAGAAGGCTTAGACGTTGCATACCAATTCCTCGCACTAACACTTCAGCACCAGAATCAGTAGACATTGAAGGCAAGCATTACGCACGAATGAGCGAATGGACTGACCCAGTATCTCGCAAGATCTTTATAGCCTTTCCCTCAGAATCGGCTGAGAGAGACACTGTGCCATCCAGAAGGAACGGTTGGTAGCCACCATCAGGGGTAGGGATACTATCAATATCGTTTGCGGCCTGAACCAAAGCAGAGCTTTTAGGACGTTCGGCTGCTACTTTCTATTTCCACACTTTACAGTCAGATATTAAGTGATTTGGATCAAGACAAAAGAAACAGTGCCGATTACCATTAGCTTGTTTTCGAGACATAGTGGAGGGTGTCTCAGTTAACACAAGAAGGAACACAAGTCCTTGCTTGAGCAGAACTCTCGTCAGCTGCAAATGGTACATTCCGCCTGCCACTAGGGAATACAGTCCTATGCGTTAATACAAATTCGTCCGCAAGTACGGCTGCATCAGACAGGGACGCCATTTTCTGTTTGTTTAAGTGTACTACAACAGTTTCGGACAGACAATTCTTGAACACTTCAAGTAAAATCAAGTCCTGAAAACGTTCAAGAGTGTAAATATGATTGGTAAAACACAATATTTCAAAAAGGGTGCGTTTCTCTCTCGCAAATTCAACAAACGTTTGTTTGGCAGATTTGGCATGAGTGCGAAATTTTTGCCTGTATGCCTCCGGCACTAGTTCGTAAGCTAACAACACAGTAGCTTTAACAATATCATAATCGAGAGATTGCCACTTGAACAAAGCAGAGGAGACTTCCTGGGCTTTCCTAATAAGACTGCACTGCAAAAATAGAGCCCACATATCTTTTGGCCATTTCAACTTTATGGTGATTCGTTCAAAGGTGACAAAGTAGGCGTCTGCCTCGCTCTCTCGAAATGGAGGAATGGAGGAAGTTTGAGATACCTACTAAAATCGAAGTCCCTATCAGCATCCTCATCCACGGGAGAACTCCGAGGGTTAACACTAGGCGAACTAGCCGAAGAAAAACGAGACCGAGGCATGGGAACAGGTTTGTTTTTCCGCTACATAGTTTTCGCTTCCACTTCAAACTGTTGCAGCTCTAAATCACGATCTCGCTCAGCTTCCATAACTCGTAGTTTAACAAGTAGTGTTTCACACTCTTCTTGTTTTAAACATAGTTCTAGCTCCTTCAATCTAATCACCAACATTGGATATGGAGATGGGTCAGCGGAGTGCATAGCAGAAGGAAGTTCAGCTGACACAGTTCCCAAAGCCAAGTCAATTGAAACTTGCTCCATGCTAATACGTTCTGGCAAAATTCCAGTTTCCACGAGCCTTCGTGGAAATTCTTTTTTAATGATTTTCTTTGATGCTTGACGTGGAAGATGGATATTAAAGAAATCAGCTATTGACAATAAATCGATTTTCCTACAGCGTTCAAATACCTCTGTAATAGGATGGAGAGTAAATTATACCAAAATCAAATTCCATTCTCTACAGATTCCTCACCCACCCAAAGAACCGCCAAACAAAGTGCTATGAGAAACTTATCTGATGAATCTGATGAATTAATCAAACCGCATGTGGTCGAATTCCGAATAATCCCATAATTCCCAATAATCCCTATTTTCCTTTTTCTTTATTTTTGTGTTGCACTTCTATTTACTCCTAGACTTACATCTATTAGGAGTCGTAACAGGGAGGTACTACACCCGATCCAGGCCCCCGCTTTATCTTTCTGCAGGGAAAAACCTGGAGTAAAAGATCAACTTTTTCTTTGCTTTTTTCTTTTTCAAATTTTTTTTTTCAGCTAGGGGGCCCCAAACTAGCTTTTCTTGGTATAGTTTGAACATTCACCCCAGGGCCCAGCAGGACACGCAGGGGCAGGGCAACTGCCCTAACGCTCCCCAAGGGGCACCCAGTGCAGCCTGGTTCCCTCAGGATCACGGGAGCATATGGAGAGATACCACGGGAGCATATGAGTTTATTTTATTTTTTCAGTCAAAATGAAAATACAAAATCCAGCCCCTCAAAGCTGGAAAAGTGGAAGCAGGATGTAAACAAACAGGGACATAACAGAACTGTGCAGGTCGCCAAGAATCTTCACTTTACTGAAAAACAAAACAAAACAAAACACTTTGAACAAGAACATAAATGGCACATAATAGTGCAAATTTCTGAGACACCGAGAACCACGGAGACGGCATCCACACACTATGAGTAACGTCAACAAGAGACAAAGACATGAGAAGACAGGAGGGTATTTAAAGAGAGCACACATTGGGGACACCTGACAGGACTTGATAAAGCAAGACAGGTACAGGCACAGACAGGACCCGGAAGTGAAACATGATATGACAATACCAAGACTGTTGTGGATTCTACCACACCCACAGCATCAGACCGCTACTCTCCACCTACCCGATCTCGATCACCGGAATACTAATCACCTTCACCTTCAACCACTCTCCTTTCACCTTTCATAAACTGCCTTCACTCCACTTTTCATTGTCTGGTCTACAAGTTCTAACCGGAACCCTCATCCGACTCTCTCTTAGCTGTACGCTACCCTTTCAAGTAGGAACTTCAACCTTCATCGTCATCTTCTGACAAGACTGTTCACTCACCTCATCGTCAGAGTGCTGTTCTGTCTGTTGCTCAATAAACTCTGTTAAAGTTATTCCCTGAGTTTCGTTCTGCATCATGACAAAGACCAGACCGAGATACTAATGAGGGATGAAAACTGAGCTGTGACTCAAACATCCTCACTTCACATAGCTACATTTAATTAATTTCATTTCCTCCCTCTTTATATTCCTCCCCCTCACACTTGAGGATTTTCCACCTTAGTTTTAAGGAAAAGAACTACAGTAACAGTAAATTCAATATAGAACAACATATAGGCCCAATTAAAAAAAAATGCATTCCACTGCACTATCCACCTTTTTCCTAAGCACCATGACACGTTGTGTGAATTATTAAAATAACTTATATTATGTAAACAATCAGTGAAAGGTTCACTCTATGGACGCTATATTATGCTATTTCAAAAACGAGAAAAAGCAAGAAGATTAGATTTTTGTTTTATTCATGTGCCTTTCTTTAATAAAGATCAAAACTTCCCCTCCCCGTTGCATCTCTTTTCTTTGATGTGAAACACATCATCAGAAAAGAAATAATTTCCTGATGGACAAAATCAAGTCCTGTTCAACTTTTTTTCTTGTTTTAAAAGCTTTTTCACTCAGCTGTGCATCACGGTGCGGAAGAAAAGGTTATCTTTACTTCGATGTTATGCCATTTCAAAGATTATGCTCTATGTTCATAGTGTCCTCCACCAATAACCAAAACATGGAAATACATGTTTAAGTGTGCTTAATAGATGTATGCAAACATAGTGGACATGGACAATTGTTAACTCTTACTTAAATGCCACTATCAACCAACTTTGGATATGTGTATATTGCTACCATAAAAGACCATTTTGTAAAATGAGTTAATAATATATCACAAGAGAGCTTGTCGCCAAACCAAATCTTTGTCCTTGCATTGAACTTTATAACATCTCACGTCAGGTTGTAGAAGGAAACTGTCAAAAATATTGTTTCACAAGTGACCACATACTGAGACACAATTGTACAGTACTGTGAAACTTGATGAGTCCAAACAATGCCATGGAGCTTTCAACACACCAATGACCCATTCTATTAGGTTGTTGATTGATGTGAGCAGCCAGATTCTGAGTGGGTATCCTACTGTCACATAAGAGTTGAATGAATAAAAGATTATATCAAATAGACTGCAGGTGAAATCGCATAACACTTTACTTCAGGCGAAGTGGTAGCCCACCATTTTACACAGCTTGAGCCTGCAGTCTGTTTCATTCACTTCCTTGCATTAACTCATGTTTACATTGGTCAACGACATTTGTGCATCACAGATTAATTGCATACTGATGGAATTGAAATTGAACTGACTGAAGTCATTCTCTGTTGGTGCCTGTATTACGTGAGTGGGATTGATTACAGCAATTCCAAATGAAAGTCCTGCCAATCAGAGCATTTGTTCTTTTAAGAGTAAACAATTAACATTGCAACATTATTTCTTTTAGATCCTGACGCTACTCTCCCATTCCTGTGGCTAATGTTTTCTGGACACTGTTTGAACCCTGCAGTAATAGGACTATTGATACTGATGTTGTCTCAATTATAAGACAAATATATTGATACTAGATTGATACTAATTGTACTAATTATATGTAAATTATAAATAATCATTGAAGTAATAAAAGTAATAAAAGAGACAGAAACATCTGCAGTTATTTCATACTAAACATAGGCTAAGAGCTAAATGTGACATTTATTACGATGTGTTTATTTGTTTATTTTTATTTTATTTGTACATTGTTTGACTACAATTCACAATGAATAAAAGCCTCTTGTAACATTATACAAAATGATTCCATTTGTTAGCATTAGTTTCAGTCATGTTAATAACTGCATTAGTTAAACTGCCAATGAAAATGCTTCTAAAGCGTTCATTAATCTTCATGGTAATGTCTACATTATCTAGGCTTGATACAGTGTTAAAATCAAATGTTGTGTGTGTTAATCATTTTAAATGAAATTGAGCTAACTTGTACTATACAATAGGTGTAAGATTAATACAATAGATGTAAGCTTAATAAATACTGTGACAAAAGTATTGTGCGTTGTTAGTAGTTAATTGTTCATACAATTACAATTAACTAATACTAATTAATGGGGGCTTGCTGTAAAGTGCTTCCAAACATTTTATTTGATCATTTGAAAATTACTTTAATTTCTCATTTTATTCTCATATATTGAAAAAACTATTTGAAACTATAATTATATTATAATTAATTACTTAATTTGATGCTATTAAACCTTATTATAATAACACATAATTTTAATTTCAATATTTAATTTTTTTAATTTTTAATTTTGATTCCAGTACAAACATCAGTTGTCAGAAATTTGCATTGGGTCAAGCACTACATATTTATTTTTGTTTTTTTGTTATTTTTGTTTGTTTGTTTGTTTGATAATACATCTGACCAGTTTGGCCTGAAGATGGCTGGTAAAGAAATTCCAAACTGAAGTATTTTACTTAGTTTTGTTCAGTACAGATGCAAGGCTTTCATTTATCAGAGATTACCATCAGATTTCTCCCCCTCCCTCTCTCTCTATCTCTCTCTCTCTCTCCTGCCCTTGTCATCTGTTTCATCTCTCTCCTCTACGTTTAACAGATCACTGCAGAGAAAACCAAAGGAACATAAATGGCAAGACAGTGATTTCTACAATCAGAGCAGAGTCATATCGCCCCCATCTGGCCATTACAGTAAATGTTTTGTCACCTTACAATAGCTCCCCACATGGCCAGAGGGATGTTTATCTGCAATACAGCTGTAGTTAGAAGAGCTCTAATTATGCATGGCACCCCCTCACATACAGCCATCTTGAGAACATACTGTCAGAAACAGCTGTGAGGTGCAAGAGACTTGAGAGATAGAGAGAGGGCTGAGTTAAAGCCGGAGGCCAGAAGGCTTTAGATATAAGGTAATGGCATTACAGGTGAGAAAGTAATAATAGAATATACTGTTTGAGACAGACACAAAAATACACCATTATGAGAGTTCAGCAGAGTTTAGCCTGGTGTGAGAGACTGATAAGAAAAGTTTGCTCCTGGTCTGGTTTGGTCTAGCTGGTGTTCAGTGACAAAACTTAACTGGCAATGCTGGTTAACCAAGAAAGTGGTTGGTTTTTAAAGAGCCATCATGGAAACCAGTATTCAGAGCGCAACATATTGTGCTCTCCAAAAGTTTAATAATGTTCTAGGCAGAGTTTTGGGCAATGTGAGCATTAATCCTTTTTCCTTTTTTTAGTAAAGACATTGCATTATTAAGGGACAGTGTTGTTTTAGTATTATACCATTTGATTTATATTTATTTGTTTTCCATATCAATATTTTCAATTTTCATTTAAATTATATGTTATTATTTATTAAACTTTATTATTTTATTAGTAATTTCTTTATATTTAGCTTTAATTTTTGACATATTTTAGCTTTAATGCTTCAACAAAATAATAACAATAATTAGAAATGTTTGGCAACTAAGTGGCAACTAAGTGAAGTGAATGATTTACGTATCTCATCTAATATTTTTTGTTTTGTTTTATTTTCAATAAAAAAAAAAAAAAAATTTCAACAGTTTTAACAGCAGCACCATTCATGAAAACTTGCATGACAAGTAACACATTGAATTAATCAAGAAATTATGTAGTAATAATATTACAAGTTACAACATGTGGAGGAACGTGTGCGATGCGGAGAAAGCGGCACGAGGAGAACAAGTACCAGAACTAAAAAACTTTATTCATAAATGAAAAGAAACAAAAACACATTAAATAGAACATAAACTGCACGGGAAGCTGCAAACACAGGGAGATTACTAGGAATGAACGGCATACACACAGAGAAAGGAACCTGACAATGCCAAAACTGCAGACATAACAGAAACAACAACTGACAAAGTCAAGTCAAGTCACCTTTACTTATATAGCGCTTTTTACAATACAAATTGTTTCAAAGCAGCTTTACAGTGGTCACACTGAATGAAAACATTATGAACAAAGTTTGTTTGGCTGAACAGCAGCCTTAAAAAAGCAGGCAAATTAATACAATTGATGAATATTAAGTGTTAAGTTTTGATTATTGATTGATTTTATTGATTGATAGTTTGATTATTATATTGATAATTCAAGTCTAATATTAATTCTAATTAGGTCCGATTGGAGATGGGTTCATGATCTACACAGGGGAGGGTTTAGTAGAGTCACGTTCTCTGCAGACACTTCAGGGCAGTGCTGTGCTCGTGTCCAGATGCAGGTCAGATGTTATGGGAATGTTCCCGGTTCCGGCTAACCTAAATTATACATTGTGACGGGTGGAGCCAACGACAGACACAGTGGGAGTGGTGATAAGCCCCAGAGAGGCGTTTTATTCAAATATAAGTGTCCAAACACAAAACGAAAGTAAAATAAAGTGTCCAAATAAACAGGGGACCTGGTGCCCTCGTTGTGAAAAACGTTCAGTGCAGGAGTGGAAGTGCAAAGGAGGATGGGTCCAGGAGAGGGGCGGGGGTCCGACGGTCGCGGGTGTTTCCCTCTTGTCTGATGCGCGGAGGACGGCGGCTTTGCTTCCGGCGGCTCGTCCTCTCCTGACGCTGAACTGCAGGGAAACAGCGGCCCGGCATCCTGGCCCGTCAGCCGCGTTGCGAATTAGACCCTCCGACTCCCTTCCTGAACCCACGAGGACACCAGCGTGCATGCACGGGGAAGGACCCGCCTCCCGAGGAGAGGCGCGCTCGTCATTTATCGGCGGCGGTGGTAACGCTTCATGCATCTCAGGTGTGTGCCACCACACGCCGCCAATTCTCCTCATTACCGCGCCCCTCCTCTCTTCACCCACTCCAGTCGGGAGCCTGGCGAAGGGCGGCGATACGAGTGACGGGGCGGCGTCGAGATCAGGGGGAGGCAGCCGTTCCGTCACATTCCCCTCCCCTAAGCGTCGTTCCCGTCCTCCAGAGGCCACCCACCCGGGAGTGCTACCTCCTCAGCCAGGCCCCATACGGTCGAAGTGGGCGGGTCAAGGAACCTCTCCGGGGCCACCCTCGCTCACGCGCCGCATCGGAACCGGGACAGAAAGACACCGCCTTAGTACACAGCCTCACGCAACCACGGGGTAAAAGGGGAACAGGAAAGTCATCACTTACCCCTATTGTGGTTGGGAGGCGACCGCATCCAGTTTCTGTCCAAGTCCGGTTTTCGTCCGATCTTCCGCGAGCGAGGTGCGATGACGTCAGCCGATGACCTCCCACTGCGCCGTCTAAGCTCCGCCTTGCCCGCATTCTCCACCAATGTAGCGGGTTCCTAAAGGGGAAAGGAGGAGAGTAGACACGAGAAGTGCGTTCAACCCGGAGGGTGAGTTTATTTACACATTAAGAGATGCACAGAGAGTAAACCAGTAGACCCTTGACTGTTGTCCTTCAACCGTTCCTCTGTGCTTCTCAAGTGCTCCCCAAAAGTGAGCCTTTGTGGTCTCAAGGCATGAAGGTGAGAGTTGAGTGTACAATGCTGAAGTTCAGGCTGTGTAGAGAGTCTTTACCACAGTTCTCCTGTTAATCACTCTCTGTGGGGAAAATAAAACAACAACATAACCTTTAGTCTCCTTTGAGAGAATCTTCTCTACCTCTTCTGTTTCAAACAGGGCATTTATCCCTGTCTAGATGATTGCCTGAACTTCATCAGCTGGGCTTCATGATTGCTTTCCAGCTGGTGTGTGTGTGTTGCCAGGGGCGACGCTTGACGAGCTGCTGGTGACTCGCCACATTCCCCCCCCCTTTTTTCTCTCCGTTGTGGATCCTGTTGACCAAAGCGAGAGCCGTTAATGGGGAAGGGGTGGGGGTGGGAATGACCCTTACCAGACCTGACCAACTGGAGAACATCCTGGACAACCCATCTGCATTTCCGTTGGAGACTCCGGCCCGATGCTTAACCACAAAATGGAAATCCTGCAGAGCTAGAAACCATCTGGTGACTCTGGCATTGGTGTCTTTTGCTTTGGCCATCCACTGAAGGGGGGCATGGTCAGTCACCAGGGTGAAGGACCTCCCCAAGAGGTAATAGCGCAATTCGAGGACTGCCCACTTTATGGCGAGGGCTTCCTTCTCGACTGCAGCATACCGTGTTTCTGGTGGGGTGAGTTTCCGACTAATGTATGTGACTGGATGTTCTTCCCCCTTGATGGTTTGTGACAGAACTGCTCCCAGACCGATATCCGAGGCATCTGTCTGGAGGGTGAAGGGCTGGGAAAAGTCTGGGGCGTGTAGAACTGGGGATGAAGAGAGTGCCATCTTGAGACGCTGGAATGCCTCTTCAGCTGCAGGGTTCCACTTTACTTTGTCTGGTTGGCCCTTTTTGGTCAGGTCTGTAAGGGGACAAGCCAGAGAGGAGAAGGACTGGATGAAACAACGATAATAGCCCGCTAAGCCCAGGAAAGCCCGTACCTGTTTCTTTGTAGTTGGCCGGGGACAGTCCCGTATTGCTGCCACCTTTTCATTTTGGGGAAGGATAAGGCCACGGCCTATGCGGTAGCCCAAGTAGCGTGCTTCGTCTAGTCCCAGATGGCACTTGCGGGGATTAGCAGTTAGTCCAGCCTGTCGTAACGCAGATAGTACCTCCCGTAACCTGGTTAAGTGGTCTTCCCAACTCTCAGAGTGGATCACCACATCATCAAGATAGGCAGCGGCATACTCCTGATGGGGTCGCAGAACAATATCCATGAGCCGTTGGAAAGTGGCTGGAGCCCCATGAAGGCCAAAAGGAAGGACCCGGTACTGCCAGTGACCTGAGGGTGTACTAAATGCTGTTTTCTGCTTGTCCTGAGGGCTCAAGGGTACTTGCCAATAGCCCTTGGTGAGATCTAGTGTGGAAATGTAACGTGCCCTACCGAGTCGTTCGATGAGTTCATCCACTCTGGGCATTGGGTAACTGTCAAATTGTGAGACTTCATTTAGCTTCCTGAAGTCGTTACAGAAACGGAAAGTGCCATCAGGTTTAGGGACCATGACGATCGGACTTGACCAAGGGCTATTGGACGGCTCAATCACTTGCAGTTGGATCATTTTCTTCACCTCCTCCTCAATGGCCTGCCGGCGAGATTCCGGGACTCTGTAGGGCCTCTGCCGAACGAGGACCTGGGGAGGGGTCCGTATTTGATGAGTGAGGATGGTGGTGCGTCCAGGAAGTTCAGAGAAGACGTCCTTAAAGCTGTAGACCAGGGAATCCAGCTCCTTACGCTGGGGTCCTGTGAGATGAACCCCAAAATCTACTATGGGGTTCCCCCACCCAACGCTTTAAGAGGTTGATGTGATATATTTGTTCTTTCTTTCGCCTCCCGGGCTGGCGCAGCCGATAATTGACAGGTCCCACCCGTTCGACAACAGAGTACGGGCCCTGCCAGGAAGCTAAGAACTTGCAGGCGGAGTTGGGGACCAGAACGAGAACTTTGTCACCGGGCTGAAACTCACGTGGCTGTGCAGGCCGGTCATACAGACGTTGTTGGGCTTGCTGGGACTTGACGAGATGTTGTTTAACCAGGGGCATCACTCTCTCAATGCGGTCTCTCATGCTGTGCACATGTTCAATGAGGGAACGGTGAGGGGATGGCTGTTGTTCCCATGCTTCCTTGGCTACATCTAAGAGTCCCCGGGGCTGACGGCCAAATAAAAGTTCAAAGGGGGTGAAGCCGGTAGAGGCTTGAGGGACCTCCCGGACCCCAAACAGCACATACGGCAGCATCTTATCCCAGTCACGCCCATCCTCAGCGACGACCCTCTCCGGAATTCCCACCCTGCTGCAGAGTAGAAACAGTTCCTGAGCTATGGCTGCCGAGGTTGCTCGCCGAAGGGGGATGGCCTCAGGATAGCGGGTGGCGTAGTCCACGATGACTAGGATATGTTCGTGTCCCCGGGCAGATTTAGGCAGGGGCCCTACCAAGTCCAAGCCAATGCGGGTGAATGGCACCTCAATGACTGGCAGCGGTATCAGTGGGGCAGGAGCTGGTTTCTTTGGGGCGGTTCTTTGACAGACCTCGCAGGCTTGGCAAAAGCGCCGAACGTCCATATTCATCCCTGGCCAGTGGAATCGGTCTCGGAGACGTTGGAGGGTATTTTCTGAGGCTAGATGTCCAGCCATGGGATGGGAGTGGGCAAGTGTCATCACCAGGTCTGTTTTCACTCTTGGCAAGACCAGTAACTCCTTTTCTTCACCCCGCCTGACTGCCACACAGTACAGCAAACCGTTTTTGATCAAAAAGTGCGGGGAGGGATGAGGGGGTGGTAGGCGTTCATCCCCCTCTACTATTCTGACCTGGTTCCAGCAGTGTTTTAGGCGGTCATCTTCTCGCTGCTCCCTACCTAGAGTTCCTCCTGAGGTAACCTGCTGGAAGAGATCAGAGTAGACATCAAGATTAGCACTAGCTGACTCACCCGCTCTTTCGCTCTCGGAAGCAAGGTAAGCCTGGCGACTGCGTCTTCCCCTCAGCTCAGCAGGTTTTTTCCGGTGCTTGGGCTCTTCTGCCCGGCGGAGGAGTTGGTCCAACCCAGGCCAGTCTCTCCCTAACAGCAAGGGCACTGGGAGATCGGGGAGAATGCCCACTTCCACTGACCATGTACCTGGAGCGGCAGAAATTGTTACAGTTTGAGCCGGGACATACCTGGTGTCCCCATGGACACAGGTGATGGGGAGACGAGATCTGCCAAACTTGGTTGTTCCCAGAAGCTGAGGGCGGACCAAACTGACACTGCTTCCTGTGTCCAAGACTGCTCGGACTCGGCGACCATTGATCCGTACTTCTTGTTCGGGGGCGCCATCTGGTATCGTCTGATGGACGATGCAGCCCGCTAACCAAGTTCGCCCCGCTGGAGGTACAGGATCGGTAGGCATAGGTTCATCTTGGGGTGTGCCTCGGGGAGCCGCCAGGCTTACAGGCTTGCGGGTGCCATCTATCCCTTGTCGCTCTCTGTTTGTGCCCCTCCGGGTGAACGGGACAGCTCTTTCCCCTACGTCTCTTGCAAGTGACGCTTCAGAAAGTTCCGCCGCCTCCACAAGTTCAGTCAACGTGGTGGGATTGGTGAGTCCCACAGCTCGGCGGTGGGGTCGGGGAAGGGAACGCAACAACCTATCGACCGTGACTCTTTCCACAACTTCCGCTGCTGTAGCTTGCTCGGGCAATAGCCAATGTTTCACCAGTCGAGCCAGCTGTGTGGCCTGAATCCGCACCGGAATACTAGGGTCAAACGTCCACTCATGCACTTTCTGTGCTGCACACACTGAAGAGAGCCCCACGCAGCCAAGAATTTCCTTCTTAAGCACAGCATAATCATTTGCTTGGTCTACTGGAAGTGAAAAATAGATCCGCTGCGGCTCTCCCACGAGTAGAGGGGCAAGAAGTTGGGCCCACTCAGATTGATCCCAACCTTCTCGGGTAGCTATTACCTCAAACATATGGAGAAACGCCTCAACATCATCTTGAGGTGTCATCTTAGGGAGGCTTTGCCTTGCTGCTGTACATCTCTCAAGGCGTGTTGTGGAAGCCACTGTGTCTGTTTGCAAGTGCAATAACTCTTCAGCGATGCGTGTCTGGCTTGCCACCAACTGATACCTCTGTAAGATGACGGATGATATCTCTCACGCTGGGGGAAAGAGCTTCCTCAGGGGAGGCTTCATGTCGCTGATCTCCTGCCCGCATTCTCCACCACTGTGACGGGTGGAGCCAACGACAGACACAGTGGGAGTGGTGATAAGCCCCAGAGAGGCGTTTTATTCAAATATAAGTGTCCAAACACAAAACGAAAGTAAAATAAAGTGTCCAAATAAACAGGGGACCTGGTGCCCTCGTTGTGAAAAACGTTCAGTGCAGGAGTGGAAGTGCAAAGGAGGATGGGTCCAGGAGAGGGGCGGGGGTCCGACGGTCGCGGGTGTTTCCCTCTTGTCTGATGCGCGGAGGACGGCGGCTTTGCTTCCGGCGGCTCGTCCTCTCCTGACGCTGAACTGCAGGGAAACAGCGGCCCGGCATCCTGGCCCGTCAGCCGCGTTGCGAATTAGACCCTCCGACTCCCTTCCTGAACCCACGAGGACACCAGCGTGCATGCACGGGGAAGGACCCGCCTCCCGAGGAGAGGCGCGCTCGTCATTTATCGGCGGCGGTGGTAACGCTTCATGCATCTCAGGTGTGTGCCACCACACGCCGCCAATTCTCCTCATTACCGCGCCCCTCCTCTCTTCACCCACTCCAGTCGGGAGCCTGGCGAAGGGCGGCGATACGAGTGACGGGGCGGCGTCGAGATCAGGGGGAGGCAGCCGTTCCGTCACAACATGCACAATCATTTTACATGATTTGGATTAAAAATGTATGTATAATGTGTTATGTGTATGCTAGGTTGAAGAGATGTGTTTTTAGTCTAGATTTAAACTTACAGAGTGTGTCTGCTTCCCGAACTGTATTAGGAAGACTGTTCCAGAGTTTAGGAGTTAAATAGGAAAAGGATCGACCGCCAGCAGTTGACTTTGATATTCTAGGTATTATAAGCTGGTCAGTATTTTGGGATCGCAATAGACGTGAAGGGCTATCAGAATCAGAATCAGAAAGAGCTTTATTGCCAAGTGAGCTTGCACACACAAGGAATTTGTCTTGGTGTTGAAGCTTCCAGTGCACATTTGCAACACAACATGAGTTTACATAGCAAATAACAATAACAATACATAACATACACAGTACATGTGGTCACATGCTGGGATTTTTTGTATGGAGTGGGAGAGGGGATAGATTGTCAGCCATAACATCCGTCTGCATTGTTTTTCTTGCCCAGCATTTTATCTCTTATTAATTCAACTGTTCAAGAGTGAAATAGCCTGTGGAAAGAAACTGTTCCTGTGCCTAGATGTTCTAGTGGCCAGTGATCGTAGTCGCCGTCCTGATGGTAACAGTTCAAACAGGGTGTTTCCAGGGTGAGCAAAGTCTGTGATGATTTTACCTGCTCTCTTTTTCACTCTGGAAGAGTACAGGTCCTGGAGGGCTGGCAGGGAAGCACCAATAATCCTCTCTGCAGTCCGGATTGTGCGATGTAGTCTCCCAATGTCAGATTTGGTAGCTGAACCAAACCAGACAGTGATGGAGGTGCACAAAACAGACTCAATGACGGCCGAGTAGAACTGTATCAGCAGCTCCTTTGGGAGGTTGAGCTTCCTCAGCTGACGAAGGAAGTACAGTCTCTGCTGGGCCTTTTTTACAATGGAGTCAATGTGATTGTTCCACTTCAGGTCCTGAGAGATGGTGGTGCCCAGGAACCTGAATGACTCCACTGCTGCCACTGTGCTGTTCATGATGGTGAGTGGAGGTAGAGCAGGGCTGTTCCTCCTGAAGTCCACTATCATCTCCACCGTTTTGAGCGTGTTGAGCTCAAGGTTGTTAGAACTGCACCAGTTGTTCAACCTCCAGTCTGTAAGCAGACTCGTCACCGTTTCGGATGAGGCCGATGGCGGTGGTGTTGTCTGCAAATTTCAGGAGCTTCACAGAAGGGTCTTTAGAAGTGCAGTCATTGGTGTACAGGGAGAAGAGCAGTGGGGAGAGAATACACCCCTGGGGGGCGCCAATGCTGGTAGTGAGAGTCCTGGATGTGAGTTTCCCCAGTCTCACTCGCTGTTGCCGGTCTGTCAGGAAGCTGGTGATCCACTGACAGATTGAGGATGGCAAGGAGAGCTGGGTCAGTTTGGCTGTGCACAACAAACAAACAAAGACAAGACAATCACTGAAGAGCTAAAAACCGAGGCTGCCATCCGCGGCGCCATCTTGTTGTTATGATCTGTAATCATATAATTTACAATAAGTGCTTTTGAGGAAAGGGATCGTATATTCCAGTGTTTTTCAACCAATGTTCCGCGGGACACTGTAATAGATCGTTAGGGGTTCCGCAGAAAATTATTCAATTTCAGCAAATTTTTCAAAAAAACACATTTTGATCGGCTGCAAGCGGCAATGGTGCACATCTGTCCTCCGCCAACAATCGAGTATCGCGCTCCACCTCCCCCTTAAACAACAAAGTATCGCGCTCCACCCCCCCCCCCCACCTCCCCCCCCGTCAACAAACGAGTATCGTGCTCCCCCCTTTCAAAAATCGTGTATCACGCTCCATCCCCCCCCCTTAAACAACAAAGTATCCCGCTCCACCCCCCGTCAACAAACGAGTATCGCACTCCCCCCGTCAACATACGAGTATTGCACCCCCCCCCGTCAACAAACGAGTATCGCACCCCCCTCCGTCAACAAACGAGTATCGCACTCCCCCCATCAATAAACGAGCATCGCCCCCCCCCCCCCATTAACAAACGAGTATTGCGCTCCCCTCCCCCCATCAACAACTGAGTATTGCGTTATTTTTGAACAAGGTGTGCCTTGTGATTTTTTTTTTCAATTAAAATATGTACCTTGGCTCAAAAAAGGTTGAAAAACACTGGTATATTCAGTAATAGCATAAAGCAGAAAAGTAAAATAATAGCAAAGTAAAATAATCACATTATCGCACCAAAGAAGCCATCTCTGAAGAGCAATGAATGATGGAATAATGCAACGCACTGGATAGGGAAAACTTAGAGCTGGAGAAATCTTAGTATGTTCTATAGCCGTGGTCCCGGTACCGGTATCCGTGAGCTGCTTCAAACGGCTGCAAGCGGCTGTGGCGCTGTGCCTATGGAGACGTTTGAACAGCTCTGTCACCAAAACACTAGAAGCCAGACTGAAGTGACAGAACCCATTTCTTTTTGTTCATATAACACAAGCCTTAACCAATGGAAAGTAAATTTACTGCACCTGTGCACATGGACATCAAACCATGGTCACACACGTTTTATTCATGTTAAGTCAAAGTCAAAGTCAGCTTTATTGTCAATTCTGCAATATATACAGCACATACATAAAGAGAATTGAAATTCTGTAACTCTCAGACCCAAGGTGCAACCAGGTTACTTTAACAGTAACAACAGCAACAATATATATATAAATATATATATATATATATATATATATATATATATCAACAACACCAAAAAAAAAATATATATATATAAATATATATGTGTATAAAAATAAATAAATAATAATAGATAAAATAAAATAGATTAAGGAAATAAAGAGATAAAGTCGCGATGGTAAAGACAGTGCAAACAATAGTGGGGGGGGGGGCTGGTCAGAGATCAGGTGCATGGGGCAAAAGAGAGGAAAAGGGGCAGAGACGGGAGGGAGTTCAATGCCCTGACAGCTTGGGGAATGAAGCTGTCCTTCAGTCTGCTGGTCCTTGCCTGGAGACTGCATAGTCTCCTCCCTGATGGCAGCAGATTGAAGAGGCTGTGGGATGGGTGGGAGGGGTCTCTAACAATGATGAGGGCTATGCGGGAGAGGCGGGAGTTATAAATGTCCAGGAGGGGTGGGAGAGAGACACCAACGATCTTCTCAGCTGCTCTCACTATGCGCTGAAGTGCTTTTCGGCAGGATGCGTTGCAGGCGCCGTACCACACAGTGATGCAGCTGGTCAGAATGCTCTCGATGGTGCCTCTGTAGAAGATGTGCATGATGGGGGCTGGGACTCCGGCTCTTCTCAGCTTACGGGAAGTAGCTTTCCTTCGTCTCCACGTTCAGAGAGAGACTGTTGTTGCCGCACCACCTGGCCAGGCGGCTCACCTCGCTCCTGAAGTTTGTCTCATCGTCGTTGGTAATGAGACTAACTACAGTTGTGTCATCCGCAAACTTGATTCAGAGATTGCTGTTGTGTATGGGTGTGCAGTCATGGGTCAGCAGAGTGAAGAGGAGGGGGCTCAACACACAACCTTGAGGGGCTCCAGTGTTCATAATGATGGAGCTGGATATGTTACTGCCGACACGTACTGCCTGAGGTCTTCCCGTCAGGAAGTCCAGCAGCCAGTTGCACAGCGATGTGCTGAGTCCCTGCTGAGACAGTTTTTGGGTGAGCTGTTGAGGGATGATTGTATTGAAAGCTGAACTAAAATCAATGAACAGCATTCTGACATACGTGTCTTTTTTTGTCCAGATGTGTGAGTGCTGAATGGACAGCAGTGGCAATGGCGTCATCGGTCGAGCGTTTTGACCGGTATGGAAATTGGTAGGGGTCCAGGGAGGCGGGGAAGACAGATTTAATGTGGTGCATGACTAGCCGCTCAAAACACTTCATAAGGATGGGGGTAAGTGCGACTGGGCGGTAGTCATTGAAGCAGGATGGAGATGATTTTTTAGGGACAGGAATGATGGTGGTTGCTTTGAAGCAGGTGGGGACAACAGCTTGACTCAGTGAGATGTTGAAGATGTCTGTGAAGACATCAGTGAGTTCCTCTGCACAGTCTCTCAACACATGTCCAGGAATGTTGTCAGGACCCGGAGCTTTGCGTGCGTTGACCCTGCTGAGGGATCTTCTCACGCTGTCTCTGGGCAGTGTCAACATCTGGTCATCGGGAGGAGGTGGTGACTTCTGTGCAGTGGTGCTGTTGTGTGCCTCAAAGCGAGCGAAGAAGGTGTTCAGCTCATTCAGTAGGGAGGTGGTGCTGTCACACGTCCGTGAAGGGGGTTTATAGTCCGTGAGGGTCTGAATCCCCTGCCACAGGCTCCTTGAGTCTCTGCTGTCGCTGAAACAGTGGGCTATCCTCCTGGAGTACTGTCTCTTAGCCTTCCTGATGCCGCGTGACAGGTTGGCCCTTGCTGTCCTCAGACCCACCTCATCTCCAGCTCTGAAGGCAGTGTTACGCGTCTTCAGAAGTCTGTAGACATTCTCTGTCAGCCACGGTTTTTGGTTGGGCCAGATGGTGATGGTCTTTGTGACTGTTACATCCTCAATGCACTTGGTTATGTAAGAAGTAACAGTCTCAGAGTACTCCTGGAGGTCTACGGTGTTGTGGTAGGTTGCAGCCTGTTTGAACATGTCCCAGTCCGTGTTGTCGAAGCAGTCTTGAAGAGCCTCTGATGACCCTTCAGGCCAGACTTAAATCTGCTTCTGGACTGGTTTGGTGACTTTCACGAGTGGTCTGTATGCTGGCAATAACAATACAGTGATGTGATCTGAAGCACCAAGGTGGGGGAGGGGAAGGGCTTTGTAAGCTCCTCTCTGAGTAGTGTACACTAAGTCCAGAGTGTCGGGAAGTCAATATGCTGATGAATTTTTGGAAACACACTCATAAGGTCAGCATGATTTTAATCCCCAGCCAAGATGAGAAATGCATCTGGGTGGGCTGTCTGCTGATCACTGATGTGTTTGTAAAGATCATTAAGTGCCTCACTCCTGTTGTTGTTGTTGGAGCTGGGGGGATATATACAGCAACAAGTATAATAGCTGTACTGTATATTCCCGCGGTAGATAAAAAGGATGACACTTAATAATCATAAACTCCACCAGGGGTGAGCAGTGTTTGCAGACTACAACAGCATCGCGGCACCACGCATCATTGGTGTAAACACAGAGTCCGCCGCCGCGGGTCTTACCTCCCTCGACGAGCATGTGAGCCGATCGAGCTGAATGGCGGAGTCCGGAACGCTATTGTTGAGCCATGTTTCCGCAAACACAAAAACACAACAGTCTCTTACAGTCTTCTGAGTAGAGCATAGAAGCATGTGGGTGAGGTGGGTGAGGTGCAGTAGTGGGGGACGGTGATGGAGTAGGCCTACGGAGAAGACCATGGTCCCGCAGCTCTTGTACGAGCACCGAGCTTGGATTGGAAACTGTATTCTTTCCAACCTCGAGCAGAAACTCACATCTGTAGCTGTGTTTGCAGACGGGTGGATGCGACAAGGACGTACAAAAACACTGTGATTTACACGACAAAAAATATGAAAACACCGAACTGTCGGGAGAGAGAGAAGCCGCTGCGTGTGTACGCGCCGCCATCAGTGAGAAGAGTATTAATTAAGTATTAAAGAGTAAGACTATTAATCATTGAATCAACCTTTATACTTCAGCAATTATGCATGGTAAGCTGGTAAATTTGGTACAACTAATAAAATCTAAGGAAAGGAAAGTTTTGATAAGCAAGGAAACAAGCCAGATATTTGACTATCAACAGAAAGTCCTGTCTGCATTTTAAACTTTTTTGCCCAAGAAACACTGAAAAATATATGGTACACACATATTTAACACAAATTTGATAAGTAATTTTGTATTGTAAAAAAAATGCATTTCAGCAAGATTGATCATACCAGAAAAATGGAAGGCATGATGTAACAAATATGCAACACTTTTTTCACTCTTTCTTAGTATTTATATTAATGAACTTAATTGCCTTTGGTGCTGATGTTTGAGCATTTTCTTTATTCAATGCAATCATGATTGAAGTTGTTGCTTTCTGACATGATCTTAATTTTTCAGGAACTTGTTGTATCTGTAGTTACATTTACATTTATGTGTGCTTTATCCCAAAGTGACTTAAATTGACATTCTAATCAGTTCTTGCTTTCCCTGGGAACCGAACCCATGACCCATGAGCATTGCCATGCTCTACTGTTTGAGCAACAAGAAATATAGTTCATAATTGGATACATAATAATCAGTCTTCAGGCTGCCATGTAAGAGAAATTGCTAGTTATTTTCATTAATGGAGTAATATTCTTTAAAACTATTTTTAGGCTCTATAGAGTTTGGATGTGGGTTTACCTGCAGTAAAATCGCATAATGCATAATATGTACAGCTGTGTCTCCAAGTAATCTCTCAATAGGCTTTATGCCAAACCTCACATGAACAAACAGTCAAATAGGTCGTATTGCTTAAACGTTTAAATTAATCAGCTATTCTTTTTGGTTCTTTTTGTTGCCTTATTCATGTAAATCTTAGCAAGAAGAAAAGCACAAAAATGTTAAGATAATAATCTGTATATGCAATGGATAATGGCTCTTCTTTGCTCCTTTCAAGGTATCTTGTGTAAAACAGCTCTAAATTTATACAACACATGCAAAAGGCCTAAACTGGAAGCGATGCAACCTGTTTTACAGAATACAGAAATTTTTGCACATAAGTCCCATTCCACTTACTATCATAGATAACTTTCTATTCTCTATGATACTTAAAATATGACCTATATTACCGGTAAGTCTGTGTCTTGACATTATTATCTTCAGTGTCATATGCAAAGCAACTGTGAATAAGTAAAGTTAAGGAGACAAAATCAAAAATGATTTCTAGAACAGTGAACTTTTAACTTCACTGATCATGTCAAAGGTCATCATCAAAATAAAACAGCTGTGTAAACATATATAAGTCTAGCCTTAGAAGTCTTTATACATTAATAATTGTAAATGTTATATATTTCCATATTTCATGCTTTTTTTAGAGTAAACTCAAGTATTTCATATTTGAGCAATGTAAATTGTCTTTGTGAGACATGATCCATGATGTGACATGATGTGTGATAGACTGGAAAACCTTTGAGGCTGGATGCAAGGAAATGTAGTTCAGACATTCTCACCCTCTACTTGATCTGGAATGCAGAATGAGAAGTGTTTCCTTTCATGATGTAATGTGGTCAGGATAACATTTACAATATTTTTCATTGTTTATTCTGTATGATGTTTTCTGAATTCATAAATCAAAATGTTGGTCTCCTTTCCCATTTTACAATTTTTACAAAAGCGCAGAGTTATGATTATCATTCGTATGATTATCTCTCAGTATATTTGATGTATAGTAATATTTGATGTTTTTTTTGTTGTTGTTGTTGTTTTAGCATTAGAAACACACTTTATGATTCCAGTCTGGACAATGCAATTCGATATATGTGTTGAAATGCAGAAGAAAAGACAAAATGAAGATAGTGTGTGTGTTGAGTTTTTTGTTGTTGCTGAACACCATAGTGCATTTTTGATAGAATACAATTGCATCACTGGCTCAGTTATTGCAAACTATTCTAACTCAAACTTCCAAATTTGTAGATTTGAAATAAAGATTGAAAGAGTACTCAGAAGCTTAGTGGTGCTGTCACCGCAGTGATGCAACCATGTAGTAGTTCATTTAACTTCTGGATATTGCATTTAAGATTCACAATTCATTAAACATTAGTTTATTTATGAAGATTATGTTGACGATACGATAACAATTTTATTTGATATGTCTGAAAGAGAAAACTGATTAATTTCCACCTTATTTCTAGAACTCAATCATGACACATTTCAGAAAATGTTGTGTGGAATCAGGCTTGATTAGCAAAAGTAGCCATGTCAAGTCATGATCTATGTGGCTATTCCTGGCATATCTCCATGTTCATAGCTATTCTGAGTTTCTGTTGTTTATACACAAGTGTGCCGTTTTCAGTTTGTCTTTAACGTGTTTTCATTTGTTTAATTAAAGAGTTTTACGTTGATCCCTGAATTCCTCACCTTCATTTCCACTACATCCCGCGTTACAACATTATCCTTAGACGTAGGCAAGCTTATCAATATAACTGAAGGTTCTGTTTCTGTTGTATGTTGCTAGCAAGCACAGACCCAAACTGTACCTAGTACACAGAGAATACATATTGTGTTTAGTAATTAAGCGTGATAAGCTGATCTGAGAAAAAAGCACGGTGGGGGCTTAGAAAACTGTGTAAAAAGTAGTCTCACACGTTGTCTCTGTGTGAGAATGCCTTTCTTTGCAAGAAATAAAGCTTTAAGATTGTTATCCCTTTCGAGAATCTCACTTGTGCTTTCTTGATAAACATTTAGGAAAATAATTTCCACCACAAACTGGCGACGAGGATGGGATTCCACCACAGTATGCAATGGTAGCTATTATGAGCACAGCAAGCACCCTCGAGTACTGTCAGGGTTCAGAAAGGGTGCAAGGACCTAATCGCAAGGGGGAAGATAATTTATTGACAAATGGAAAAAAGAAAACAAAACTCAAAACAAAAACAACCCCGAGGGGGGGGAAACAGACAAGGACTAGACTAAAATTCAACAGAGGGCGACTAGGATTCAACGAGGACTCGACTAGATTACAAGACAGAAGACAATGAAGCAGCACAGGACAGCAAGCACAAGGAAAGTTAATTGATGAGAACACAGCTGTGAGAAATCAAAGTAATGACAATGAAACAAGACGGGCGGGGTAACAGACAAGACATGAACATGTAGCGAATTCGCATTGCTGCATGTTTACATTAAACAAATGTAACTAGCCACTTGCTTGCTTCTGGCAAGGGTGACCACAAAAAAAAAAAAAAAAACTAAATATAATATACTCGAAAGAAAACAATTCTCATAAGAAAAAAAAGGTTCTTTATTAATGCAAAATCAATAGAATAAACTTTTTAAATACAGTAACAAAACATTCCTTTACCCTCAAAAGATGTAAACAGTCAGCCAACCCTCTAAACCCGAACACAAACTCAACTTAAGTACACAAAACAAAAATAAAATACATGAATACTCCCAAAATCAAAAATCACACACAAGAGGTATAATACCAAACCAAAAAAGGAAGAAATCCCACTGCAAATACACCTCATACAAAGGAATAGCTTGTATAACTTAAAGTACAATGTCTAAAGAAAAGAAAGGTTGGCAGACAAAACGAGGCTGGGAAGTGTTAAAAATAAATAAAAAATACATTTAAAAAAAACCACTCCACTAGCCAGTCACCCTCACACTTTACCATCAACCTGCACTGTAAATCAACAGCGCGCACATGGGCACTGGCTAGCTAAGAAAATTAAACAAACATAAGAGGAACAGCAATCTACAAAACATAATAGAAAAACAAGACACAATCAACACAAATGACTACAATACTTTAATTTCATTAAAATATTTAAAAAAAAAAAACACTATAAAACCTTCACAATTACCTTTTAAACCATCTCACTAATCATGAGGAGAATGGGTGTCGCATCAGCATACAACGCGACCAGGAAACATGTACAAACATCCAGGGAAGTGTCACACCAACACACTTCCCACCAGAGGATCAGGCCCCATCTCTAGGCCTCCCTTCAGATGCCTGCCTGCCTGGCCACACCTCACCCTAATTACCACCTCACTGGCTACACAAAGATGACACGCAGCTGGTGACAACCAAACTGCTCGTGACAAAACACAACATGAAAGCACACGGACGAGAGAGACCTAAACCAAAGTATCGGGACCGGACATCATAACTCGCACAAAAGACGTCACAAAGACAAGCGTGCACGCACACACAACTCGAGACATTACGGCAGTGGCAGATTGAATGTGGCAGATCGACATTATTGCTATTTTTTGGGATCCCCTGTTCTTTTTAAACTAGGTTGAGATCTTTCAAGTAAAGTCAAGTCAAGTCACATTTACTTATATAGCGCTTTTTACAATACAGATTGTTTCAAAGCAGCTTTACAGTGGTCACAGGAAAACATTATAAACAAAGTTTGGTTGGCTGAACGGTAGCCTTAAAAGAGCAGGCGAATTAATATAATTGAAGAATATTAAGTGTTAAGTTTTGATTATTGATTGATTTGATTGATTGATAGTTTGATTATTATATTTGATAACAATTCAAGTCCAATATTAAGTCCAATTTGGTCCGATTGGACATGGGTTCATGATCTTCACAGGGGAGGGTTTAGTAGAGTCACGATCTCCGCAGACACTTCAGGGCAGTGCTGTTCTCGTGTCCAGGTGCAGGTCCTTCATCTGATCTGGATATGGCCCGGATCCGGCTGACCATGGTAACCTCGGAATAAACAGAGATGCCATTCTTCTTCTGATGTACGTTATGGGAATGTTCCCGGTTCCGGCTGACCTATATTATGCAGCCTAACAATCATTTTACATGATTTGATTAATGATTAATGATTTTAGATTTATACTGACAGAGTGTGTCTGCTTCCCGAACTGTATTATGAAGACTAAATAGGATAAAATTTAGGAGCTAAATAGGAAAAGGATCGACCGCCAGCAGTTGACTTTGATATTCTAGTTATTATAAGCTGGTCAGTATATTGGAATCGCAATAGACGTGAAGGACTATAATGTGTTAAGAGATCGCTCAAGTACTGTGGAGCTAAACCATTTAATGCTTTGTCATTAGAAAGTCATTAGAAAGATTTTAAAATGTATTCGTGGATTAACAGGAAGCCAGTGCAGGTTTGCCAGAACTGGGGTAATATGCTCATACTTTCTGGTTCTAGTAAGAACTCGAGCTGCTGCATTTTGGACCAGCTGGAATTTGTTTATTAAGCGTGCAGGGCAACCACCAAGTAGAGCATTACAATAATCTAGCCTTGAACTCATGAACGCATGAACTAACTTTTCCGCATTTGTCTTAGAGAGCATACGTATGTCGCAATTTAGATATATTTTTAAGATGGAAGAATGCCGTTTTACAGATGCTAGAGACGTGGCTTTCAAATTAAAGATTCTTATCAAAGAGCACACCCAGGTTTCTAACTGACAACGAAGACTTGACAGAACAGCCATCAAGTGTTAGGCAGTAGTCTAGATTATTATGTGCTGAACTTTTTGGTCTAATAATTAGAATCTCTGTTTTTTCAGAATTAAGCAGTAGAAAGTTATTAATCATCCAAATTTTTTTTAGTGAACACGATCGGATGATAAGAGCAAATCATTTGTAACTCTAATGAGAGCAGTCTCAGTACTATGATATGGTCTAAATCCTGACTGGAAATCCTCGTAGATGCTGTTTCTTTCTAGAAAGGAACATAGTTGTAAAGATATTGTCTTTTCTAGAATTTTTGACAAAAAAGGTAGATTTGATATCGGCCTGTAATTTACTAATTCTGTTGGATCAAGTTGTGGTCTTTTAATAAGCGGTTTAATTACGGCTAGCTTAAAGGTTTTTGGTACGTATCCTAATGACAAAGATGAATATTAAGAAGAGGATCTATGATTTCTGGAAGCATCTCTTTCAGTAGCTTAGTTGGTATTGGGTCTAGCACATGTTGTTGATTTTGATGATTTAACGAGTTCAGACAATTCAACAAACACACCAGCAACAAACACACTCTCGCTTCATATACAGCGATTACTGATGACACGTGAGCTGCTACTTTTGTCGTTTGGCATGCTTTTATAGCTTCACTGGTTCGTGATGTTGTATTTGTCTGATGTACATTCATACTATTGGTTCGAGTTCACATGTTCTTCAGAACATAGTTATGCAAAGCATTCCCATCTAGCGTTTTCAACGCAGTACGAGTTCCCTTGAATGAGAACTACAAACATTATGGATGTATGAACTTTTCTAAAGATACATTTGGTCATTAACTTATTTTATATATATATAAAATAAGTCACATATATATATATATATATATATATATATATATATATATATATATATATATCTAACCCTTTTCGTCTGTGTGCTCCCCCAAATGGCTCTGCGTTGTGTTTGGGTGATGATTGAATGAGGAGGACACAAAGATCGTTGACGTCACAGCAGTGAAGCTTATTTATTGGGCACTTTATCTGCATCAGCCACTTTTCACAAGGAAAATAGAACTGTTAGTTACTAATATCAAAACTAAAATGCATATGAAATCCTAAAACAAAACAATATAGTTGTAGCTGCGGTTATATTAAACATTAAATCAGGTGTGGGTCTCAAAGACTGGAAAAATAACTTTCCACATATGACAATTAATGTTAAATGCCACATGCATCCCAAATACAAAGAATAAACTCAAAATACTTAGATAAATGTTAAATACAATACAATATAAAGAAAAATATACCACACCAAATGGAAGGTACAATCCATTAAATAACATCAGAAATCCAAAACCATCTTTCACAAATAAGTGCACATATATGTTAGTTAACATCTGTAACACCAATATATATCTTCAAATAACATGGATGGCCAATATAATTAAAGAAATATAATGGATGTAACGGAGAACAGTGAAAACTACCCTGGGAGAAACATATTACATCTTGCCTACCTATATATAAGGAGAGTTGTAAAAAGATCCATCCGAAAGATCCATGACTCATAGGTTTCATGTGCTACTACATTCCGGTAGGTAATTAAGATGTGTGAAGATGGATTTTAACACTGACAATATGATTGACAGGGCATGTAAAACATCTGACAGAATGCCAAGAATTAATTCCGATTGAAACAAAAGGTGTGCATTTTTTTTTTTAAAAAGGGGGAGAGAAGGGGAAAACATTTTTTAAAGTTACTCAAACACATGTGGCAAATTCTCTACTCTTTGTTTTCATGCTGTTTAAATTTGGTTGTGAAACCATTTTTGAGAACATTTCAGATCAATGAATGTCTTAAGATATAATGTGATGTAACAGTAAATCATAAATTAAACATATTTTAACCCTTTGATGTGCACAATCACACCACAGTGTGATCAGTCTTGGCTGGTCCCTGGAGGGTAAAATCACACTGCTATGATTAGAACGTTCAGTGCATCATGTGATCAACTGCTAAATGCAAATGTGGTGGTACTTATCCAGAGATGGGCACGCTCAGTGTTTGTCATTTATCACAACTATTCAGCATGGTGCAAACTATTCAGTGGTCCCCAAACTACGGCCTGCGGAGACCTTTTTGTCTACGGGAAAAAATACATAATTTTACGTGTCTCCTGCCAAGATCAGCCACCGCTTAAGTGGACGTTATGTTTTTACCAAATTAATATAGAGGCGCGTAGTAGTGCGTTCACTTTCGAGAGCGGGAACGAGATGTTGCAATGAAATGCATTTGGGAACTCCTCCCTTTCCGAAAGCTTATAGGATAACGCCAGTTGACAACTGGCCAATCGTAGCGCGATGCGGATCTGGCAGACAAACAGTAGAATATAATACAGAATATTTCCTTCACACTTCTCTAAACAGAATATTGAAAAGGGGCATCCCTTGAATAGGGACATCAAATCTAAAGCCAGAAATGTCTGCTATTTTGGCATCCAGGAAACAATTTCACCATTCCCACTAATACAGGTGTCTATGTGTAGTGTATCAGTGTGTTATTAAGTAATAACTGAATCAAATAATATTAAATAATTAAAAACAACATTCATGTTTTGATTCTTTTTTGTCAGGGTTCTGTCACCTCAGTTTGGGTTTCTAGTGTGTTGGTTGACAGAACTCTGACACTGCCCCTTTGTTGTACCTTGTGATTGTAAACTCCGCCCATCTTGTTCCCTCGTTTCCCCTAATTGATCCCATCTGTCTCTACTCATTACCTTCCTCATGTGTTCGCTATTTAATCCTGATGTGTTTGCTGTCCTGTGTGGTGTTGTTGTCATTCTATGGGTGTTTTCTTTTGTATGTTTATTTTGTTATCATTAATAAAACCCACGTTTCCCTGCATTTGAGTCCTCCCTTAAAGTATTCCGTGACACTTTTTTATTTGGACCTCGAGTGTGTAGTCAGCCCCCGAACTGCTGTTTCACAGTTAATGCGGCCCTCGGGCTGAAAAGTTTAGTGACCCCTTGTGTAAACTCTATAAAGTTTGCTTTAGGTTTTGGACATTTAAATACTCATAAGTACTGGAAAAACAATACATTTATACTTTATGAAAAAATGCACAATGATGTTCATGGTGGTGGAAATAACAATTCGTTCAGTTATAAATTGACATGGTGTTTTATTTATTTATTATACACATTGTCCCCATATGCTTCGAAACAACCATCATTCCTGTCCTTAAAAAATCATCTCCATCCTGCTTCAATGACTACCGCCCAGTCGCACTTACCCCCATCCTTATGAAGTGCTTTGAGCGGTTAGTCATGCACCACATTAGGTCTGTCCCCCCCTCCCACCCCCCCTCACTGGACCCCTACTAATTTGCATATCAGTCTAAACGCTCGACTGATGACACCATTGCCACCACCGTCCATTCAGCACTCACACACATGGAAAATAAAGACACTTACGTCAGAACTCTGTTCATAGACTTTAGTTCAGCATTCAATACAATCATCCCTCAGCTCACTCAAAAACTGTCTCAGCTGGGACTCAGCACTTCACTGTGCAACTGGTTGCTGGTCTTCCTGACAGGAAGACCTCAGGCAGTTCGGGTCGGCATTAACACATCCAGCACCATCATTATGAACATTGGAGCCCCTCAGGGATGTGTGTTGAGCCCCCTCCTCTTCACTCTGCTAACACATGACTGCACTCCGATTCACAACAACAATAGATTCATCAAATTTGCGGACGACACGACTGTAGTTGGTCTCATTAGCAACGGCGATGAGACAAACTTCAGGAGCAAAGTGAGCTGCCTGGCAAGATGGTGCGGCAACAACAATCTCTCTCTGAACGTGGAGAAGACGAAGGAGATTGTTGTTGACTTCAGGAGAATGCACACCCAGCACGGTCCTCTGACCATCAACGGTGCGACCTTGAAAAGAGTGAGGAGCACCAAATTTCTGGGTGTACATATCACAGAAGACCTCTCCTGGACAGCCAACACCACAGCACTGACCAAGAACGCACAGCAGCGACTCTACTTTCTCCGTAAGCTGAGAAGAGCCGGAGCCCCAGCCCCCATCATGCGCACCTTCTACAGAGGCACCATCGAGAGCATTCTGACCAGCTGCATCACTGTGTGGTACGGCGCCTGCAACGCATCCTGCCGTAAAGCACTTCAGCGCATAGTGAGAGCAGCTGAGAAGATCGTTGGTGTCTCTCTCCCACCCCTCCAGGACATTTACAACACCCGCCTCTCCCAAAAAGCATTCATTATTGCTAGAGACCCCACCCACCCTTCGCATAGCCTCTTCAGTCTGCTGCCATCAGGGAGGAGACTACGCAGTCTCCAGGCAAGGACCAGCAGACTGAAAGAGGACCCCCCTTCATCTACCTCATTTATGTGGTCTCTCTGAGGATTTTGGTCTCCTCACAAACAGACCTTTGCTTTTAATCTTATCTGCAGCTTATCTGTTTCTATTGTTTGCACTAGTTGCCATCGTCACTTTACCTCCACAATTCACTTTATCGACCTATTTTATCTTTCTTCTGTTGTTGTCACTGTTAAATTTTTGTTATCTTTCTTCTGTGGTTGTCACTGTTACATTATTGTTGTTGTAACCTGTAGGCATCTAGGGTCTGAGAGTTATAGATAGAATTTTAATTCTCTGTATGTATGTACTGTATGTATGGCAGAATTGACAATAAAGCTGACTTTGACTTTTTGACTTGATGACGTTAAGATTATTGGTTATTGGTTTTCAACACCCCGAACAGAGGATGAGTTAAAGAAGTTGGATGAAATAAAAGAGATATTCTTCAAAATCTTTTACAAACTTTTTAAGGGGCCAAGCACCGAAGGTGCAAAGGTGAAATTTGGCACACTCTTGAAGGACAGTCCAATCATTGACCATAACAAATTTTAAGTCTCTAACTCAATCTTTCGAACACCACATCCTGTCCAAAGTTGCACTCACATTTATGTTAATAAATAACATTTATGTTAAGTCATGCGAAACCAAATTTTCCCATATTGGCTATTTTGAGTGTCGGCCATTTAGAATTTTCTCATGAAATGCTGTGTTTAACAAACACATGACTTTAATGCTCTATGTCAGCAATACTTTACTCAATTGACACCAAAATTTGTTGACACCATGTGTCATTGTCACCTCACTCTGGACATACCACATAATTTGACGAATCAGTTTGGTTATAGCACTGCCTGTTGCTAATGTTGCTTAATTGATGCTTTTTCAGCCATTTAGACTTGAAGTAACATTTAAATGTCTTTAAATACATACTGCCGTTGTTCTGATGCTGCCAGCCATGTCAGCATGACATTTAATGCCCTCCTTGTGCTTGACCTCGTCATGGCTGCTTGCAGCTATATTTATTATTATTATTCTTACTAATCATGTACAGATCATTCAGTGAATTATTTTTCTGTGATAAAAACAGACCAATTTTCGTTAATAACAAAAGAGGCTCCCCAAGAAAGGAGGACAAAACCTGTTTGGGGGGGGGCATTGAAATCTGTTTTTGTTTTGACAAAGACAGTCAGCTAGAGTCAGAACCCAAGTTTGTGTGTGTGTGTGTGTGTGTGTGTGTGTGTGTGTGTGTGTGTGTGTGTGTGTGTGTGTGTGTGTGTGTGTGTGTGTGTGTGTGTGTGTGTGTGTGTGTGTGTGTGTGTGTGTGTCAGACAGCATGTCTTTAACCAGCCAAACACTTTACTTGACATTCTATTTCACCATTAGTGTCCATCACATCCCTGACAGCAGTCTGTGTCTGCAAGAAAGAAAGGTTTGTGTGTGTACATGTGAATGAGACTGCATAAACAGAAGGCCCATGGGCCAAACTGCTGTAACATTCTAATAATTTAGTTTTTACCGACAGTGAGACAGTCCGACCAGGACTGAATCCAGTTGTCCCACTCTTATCAGTAGTGTAATGTAAGGAGCAGAGGTGCCTTCCCACACACAGGCACTATGAATTGGAGTGAACGAAACGGGGAGAGACAGAAGGACACACACAGTGAGATGGGAGGATGTCATATTAAGGTGTTCAATGGGAGGGAAAGTAAAATGGCAGCTTTCATACAAACAACAAAATGGTCACTGCAATCTCTGCAGTATGGACAGCACTGCCTTGCAATTCTTGTATATAGTGTGTTTCTAACAGAGCCACTGTCCCTGATTGTCTCAACTCCATCAACAACAGAGTGACAAAATCTGTACACTCATAAATCCTGCTCACTGTCAGTGATGAAAGGGGGTTATTTCGAATCATGCCTGTAGGATATTTTTTTAATTTATTTATTTATTTATTTTTCTCTCTCTCTCTCTCTCTCTCTCTCTCTCTCTCTTGCTATATCTATCTCTAGTTTCTTGGTATTCCCAGCACTGGCTGACAGAGTGAGCGGCTATAAAACATGCAGAATGCCATCTGTGACTTTTCCCTTTGGGCATGACTTCTAATCAACAGCAGTCAGAGAGCTTTGTTCATTTCTTTTGTTCTGTTGATGCATACAGCATCACAACATCCAAAACCCTTCACTTCAGTTCACTGCTGATAATTGGATTGCATGAATAGTTTTGCGCATGGCAATGTTTCTGCAGATTTATAAATATCTTAGTCTGTGGGTCACAATATACAGTGAATGTTTGTGTGAAGGGAAGTAAAGTGTACTGAGTTTTATTGGTGTGACCTCTAAAATATTATGCAAGCTGTATCCTTCCACATTTCTGGTTGTCATCAAAAATTAGTATGTTCAGATTAGGACTATCTGGTCAGGTCTGTCAGGTCTATATTATATGAAATAAGCTAGCTGTAAGAATTAGCATTCCTGGTCATCTCAAAGGCAGTTGGGAGGTTGGTGTATCTTTCGCTCATAGTCTTTCTTTTTTATGAATTATGTCACTAATTACTGTGGGGTTAAGGTTGAGTAACCCGATACATTACCTATGCAAAACTACTCTCAATGCTGCGCCTTGTGCTGCTAGAACGAAAATACCAGCCACTCCATACTGGGAAATGTCTGGACCTCTCAAGGTTCCCGGATAGCACACGTATGTCTGCCTGACATTGGCCCGAGTGGAACATAGGCCGATGCTGCACTTTACTTTTTGTGTACACTCAGTCATTCATCTCTTTGCACCCCACCAGAAGAAAGGCAACTCTGGTTACTATAGTAACTCAATAGTACTAGTTACTATAGTTATATTCACTCTGTCCACAGATGAAAAGACAAGTACTTAGATTAGAAACTGGTTGATGGTAAAACCTGCTGTGCAATTCTGCCTGATGCACTATTTTATTTTATTTTTTTTGCCCATATGCCCCTTGCACTGCTTCGTCCTAAGGCACTGTCCATTCCTGTAGCTTTTCTGTAGCTCAAACAGTACAGTGTTGCACTTGCAATGCCAAAGTTAGGATTGATTCCAAGGGAAAGCAAATTATTATAATGTCAATGTGTATCTTGAATGCAATGTAAGTCACCTTGGATTAAAGTGTCTGCCAAATGCATAAATGTAAATGTAAAAATTTAGCACCAGCACCACCTGCTTACTTGTCTCCACAACACAACAACACAAGTTCCAGTCTCAATGTGTTTTTTTTTACAAAAGAAGCGGGTAAGCGTCTGACCAAGTCTGATTGTAATGAACAGTCCCTGCTACTGTCCAGGATTGATGCTTTGTGCTTATTTGGGCATTTCTGCACTAATTGCCATTGCCCTTTCTCTTTTTGTGCATTCTGTTAACTTCATTAGCACTTGGTCATGGTGCCAAAGACATTTTGCACGTGATGGAGGGTTCCCTGAGCAGCTTCACACAACCCTCAAACTTCTTCAGCCTCAAACCAACGTGCCAGGCTGACTGGGCTAGGAATTGTATTGTAAGTGGCTCTGACGATGAAACTTAACCTGGCTTAGGGAATTCTCCAAAAGTCACTCCAACTAACTGACCTTGGCAGGATGATGGTCCACATAATCCATCTTCTACAAGCCATCTCTCCTCCACTTAACCAGCACTCACTCGCATCATCAACACATCTCTCCACATGGGAGCCTTTCCTATCACATTCAAGCAGACTCGGGTAACCCCACTCCTGAAAAAACCCACATCAAACACATCACTTGTTGATAGTAACAGACCTGTCTTTCTACTACAATTCAAGTCAAAATCTCTTAAACTCTTAAACATGTTATTTTTAACCAGGTATTGTCTTTTCTCACACAGAATAACCAGTTGGACATCCACCAGTCTGGCTTCAAGAACAGCCATTCAACAGAGACTGCATTACTGTCAGTCACTGAAGCTCTAAGAATTGCAAAAGCTGATTCCAAATCAGCCAATCAGTTCTAATTGGATCTATCTTGTTAAATCTTGGATCTATCTGCTGCCTTTGACACTGTTAATCATCAGATTATTTTGTTCACCCTCTTGTCTCAAGGCATTGCAGGTGCTCCGCTTCACTGGTTTGAATCCTATCTCACAGATAGGTCCTTCAGGGTTGCGGGGTACAGGGAGGTCTCCAAAGAATGTCATCTGATCACTCAGGTTCCTCAGGGTTCCGTTCATGGACCCCTTCTCCATGTACAGCACATCACAGGTACACATATATTCCTATCACTGCTATGCCGATTACACACAGATCTAGCTGTCATTTCAACCACATGATCCCACAGTAGCTGCATGAATCACAAGCTGCCTAGCGTAGAATGGATGAAAGAGCATTATCTGCAGCTCATCCTGGCAAAAACAGAGTTTCTTGTCTTCCCTGCCAATCTGACTATACAGCACAACTTCAAAGTCCAGATCGGTTCCTCAACGATTACCCCATCAATCTTTGAGGAACAGTTTACCTTCAAAGATCACATCACAAATATACAGGTTTGCACTTCACAACATCAGGAGGATCACACTGTTCCTAACAGAGAAAGCAGCCATATCACCCTGTAGCCTAAGACTGGTTGCCCACTGAAGCAAAGCAGGGTTGAGCCTGGTTAGTACCTGGATGGGAGACCTGTGTGGGGACGATTCGGAAATCCATTGCCGCTTGTATATATTATTATTTTATTTTTCCTATTTATACCTATATTCTTTTCTTTATCTTATTTTTCATATGCTTCTTTGTCTTATTTTTCATATGTTCTTTTCCTTTTTCTTATTTGAATGATTTGTAAAGAGTGATGTATAATCAAGTTAGGGATTTCTATTAGTTATATCCTTTCTTTACTTTTCTGTAGTTTTCCATCGTGTAAGGATGAATATTGTCTGCACGGCTCAACAGTTCTCAATGGTGTTATCAGAATGTTCTGGGAAGGTTCTGTTGATTGTTGGAGCCTGAGCCGAGTTCAGCCTTGGAGAAGCTGTGAATCTGTGTGCGCGTTAATATGGTCAGTATTGGTGAGGTGATTAGCTGGCACCATAAAACTTGTTGTTCTCGACAAGCCACGTCACGAACCCGTCAACCACGTGATCAACGAAGATATGCTTCAGACTGTCTACTCTTGTGTGGAAAATTACTAGTTTTGTTTATCTGTCTTTCTTTCTTTCTTAGCCAATCAGAATCATTTAAATGTCATCATTGACGTAGTTAGCACCCTCTGTTAGAGTATAATTGCTGTAACAATGTTATTGTATTTGGGGCGGCCTATGAACTCCTTGTGAGACCTGAAGCTGGCTTCTGCTGATGAAACTACAAACTAAACTTCACTAAAATTTCTTCTATTGACTGCACTTCTGACTCCTGGTCTTCATTCAACATATCTGGTCCTTGGGTCTTAACTGTAAATCCCCTACACCTGGGAATGACTAGGTTGCTGCTGGAACAGGTGTTAGGAGGCCAGCAGGTGGTGCTCACCCTGTGGTCAGTGTGGGTCCTAATTCCCCAGTATAGTGACGTCGACACTGTACAGCAGCACCATCCTTCGGATGAGACGTTAAACCGAGGTCCTGACTCTCTGTGGTCATTAAAAATCCCAGGATGTCCTTCGCAAGAGTAGGGGTGTAACCCTGGAATTGCTGGCCAAATCTGCCCAAATCCTTGGTCAATCATGGCCTCTTAATCACCCCCTTACACTAATTGGCTTCATTGCTCTGTCTCCTCTCCTTAGCTGGTGTGTGGTGAGTGTTCTGGCACAGGTTGCCATTGCATCATCCAGGTGGTTGAGGAGGTTGAGGAGATCCCCCCCCCTCCCCAAGCGCTTTGAGATCTGGAAAAGCACTATATAAATGTAACTGATTCTTATTATTAAAGCACCATAACTTCTTGTACAGGCCATGGTCATTTCCAGGCTTGATTATTGCAGTACTCTTCTTGTCACACTTCCTTAAAGTTCAATCAAACCCCTGCAACTGATCCAGAACACCGCAGCTCAAAAAGACAGAAATTCAAAAGACAGGTGAAAATTAATTTCTTCCATGTGCACCTAGCATGACACACACGCACACACCACCAACAATAAAATAAAGGTTTTCATCATCATTTTAGTCCCTCTATTTTCAAGGCTTATACTACTTCAAGCAATGTTCGAAGATTTTGTGTATTTGATGTATTGTGAGCACTCTTGTGTACTTATACATTTTCAGGATTAATCACTTTCTGTATTTCTCAAGTTGTGAGTCGCTTTGAATAAAAGCGTCTGCTAAATGAATATATGTAAAACATACATGTAAAGTCAAGCACCCCATAGCTATTCCCCTGCCAAGTTTCTGCCAGCTGGTTGTAAAGTCAATCAGTGAATAGCACATCTTAAAATCTGCAAAGAAGCTTTGGATGATGTTATGTGGAACATGGAAGAAGTCCAGGGAAAAGTCAATCAACTGATGTGGAATAGAGCCATGGGCATTCTCCAAATCGAGCCAGACAACATGTAAGTCTTTCTTGTTGGATCTGGTCCCAGAGTAATGTTGCGTGCTCTGAGAAATCTCATGACTAATATGTTCAGCTAAAGATTATGTTAGCTATTTTTAAAGTTACTGTTCATGTCTTAATGTGTTTCCCGCATATGAACATCAATAAGTTACTCCAGGTATCCAGTTAGGCAGAGAGAGTTCAGGGAGTCAGTGTGGCGTCTCGGGGCTCAGGGGTCCAGGGTGGATCAAGCGGCCCGACCTGCATGACCACCATGGCCAAGAGTTTATGGAGCTCAGCAGTAGACTCAGGAATTACAAGGGGATTATAAACAGATTTGGGGCCTAGATGTCACTTAGGAGCAGGCTTGGAGACTTGAATGATTTCTAAAGCGAGCTTAAGGGGTGGTATAAGTTTATCAGCTGTTTTGCACAAAGCCCACCCCTCTGGTGGGTACTCAGTTCTTGTGCACATTGGAGCAGGCCAAAGAAGTGGTTGAGCAGAAGATGACTGGAGCTTAGGGAGCACAGGAGAAGACTAGAGTGTAGGGTGAATAGGAGATGTTGCAATAGCATGTCTCCCTGACACACTCTCTGGGCTCATTGGAGTAATGAGGAGGGCTAGGCTTGTTGGAGCTGGCTTGTTTGGTGAACTGGGGCAGTCAACCACTTTCCGGATTGGGCTTTATGCTGTCAGGGTATGTCCTCCACTTCCTCTACGATAAACTTTGATCCGTTCACCCAGAGGACATGATTGAGGAAGCCTGCTATGGCCTGATAGTAGTCATTCTTGAAGAGGTCGTCATCATTTATCTGGAAACAGCAGTGGAGTTCAACTGGGCCAGCTCCAAATACTCCACCACAAATTCCTCCAGTGTCCAACCATTCCTGCAGAGGGAGGAAACAAGATTTTTCTCAGCCCACCATCTCCTCTGGCAGATCAATCTCCGCTGCCCCACTCTCAACATACTTGCCGGGTCTGTTATTCTGCCATAGTTGATTGTGGAGTAGGATGAAGACATGGAGGGAAGGATGAACACAAATAATCTTCAATGACAAAAACTCAAGATAACCACTTTAAATATAACCAAAATGAGCACGAACTGTGCAGAAAACAAACACTGGACGTACTGCTGACAAGACTGAAATAAACACAAGGAAGATATACACAAGGGATGATTAAAGAAAAAGACACAGCTGAAGCAACACAGCTTGTTAGCAAAATGCTAACAAGGTGATGAGAAGAGAAGTGAGTGGAAAAACATAGATATAGATAAAGAGTCATAGACATAGATACAGAGAAGTAGTTGCAATGTTCTTCCACAAGACACATGCAGTTTTGTTTATTAATCGCTAGAGCGCCAACCACTATGGACTGCAGCTTTAATTCTGGGTGGAGATCTGTGAACCATTTATCAGTTTGTTACAAACATTAAACAAACATTAATAACCTGTGAAAATGAACCACAACCATGGCTGTAAATTAGAATATTTGTTCATTATTATTTGTGAAGACAATCCCTTCTACTCAGTAGTTTTAATATGTTGTTGATAACAGCAATTGTTGATAACAGCAGTTTAATAATACTCATTTATATGTGCCTGTGGGATTTTAGGTGACCTTGCTTTGGAACAAGAAATTAGGCAAATTAGTTGGGAACAGAAACAAAGGAAACTTTTCCGCTCTGCAGTTCCAAACCAGCAACTGGCTGTTCTGACAAAAAGGGGATGGATCACAAGGAGCCTTTAAAAATTCCTGACGGCCAGATGAACTATCTACGCTCTTGCTCTTACTCTTACAAATCGTACTTTCTGGCTTCCCTTTGCACACTCTACCACCCTCTTCACGGCTGAAGCTGGAGGACTGAAACTCAGAGGCAGTCACAAAAATGTGTTGAAGATGCAGAGGGGCTAAGGGAAACTAGCGGAGACAGGGCTGAGGAACTGACTGATCTGGGAAGAGGACATCTGAGAAGGAAGTTGGGAGGGATCACAGGGAGCACAGGCGACACAGGGCTGGGCAGAACCCATAGAGAAACAGAAGATTCAGTACTGGGAAGGAGCAGGGGGGAACTATTTCTTCTAAATAGTTTCCCAAGCCTATATAGCTCACATCCACTCTCCTGTGTAGCTTTCGGTGGATAGCTGGTCTGAGGATGTGCATAAGTGGGGCTGGTGACGATGGCATTTTATGCAGGTTCAGTGATCAATTGTGAATTATTGTTTACCAACACCCACTCCTCAAATGCAGCAAAATCTTCCTTGGACCATCCACTGGAAGGTGTGCATTAGACAAGTGGTCCGGATAGTGCGTTTGGCACAAAAAAAGAAATAGGGAAAGAAAATGCAGCAAAATTGTGCTGTATCAGTCCTGTATTCTGTCCTGAAGTTGTTCTGAACAAAGAGAACAACAGGAATAACCCAGGTAACAGACTTATTTCCAAAATACTCTGAGGGAATCAAAACACCACAACATTGTTGTGGATGACAGGCGAGAAGACAGGGAAATCCAACTGAGGCTTTTATTTGAAAACGAGAGGAAGAGAGCGTTTCATTCTTACCTTTATAGTCTGAAAAGTCTGTTCAGTATAAACTCGATAGTACAAAGCTTTTATATAGACAGTTCACTTGCCTTATTCATCCAATTAATGAAACTGGCCCCGAAAAATATGCAAATAAGAACTCTAACTTAGTGTATAAGAATTTACAATGTGAAACGTCAGTTTATGAGTAATTGTTAAGGTCGAGTAAATTAGGACCAGTGTGAAACGTGAAGCAAGAAAACCCAGGATTCGTTTTACCCAGGGTTTAGAATGACCCAGGGTTAACTATTTCAAGTGTGAAAATCGCTATAGATGGCTGTTATCGCAGAGACTACAGAATTACCATTTATATTTGATATGATTCTCTATAAATTGCTGCAATTTATGTGTAAACCTTTTATTTACAGGATGTTCATTGGTTTTTGGTGTAGTTGCAACGCTGACCAACAGGGGATTTGTGCCTTGTATGCCAATCAGTCAAGCCTTACATTTTTCAGACTGAACCTCATATGTTGTGCTTTTGATTTTCAATTTGCAATTTATCTAATTCTACATGTATGTCTTCCCTCCCTTTAAGCAGATTTCAACTCTTTCTTTCTCTGCCTTGGAACCCTCTTACTGCAATAACCAAAACTCGAGCTAGGAGGCAATAGTAACCACCGAACAGATGGTTGGGACAAGAAACATGTCAACAGAGAAATATGTAGACACACTTTCAACATTCTTGTAGAAGCCCCTAAATGACAAATTACACACTCAGTGATTCGAGTGATGAGTAACTCTAGCAGATGAAGAATCTGAATATCCATGTGGGCTGTGGAATTTGCATGCACATTTTCAACAGTGAAATTCATAGGATTGGTAAACTTTTTGCAGTTCTTGCATGTTGCAGTACACTATAGTACACATATTCCGATTTAGCTGACTTTGATTCTAACAACTGTAATATAATGAATTAATGAAATAATTAATAAATCAATCAATGAGCAGACGAATTTAAAACATGTATGACACCTGATGTGCTGCCTGCCACTTTTGTCCTTTATTTATTAAGGACATTAAACACAGCTTACTCCATTAAAAGCAAAATAAATGTCTGTATCACCTGTTCTTACAGATGGGATCCAGCTGCTGTTGAGTTTGGGAATGAAATCTGGCTGTGTGTGTCTCAATTGGGATGAGTAGTGGGATTTTTCATTGTGGATGGTGATATGTGTGTACATCTCAAGCAAAAACTACAATTTCTGATGATGGGTGATAATAAACTTTAAAATAGTGCATTTAGAAGGATAAAATAATATAATTATATATAAATATAATTTTCCTTCTGTATAATCTCGATCTTCCCACTGGAGTTGTCATCTTCAACAAATATTGCAACACTATAAATGGCAACCCAGACAGCTGAATTATGGGCCTTACTCACTTCTTTTCCAGCAATATAGTATTTTTATAATACTGGCGATCATAGCCTTTTAGAGACTATGGCTCAAAAACAGGAAGCCGATGGGGCATTTTGCTCTGCATGTCTATTAAATAAATGAATGCTTTGTATCTTTATGAGCGATCTGTATTTTCAAGTACACTGTAAAATGCAGAGATTTATTCAAGTGGCTTTGCATACACTCGTTTGTCTTCATATCCTTTGCGCACTTAATTTTGAATGATATGTGATTACATAAACATTAAATTACATAAATGTGATGCATTTCTAGTGAGTCATGTTGACATGAATGTATTGGGTTCGGACTGCTTTTCACATTCAGTTTATTGTTGCAGAGAATGTGTCACATGATTCTTTAACATTTCTCCTAGGTGTAAGTTGTAAGTTTTTTTTCCCCACTTCAAAGCACCACATTATTTGCAGTAATGTCTAGAATTCTCATTGTTTTTCAAAACTTATTTTGAATATATCTAACTATAATTACAGTTTTGGATTCCATAAGGTTTAGAATCTGAATGTACTTATTGTATAAATCTTGAATACAGTAACGCATGGATACAGAGAAGTGTGGAGCTTTTTTAGCTGCTTATTGGTGAGCAAATATCTCATTTAATGCTTTGGAGTAGGCTACAGGAATACTGCAGAATGGCTTGCTTCCCACAAATTAAAAGTTATCTAAGGAAGAATGAGGAGATTTTTCAACAAGATAATGCTCTAGACCCAATTGCAAAAACAGTCAAGATCAGGCTCATGTTTTGGTCAGTCCAGATTTGAACCCTAAAGTGAATATTTGTTCTCACATTAGTTCAAACTAATTGCAATTTTACAAAGCCTAACGTTTCCTTTTGGAAACTCCAAGGGGAGTTATAAAATCACTAAATCTGTAAGCACTATTTCTGAACTCTGAATTCTGATTGTATTCTTGAGTTTTATCAATAAATTTATTCTGCCTTCCTAAGGTGGATGAACTTAAGAAAGCAGTGGTTAAAATGTATTTTTAAAACTATCAACCTTTAAAATAGATCACAATTTCTACCTGATAAAATATGTTAGTTAGAGCTTGGCGTAACTAAACATTCTTTATAATAATACAAATTTGTTACATTTATATAGCGCTTTCAAAATGCTTTACAAGGAAGGGGGGAATCTCCTCGACCACCACCAATGTGCAGCATCCACCTGGATGATGCGATGGCAGCCATATTGCGCCAGAACCCTAACTACACACCAAACAGTATACATGGGGATAATCAGGAGGCCGTGATGGACCAAGGCCAATGGGCAAATTTGTCCAGGATGCCAAAAATGAATAGTAATATTAAAATACAAATACAAATGAATTTAAATTAAGAATAAATTAATATTAATATAAAAATTAAGATAAAATTTATTTACTTTATTTATTTACACATCCTTTCCCAGTATAAATTTAATTTAATATTTAATTAGGCTGCATTATGTATATTGTTACGATGACAAGCTCCGCGTTTGCCCCCTCTAGCCACCAGAAGGAGCTATCACACATATACACACACACACTACATACACACACTACATTTCCCACAAGCCCATACGTTGGACTGATTATCGACCATACATTAGACTATAAAAGACTCTGTCACACACACTTTGATCGCAAAGTCTTGTTTTACTACTGTGAACATTACTGAGCATTATATCTGTGTCTGATCTTGCCTGTTACCTACCCTGTGTTTCCCTTTGCCAATCTTGTCTGCCTGTCCTGATCTCTGCCTGGTATTTCGCTCGTGGTTGTTCTCTGCCTGCCCTGACTTCCCAGCCTATCCAACTATTCTGATCCGGTCTGACTGCCCTGATCTCTGCCTGGTATTTCATCTGTGATCCTTCTCTGCCTGTCCTGACTATCCTGACTATACGACTATTCTCATTAAAGACACATATTTGGATCCCTCCCCGTGAGTCCTTCCGTTCACACACATATTCAGGTTTTTCTAGAAAGAAACAAACAAAGAATGATTTAAATTAACAAAAAAAATTTAAGTTCTTTTACTTTTATTAGTTCTTATTTTACTTTATATCATTATCCTTTTTTAATATTTTACTCACAATTTCTACTGGACAAAATATTGTACAATATATATATATTACACATAATATACATTCCCAGCCGCACTGTAGCGATTCTAAGCCTAAGGGAAAGGGTGCGGATCTATGTGTGCGTGAATCGTTTTGTTGATCAAACACACATAAATCTGCACAAAGGGGAATTTGGATATTAATAGTTAATTATAACGGATTATAACAATTATTAATATCTATGGCTTGATTCGACTTGTAGAATTTTCTTTAATTCTAGAAAAGAGTTCAAAGGACGGATAATTTGTCCAGCAAATATTGACCTTATAAACTCTATAAAAAGGAAAGGTTTCTTTTGGCCACAAAGAAAGATCTTTCATTAATTTGTAACAAGGATCGGTCACCATTAAAGTGACTTATGGTTGAGCAATTCAGAGGCAATCACGTGTGAATATATATATATTTTAATAATCGACAAACAATAGACAAACATACACAGATGAATTGAAAAAGGGAAGAAGAGAGAATAAGAGAGAGAGAGAGTAGGAGAGACAAAGGAAGGTAGTATTACAGACTATAACCTATTTGAGAGCAAGCAAGGAATCAGACCAACTTATTGGTATAAACTCAAAAAAACTCTCTAACGAGGGTAGGCTACTTGCATGTGTTTGTTTCTGTGGCTGGTCGGAATTCGTGCGTGTGAATTCCGTAATCTAGTCCGAGGTTTGCGTCTTGCTGGGCGGGTCCGTTGGAATCCGCGGTAAGTTCAAATGTTGGTTCTTTGTTTGTAATGTCCTTTGTGGAAAATGGCGCTGAAGGAGGATCCAAGAATCCGCGCCCAAGAAGAGAGTTGCAAGAAGAGGAAGTTAAGTTGAAGAGGAAGGGGCTGGAAGAGCTGAAGAGAGTTGATCCTTGGCCTACGGGCGCTTATAAAGGCATAAACAAAGCACGCCTCTAAGGGTTGGGACAGCCAATCAGAGTGAAGGAACTGAGAAGCGGGAAACTTTTCTTTGTCTCTTAGCCTGAGGTGATTAGCATGTTTTATTGCCTACTTGAGAATGCAGACCTTTGGGTTTTGGAATAAAAGAAAGAGTCTGATGCATCCTAGCACAGTGAAACAAACCTAGACGGTCTGCAAATGGAAAGACAAAGATTTCGAGACCATTCATGGCTATACTAACTCTTAGCATGAAGGCAAGGTAAAGATTGACTTGGTTTTACCCAAGTATTTACTGATTATAAGCTTCTAAATTATCAAACACATCTAAAATGGTTATAACAAAGCATGCATACATATAGGTAAAACACAACACATCTAAAAATGGAAAGTGACTAATTTAAAAGTCACATGGCACAGTCTTTTGTTCTTGGTATGTATGTGTGTGTTTGTGTGTGGGGGCTGTTTTACGATGGCATCCTTTGAAATGCAGAGGAGAGCGAGGGTGAATGCGAATGGTTTGTGTCCTAGAAGTCTTAAACTGTCAAGTCACAGACTCTACGGAGCCGATCCTGTCGAATCACTTATTCAATCAAAGAATGAATCTTATCGATCATTCATGAGCACCGTCCATACCCAACAGACCCCCCTTTGGCCAACGAAGTTCGTGTTTGAACATCTTTGGACATTAGTTCCGATTGTCGAATGGCAGGTGCATCATGAAGGATTGACTTGGTTGATGGGAGTTGAATCAGCAGGTGCCTTGACAGTGTCACCTGTCATCTTAAAGTCAGTTCATTTGAGGCAGGTGTTTTCTGGTTGCTGCAGGGAGTGGTCAAGGCTTTGCGGACCGTGAGACATACATGTAGAAAACTGACCTAGCGCTGGTGCTGGTGGAAGGAGGACAGCAGGTAGACATTAGTGCACTTTCAGGGTGTCTGCAGGTCGGAATGTTGCTCTGTTCTGATGGCAGTGCTGAATGGAGCTTGTTTGAGCTGTGTTGGGCAGAGAGTCAGAAGTTTGTGGTGGCACAGTACTTCTGTGGTGGGTCCTGTTCAGGGAGCCGTGTTGCTCATGCCAGCAGCTCTGGTGACTCTGAGGCAGGCACGTCCGGCCATCTCAGTGCACTTTCCGCTTGACACCTGTGTGAAATGTCTGAAGTCGGTTGTTGTTGTTGACAGCTGTTGGTCCTTCCGTGGCGTTTGCGTGTTGAGGTCTTTGTCACTGCATGTGTTGTTTCAGGGTTGGTGTGGTTTAAGCCTTTTCTTTCTGTGACTGCAGAAGCCTTCATGAAACTTGTGGGTGAAGTTTTGAGTGGAGGGCTCTGGTTTCCCTCCCCCCTTCGGTGTTTGTCAAAGGCTGAGGGAATTTTGCACTGCTGATGTGGTGTTAGCCAGCAGGGTGCCTCATTGTGTGGTTCAATTTGAGTTGACCAGACTCTGTCAGTTCTCTCTGGACCAGGTTGAGCTTGTCTCTACTGCAGCTGAACTGTCGTGTCCGGGTTCGGACTTGAGCTCTTGGAGGGCAGTGTCAAGGTGAGTGATGCTGGAAACTCACCCCCCTTTCTCAATCTTCAGTTCAAGTTCTGGATCAGGAGTCAACTGACACAAGTGGCAGTGTCATGCTGGTGGGAGTGTTGACCACCTGCAAATTCTGCCTGTGAGGTGAGTGTTTCTGTGAGACTGGGTTACTTGTTGAACTGGCAGCCAACCAGGTACCATCTGACGTACTTTGCCATGTCTTGCTGCATGCCAGGGCAGAATGTCACTTGTTTCGAGTGGCTTTAGTGTCATGGTGTCTGGTGCATGGTGCGTCGTGGGCATATGCTGGCGTGACCCCCCTGTGGCGCGGTGTCACCACTAGCCTTGGCGCTGTGAGGACAGCCGGGGCATACCACAGCATGTTTGCTTTCACGCGCAGCAGGTGTTTCAGTTCGTGCAGCCTTCTGAGGCTTGAGGCAGAAGTGAGGTCAGAGGTGCAGATAGGGTGGCTGGTGGGGTCTGAGAGGTGGTTAGAAGCTTCAAGGTCAGCTGTATCGCTAGCAGCGTTTTGTGGAGCCAGCGTAAGCGGCTGTGATGTTGACACCGTTGCTGGAGGTGTCTGTTTGCTGCGGGTTGTTGCTGCAGCATTGAGGGTGGGTGGGTGGGTTGGTACTGACCATAGCTTGCCATGGAGTGCACCCGTCTTGGCGTTTGGTTTGAGGACGGGCCAGATGGGAGCAGAGTAGGTGCTGTTGGATGGGCGGATGACACCTTCTTCAAGCATGGAGTTGATGATTTCCTGCACAGGTTCTTGTGAAGCTATGGGAATCTTGTACTGCTTGACAGAAGTGGGAGGAGCATTTGGGTGTGTTGGGATGCACCCTGTGTGAAGGTCAGTGAGACCCCAGTCTTGTGAGTCTTTGGCAATTGGCGCTTTGAATTTGTACAGTACTGGTCGTTCTTGACAGTCTGTATCAGTCTTTAAAGCGTCCGCATCCTTGAGGATTTGCTGGACTTGAGTCTCAAATCCTGGATGTGGCTCCTCTGTCTCCTTTGTGTCATCTGCCCTGTCAGCTGTCAGAGGTGCAGTGTCGTTGTCAGTCTCACAAACAGGTTGGTTAGAGACTGTAAGCACTGTCAGGCGTTGATCCTCTGTTCTGCATACCTGTTCTGTAGTTAATGCCATGGCAGGGGTGATAGTGATGATCTGGAAGGGTGCTGTGGACAGGGTGTTGTCAGTGCGCCCTTCTGGGATCATTGAAGGTGGGATGGAACCAGTTATTGGTAAAGTGAGTTCAACGTTGTGGAAATCATGACTCACTAACCATCCCAGACGATAAGCTCTGGGGATTCTAATGTCTGTTGCAGTGCAGTTGTTGAACAGGATGTAGACCGCACGGGAAAGCACTTCCGTGAGAGGTGTGGCTTCCAGGGTTTGACCACGTCGCATGCTGAGCCGAACAGCGACCCCTTTGGTGTAGGCTGGTACTACAATGTCCTGTTCATTAACTAAAGTGCAGACCTCTGGAATGGTCTGGCCTGACTTGAGGTTTTCAGGGCAAACTGGAACAGAAGATTTTAAAGTCATTGGGGCCCATACCATTTTGTCAATAAAATCCACTTGAGCTTTAAGGCGAATCAAAATGTCTGCTCCAATGTAGACATCATGTGGCAGGTCCGGGAGGACCAGGAAGTAATGGGTTAAACACCTGCCAATCCAGTTCAAGTTCAAAGCGCAAATGTTCTTGGCAGTTCTCATTGTTGATGAGCAGGAGTCAATGGGGAAGCAGGTGCGCTTGCTGGTGAAGGGAAGGTCAGGTGAGTCCTTGATGAGGGCATTGAACAGCGCAAGGCTGATGGCTGAGTTGTCTGCCCACAATGCAAGAGTGATGTCTGTTGTTGTGACATCATTCAACTGCAAGTTTGTTGTGACCTTGGGGAGGTCAGAGTCAAAGTCTTTGATAGGTTGGAAGGTGCACAGCAGTGAACTTGAAATTTTCCCGGGAGCTGACACGGCTGTGAAAGTTCCCGCGACCTCTGGCTGAGTTCCCGTGACCTCCATGACCTGACAGTCTGGTTCAGTTGTCCTAGGTGACTGGAGAGACAGGGGTTCTCGCACTTGAGCCCAAATTTTCAAGTGTCTAAAGTCCAGCAGGGGTTTGAAACGATCTAGCAGATCTTTGCCGATGATGAGAGGAAATGTGTCCACAGGTGATACGTACACTGGGTGTACCAGACTCATTGGACCGATTGTGAGGTGGATGGGAGCAGTGTGTTCGAGCTGTACCTCATTTTGGCTGTATGAGTGCACATTCAACACACATTTTTGTGATTTTAGAGTTCGGTTCTGTCTCTTAGCTGCAACTTGGAGTCTGTCAAAGAGTTGGGATGACATTAAAGTGAGGTCTGCCCCCGTGTCAACAAGGGCCTCGAGACTCATCTCATTCTCCAAGGTGACTGCTAGATGCAGTTTCCGGGTCACCCCCTTTTCAATCAGGTTCCCTAAGAGTCTTGTTGTTGGGACTTGAGTGGTGACTGCTAAGCAGTTGGTGCTAGTCTCAGGTGAATTGTCAGGGAGATTGACAACCACTACAGCACTTGCAGGTGCCTTGTGAGCCTGACTGGTTGTGTGCTGGAGAGAATACACTTGTTCTGGCTGTGCAGTCAGCGGCAGTTGTGTGATGCTTGAAGATTGGTAGGTCGTTTCTGTGATCTGTGGTTGGAGTGCTGGAATCTGGACTTGCTGTTCAGTTGGAGGGCTGATAGTGACGGTGTTGATTTCACGTTTCACGCCTAGTCATGCGTGGTCTGACCTGTCGTCCTTTTGAGGTGTCCTGTTGACAAGTTCTCTTAGAATCTTCAGGATCTCAGCTGTTTCAGACATAGTTGCACCTTTCTGTTCTGGAACAAACTTGGACTTGGGCTTGTTTGGGCCCTTTCGAGAGCCATTTCGCCGGTGACTCTCTGGGCTGTACGCACCGTTCGACGAGTGTCGGTCGTTTCTGGGCCATCGGCTACCATCCCACGTGGCTCCACCCTTTGTGTTGTGGGGTGGACGTGGCTTGTCCCAGAATCTTTCAGAGTGTCTGGGCTGGTGCATGGGACGGGCACCATTGTAGTTATGGCGCCCTCTGCTGGCTGGAAACGATCTTGACTCTCTGTTTGGGTGCCCACTGTTGTGGTGTTGCTGGGCACCCTCTAGTGACAGTTCAGCACTGTGGTAAAAGACAGGGTAGACTGTTGGGTTTTTTACAGTCTTTTCAGTGACAGTCTTTTGCTTGATGTAAGCTTTATGGGCGAGGTCCCGCAGCTGTTGGATGGGCATGCTGCGGGGACAGACCAGAACTCCTAGATGTTGGCTCACTGTGTGATGCAGATTTCGGAGGAACAAAGTTTTGAAGTTCAGATCCTCCTCCATTCCAGGCTCGTTCCGTGCTCCGAAGTAGGTCTGTCGTAGTCGATTGTAGTATGCTTGTGGGGTTTCTGCTCGGCCCTGTGTAAGGTCCATAGCAGCGAAGAACCCGTTGTCTGACTCAGGATCAGAGAACTCTTGAATCAAAGCCTGTCGCAGCTGTTGATAGTTGGTTTTGACAGTTTCTGGTTGTCGATCCAAGAAGCTGCGTACATCCCGGCTTGATGTGATTCGAAGCAAATACAATCTGTCCCATGTTGTCACATTGTGCACAGTTTGTAAGACAAAGTCTATATCCTGCAGATAGGCATGCACGTCGTGTCCTCCTGCAGGGCTTGGGGTGAAAGTGGGGATGTTTCTGGCCAGCTTGTCAAGTTCTTTGTGCGCGCTGCCGTGCCTGGCGGCAGGAATGTCTTGGGAAGGTTCCCACCCCTTCGCTGCTGAACGGGGTTCTGGGAAGCTGTCTGGTGACACTTTGAACTGTGGGCTAGCACCCCCCTTGGGAACAAGGAACTCTTGACTCGGAGGTCTTGACCTTTTGTTCAGGGGAAACTCTGTGTTGTGCATTTCCCCTAGCTGCTTGCTGTACAGCTTGTAGGAATGTCTGAGTTCTATGTGAGCATTGTCAAGTTCATCTTTAAGATTGTCTCTTTCATGTGCTAGAGCAAGGGTTTCGGTTCTGGCCAGTTGCAGGTGCTTTTTGCAAGCTTTGACCTCACCATCCTTCTCTTTTAGTTCATTTCTAGCTCTGATCAGGAGAGCTTCGCTTTGTTGGAGCTGTTCATTTAAGTCCTCTCTGTGGTCTTTCTCCAACTGCTCTCGGTGCTCTGTGTCAGCACGAAGTTCTCTGAGTGCATTTTGGAGTCTCTCAACTTTGTCTTGTAGCTCTGTGTCGGTCTCATCCGCTCCGCTGTGCCGTTCCTGAGCCTCGACGAGTAGCTGATCTAGACGAGTCTGGGCGTCAGCCTGGTTCCTCCGGGCCTCCTCAGCCTGAAGTTTGAGCGCTGTTGTCTCCTGCTCCAGCTGGATGTTGTGGTTCTTGCTGAGCCGTGTCTGGACGATCAGATTGTGAGCGAGCCTCCCGATGATCTTGGCCCATTCTTTGCGATTGTAGCTCTGCGTGGGATCATGGGTCGTTAGCCTGTTCAGATCGTCGTCCAGCTGTTCTCTGCTCAGCTGCTGTAGGTCGCCGGTGACTCCGGGCAGGAACTCATGGGTCATAGCAGACAGCCAGGTCTCGAGGTTGTCCCAGTGGGCAGCAGGGCTGGATGAACAGGACATCTTGGCGTACTGTTGACGAGAGAACACAGCACAAAAGAAACACAATGCAAGTCCTTGCAGAATTTAGAGCTAAAATTTTGCACGTTTCAAGTACAAATTTAGGCTAACAGTATAGACTGTTAGTGAGCTACGGTCCAGATACTTAATATCTTTGGCCGTGAATCTTGGTGAGTGCCAAGCCTAAATAAAGATTTTGACGGCGGCAGCCTATTGGGTCGTGTGATGACTCTGGCGGCTGGGTTCCAATCTAATATTTAGCTTTCCTTGCTTGCTCACACAGGTTCTGTCTGTATGTGAACTGAAAGAAACACAACAGGACAGTGAGGTACACAGGGCAGGATAAAACAAACAAAAATATTAAAGGGGAAGAGTAAAACAAAAATAGTGCAAGGATTAAAAAGAAAATTAAAAATCAAAACAACGTAACAGGAAATGATAAGAGGGGAGGAGAAACTCTAAGCTGCGCCACTAGGTGTTATTGCGGACCCGACAGGGCGGTGGCGCTGTCGAGTAATAACCCTTAGGGAGACTGGGTGCTTAGAGGGGGAAAGCCCCAAAGGCACTCAATGTGAATTTGAAAATGTTGAATTTAAACTTAGTTTAAACCGAATTTCAAATAACCAGGTGCCAAGGTACCTGTATAATTTTGGGAATTTGCTGTTACAATAAATAGGCACTTAAGCAGAAATAACACTTCAAAGGAAAGTCATGGGAGGAAAGATCTGAGCATGACCTCCAGGGGGCGTGTTAATCATTGAATGCCTGTGGTGACACTGATACAACTTTATTTGAATTTAAGTTAAACTTGTTTAACATAAATTTAAATAAGTGTGAAGAGTCGTAGAGACAGAGAGTGTCAAATAACAGTAACAGTGAAAATTACAGTTCTGGGCAGAACTAAAGCAGCAAAAGGGAAAGTTAGGATTAACCTTCAGGAAAATTGAGAGAGAAAACAAAGAGGAGAAGCCGCACTACGAATAATGTCCACCAGGTGGCGTTATCGAGTTCGCTGCGACGATGACGTAGGGAGGAGGGCCTGCGCTCTGTTTGGTCAGAGAAGCAGCGCCAATCCCAACGCTCGTGATTTGAATTTTGGGCGGGTTCAATGGTTCATTGAAGCTGCAAAATACTCACGCATACAATAAATCTCTCTATATATAACTTTTGGTTCTCTCTTTTGATCACGGCGGATCGAAGAAGTGCCTGGCATGAACCTTTCACTACCATTAAAGCACATACATAAACGGACAGGGTTTCTTCGCTGTCGTTTTAAAGGTTAAGCTGGATCAGGGCTTATACCGGCTCCTGGCTTAGATCACACAAAGCTGTCGGCGGCGCGACGTTCTTTGTCTAATCTGCCCTGAGTTTCACGTGGTTAATTACTCCGCGCAGACTCAAAACGGAGCAAATGCGCTCAGTTACAAAGCATCGGACATACGCGATGAATGACTAGAGACACAATAAAGGCCTTTACAGGGTTGATCGGAGGAGACTCGCTCGGATCAAACGTTATCCACTGAGGAGATTTCTTCGTCCAACAGGGATATAACAACGCTCTACAAAAAGATTTCTTCGTTTTTGCTGAGGTGTAAACGAATATTAAAATGCTCTGCAAAGAGATTTCTTCGTCTCTGCTGATGCGATTTTAATATGTGACTGCAGTTTTTAACGGATTTACTTGTTAACAAAGGCTAAATGATAGACAAATAGACGTGTCAACAGACCGGGTTCAGAAATATGAGCTCATTAAGTTTAGGCGGAGTGAGTTGCTCGGCGGCGCTCACTTTGCGCAACGCGCGTTACAACAAAACATATACACACACACTTAGACTGGACTGAGTTTGCTCAAACACAAGTTTAAAACGGTGCCCGCTGATTCTCCACCATTATATGTAGCGATTCTAAGCCTAAGGGAAAGGGTGCGGATCTATGTGTGCGTGAATCGTTTTGTTGATCAAACACACATAAATCTGCACAAAGGGGAATTTGGATATTAACAGTTAATTATAACGGATTATAACAATTATTAATATCTATGGCTTGATTTGACTTGTAGAATTTTCTTTAATTCTAGAAAAGAGTTCAAAGGACGGATAATTTGTCCAGCAAATATTGACCTTATAAACTCTATAAAAAAGGAAAGGTTTCTTTTGGCCACAAAGAAAGATCTTTCATTAATTTGTAACAAGGATCGGTCACCATTAAAGTGACTTATGGTTGAGCAATTCAGAGGCAATCACGTGTGAATATATATATATTTTAATAATCGACAAACAATAGACAAACATACACAGATGAATTGAAAAAGGGAAGAAGAGAGAATAAGAGAGAGAGAGAGTAGGAGAGACAAAGGAAGGTAGTATTACAGACTATAACCTATTTGAGAGCAAGCAAGGAATCAGACCAACTTATTGGTATAAACTCAAAAAAACTCTCTAACGAGGGTAGGCTACTTGCATGTGTTTGTTTCTGTGGCTGGTCGGAATTCGTGCGTGTGAATTCCGTAATCTAGTCCGAGGTTTGCGTCTTGCTGGGCGGGTCCGTTGGAATCCGCGGTAAGTTCAAATGTTGGTTCTTTGTTTGTAATGTCCTTTGTGGAAAATGGCGCTGAAGGAGGATCCAAGAATCCGCGCCCAAGAAGAGAGTTGCAAGAAGAGGAAGTTAAGTTGAAGAGGAAGGGGCTGGAAGAGCTGAAGAAGAGTTGATCCTTGGCCTACGGGCGCTTATAAAGGCATAAACAAAGCACGCCTCTAAGGGTTGGGACAGCCAATCAGAGTGAAGGAACTGAGAAGCGGGAAACTTTTCTTTGTCTCTTAGCCTGAGGTGATTAGCATGTTTTATTGCCTACTTGAGAATGCAGACCTTTGGGTTTTGGAATAAAAGAAAGAGTCTGATGCATCCTAGCACAGTGAAACAAACCTAGACGGTCTGCAAATGGAAAGACAAAGATTTCGAGACCATTCATGGCTATACTAACTCTTAGCATGAAGGCAAGGTAAAGATTGACTTGGTTTTACCCAAGTATTTACTGATTATAAGCTTCTAAATTATCAAACACATCTAAAATGGTTATAACAAAGCATGCATACATATAGGTAAAACACAACACATCTAAAAATGGAAAGTGACTAATTTAAAAGTCACATGGCACAGTCTTTTGTTCTTGGTATGTATGTGTGTGTTTGTGTGTGGGGGCTGTTTTACGATGGCATCCTTTGAAATGCAGAGGAGAGCGAGGGTGAATGCGAATGGTTTGTGTCCTAGAAGTCTTAAACTGTCAAGTCACAGACTCTACGGAGCCGATCCTGTCGAATCACTTATTCAATCAAAGAATGAATCTTATCGATCATTCATGAGCACCGTCCATACCCAACACGCACATTACGAATATTTTACCATATCAGCCCCAGAGCTCAGATGTCCCAGAGCTGCCTGCTCTCCCTGACATGGCCATAGTTATGTTAAAAATTGTTGTTTCATTTTAAATAACGTAAGTCATCTCAAGGTCCCTTTGGAAGTTTAAGGCCCCCTGCTTCATAATCTGATCTTGCATGACTGGAATACTTCGACAATGATGTGAGAGAATTACGGAACCCTGCCTTATTTGCATCACCCATTAATTGTATAATTTCTGACATGCCATGACCATGTTAAATACGAAAAGGATGTGGGGGACCCTTTGTCTCAGAGCAGTTTGTTTCACTAAAAAGGCACAGCTGATGTTCAATTGATTCCTGCTCAACAAAGGCATGCTCTGCCAGTTTCTGACAATATGAACATGTAAGATTACCAGCCATGTCGCAGCAGTGTTACAGAATTCTACAGATTATAAATGTTAGAGCTGACATTGTGTGCGCACGCACTGTAGCTGACTCTAACACTCAGAAATGCAATGTTCCAAGGGCATTTGTGGCAGCAGCGGCTGTTACTCTGTCAGTGAATATGATATGTACTCAGACTGACAGCCTCTGAAAGGCTTAATGGAGCTCTGCAAGCTAACCATGCAAGCCAACAGTCAATTTCCTCCCCCAAAGACGGCTGAATGATATGACATTGCATTACTTACTACACAGAAAATACTCAATCATCGTTAGGTTACAAAATACATACATCAGAAAGATTGAAGAATATGGTTAGTAGCCTGTGCTCTGCTTTGTGGAGAAGAATGGCAGTGTAACAGCTTTCAAAGAACCAATCTACAATAGAATACACTAAGCTGGTTTGAGCTTCTGTGCTTGAGAGAGAATAAAAGGCACTTTCCTTAGGGTAGAACATGAGGCCTAAACCCCTTTAAATGCAATTTATTGTACAACAAATTGGTCACAGAAATGAGGAGCTTCAGAAAATGTCAACATAATGAGGTAAAACAACCACTGACCTTAGCTGTTTTATTTTCTGTAATTTATTACTCATTATTTTCAGTTATTTAAATGTATCTCTCATATATATATATATATATATATATATATATATATATATATATATATATATATATATATATATATATATATATTCCACTATGCTGTAGCAAAGGTTCAAATAATGTTATTTCTTTAGCATAATATATCATATACAATATCATGTCATATAAAATGAGACATTGATAAAAAAGGTTTTGGTAATTAGTTGAAACTGCACTGCTCAAAAAATGGGAACAATCAATCATCAGTGTAACTCCAAGTCAATTAAACTTCAGGGATATCAATCCTAATATCAGTTCCTAATTCCAAAACTTAAGTTATATAATCTATATGATAAAAATGTTGAAATTTAATATTTTATTCATTGAGATCCTGTATGTGATTTTAGTGCTCCCTTAATTTTTTTAGCAGTTCACTCTTAAGTTCTACTAAATTTTATGTTAGATAACAGTTTAGATAACACATTTAATGCCAATACATTTGTGCCTCCAACGCAAACAGGAAGAGAATGGTAAGAGATGCATGTTTCATGTAACAGGATAAAAACTTGTTAAAATGCTTTTTTAATCTTAGATGGCACATTTTTGAAAGTCTGAAGAGAAAACAGTGCCTATATGCTTATATCATCTCCCTTAGGCTGGTCAGAGAGCACAGTGCATAAATAGACACTTAAGGTTTACATATGGGTCAGTGAGTCCATAACGGTAAGTGTGTGAGTGAGTGGGTCGTAAGTTTTCTCTGGGCAGCTGTCTAGAGCAGTAGTTTAAGTAGTATTCTATTAAGAGCACACACGTTTTTTTTTATTTTTTACCTTCATTCAAAATCCCTCTTTACAACCACCATTTATAATTTTAAAAAAGTGCATAAACCCCATTATATATGCATTTCAGACAAATAGGCCTAGTTGTGGTCATATAGTACTTGATAAACAGGCTGTGGATGGATATGATAGGCTACACTCTAAAGGGTACTGCAAGTAGTTTTTTTAAATAATTTATGAATTTGCCATTACTGCTTTACACAAACAGCTCAAATGAAGGAATACACCCATATAAAAAGTAAGCTCAGCTCTCTTTCACAGTCTTGTATCATTTTGTTCAGTTTTTAGACCCATCCACTTAGATGACTGAAAATGATAGGGCTGTGCTGTGTAATTTCAGGATACTAATGCAGGACAGCAAACATATGTGTTCTGATGAAATGGTCAGGAAAAAAAGTTATATTCAAATGATATCTATAAATATCCAAGATATTATATGAAAGTTCAAAATTATCGTGTCAGAAAGGCTCAAGCTACAACGTGTCCTCCTCCCCCAAAATAGCACCGACTACCCAAGGCGTGGTGATGTCTACGTTGTCTCCATGTGCTACAAACCACAGCGAAAATACGTGCACTCAAGCTGTCAGTCAAATAGTACTCCGCCTATTCTAACGTTCGATTGGATATTCCCGGAAACCTGATGCATGTGATTGGTCAACACCGCTGCTCGTCAGTTTTCAAGCATTTCTCTGCTTCCTTGCCGCTGAGCGATGTTTTGAAGGGGAAATGGGTTCCTATTTCTTGATGGGCACGGAATGGGGAAGTAAATAATTTAAATGTCTCTGATATCTAGCAGTATACATTAGGAGACCACCAACCAACGTGTATACCGTCTCCTCGCTTCTGAAAATGTTCGACTGGATGTCCTCCTGCATTCGTAAGACTTGAAGTTTGAATCCTGTCCACTCCTGTCTTTGTTAACGTGCGGTAGTCGCACAGGCAGGGGACGTCCGTAATAAAGTAGAGAATAAATGGCAGTCCTATTGACATGAATCGATTAATATTTTAATGACTTGCCGTTTACTAGTCTTTGTGCTGATATATTTCGGGTTACCAAGCGATGGAAAGCAGAGGGTCACAGTCTGGTTTGTGCGAACAAAGGATGTTAACTTGACCAAAACAGATCAATGTGTGTGTTATTGATAGCGCGTTTTCCCAAAAGCGGAAATTCTAGACTTGATATCTAGAATCGGCCATTAATGTGGCTAGAGTCAGAAAATCATACGGAAGATGGCATCAACTAAAGGCAAAGCTGGAATAAATAATGAAAGTAGTTCTGGTCGGGATAGTGGCAGGACAGACGCAGGCAGTCCCACGATATCCGCAGGGGCCGCATCCCTGACCACCAGCAGGACCTACACACTAGATGACCTGGACACCATTGCTACTGTTGGTAAGTTGGTCCTTCTGGATCAGATTAAAACACTTTTTAGCCAACAGATTTTTTGCAAAATGTTGTCACATTCTCTAAAATGTGCACACCCATGTTTGACACACCAAATTAATTATTAGTGTGGCATTTCAAGGTTTAGTTTTACCAACTATACTAAGGCAAGCCAGAGCTTTAAAGACATATTAAGTTGCCCCGGGAATTCCCTCGGGAATGACTGCAGTAATGGGCTGTCAAGTACACCTACATCCTTTCTACAGAGCAAGACCTAAATATAGTTCACGCATATACTTTTGATATTTTGTTACTTGTTAACCGTCAATATTATATTTAATTGAGGCTATTCTCTAAAACTAGCTTTCAGCTGGTTTTAACTGACATTGAATTTGTCAGGTGGGAATCCCCGGAAGTAAATATCAACATTAGCGTGAGGGTGGAGAAACTGCAAAAGTTAAACTATGAATAGTATCAGGAGTGCTTTTTCAAGAGTGGATGCCATTAACTTTTGATGAAAGGACAACACCAGGATTGTTTTTGAAAAAAAAGAAGAATTTTCAAAGTTGCATCAGCTGAAAGCTCAACGCCCAGTTGCACAACAGTACAAACCCCAACAGTACAAACCATGTCTATCTCTAATAGCCTCATTTTCATCCAAATAGTATTTTCTATGATTCAGATTGATATTTTTTGGGAGAATAGTTACAAATGTCAGGGTTAGACACTGCTGGGTTATACAGTTTGCATGACATGGGTACACAGCAGCCCTATTCTCTGCAAAATACAATCCATAAAGTTGTTTTAGACTGCATTTATAGACTCATCTGCAGAATTTGACTTGTATTGGTGCAATACTAATGATTAAATTAGTCTGTAATTTACTACTACTAATTTGCAGTTTATAGTAGCTTTTCTTGCTTTTAAAACTTAACTTGGTAAGAGTACTCAATACCTTGTTTTTTTTTCCCTTTGTTCTTCTCTTTTCTGCCCCTGAAGACATCGCTATCTTAGTTCACTTACACCTCTTACACATTTTAATTAGTTTCATTACACACCTTCCCTTCTACTCTAAAAGTAATTTCAATACGTGCTGTGCACATGAATATAACAAGGCTCACATGAATATAACAAGGCTAGGCTGACAAGGAGTAAATCTTATGTCTCCAAATCATAGCTTTAAGAATTCTCACTTTATAAACAAGCCCCTCTATTTATATTGAAATGCATTACAATAACATACTACCTCCTTTTTGAGAACAAATTACTTCCTCGTTCTCATTAGCAATAGCACCATGTGATTTCAGGCAGAAACTGACAGATTTAATACTCAAGCCATAGAACAAACCTCATATGAAAACAGTCTATCTCCACCATTGATGTTTAGCTATTGGTGAGAGCAACTGTGCTTGAATAAGTAATTGAATAAGAATTCATTCATTGAGTCATGTTGATCGGCTAATATTAGTTGTGCCATCCCTTTCAAGGTCTGATGTTTTAGTTTTTAGTAGTTTAGGTCATGCTATCTACCTCTTTTAGCTGAACTATGTTAAGCTGGGTTGGGGTTAGGGTTAGAAACTGAAAGAACAACTCCTTGTTTAAGGGCCTCAGGGTGAGGAGTAGAAACATTCACAAAAAATAAAATAACCAGGTCAGGTCAGAATGTGTACACAAATATTTTGTACCTGTGTCAGCATGTTTTGTTTTTCTGGTGTTGGTTATTGTTATATGGTATTTTGATTTTTTTAAATATGATATTGTTGATTAAAGATCATTGTGTTAGGGATGCACCAATAAAATGTTTTCAGAACAGATCCAATACCAAAAATTATGTATGAGTATCAGCTGATATCGATCTGATGCCAGCGCAGTTTATTTTTACTTATTTTTTTCAATGTATAAATTATGTACATCTGTTTGTGGAATTGTTGATCTCTCTTTTGTGTGTTAATCACAATCTACTTAATATAGACAACTTCATTTTAAAGAAAAACATGAATGCAATGTAAGTCACTTTGGATAAAAATGTCTGCCAAATACATAAATGTAAAAATTTAAATCAATTTACAGCCATATGAAACAAATGCTGGGAGCTAATCATGGTGTCTTTAAATAAAATTGAGCTAATCCTCTTAAAATAAATAGGTAACCTTCTTTCCTTAAGTTCATTACCCTAATCAGTTCCTCAATTCAAGCCTCAAAACTCCTTAAGTTTCTATACAGCTCTGAACCACGATTGTATTAATAAAATATGCACAGTATTTTAATGATCACTATTTTTTTGTCATACTTTCTCTACATGATAACTGCATCCTTCAAAAAAGAACTTGTCTTTACTGGTGAAGTGACTCTTTGTGAACAAATGCCCAAACATGCGCAGAATGTTGCTTCAGACAGCATGGCAGCGTACACATTCGTTCTCTTTCGTACTTGAAGGGATATAAACACACAAAATTATGACAAAACTCCCATTTTGTCGAGGATGCACATAAGCACAGCCTTAAATGAATTAAACAGGTTGAATGTGTCTAATGAATGTGTTTCAGTTCCACATCACATTAAATGGCAGTAGCCTAAGAAACCTTCTGCTCTATGTGATGGTTAAATAAACAACAAAGAGAAAATCACTCCTGACTGAGCAGCTTTTGTAGCTTTAATAAGAATTCATCTATATTTCATTTATAATTTATGTGAAGTCTGTGAAGCGTTTGATATGTTTCCTACCTGTTAGACTTACCTGAAAATCTTAACGCCTATTAAAGTTGTTAAAACCTATGTTAAAATCGATAGCTTTCAGTTATACTGTAATGTTGAATGGCTATAATTGATTGTTAAAATTGAGAAAAGAAAATCCATGTAACAGAGACATCAGTGTGGGTATCAGTGATACTGAACATTTATAGTACTAAGTAAAAAGATGTCATTCTTTATGCCTGTCTTTGTTGTTTCTCCATTATATTTGGAGAATAAATGTGAAAGTATTAGCCTACAACATAAAAATATATTAAAAACTTTAATAGGTATGATTAGGTACGATTTGATGGCAATTATTCTCAGAAAAATGTGCAATTAATTAGATATTTTTTAAGTTGATTATTAGCACTAGTACAAATGTTGAATCCAATATGATAACTGAATATATAAGGAAATAAATTATCTGAAACCCATAATTATAATATAAATTATATTAAAATTATTACTTTTGCTGCATAGATATTGTAGGCTAAAACAGATTTAAACTGAAAGGTACAATGGCAGATATTTCTTCATCCACAAGTATGAATAAATATTCAGCTATGCCTGACATCAAAGGGACAAAAAAAGAAAGGAAATACAGCAGCGAGTGTATTACCTAGTGCTAGTCTTCTCATGTGTGGTAGCGGAGATCCAGCAACTAGTTCAATATGTTGCTTAAATGAAGCTTTATATTATTTAGCTTATTTTTATTTTATTTTATTTTCAAGTTTGAAAATATATATTTTTTAAAATTTATTTAATTTAATTTATTTTATCCTTTATTTTTATTTTATTTTTAATTTCAACTCCGTTTGCAAATTTCTAGATTTTTCCCCGACATGCACACCAAGAATTTAGTTTATAACATCTAATTGTCATGTCTCTTGAGGCTCAGTTCAGGCCCAGTTCTATTGGTGTGGCGTCAAATGTTTCCATTTAAAATGTGCTTTTGCAGTGTTGAGCAATATAGCCAATCATAGATACATATGTTTATTTCCAGTCAGAGGTGTTTAAGTTAGTCAGTTAGTTACACTCCCTCCTCAAAACAATAGATTTTGGAACCGGGCCTGGTCTCGGTGACCCAATTTCTGTTCATTACTACTTTATTCAATAAAGACTATTAATAATCTCTGTTTGTAAGTCTTTAAGCAACATGATGCAAATAGTCCGTTCAAATTCTTGTAGTGGGCCGATGCATCTTCTGTGTGGGTTGGAAAAGGTTGGGAACCATTGTTCTAAAACCTAGAGTCATAGACTATAAGCAAACATTGATACTCCATTTTAGTCTTTCAACCTTGAAAGGCTTCAGTTTCACAATAATAAACTTGTCATGTTGGATTCCTGTTGGAAGCATACTGCAAGTAATTGCATGCTAGCAACAGTGAGGGTTAGCACCACTGTGTCCAGCAGCATTGATGCCTTTCTTGCTGTTGATGTTGTGAAAAAGCTCAGGCAGTCACCTTCAAAACTTATATACATAACTTGAGCCTGTAATAAGTCCAATGCTTGTGCTTAAACTTCACTGAAAAACCTTGTGAGGTCACAGACTGAGGTATTGCAAGATGGCAGCAGCCTTATTCCAAAAGCTATTAAAAAAATATTTTTCCCTAAAATGGCTACATTTAATAGTTGTTTTTATAAATCTCTCTCTGTAATATGCACGTGTGACGTCATTGGCAGCAATACGCTCACACATGACTGAGCCCGACCTTCTCTCGACTGCTGTTTTTTCTTGCGCGAAAACTTTTATTTTAGTCGTTAAACAGTGAGTGAGTGAGGGGCGTGGGCTCCGAGTGCACGGCCACCTTTAAATGTGCTTGTATCTCAAATATAATTGCATTGCTTTGTAAAATATAATATACAAGTAAATATTTGAGATACGAGCACGCTTACAGACGCCAACGCTAGATGGCTGAGCAGTTGGAGCAGCCCATGTGTCTCACTCCACTTCACGTGTTCGTTGCCTTCTGTAAGTATCTCCTGCCAGTCTTCCTGTTGTTTATGTTATGTACATTTATGAGGTAACTGCATATGGGCTCCACTAGAGGGTCAGCTTGGTTTTACAGTGGGGGTTACCGGAGGTGACGAGTGATTTATGAGTATTAAGCTGGGAGCAGCACGAGTTATGTTTGTTCAATAATAATAAATATGAAGTTCTGAAGCATACATTACTATACGTGTAGTCTATCCAAACACTACACGTGAAGAAACGCTACACTTCCGTATTGTATTTGCGTTATCTACGGAATCTATGTAATCCTTCCCTCCTCCAAACATGCCGCTGCTATGTCGTATAACAACTCCTATAATAACTATAATAACTCATAATTATGACCACATTGTATTTTATATCACAAAAATCTTTATAATTTTGTGTGTGTGTGCATGTCTCTATAGCAATTAAAGCATGTTTTTTACCATTGTTATTAGCACAAATATGAGCTTTTTATTTTTTTTAGAGGGCCGGAATGGATCCATTTTTCATCTGTTATTTCTTATGGGAAAAAATGATTTGAGATTCAAGCAATTCGAGTTAGGAGCTCGGTCCTGGAACGCATTATGCTTGTATCTCTGGCGATTAAGTCCAGATAAGTGGGTTCCACTCTGTATTAGGGATGTGCTTTTCGACTAATTTGTTAGTCGTTTAAATGACATTTTTGTAACCGACTAGTCTAAAAGTAATGGCGTTAGAAATAAGGTCACTTTTCCACGGCGCGCTTTTTCTTGGAGTCTCAAAACTGCAGCTTTATGTAGCGAGAGGCGTGTGTGTCGGTTTCCATGGTGATGCCCATGACAATGAGTTCAATGAACGGGTAAAAAAATTAAAAAGTATATATCTTTCTTTCAGCTGAACGTGATTACAGTGACGGACAGTTGTATCAAATGACGCGATGTTTTGGCTGTTTGGGCTCATCTCTCCAAACATTTCCGTGTCTGTGATTTAATATGGTTATGCTCGGATCAAGTGGAATCATTATATGTCAGTTTGACATAAAACACTTTTCTTTCTCCTTCTACTTTAAAATACTCTCAACACTGCACTCGTCTTAAAACGCATGGGAGATCTGCAGTAAAGATTTAGTTTCTGCTCAGATGACAGACATATCTCATTTATTTAGTTTTGCTTATTTATTCAAAATATTCACACACTTGTTGGCTTTTTCATCAATTACCTGATATTCCAATTCTCAAATATGTGGAAGTGAATGCGTTTTGTCATTTAAAAGCCTTTATAATGATCTTGTCAGCTGATGCGCGACAGGCGCCGCAGTTCAGAGAATCTGATCCGTCAGATTTACAACACGTAAATTCAGTCCCTTCTCTCGGAATACATGACAGTAAGTGTCCAGCGAAGTGGGAGAAGTTTATAGTTACCTATGCAATGTGTATCTGAGATGAATAAAACACCTTGTCAGTTTATTATTGAATGGATTGATTTTCAAACTATAAATGTATTTTTTTGCCAGTACTTATGCGTATTTAAACGTCTGAAACCTAAAATAAAGGTACATGGTTGAAAACTGAATAGCTGTGATATATGATAAACACTGAGCACATCCGTCGCGACCACAGCGCCAGCCAACGTGCAAAAACGCGTTTGAATTTAGCAATATATCACCAGATGCACGGAACTTTCTAATCCCGCGTGTGATCGCCCATGTAAGATTAAAACGTCATTTGAACAATAAAATCTCGGGGGTTTTTTTTTCTTCTCGTGTAGTCGACTAGTGTTTACGGTGTCGACTAGTCGCACCCTGTACACTCGCACATCCCTACTGTGTATGCATATATGTGTGTGTGTGTATGTATATATATGTGTGTGTGTGTGTGTGTATATATATACACATATATATATATATATACATATATACATACATACATACATACGAGTTAATCGAGCTCGCCAACTCTGTTATGTCGATGTTTTTGGAGTGGAACCGCCAAACTCCCTATTTTTCTTAGCATTTTCTTATCGGTTATGTCGATTCTTTTGTCACCGATCCTAATATCTAGAGCACAAAAGAGGGACAAAGTCGCCACTTAACATCAGTTATCTCGATCCCTGTGCGCTGAGTTCGCGTTGCACGTGCTTCATGGTTTGTAAGGTCACTCACTCCAGTGACGCTTCACTCACTGCCGTGCAGCCGCAGAAGAGCTTATGTAAGATGCTATCTTGGAAGAGGAGGCACAGGAGTACACCTTCACTGTCCATGAATTTCCAGATTACATTGACAAAGACGTTGTTACTGATAGAAGCTTAGAAGCATTTGTTTTCAAAAAGCAACAACGCATGTTAGACTTTGTAAAGAAACCATAGTAACTGCATGTTCAATACTTTTCAGAACTGTGTCCGAGCGAAATGACTGTGTTATGAGTGAATGTGTTTATGTGTGTTGTGACTGTTTGCACTGTGAGCAAAATTGTGTTTGCAATTTTGGAGTAATATTGGTAATATAATTAAAGATTTTTATCGAGAATTGAAGGTGATTTTTATCGGTTTTATTGTTATGATTTAATCAGATGTTGGCTAATATAATTACTAAGCTCAGATGAGTACGTGTGTGTGTGTGTGTGTGTGTGTGTGTGTGCGCCTCTTACCAGTTTCCATTTAGTCTGTCCCTTTTTCTTTGAAAATTATTTTTTTAGTGTTATGTTGCAGTGTTAGAATGTAATGTGATTTTTAACCATTTCTTTGTACTTAATGTATTGCACAGTTTATGTTTTTTTTTATTCACTATATTTGCTTTCATAACCTTCAATATGAATGTAGTTTGTAGGTTTTTTTATTTTATAATTGCATTAAAAATCCAAATAGAAAAAAGCAGAAAATACCAATATTTATACAGTAACCCTAGATCCCCATTGAGCCAAAAAACAAGTATCATTTATTTGTACATATTGCCCAGCCCTAACACAGAATAGAAATCCTGAACTGCACATAATGTTCAAAGCAGCCTCACAGTTTTAATTGGAGAGGATACATGCGTGCTATATCCAAAAAAAAAATATTTTTGTCATATTTGCAATTTACTGTACAAGAAAATTGCTTTGTGGTTTAGGGGAAAATGTTGCTCATGGCATTTTGAGAGACAATATCCTGCATAAAAATGGATAGTGGGGATCCGAAGTGTATTCTATACTATAACACTAGGCCCAGCATAAATAATCCAATTTGTAGAGGTTTTTGTGGGATGGTAGAGATTTACGGCCTGTGACGAATGGTTTAAGCTCCTAACTGAATGTTCTTATAGTTCAGTTGTCATTAAAATAATGAGGAAATCGTCGTCGGAATTCAGTTTTTGCTCTGATTTGATTTGTGTCGGAAAAGAGACTGAATCTGGATAATACGGCACTAAGTGTTCTTTTGTTTAGTAAGGGCAGATACAGCTTGGTACATTTTCTAGTGATTTTTATGCATTTGATATCACAGGCTAAATGCAGCTCAGTGAAGGTTATCTGTGCCCACCAGTATAAAGTTAGAAGTGATGCCAGACTATTACTTAAACACGGGTTTCATAGTGAAAGGCTGAAATTGTGTTTTACTGAGACTTGCTTTTAAAAGGGACCTTTACAGCCTTTACAAAGACCTTTTCAGCGTGTAAACCTCAATGAAGAAAATAGTTTATCGTGAAGATCTAATACCACACATCAACGAATCCATTTATGATACCTTCTATTAGGTATTTATTATTGATTTTACAATAAGGTCAGTGTCTCATAATCATGATAAGGATTAAGGTTGGTAATTTAAAAGTAAAAGATCTATTCCCAGATACAAATAAAGAGATGTCCTCTACCTAAAACAAGAGTGATCTGCCTATTTAAAAAAAAAAACTGCAGATATATTTACATATATTTATTAAACTGTTTTTTTTTTTTTTTTTGTTAAAGCTGGTTTTCTATATTAACTAGGAACCAAAAAACAGACTACAATATAGTTTAGCAGGAATTAGTCCTGTAACTTGGAAATAAGTGTTTGCACTTGGAGTTCTTACCCTCTATGCACACCTTAGGTTGGAATTGGATTGAATGTTGGATAACCATTTTTTTGTTTTTTTGTTTTTTTTTTTACTCTCAAGACATTTTATATGTATATCTCAGACTTATGTTTAGTCAATCAATAATTTATTTTATGATATAACTTAAATAATTAGAATTAAATGTGGTGACCATGTATGAAATGAATAGAACTTTATGTATCATTTTAATTATTATTTATCACCATGTATAATTTCAAAAGAACTTTGGACTGTTGGTGGCGCTTGATACTTTGTTGGTTATTCTGTGCATCAGAACTCGCATTTAGATGTGTTAGCACTGACTGTTTTCATATACATAATTTAACAAGATTCATGTCCTAATATATTGAATATAGATAAATGATTTTGGAAATCATTTATGCAACAAGTCACTTTCTTAATGAATGAGTTGTTTCATTAATTCAACTGATTTATTCAAAGTGTCTGATTCATTGAGAACAAAGCAAGTGCCTATCGCTATGAATTGGTCATTAAATCGTTGACGATTTGTTAAAAACGCCATCCAGGAAATGAATCGCCATTGTATTGATCGAAGACACAAACTTTCTGCTGTGACTCTGTTTGGAATCATTTTGGAGCAAAAACACTCAATATTATGGTATATGTGGTTAATAACTAAATGGGTATTAAATTAAAAGAGAGGCTAAGTTTAAGCTAAATTCTTTTTATATAATTGTATAAATTTAATTGATTAACCTTAAAGACAAATGAGCATCCGACTCAAGGCTGTGCTGGTAGACGGACATGGTGTTTTATTTTTTGAAGCATTTAATTAAACACTTTACATTTTAACTCGTATTCTTCTAATATAAAAATGTGCCATGCTGGAATTGCTTGGGCTCAACTTCTGTGAATCAGTGATCTTTGATTGGCCATCTTTACATTGACGGGTGCTTTTAGACGCTGCACTAAATCAGAGCACGTTGATTCATGTGGGTTGGACAGACTATTATTTTGCAAATTTACATAGCAGCGGCCTATAACATAGCATTTCACCTGGAAAATTCATACATATTCAATGTATTAGCCATTCTACATATGGCTAATCTGCCTCTGCTGAGTGCTCTCAGCTAAGCGATGGCGATTTAGGCGCCTTCTCACTAAAGGTACAGTTTAACGGTGCATCAAATACGCTGTGTATCCATAAAAATTAATTGGAATAGTACGATACTCTGAAGTGCTCAGTCAAGACTAGTGAACATATATCTGTGCTAAACTTAGACTAAATTATTTTACCTTGAATTTACAATAAATTACTGGCAATTGGTTACAATACTTTCACTGTAAATTACTCTGTCAGCTTTCCTGTACCTCAACCATTAGACTATTGGTGTTTACAACCAATGGGTTCGATTCCCAGGGAAAGCAAGAACTGATTAGAATTAAATGTGTTCCTCGAATGCAATGTAAATCGCTTTGGATAAAAGCTTCTGCCAAATGATTTTGAAATGACAGCTGTATACTGTTACCTCACAGTAGTTATTCTGTCATCGTACTGTGATTTAACAGTATGCTCCTGTAGAATTACTGTAACTATGAAGTAGCTGTAATTTTACACATTTGTTTTGCAGTTTAATAAAGTTTGTCTACACTTTACAGAAAAAGGATTCAGACGTTAATGCATCTCTTTTGAACCAAGAGAAACTATAGAACATGTTCAATAAACACAGTCAGTTTTTGGTTTGTCAGTTCTGGCACTGGAACACTAGCCTGACATCCATTCAAAGTCAGTGTGTTTCCTGATCAGAGTACAGACTTGCTGGATGATATGTCTTTGCTTCCTCTTTGACTTTGTGCCTACCTATGGAGTGACACCCAAGAAGCACCTATATACAAAAAGTTACAAAGAAAAGCTGTTAGCTTTATTAAAGTGTGATGAAAAAGGTGTCAGTTACCAGCTTCAGCGTTGCAGTACAGGGCAAAACTAATGTTAACTCCGTTTGAACAAGGTGATATTGTGGTTCAGTTAAATCGCAACCATTTAAATGACAGCGGCTGAAAACATTTCCATCACAAAACACACAGTAGAGGTGTGTGATTTAACCAGAGAGAGCATTTGCACACAACAATTTTCATCATTTACGTGTACTGTTTACAGAGGATGGAGTAAGAGCTCCATCCTTTTAAAAACCACTTCCTCTCTGGTCTCCAGCAGACATTTAGTCTGCCGCAGACCACTTTGAGGGGGAAAAGGTCACCACTTTGCTGCTATAGTCCTGCGCAGCTCGCAAAAACACCATATAACTTCATAGAATATTGACATGAGCACTTCATGTTTCCTTTGACAAGGCAGTCATATCTCATACACAGAGCAGGGTAGAAAATTACAAAGCCCAGTTAATGTTACCAATTTGCAATGAATTGACTCTACCTTTTCCCTAATCCGTGACACTATAATTTATCTGGTTGTAATAAGTCATAAAGTTTATATTGAGTCCACAGCTTACCGCACAGCTTTATTCCCCAGTGGTCACCACAGAAAAATGTGTGGAGAACCTATAGCAGGGAAAGAGAAAACACTGTTAGCACTATGAAAGGCTAAAGTTAACCGTTAGCTGCTAACATAATATGGTCGCTACAAGCAACATCTGTTTTGTTTAAAAACATTTGCATGTTCAAAATTACATAAGTACAACAACCGCTAACAACGTGAAAACAGAACCTACAACTACACTATTTTGTTAATACTTTTAAATTACATGCACAGTCATATAAAAACACTCAAACCTGTCCGATGAGACCACAGAGGACACAAAACACTTCAAATGATGCGTGGTTGCCTGCCTGCATTACTTTCACAATACAAATCTGAATACGGTATTATATTGTGAAATATCACAATTTAAGCTTGTGAAGTGATGATCATGTAATTTACTGAAATAATAATAATTTAGTGAACTAATTTACAGTGTAGCCTCTAACTCACTGGAAAGTGAAATCTATATTAGCCTATATAATCTCTTATTAGTGACCGTTAAAATTTAGCTGCATATGTGAGTGATTTATTCACATTTTAGAGTGAGTTCCCTCGTAATTTGGTTTTTGAAATGGTGTTTGGTTAATACAACATTGCTTTTAAAATTTACAACAAAATATCTGAGCTACTTCAGATATGTAATGTAAGTTATTTATCCCCCCCCCCCCCCCCCCCCACCTCTCTTGTCCCCATGTTGAGATAAATCAGGATTAAGTGCAGATGTGTTGTGTGTGAACATGATGGTTATTGTAGTTCAAGACTAAATGTTAGCATTTACTGATCTCCCATGCAGACAAGAAATTCAGTTTTCCACAAAATGAATTAAATCACTGAAATGCAAAATCAGAATTTTTAAACAAACCTTCAATATTCAAATATGTTAAATAAAACGAATATTTCTTTTTTTTTTTTTGCATTTAATCTCACTTGACCAGTGCATTTGCTGCAGACCTTCGACGATTCAGTGAAACCATACGCAAAAAATGACTTTAGATTTTACTTTTTTCTCTGCAGTCCAGAATCGCAGGACAGCTGAGAGGTTTGTTTGCTCAAAATAGTACTTTTTTGCTATTTAAAAAAAAACAATCAAGCTCAGGAGATAAAAAGTAACACAATGCATTCGTTTTCTTAAACATTAACTTTTTAAGGTTTTTAAGGGAGTAACTATTATTGTAATGCATTACTTTTCAAAGTAACTTTTCCCAACACTGTTCATCAGTAACACTCAACTTGTGTGTTGCTGTTTTTTAAGATGCCATGCAATGGAAGCTGAAATAGTCTTTTCCTCCCTATTGTGCTGTAGTGAAACAACTTCTTGAACAAGATTAACTTGATTTTGCCCATTGGGAATTAATTGGATTGCTGAATCATTGTCTATTGCTGTGATCTAATGAGAGTAACAGGTTGTCCTGCCCTCGCGTCATCAGAGAAGAGATGTTGTTGTAAGAGGGAGGGTTGAAGTTATTTTGATTGAAGATTACAAGGGCACATATGTTCACAATTATGTGCACACCCAGAGAAAATAAAACATAAAATGAGATCTCTTTAAATGTCTAATGTTTCTCCTAGACCGAAACGATGTTACTTTAATATCCAATGGAGATTTTGTTAGTCTTATGCTTCTCACACTTGTCTCCTGTGACAAAGACTCTTACTCTTAAAGTTCTCCTAAACCAATGTTGTATCATATTTCTCTCCTTTTAAGTTTCAGAAGAGACCTCAACGTCACAGTGTGCTCTTATTTGCTTCCTTAGCTAGAGACGGTGTAATTGTAAAATTGGTCTCCTTAAGAAAAGACCTGCGTAACATCACACACTGTGCTCCGATTTGTCTACTAAACCACAGGCTTTGGATATCTCATATTTGTCTCCTAAGTTTCCAAAGAGATCTCTACAACATTACACAATGTGGTTAAATTTTCTCCTTTTCTAAAGACTCAGGTGGTCTCACATTTGTCTCCTCTCAAGTTTAGTAGAGATTACAAATTGAGCTCATGCATTTATATAGTATAATATGTGTTAATAATCAAATTAGTTAAGGATTAAGTCATAAGGTTTTCCGTGTGCCTTTCAAAAACGTAAGCTCCAGGGGGACTGTTCCTGTAGTAAGACTTCTGTAAGTATGTTATTTAAATTCTAGTTACGAGCTCAGTCCTGGACCGGATTATGCTCGTATGTCAGTGAATTACTTATTCTCTGACCAGTTTTTTTTTTATGTAAGTGAACATATGCACATTTTGTTAGAAATAAAACATGTAAACAAATCTTATTATTAAAAGGTACTTTGATACTGTAAACATGTTCATCACAGCATTGCGATTGTGCATAAGGTATTTTTGAATCCGATTGAGAACATAGTCATGTTCATGCCTTTACATGTTTAGTTTTTTCCTATAGGGTTCATTTTATGTCTGGTCCCATCCCTTTCAATCCGGGTGAAAGTTCTTTTGGATCAAGCTCTTTCGGATCAATTGAGATGTTTACAAGCTTTTCAGTTCAATTGAGCCATTTATCGATACAAAGGTGGAGGAGAACAGTGAAAGTGTCATATTGTTGTATTCTATAGTGACTTCACAATATCCGATTCATAAAGCAAGTTTTGAATATGTAGCTAGTTGAGTAAGATTTTCCTTTAACTGGCAGGAAATATGATCGCATAACGCGTCATCACAAGCGTCTTCACATATTACCAATCCTGTCTCCTCCCCACTGACAGCTAAGGCATTTGTTTTCTTCCATGTTTGTGTAACCATGTCAACAAAGTGGTTTCCTTTGTGAGGTAAACGTGTTAAATGCCAACATTCCATGTCAGTTATTCCATTTGTGTTGTATCTCGTAGTTCATCGCAATTATAAGAAAATGTAGGTTGCCTGGAACTTACTCTGTTAAGAATACTTGGAGCATCGCTTCATTCCTTGTTCAGTATACCATTAAACATTTTGCTTCTAATTCTATTTTTATGACTTGTTTAATGAAATGTAACTTTCTTTTGGCATTTGCACTTTGGAAGAAGAATCATCAGTTTAAGTACTATATTGTTCTATTAATATTACTAGGCATCAGTTATAGATATATATATTATCCAGTGTTCAGTTTCACATGATCCTTCAGCAATCATTCTAATATGCTGATTTAATGCTAAAATTAAAAAAACAAATTTCTTATCTATTGTCATTTTTTATTTTATAAAATGAAAGTTCAAAAGAACACCATTTATTTGAAATGTGTATCTTGCTTACTCTAACCATTTGTATGGAAGTGTCAATAAAAAGCCTTTTTTTGTAAAGTTGAGATTTCTCTCAAAATGTTTGTTCTGTCTCATATGTATTCTACTTAAATAGAATTTCTCAAACTGAAGCTTGATTAAACAAATAAAACACAAGCCTCCCTTCTGTATTTCACAGTTCCTTGATCCACTTCAAACCCAAACTACTGCCGCTGCACAACTGTGTTTTTCCACCTCTTGACCCGAGTGCTAAGAACCCGCAAAGGACCCGCAAAGGACCCGCAAAGAACGCAAACACTTTTTCTCGCCTTGCTTTAAGATGTTTGATTTATCATCAAGGATTAGTTTAGCATTTAGTGTGACGCTTCGGTCTAAGAGCATATAATAGGATGTGTTGGTCCAAATAGCCTGTCGAGTTTTCTACTGTTGGTATTGACCTGTCAAGCCTGTAACGGTGAGACTGAGTAGCCTGTAATTTGGTGGGTGGTTCAAGGTGCCCTGCTCTCTCTTTTGCCATTGATCATATGTGTCTAGCAAAAGATCGTTTACCCATTGAAATCCATGTCCCCATACAGTAGAAAGCAAAGACTTCCTTGAAACGGGTCGTCTTTGAGAGTTTTACGTTCCCTGCTTCGAGTGCTATTCATCTGTGGAGAATGGAGCTCTATTGAGAACAAACACACACATGTTTTGTAGTCTCAGTAGTTGTAAGTACTGTAGCTTAGATGTCCATACATTTTCGGCCTACTATGAATTAAGTTTCTCTCTTTTTTTGCATTTTGTGAGGCTATTACATTTGCCTTGTAACAAGTCTAATTATGTCACATTGTTTCAGGTACAGGGACCTTTGGAAGGGTTTTTCTGGTGAAGGATAAAAAGACGAGAGGTTTCTTTGCTCTGAAGGCGATGAAGATCCCAGATGTTATTCGTCTGAAGCAGGAGCAACACGTACATAATGAGAAAGAGGTTTTGACGGAAGTGAACCATCCTTTCCTTGTCAAACTGTGAGTGCACACTACTACACAATATTAACAAATAGGCTAACAAAATCAAGAGCACTGTTTACATGTTGTTATCTTATAAACATACACTGGGTTGTGATTTGTTTAAACATTTCAGTGTGCTGTACAAACATTTCGACATGCTGAAGGACCAAACAGATCAATGTCAAATGTTGTTCAGGACATTCAATTTGTTTATATATATATATATAATTTATATTTATTTATTATTATAACTGTATAACGCTTTCCTAATGCAAAATGTCCGGGTCTTATAATGTATAGCCCTTATAATGTCAAGCTCATGGCAAGTATAAATATGTATGACTACTATGACCAAATCAAATGTAAATATGATGTGGGCTTTTCTCAGGTTCTGGACTCATCATGATGATTGCTTCCTGTATATGTTGATGGAATACGTGAATGGCGGTGAACTCTTCAGCTATTTACGTAGCCGAGGACGTTTCAGCAACAGCACTGGAATATTTTATTCAGCTGAAATTGTGTGCGCTATCGAATACCTTCACTCCAAAGAAATCGTCTACAGAGACCTGAAACCAGAGAATATACTGCTGGACAACGAGGGGCACATCCGGCTGACAGATTTCGGGTTTGCTAAAAAGCTCTCTGAAAGGTATGTTGTCCATAAAAACAATATTTTAATATTTGTAACACCCACACACATATTACTTCTCAAAAAAATTAAGGGAACAATTATTGAATATTCCATTTTAAAATCTATATATACAATAATAAAATTATGTCATAACAGTTAATTGAAACCAAATCATTAACACACTGAGAGCTGTATTCAAAATCATGCCAAAAATCAGTTACAGGCTGATTCAACTGGCATGAAGCTCGTCATAGTGTTGTGAAGTGTAAATCGTTCTGTAATTTAAAAGGTTTTTATACCCAAAATTCATAAACATTGTCATCAATTGCTCACCCTCATGTCGTTCCAAACCCATAACACTTTCGTTCATCCCATTTTTGGACTAAACCGTTCAATTCACATGGATTAGTTTTACGATCTCTTTATAAACATTTTGAAGCATCAACGTGACTCAATGAAGGAACAGAATTCTTGCCGATTTCATGAATTATCTTCATTTGTGTTTTGACGATGAACAAAAGTCATATAGATTTTAAACAATTGATAATTGATGACAGAACTTTCATTTTGAAAGTGAACTAAGGTGAACTAAGTCTTTTCAAAAATTGTATTTAACATAAAATGTAATTGTATGTTAATGTAAATACTTTAGTTAGTTACTTTAGTTAGTTAAATTAGTTATGCTATTTATATTATTTATTTGAAAGAATTAAAAGAGTAGTTTCATATCTATTCTTGTATTGTTCAGCTGGTCGAGGTTGATGTAGGATTTAGAAAGTAAGTAATGCAATTCTTTTTAGAGCGTAATTAGTACTCTCTCTAAAAAATATCTACTTAATCAAATTTTTATATATAAATAAATTATTATTTATAATCTAATCATTGAAGATGTAATTAGTAGCTAGTAATTAATTTCTTGGGAACGCTTTAGTTTCTTATTGTCATGCATATTAAGATATTTGGCTGTTTATTAGTACTTATAAAAAACATATCAATGCATTATTCTGCATGACCATATTCTACGTTCCCTAATCCTACCCAGTAACAACCATTAACAACTACCTTAATAACAATTGAAAAGGAGTTTGAGGCAAAAGCTGCAGTTAATAGTGAGAATTGGACCCTAATCCAATGACATTATTTAGAGTCATTTATCCAACTCTAACGCCTAGATAGGTCTGTTTCGTTGTGAACTCTTTTGTAGTTATTTCTAAGTACATAAACCAGGGCGAGCGGCAGTTATTTGAAGTGTGTGTCCTTGATGATTATAGTTAGGCATCCTCCAGAATTTTTATGCCATTTTAACATTCCTAGTGTTTTCATTGTCAGCTTAAATGTAAACCACCTGCATTGCTGAAATTCTGTAGGCAATATAATTCGTGTCAGTTTTTTCACAATTGGTGAAATGAACTGCCACGTTATTTTTCGTCCTTCAGAATATCTGAATCCCTTCATTTATTCTTCATTCAGTGTAACTTCCCTTACAAAAGTCATGTAGACGTGCTTCTCTATGGGTATTAAAGATTTCCTAATATGAGCCTCCTAAAAGGCGACTTTGCTTGGCCCCAGAGCGTTCATCAACCTAGCGTTATAAATTATGAATGAGAGGTGCACAGAGGTGCGCATAACCTTGCTGGAATTTCCTCCTGTTGTGCCCTCTTATAGTATCATTCAAATAAAAAAAGAAAGAGAAATTATGTGTGCTTGTTTGTATGTGTGTGTATCCATCTGCATTGCGGAGTACTGCTTCAGAGCAACCCATGACCCTTCTGATGTTTTGTATAATGGGTCACGATTCTGTTAATATGCACATGAGGAAGAGGCCCAGAACAACGAGGGCTTGACTGTGATGTTCAAGTTAACCATAAATGGGAACTGAAGTCAGTGCCTCTAGTCCAGTGGAGAAGAGAGCAGTCCCTGAAAGCAAAGGCTTTGGTTTTGCATTTTGAGTAGATAACATCTACACAGAATGTCATGTGGCAACATTGCCATCTGGTGGCTATAATTGCATTTGACATTACATACTTGATCACTTGTCATTTAAAGTGCTTGTATTGTTGAGATGAGGACTTCATATGGTCCTACATCAGATGTCACTTTGTTTTGAGAGTGTTTATACATTTTTATTTTGAAAGCTTTATTTCTTTCTTTTTCCTTCTATCATCTTGTCACTGTGTGCTCAAGATGAGGGATTTTTATTGTGCTACACAGCTTCACCTGTCCAATCCAAATGAAAACATAAAAAGGAATTTGGAAAAAAGTCACCATGTCAAAAGCATTGGCATCCTTAAAGTCCTTTTTGGCTGTGAATTTTGAGATGTTTACACACTTGCTACAGAAATGACATAGACCTGTCACCCATCACAGCAAAGAGAAACCGTAAAAGATGGGGTAGAAAATAGTTTTTCAGAAACGCTTTGTTTTTTCTGGTTGAAACTGTCTTCATATCCTGATAGAAATCAATAATACAAATGGTCAAAATATGTAATAATTGGACATATATCTTATGTGGAAGTCTGAGGACCAAAACGAAATGTGTCCAATAACTGCAGTTGTTCCGATGATATGATGTCCTACCTGTCTGTCAACATATCTATTTCCATAACTCCACGCGCCCTGCTCACACTGACATTGCACATCATCGGCGCGTTCAGTTAGGCTATGCACAGTTGGAGATTGAGTCTAACATGGCGCAGACAACAAACAGCAGCCACTTTTTACAATTCCTCCTGAACCAAAACATCCAGCTCATGCTGCGTTCACACCCTTTCGTAACTATAATAGCAAGATGGCATCCCGTGACGTTCTACCTGGAGCTGTTCATGTTCTTGAGCTTATTTAACCCTTTCTCTCATGATGCTTTGCAGGTTCTACTGTGTGCATTTTGGAGGAGGTGTGGTATTGGAGAGTGCTCTGGTTGAGACCTGATGCTTTAAAAGGCTAGTTTGCGATTGTTAGCCTCTGAAATTACCTACCCTATCTTTAAATAAAACAGGTTATCTTTTCTAGTCATGCCCCTGTGTAGACACACAATCACAGACATTATTATTATTAAGTGAGTCATCGAATGTTCTTATCTTAATCACAGGACCCAATCTTGATAACCGGATCAGTTTCTTCACTGGTTCTATTAGTATGCAGTCTGATATAATTAGTGTAAACACAAATCATCAGAGCCAATGGAAAACCACGGCACATCAAACGTCTCTTGCAGTTCATTGAAATGCCGTTGTGAACTGTCACTGAGAGGCTTCAGTTCAGGGAGACTAATCCTCTCTATTACAGAGAAGGATTAAAACCATACAGCTGAGCACAGAAAGATAAAGAAAGAAACTAAAACAGAGAGCGAGGAAAATAAGAAAAAGAAAAACTGTGAGAAAAATGAACGCAAGCTGCTCCAGAAGTTTCCTGCCGTCATGGCTGTTTATATAAATGTGTGTGTATATGTATGTATGTATATATACAGTAATACCTCGGTTTACGAGTTTAATTCGTTCCAAGAGCGAGCTCGTAAACCAAAATGCTCGTATACCAAAACAAATTTCCCCATAAGAATGCACTAAAAATCAATTAATTTGTTCCACATGACCACAAATGCCCATTTTGAATATATTTTTGGTTTTACCCTATTAGTTGCAGTTAAAATTGTAACCATTAAGATCTCATATAAAGATCTCAATTAAACTCTAAAAATACTTGACAATTTACTGTAATGCACTTCAGGTTTGAGCAGCCTGCTTGGAGGAGAGAGAGGAGGGGGGAGCGGGGAAAGCAAGGATGAAAGCAAATGAGTGAATTTATTATAATAGTGCAGAAAACAAACAAAGTGATAATCCAGAGTTAAAGTCGTGGAATATGGGAGCCACGAACGATCTAATTTGCGGAAGCCGCGGGAGAACGGATTTGCGGAAGCCGCAATCGAATGAACCCGCGGGAGCCGCAAACGAACGAATTTGCGGGAGCCGCGAAAGCAGGGAGATATAGGCAGATATGAGAAATATGCAAATATGAGAAGGTGTTCAGTGACCACACACACATACACACTCAGGCAGAACTAGGAAACACTGAATTCATGAACCGTGACAGTTACTGCTTAGAGCAGAGGTGCCCAAACTAGAGCCCGCGGGCCAAAGTTGGCCCGCGGCCACCTTTGATTTGGCCCGCCGAACCGTCCGAGGAGAGAGAGAGGGCGAGGGCGAGCGCGAGATACCTTCGACACAGATTGTCATTTCTAATTTGACATAACAATTTAGTTTGTTTAATAGTTGAACTACAACAGAGTAAACTGAAATTAAATGTAAATTTATTAAATTTATTGTAAATGCGCAATTCAAGGCGCAGAACTGCGTTCTTTGCGACACATGACGTCAATAAACGTCAACAAATTAAACGCAATAATGGAGAAATCAAGGCAGTGGCACAGAGACAAGAGATATTTTTTTAAAAGCTGGGGAAGATGAGTTTTTATTCACAGAAGTCAAATCAAAGGCAATATGTCTAGTTTGCAAACAGTCTGTTGCCGTTTTAAGAGTCGTCGTCATTATGAAACAAAACATTGTGCAGCTTTCTCAAAGTACAGCGGCGAGACGTGAAAACAGAAGGCTCACGAGCTGCTTCCTGGACTTCGATCTGAACAGAGCGCGCTGCAACGTCCTTCATCATCAGTGATACTGTCTCTGTTTGGCAGTACAGTGAATCCCTCGTTTATTGCAGTTAATGTGGACCGGAACTATCGCGATAGGTGAAAATCAGCAAAGTAGGATCAGCCAATCAGCTCACGGGATACATCCACTCGTGCTCTCATTGGTCGAGCTCGCGCTGGGAACCAATCACGTGTCTTGTCTGAGTGCTGTGGGCGTGTTCAAAGCCTCTGAGATAGTCTCTCTCTTTGTCTGGCATCCTGGGAAACCGTTTCTCTCGCGTCACGAGGAAACAACGCTGCTTTCACCAATACGGCTGTACATGGGGGTATTTTTTTACTTTTATTTTTTGATGAATATTTTTTTAAAATCCGTGATGCGCTGAGGCCGCGAAGTGGCGAGGGATTACTGTATCTACCTCTGTGAGCAGACTTTCAGTCTGATGAACTTGAACAAGAGTAAACTAAGAAGCCAAATAACTGATTCTCAACTAGATAATATCTTGTCTTTGTCTGTAAGTCAGTTACAGACCAATCTTCTGAAAAATAAGGACCAGCTTCATATCTCTCATTAGGTCACTGATATTGTTTTATTATTGATTGTGTATTTGGCACTGAACTGTATTGTACATTGAACACTTGGGGATTGTTGCCCATTTAAATTGTTCATTAAAATGCAAAGCTTTACAAATAAAACTGCATTAGTTAATCAGATTAAAGTTGTTTTATATTTATTTTAAATATTATGAAATAAATAAACCCATAGCAACTTTAGTGTAATACAATTTGATTTATGATGCAAAATTTACTTTTGGCCCGCGGCTCTCAATCAAGTTAGATTTTTGGCCCTTCATAGGAAAAAGTTTGGGCACCCCTGGCTTAGAGGTACTGTACGTGTATATTTCACTATGTGAACAATAGCGATCACAATTAATTAATGTTTACAATATGAGGTAAAAACTTCTGTAAATCTATTATAAAAGTATCACTGTGGTGAATGATGCAGCCAATGAATGAGTTAAGGGGTTATAAAGGGGTTGGAACCTCATGACTGTGTTATGAGAGGCTGTCATTAGGATATTTCATGTAAAAATGCGCACAAGGATGCTGAGCGCTAGGACTTTTTCCACACAAAACCGCGCATGGGTGAGGGAAATTTTTTCTCGTACACCGATTTGCTCGTATACCAAGTCGCTCGTAAACCGAGGTATTACTGTGTATATATATAAATTCATGTTTGTTTTACAGTTTCTATACAGAATTATTAGTCAACAAATTGCTGATCTTTTACTTGACTCGCATAGCTTTTCAACAGATAAAATCTTATAAATCTGTTACTAAATCATGTCCAGACAAAGAAGAAAAGGGCAGCCATTTGCCGAAGGACAGGTCAACAGACTCATTTATCGACCGGCCCCATGGCCCCAAACAAACACAGATTTGTCATTTCACCCCATGGACAAGCAACTGCTCTTGTGTAATCAGAAACCCTCTACTACAAATAAAACGTAGTGTAGCGGGCTTTCACCCTGGCTTCTAGCTCAATATACAGCTACGCTTATCGTATCCTTGGCTTGAAATGGATATGCTGTCTCTGCCATACACCAGCCAATACAATCCGGGCCAGATAGCCAGCTGTCACAAAGTGTACTGTAATTACAAACCTCTGTTTGCTATTTAAGCAGTCACTTCAGTAGCTGGGCTATGGCTATCTTTTTTTACTGTTAAATATATAGGCAAAACAAATCAATATTTCATTTCCATTTGTTTACTTATGGTAAATATGTATGTAAAGTTTCTGTGTGTCTTAAATGCTCCTTACACAATTTAGGGTCTGACAAATGTCTTGCATTGGAGAAAGTCTTAAATTCAATATCATGGCAATAAATTAGGACCCTATAATTTCCTGGATGCAGAATTGCTGAACCCATTCATAAAAATGTACTGTACAATGTGTAAGGTTACAGAACTTGTAAAACTGTGGATGAATAAATCGTAAGTAGGACAGTACACTTAAAGGGATAATTCCCCCAAAAATTCTGTTATCATTTACTTACCTTCATATCATTCCAAACCTGTATGACTGTGATCATGTCTCGTTAGTCATATGAGATTCCAAACGTTTTATGATCATTTTATGACATTTTTAAAGCGACAAAGTTGTGGTTGTGTGGACTTTCAATGGAGGGTCAGAAAGGTCCTATTATTGTAAATAAATTAAGTTGTTTTATAAAAATCAATTAATTAGAAATGCTTTTGATTATTAAAACTAAAAGTGGAGTAAATTTTAGGGTCATAGGGTCAAAAACAGTAACTTGCACAAACCTTTTTTGTAGGGAAATTTAAATATTCTACTCTCATTAAATGTAGTATTGCTCTTCTGCTGTATCATACTGAACTGAATGACAAAATTTAGTTTTTCATGAGCCTGACGTCCTACTTTTTTATTTTTTTCAAAATATAAGGAAATTAGTGGAAGTGGTCAACAAGTGCTCCTCTGCCGCCATCTTCTGTTTAAAGTGTTTATTTCTTGTCTTTTTCTTTTTATAAATGTATTTGTTTTCCATGGTGTTAGTCTTTAAATATTAGGTTTATAAGTTGTTCATTCAGGCCACAATGGATCTCCTGGTTTCCACATCATTGCTGTTTGGTCTATCTGTGGTATGTAATAGAATTCTGATGCTGAATTTAATGTTTCCCACTTGACCTCCCTGCAAAGTTATTAATTCTGCAGTGGATTTAAACGCTTTCTCACTGGTACATTGCTGTGTAGTAATGGTGTAGTAAACCTGTTCTGAGTTTGTGCTGCTTTATTTAATATTGTTCTGAGGCCCCGTCCACACGGAGACGCGGATCACTGCATCCGCATACATTTTTTATCGGATTGGCGTTCCGTCCACACGCATTCGGCGATTTGGGAGACTGAATCCGCTCACTTTTTATACCGGGTCCTAAAGTGGATAGATCTGAATCCGACACCTTTGCGGACTCGTGTGGACGGCCAATCCGTATATTTTTTGTTTACCGATGATGTCATCACATCACGTGTCGGCTGCGTCACAGTAACAGCAACCGTGTTGCCAGATTGGACTTAAGATTCCAGCGCAGCTACAGCTTAAAACCCTCCAATTAAAAAAAATACCAGCCCAAAGTGCGCACTCTTATAAATAATGAAAAATGTTGAGCGATTTTATGCATTAAAAAACATCCCAAATTTTATCAACCAGCTAAAAGGCTTGTTTTCCCGGTCGGACGTGACAAAAAGGTAAATATCAATCTGGCAACACTGAACAGCAACAACAATGCGCATGCTCAAAGTCTTCTTCTCTGTGTATAGTGTATTATCTGTGGCAGAATTACAGCGCCCCATACTGGTCTGGCATATAAACTACACCGGATTCAGTCAGTTTTAGTGGTATCGTGTGGACGCTGATTTTTTTTTTTGAACGAGGAAAAAAAAGATTGGATAAGGAACGCGCCGGCATCGTGTGGACGTGGCCTGAGCTGATAAACAGTCCACGCAGCTGAAATCTGTAGCACAGTTCCATCCCACTTTCATTCAATATCATATGCAAGGTAAATTGAGCTACAGGAAAGCATTATCAGTTGGACTTGGTGCTGGCACTAGTGCGAGAGAAAAAAAATAAAAAATATTATTAGTTGCACCATCAGGAAAAAAGTAACTATTGGAATTATTATTTGCATTAATGACTGACTCTGTACTAATGCGGATGCCATCAGGTTTTTAATAATTTATTGTGTGTCAGAAAACAGAAAAATTGACCTGAATTTTAGATTGTTTAATATGTCCCATTCTTGCTTTACTGACTACAGCACTCTGGAATAAACTCCACATTTTGGGTAAAAACCATGTTGATGTACCGAATATGGGATGAATCACATTTAATTTGTTAAATTTACAGTTCAAACAATTCCCTCTCTCTATCTCTATCTCTGTCCATAACAGATTTTATTATTTATTTGTTTATAGGACATGGACTCTATGTGGTACTCCTGAATATTTGGCTCCTGAAGTGATCCAGAGTAAAGGTCATGGGCGAGCTGTAGACTGGTGGGCTCTCGGTGTGCTCATCTTTGAAATGCTAGCAGGGTAAGACCAACTACTAAATATTTGACTACTACTATAAACTACTAGTCTGTGTATCCCTAGAAGTTTATACATTTTATATATTTACGTATGTGTGTATACAGGTATATATGCACACCTACACACACATATGTGTATATATAACCATTTCTATGTATATATTTGAAAGCTGTTGTTCTTTTTTTCATCCTATGGGTTTCTTTTCGGGAATATTATACTTGGAATATAGTTTTCAGGATTTTAGGTTCTCAATTTTTCTACTAACAAACCTAAAATCTAAATAATTCAGATTCTAGTCAGAGATTCAGGTCTAACTCTTTAGATTTTAGGTTTGTTAGTAGAAAAATTGAGAACCTAAAATCCTGACAACTATATTCTAAGCATAATAATAAATGCATTGAAGAAAAATAAAATGTTCCCATTCCATTCTGTATAGCTCAGGCTGTGTTTTATTGGTGTGTGGTCAGGAGAGATTGGCAATTGTCAAAAATACACCATTAGAGGGCAGCAGTGGAGTATTGAGCTCAGCCAAGGGTCTAAGCCTCTATGAGCATATCTCAATGGTCTTGATATTTATCCTTACAATATTTATCCTTATTTGTCCAGATGTTTATTCCTGCAGCCCATATTCAGCATGCACAAATTGGCATATTTAATATGCAGACAGATAATCTGCTTGCATTTACAGTGTCTCAGGGGGCGGATGTGTTTCTTGGAAAAGATCTCACTTACATCCAGATTAAACTGTTATTACCAACACGTGTGCAAATGTGTGGTAGAACAAATGTGTAGATACATTTTTGGCAATTTATATGATCTATAATTTCTGCACAGGCAAAGACAAAATTGCATCTTGAGCATAATCTTTTTTTGCACAAGACAATTTGTTTTTGTCACATGGACTCCAAAGACAGTGTGAAAATAAACGTATTCCTTTCTGGTATAATGTTGAATGCTGTAGTGAATATCCAGTCCAGACTGCTCCATTTTCCCACCTGCGCGTTGCTGAATCGAACTCTGCTTTAGAGCTTTCATAGACTTTTGTGTGGAGGAAAAAGTGACCCACCCTCTTCATTCATTCCAGACTCCTTTTGAAGTGTTGGCTCCTGCAAGTCAGTGAGAGAAAAAGACATGGTCCCTTATTTTTCCAAGAGACAGACACACAGGCATAGGCTGAGCTTGCCCAGACATACAAAAGCTCTTTTCAGTCATCTTTGGGACTGTGTGTTTGTCCGTCGCATGTCAAAGGTTTTTTGAATCTTATTTTGCGGGAAATGTAGTTGAAATGCCTCCAGTCTTCAGTGTCACATGATAGTTCAGAAATTTACTGGTCAAGAAACATTTATTATCATTATCAACGTTGAAAACAGTTGCGTGCATTTTATTCTGGATTTTTTTTTATTAATAGAAAGTTCAAAAGAACTGTATTTATTTGAAATATAATATTTTGTGAAATTATTAATGTCTTTACTCTCTCTTTAGATCAGTTTAAGGCATCCTTGCTGAATAAAAGTAGAAATTTTTCCAAAAACTTACACATGTACACTTTTGAACGGTAGTGTAAAATGTTACAAAATTTCTATTTCAGTGTTACTGTATTTCTGAGCAAATTAACGTAAGTGATTTAATAGAAAAAACATTTAAAAACTTGTAAGGACTACCAGACGGAAATCAGTCATTCATATGTTAATGGACAGATTGGCAAACTTGGTTTGCTGTGGACTGTAGGCCAGTGATAGGCTTATTTTATGATAAGGAAACATAAACAACATTTTGACTTTTAAAGTCAGTTGTAATATCTATTCAAACATTACCTTGTCTTCTATAATCATTTCTCTTTGTTTTTAGCAAATATAAAAGTGTCTGCTAATTTAACATACCTAAATATACACTCCCCTAAATTATTAGGAACACCTGTTCAAGTTCTCATTAATGCAATTGCATGGCAGTTGCTTCAATGCATTTAGGGGTGTGATCCTGGTCAAGACAATCTCCTGAACTCCATAGTGAATGTCAGAATGGGAAAGAAAGATGATTTAAGCAATTTTGAGCGTGGTATGTTTGTTGGTGTCAGACGGGCCGGTCTGAGTATTTCACAGTCTGCTCAATTACTGGGATTTTCACGCACAACCATTTCTAGGGTTTACAAAGAATGGTGTGAAAAGGGAAAAATATCCAGTATGCGGCAGTCCTGTGGTCGAAAAATGTATTGTTGATGCTAGAGGTCAGAGGAGAATGGGCCGACTGATTCAAGCTGATAGAAGAGCAACTTTGACTGAAATAACCACTCGTTACAACCAAGGTTTGCAGAAAAACAATTGTGAAGCCACAACACGCACAACCTTGAGGCGGATGGGCTACAACAGCAGAAGACCCTACTGGGTAACACTCATCTCCACTACAAATAGGAAAAAGAGGCTACAATTTGCACAAGCTCACCAATATTGGACAGTTGAAGACTGGAAAATTGTTGGCTGGTCTGAGTCTCGATTTCTGTTGAGACATTCAGATGGTGGAGTCAGAATTTGGCGTAAAGAGAACATGGATCCATCATGCCTTGTTACCACTGTGCAGACTGGTGGTGGTGTAATGGTGTGGGGGATGTTTTCTTGGCATACTTTAGACCCCTTAGTGCCAATTGTGTGTCGTTTAAATGCCACGGCCTTCCTGAGCATTGTTTCTGACCAAATCCATCCCTTCATGACCACCATGTACCCATCCTCTGATGCTGCTTCCAGCAGAATAATTCAACATGTCACAAAGCTCAAATCATTTCAAATTGGTTTCTTGAACATGACAATGAGTTCACTGTACTAAAATGGCCCCCACGGTCACCAGATCTCAACCCAATAGAGCATCTTTGGGTTGTGGTGGAACGGGAGCTTCGTGCCCTGGATGTGCATCCCACAAATCTCCATCAACTGCAAGATGCTCTCCCTTCAATATGGACCAACATTTCTAAAGAATGCTTTCAGCACCTTGTTGAATCAATGCCACGTAGAATTAAGGCAGTTTTGAAGGTGAAAGGGGGTCAAACACCGTATTAGTATGGTGTTCCTAATAATCCTTTAGGTGAGTGTACATACCAATAAATTGATTGATAAGCGTTTAACTAATAGTAATTAGTTTTTATTAATTAGAAAATCATTACATCAGATTTAATTTTATTTTAATCAATGCACAGTCTTGGTTCTAATGCAATAGTTGTTATAAGATCCAGCACTTCAAGAGCACACTTTTAAAGGCCTATCCTTTTCTGTTCTTTTTCTCAGTGGAATCTTGGCGACACCTGTGTTATGTAAAAGTTTCAGTTTTATAATTCTCCTTTTTTCCCCTTGTCACAACCCACTGCTTACAGTAACACTATAGAGACTAATTTCTCTCCTCCTCTCCCTCTTTCATTCTCTGTCAATCTATCTCCCTTTTCCAGAAACCACGAGAAGGAATAGCTGCAAGTTCTGCTCTCCTGGACTCTCTCTGTTTATGGTTTCCACACTCAGTCAATACTGTCATTCCTGTTCAATCCATCATGTTGAACCACTTTATTTTACTTTTAGAAGGTTACAGCTAGAGGCCTGTAAAGGAATAGAAAATTCTGTCTTAAATTCAATTCAACATGTACATTTTTTTTATAATAAATCAAAAATATACATATACATACTTTTAATTCTTAAAAGGATATTCTTACGTTTTTCCATTTCAATGAAAGTGAATGGTGAAGTTTAAAAAATGCACTATAAAAGAATCATAACAGTAATTTATATGACTGTAAAATATGTATAGGACTCGTTAAATCTTACTGCGGCCATTTTGGGTAATGCTTTTGTTAAGCCATCACACGTTTGTCAATCCCCGTTGTGCAACGCTGAGCTAATGGCTGATTTTGTGTCAATCACTGCAGGGTCTTTCACTCTATGTCTCATCATATGATCTTCACGGTTAGCACTTGAGTTCTGTCTTTGTCAGTGATCTGTGCCCTTATGTGACTTCAGGCGGTCGCCTAGTAACAGGCTCTCGAGCATCTCTCACCTTATTTATCCCTCATATTTAATAGCTGTTTGCAATGCCATGTGGACTAAGACATTAAGCACTGTCTGGAAGGATGTTTGATGGCACGTTAGTAGAGGCTGATCTGCAAGACTGTAATGGAGTAATGGATTACACAGCATGAGCTGGAGGATCACACACCAGACATTAGAGAACACGCATCACATGGACACAAATGAGTAGAAACAGCATTATACTGAGACACGGTACACAGCAGTCATTCAAAGGCCTAACGACTCATTCAACAGTTGCAGTGCTCCAATTCTACTTTTGGTGATTTAGAGGAGAAATGCTTCTGTGAAATTAGCTGTTTTGAAAGCAAAAACTTACTTTGACTTTGTTCAGTTAACTCGCTTTATATTGCTTTTTGATTGTTTTCACAAAACTTTCATGGGCCTAAGATTACTTTTTTTTTGTACAGAATGAATATCGGAACATGCAATATATATCAAAAGGGTAAGAATGTAGGTTAGATGTGGCTTGAATGTGGGTAAGAATACAACTTGCATAAGCAATGCTTTTTTTCACTTGTTTGTTTTCTTGTTGCCTGTGCTTGAGCCATATATTCTATACTATTTCAGAAGATGTCGATGACGGTGAAAACATAGAAAGCCAGAAAATATCATAGTGACAATAAAGCACTGCACTGCATTTTTATGTTATATAATTTTTAAGCCTTATTGTCAGTATGCCATTTGGAATTAAAAATGGATACTGTATTTGTCAAACTATTAATAGAAAAAGTATTAAATCAAAACTGAATGAGTAATTCTATATTTGGAAAATAAATGTACATTGGAACGGTTATGTTGATGGCCTCGGGGGTTGCAAAAAAGCGCAGAGATAACAGAGGATCGAGATAACTAAAAGCCAATATGGCGAATGTTTTTTTTTTTTGATGAAGCGATCGACATGCTATAAAAATAGACCAACTAACTAATATGTGCACCAACTAACAGCAGAGGTTTACCAGTATACAATAAAAAACACCTTTGATTCTCGATACAAACCTTTAATCATATTCTCCAACATTGCAAACACAATTTCGCTCACAGCGTAAACTGTCACAACAAACAACACCACATTCGGTCATAAGTCATTTCGCTGTGAGACAGTTCTGAAAAGTATTGCACACGCGGATACTATTAAAGCAGGGTTTATTTAAAGCAGGGGTCGGGAAACTATGGCTCGCGAGCCATATATGGCTCTTCTGATGACTGCATATAGCTCTTTTGATGACTCGTTCGCTCCGCAACAAATGGGAAGTTTGGCGGTTCCACTTCTAAAACGTTGACATAATAGGGTTGGCAAGTTAACCGAGGTTGAGATAAATGGACTCCACTGTATTTATTGACACCTAAAACAAAAAAGAATGCTACAAACAAAATAAAAGAAGATCTGTTGTTATTGATTTTATGCTAAGAATCAATATTACATCAATATTAAATCTGCACTTGTATTGATTTGAATGTCAACTTTTTTGCCATCTTATTCAAGTTTGGTCCTTGATGGCTTGGTCCTTGATGGCTTACAGTTGTTTTTACGTTCATTCATGTGCTTGTCTTGTCTGTTGTGTCAAGGTCAAGTCTGTTCATGAATCATTGCAGAAGTATTTATTGGACTAAGCTAACAGATAAAGTCTACATTAGTTTTTGGCATTTCAGCAATGAATTCAGCTAAGCTGTCAATAAGATGGGTGGCACCAGTATATATCTTTAGAGACCTTTTCTGCTTTCTGTTATTCTGACACATTAATTGATCATTATTCCAAAATGTCTTTGTCAGCATAAAAATCTTTTTACGTTTTTGGAATCTTGGAGTCATCACTGACATTTAAATTTATTTTCTTCTATTCTTTTATTGTCTTTCTCTGTCTAAGGTATCCACCATTTTTTGATGATAATCCTTTTGGCATCTACCAGAAGATTCTAGCAGGAAAGCTGGAGTTTCCAAGGCATCTGGATTTCTATGTAAAGTGAGTTTGATCAAGAAAACACTACCAAAAAATTAAACATGCCATATTTATAGCATACATAAAAAGGAACATCTACTCAAATCGTGCCAGCATAGTCATGGAGTATTTTATCTTAAATCTTCTAAGTATTATATCTTTGTGTTTTGTATTTATTTATTGTTTTTGGGGAAAGAACTTTAAAGACTTAGTGTTTTTGTTAATTAAATATTAAAATGTGATTAAAACGTAAGTTTCAGTTAGTTAAATTAAGCTGAAATAAACAATTAATAAAAATGTCAAATTATTAGATGGGGAAAAAATTAAAAACTAAATTAACATTTAACATTGAAATTAAAAACATTGAAAAATGAAGATTCAAATACAGTAGAACCCCAACTTACGAAGCGCTCTACGTACGAAAAGTTACGACATACGATAAAAGATTTCAGGGGTTTTTCCGCCCGAGTTACGACAAAATGATCGAGATGCGAAAAACGAAATCTCGGCGAGGCGACGATTTCCGAGTTTTGTTTTGATATTCGCGCTGATTTTGGTTCGGGTTGGATGAAGACTACAGTTTGTCCGGTCAGAACAATGATGTCTCACTCAGGGAATAATCCAAAACTGGTATTTATTAAAGGTGCGTAGATCGATAAAACCTCAACGATTGGCACTAATTCCCTGTATTTCACTCAATAAACTATATACAATCTTCAGTCATTTAGTCTTTAATCATCCATCAACTCTCTTCTGTCACGACACTTCCTGAACTCGGAGGGAAAGGTTGGAATAGTCCATTTCGCACTGAATGACAGGGATGGCTGGAATAGTCCATGTAAGAGGGGGAACACTTTTTACAATCCTGCTCTCCTATTGGTCAGCATCGCTCCCACCAGCCTCTACTGTTAGCATAAACTTTTTTCTAATCAGTAACCATGGATGTGAAGATTGTTGCTGAAGTCAAAGGGAAGAAGAGGGTGCTTTTCATTGAGTCGAAAAGGGAGATTATTGAGAAGTATGAAGCAGGGATGCGCTTCATCCCATGCTGAATATGGTGTTTTTGTAGAGCTTGGAACGGATTAGGAAATTAACATGTAAAAGCCTGACCGACATACGAAAAGTTCGACATACGAAACCAACCTCGGAATGGATTAATTTCGTAAGTCGGGGTTCTACTGTAGTTAAAATATTAATAAATACTACAGTAATATATAAATACTGCTAGACTAACACTGGTACAACAAAAATGCAAAGGTAAGTTAAATGTAAAAATCTAATTCCGTTTCATTGCTCCTCCTTCATTAAAATATATTAACTAAAATAAAATTGTGTATCTTTGAACGTCAGTAGTGGCATTTTAATTTTAATCACTGCAAAAAAGTATTTAAGTATTTAAATCCACTAATATGGTATTAGACCACACTTAAAATGTAACAATCGTTTTTCTGTTTAGTGATAACTGAGTGTCCCTCTCTCTTTAAAGCAAAGGGTCCTTGACATGAAAAAGGTTGAAGACCTATGTTTTAGACAGTTAGTTTAAAGAGAGATGCTTTCACAGACACGCGTGCATAACACATGCCCTCTAATAAACCCATCTAAACATCTCAACTGAGCAAACTGACGGCTTTAGGAGTGAAGGGATCCTCTAGATTACAGACAGACATGTCTGTTTACTCTACACTAACACTCAGTGTGCTTTTGAACTAAAGGAGCTGAGGATACAGGAAACAAGCTGCTGTTTTGTCTTGATGTTCAAAAAATCCTTAATTATACAGAACAGCATCCTCTCTTAGTTGTATCATCTAAGAAGTAATTGCAACTATACAAACACATACACAAAATGGATTCATAGCTGCATTTCCTAATATGGCTTTTGTCCACTAACTGATGGTCTAGCTGCTGTTAACTGCTTTAAACAGTCTGCACTCAAGAGACAAAGACCGCTCAAGGAAGCTCTTGGAAATGGCGACAGACAGTCATCTCAGGCGAAGCAAATCCGTGTTTCCTTTCAACTGACATGTTTACTCTAGTTACGATTGAGAAAGTAACTGAACAATGTCTTATGTCAGAAGGGATTTAACAAGCTTGATAAGATAAGATGTATCATTAAGTCAAACACGCATGATCACTGGAGAATGAATAACATCTGCAAATGCTAGCGTGAATGGTAAGGTCATCTGTAGCAAGATCGCTCCAGGCATTTCTCGTGTTAGGTTGAGTGAGAGCATCAATGCCACAGCAGTCATCGTGCTAATGTGCTTGTCTTCACAGCTTGAAGTGTGTTGGATCATACATACAGATCATTTTTGTAACCATAAAGGAGGTATCTTTTTGTTTGAAGAAATAGTTTTTATGTTCATAAAACATAATGTTTTATGTTTATGTTCGTTTATGTTCTGATTAAACCTCTTGCACAATGAAAAATAATTTACACATACAGTAATACCTCAGTTTACGAGTTTAATTCGTTCCAAGAGCGAGCTCGTAACCCAAAATGCTCGTACACCAAAACAATTTCCCCCATAAGAATGCACTAAAAATCAATTGATTCGTTCCACATGACCATAAATGCCCATTTTAAATGTTTTTGGTTTTATCTAATTAATTATAGTTAAAATTATAACCATTAAGATCTTAAATAATAATTAATGATTGACAATTAAACTAAAAATACTTGACAATTTACTGTAACACACTTCAGCTTTAAGCAGCGTCGCAGCTGGCGTGAAGGAGACTAGAGGAGGGGGGAGCGGGGTGTTACTGTCAGCAAGGGAAAACACAAAACCTGGATTCAAATGCAAATTAGTGAATTTATTATAATAGTGCAGAAAACAAAGTGATAATCCAGAGTGAAAATCATGGAAGTTGGAACACGGGAGACGGGGAGACTGAGATGAGAATCAGGTGTGTCAGTGATCAGTGACCACGCCCCCCCCCACACACACACAGGCAAAACTAGGAGACAATGAATTCAGGGAAGATTTCGTACCTTCTTTCTATATGCTGTACTGTACATATATATTTCACTACGTGATCAATAGCGATCACAATTAATTAATTTTAACAACACGAGGTAAAACCACTGTAAATCACTTATAAAAGTATGCACTGTGGTGAATGATGCAACTAAAACGAGCGACGCTGAGAGAATAAACGAGTTAAATCGGTTGGAACCGCGTGACTGTTTTATGAGAGGCTGTGTTTAGGATATTTCTGGTAAAAATGCGCGCGATGATGCTGAGCATTAGGACTTTTGCACACAAAAATGCGCGTGGGTGAGGGAAAAAAATTCTCGCACTCCGATACAATGCTCGTACACCGATTTGCTCGTATACAAAGTCACTCGTAAACCGATGAAATACTGTACTTATTTTATATAGCCAATTTCAATACTGCACATTTACAATGCTGTGATGTATTTTTGTTTTTTAGATAAGTACAATATTAGAATTTAATATTAGCCATTTTATAGTTTATTATAACATAACAATAATTATTGAATTTCAATAATAGTGTCTTTCTAATCTTAATTTCTGCCTTGTGCTTCCCAACTTTAATTTTTATTCTCATCTTCTGTCTTTGTTTGTCTAGGGACCTAATCAAGAAGTTTCTGGTAATTGACCGGGCAAGAAGGCTTGGAAACATGAAGGTAAGATATTGGACAGATATTGGAATTAAATTAGTTAATATAATTCAAATAAGCATTCAATGGTGCTTGAATGGCTGAGCAAGGTACTTCAGCAGGAATCTGCATCTGGCATATTTCTTTGTAATCATATCGAATTCAAGGTCAGGATGAGAATCTATGAATCATCTAACAGATTAAACTCTTTCTAGGCCAGTTTTGCATCTTAATAAGCAAATAAAAAGACCTTGATTGATTCCTGCGAGATCTTTCTCCCAAAGGCCACAGTTGCCACATGTTTCCATTTATGATAAGGAGGCTGCCTATCTGCCTAGTGGGAATTAGATGACGCTCTGGAGAAACTCCCTGGACACTCACAGAGTAACTCTGGCACTGGGCAACTCTCCCACTGTACCTCCCTTCCAACCCCCATTAGATGAGGTGGAAAGAGAAAAACTAAATATTTCTGCATTTCCAGCTTGAGTAATTCAAACAGTTGCGGTTTAATGGCAGTTACTTTTCTAAATTGTCCTTTCAGAGGAAATAATTAAATAACTGGCGCCAGATGAGGTGCCAGCAGTGCGCCAGGCCTGTCATGCGTGATGTGATGCATATCATGACTGTGATGTCATGGGAAGTTTGTGAATGGTTGTTTCTGAGCGTCATTTTCCCATTAGCAACGGTTAATGTTGCTGTAATTCTCTGCATGTGAGGAATGAGCTCACTGTTTGTTTGGGTTCTTTTTTAGGGTTAATAAGTTATGATTTATTCAGATTTCTTTTTTGTTGTCAATACAGATTCAGAGACAAAGATGGCAAACTTTTTCAGAAGGAATGTCACTTGGGGTGGACATCCCAGGCTAGATGTTTCTGTTGTTAATTTAACTTTCTTTCTCTTTTTCTCTCACTCTATTCTCCTCTGACTCCATACAATGAGAGTTTAAGAGCCGGCAGCGCAGTCACAGCTGTGTTTGCACTGTTTCCACAGCAAGGCCAGGTCCTGCTTGCAGCACTCATTCACAAGTGCAGATATCTGTTATTCCACTTGAGTGTCTATCTCTTATAGTCCCACAGTGCAATACGTGGCCCAAATTCTGAAGTTTCTAGAAGACTTCAATAGGTTTGCATTCTTGCCCCACTTTTCTTTTCCTCTCTAAGAAACTAAATAGACAACACAGTGGCTGCAAAGACTGTTCGGTATAAAATGGATTCAAATAAGTAGTGTAATTTTCAAGGTCAGATTTAAAAGTGTTGATTTTTATTATTCATTGTTGCACATATCAGGTTTTTATTCTTTTCACAGTTTTAACTGTGATTGTTTGTCTCCAAATGTAAGACTTTAGTCTACCTTAGTTAAAGTAATCAATCACATTATTTTGTATTATTTTTGTCTTCTTCCAGAATGGAGCTGATGATGTGAAAAAGCACAGATGGTTTAAGTCAGTAGACTGGGAGTCTGTGCCATGTAGAAAACTCAAGGTAAGCACTGCAGTTCTGTCATGTAGTGTTTTAGTATATGCCCTGTTATTAATGATTCATTCAATACCACAAATCATTTTTGTAAGATTTCCAAATCATTACTGCCAACAAAAAGTAATTTTTAAAAGTAATTTTATCTTACTATTTTAGGCCCAAAAAATTATCTAAATTGATTACTTACAACTGACCGATTCACGATTACGATTTTTACATTTATTTTTAACAAGTCAATAAAAAAAGCATAACTACAATATGCTAGAAGTAACATCCTCCTTATTAATAATTTGGTTACAATAAGGTTTTATTCCAAGTAAATGTAAAACAAATTACTTAAATATCTTTGTTAAAAACATAAAATATGAAGGAAAATACAGTAATACCTCGGTTTACGAGTTTAATTCGTTCCAAGAGCGAGCTCGTAAACCAAAATGCTCGTACACCAAAACAAATGTCCCCATAAGAATGCACTAAAAATCAATTAATTCGTTCCACATGACCACAAATGCCCATTTTAAATATTTTTTTGGTTTTACCCTAGTAATTGCAGTTAAAATTGTAACCATTAAGATCTCATATAAATACTAATTAATAATTGACAAACTCTAGAAATACTTGAGAATTTACTGTAATGCACGTCAGGTTTGAGCAGCCTGCTTGGAGGAGAGAGAGGAGGGACGAGAGGGGAGCGGGGAAAGCAAGGATGAAAGCAAATGAGTGAATTTATTATAATAGTGCAGAAAACAAACGAGTGATAATCCCGAGTTAAAGTCGTGGAACATGGGAGCCGCGAGAGAACGAATTCGCGGGAGCCTCGAACGAACGAATTCGCAGAAGCCGCGAACGAACGAATTCGCGGGAGCCTCGAACGAACGAATTCGCGGGAGCCTCGAACGAACGAATTCGCGGGAGCCTCGAACGAACGAATTTGCGGGAGCCTCGAACGAACGAATTTGCGGGAGCCGCGAGAGAACTAGGGGAGCGCGGGGCACAAAGTAACGCGGGGTAAATAGTAACAGCGAATTTTTTTTATTTTTTTTTTATTTTTTTTTAGATAGTTGCAGGGGCATAAAGGTGAGGTGCTAAAGGGCTTTTCATCACACTGTTTGCACAGGTCTTCTGGCCATTTTTCGAGAAATTTCATAGAAGTTTGGATGAGAACCACAGGAAAAACTCTTTTGGCAGCATGTAAATATTTTTTGTTATAGTAGTTGTTTTTCGATTTTCAAAGAATGTGTGAAAGATTGTTAGTCTAATCTTATATTGTTATGATTACCATCTTCTTGGCTAAAAGATGGTACCATTTTGAAAGACGTGAAAAACACATAGTGGCTGCTATCAGGTCCTGAAGTAAACAAGACAGCGCGGGGTTAGTTGTAACACTGAGCCGCATTGAACAAGTTGCATCAATAATCATATATTTTGCATTGTATTAACCTATTAAAACGTTTTTCATGTCATTACATCGTTCAAAACACAACAAATGTAAAAAATAAAGGAAAAAAGTTATGCTTATGATCATCAAGACGCAACTTTTTTTAAACAAATAAAAATATGTGAATGAACTTGCATTGGATAACATGGTGTTACAACTAACCCGCTGTCTGTTAAAACGAGCCCCGCTCACGGGGTAAGAAGTCACATTTTACTCCTTGCGCTTTTGCCGATACTGCAGAGAAATGGCAGGTCCGACAAACATGAAAACAGTGCTCATTTGTAGGAGAGGCTTATATGTTGTTTGTATAAAAATATGGTTTGGCTAACCCTATTACTTTGTTTATTATTTGGCTAAAACCGCGTATATTTCACTACGTGAACAATAGTGATCACAATTAATTAATGTTTAGAATATGAGGTAAAAACTTCTGTAAATCACTTTTAAAAATATCACTGTGGTGAATGATAGAGCCAATGAATGAGTTAAGGGGTTATAAAAGGGGTTGGAACCTCCTGACTGTGTTATGAGAGGCTGTCATTAGGATATTTCATGTAAAAATGCGCACAAGGATGCTGAGCGTTAGGACTTTTTCCACACAGAACTGCGCATGGGTGAGGGAAATTTTTTCTCGTACACAGATACAATGCTCGTACTCCAATTCGACCCTCCTTGCTCATACACCGATTTGCTCGTATACCAAGTCGCTCGTAAACCGAGGTATTACTGTATTGTACAAACTTATCTTAAACATGTACTGCATACTCAGAAATAAGAAAAGGACCAAAAAAAACAATATGTGTGTGTGTGTGTGTGTATATATATATATATATAAAAATTCTTCCCTATTGTGTTTATTTGTGGTAGACATATTTTGGCTGTTGCACTCGTGTCTTGCGTCTTTTACAGCATCTCCGCCATGAAATGTCATTCAAAAACGTGGCACTCAAAAATGCAGGAGATGAGGGATATTTATTTAAATAAAGGAAACAAACAGGACAGGAATGACTTGACTAGAAACTTGAACACAACAGCAGACACAGCCATTAAATGATGACGAAACGGCAAAGGACAGCACACAGACGAGGGGAATAAATGGAGAACAAGAGGCCAGGTGAATAAGGGAGGACAGGTGGGGTAAATCAAACAATAATGAGGAAACGAGACGAGCGGGGTAACAAAATTACACAACACGAGCACGCGAACAATGAGAACACCCATAACAACCATGTTCACACAAAACAAGATTGCGTGCAACCAGCAAAACACAAGCTGCGCACGGCACAACATGAAAACACGTGGTCGTTGTAAACACTGGAACCGTGTGCTACACTACAACTCACGCGGACAAGAACTCACAAGACATTGTCTTGTGCGCTCAGAACAAAAGACGAACATGTAGAGCTTTCTTTTGGCGTCCAAACTCGAAACATAAAATAGAAACAGGACTAGAATCGGGATCAAACACCATGCCCCACGCACAAGACAAAGAACGTGGACAAAAAGTGAATGTGGCAGAACCCTGACAGCATGTAATATCTTTGCTTCTTTTTTTTCCGTAATGACGTTATTTCTGAGTGAACTGTGAACTATCACAGACTAGTGATGACTACGTTCATAGAGCATCATATGGTTGGATTATTTTCTTCTCTTTTAGTTCTACTGATTCTAATATTTGATTGCCCAGCCCTAACTTGTTTACTTTTATTTTTTTATCATTCAAGAACCCAATTCATAATTTTTTTCCCCTCCCTTGTAGCAAAGATCGAAATTACCCAGGAACGTGTAAGGAAGAAGAAAGCACACGTATTCCGATTATTCTCAGATCGGTTGCAGGCCTCATAGTCATAAAACCTGATATGAATCGTATACGTGACAGATCAGATATTCCCTTCTCTATTCGAGTCGTGCATCATTTGAAAAGTGACAACAAACATTTGAATGGTATTGTTTATTTGTCTTTATCTAAAGCTTTGTTAATGAGTTTCTCTCCTTCATGTGACAGCCACCCATAGTTCCAAAGGTATCTCATGAGGGTGACACGTCTAACTTCGACACCTATCCAGACGATGAGTGGAAGAAGGACACACCAGTACCAGCTAAGGATCTGGACATTTTCAAGGACTTCTGAAAATAAATTCTTTTTAATGACACAAATGACAGGACTTGGTAGAAGATACTGAATTGGAGCTAAAGGTTTAACTTAGCCTTTCAGGGGACATAAAACGATCATTGTTGCATTATTATAGTATGTCTTCCCTGCTTGTCCCTGAGTCCTGCACACTTGAGAAACAAAGATAGACTTCTTGTGATCGTCATTATTCTTATTATCGTAATTATCACCAAATGAATGAGGAGGAAGCAGTTTATCACGTCAGCATCTACTAAGTGATGAAAAACATCATTCAACACAGTCTTAGTCTCTTTATATTATGCAAAACATATCCTTTAAACCTTTAAATTAGCAATAATAAGGTTCTGTTCCAGGTTTCTTTGGTTTCCCTTTATTTTAATGGTCCATTTAACACATTCTGTTGACTGTAAGAAAACGTTACATTAGTAGCAACGTAGCGTTAGTAGAGTAGTAGCAGACTGGTAGGGTCAGGCTTATAATAAGATGACGTGAACTTGCAAAGTTAGTCATAGTCAATAGTCTGTTGCGGACCATCACAATAAAGAAGAATGTTCAAAAGGGACCATCAAAATAAAGTGTTATCGTTCCTTTTGCTGGATCTAGACAATATCAATGCTTATACCTAAATATGTCTGGTCATGATTTTGTTATGACTATGCATCTTGAAAATCTTGCTGACGCCGAGCTTAAGCCTGAAAAGGTTTCTTTACTGGTTATCTGAACACTCTGTGATCCTACGTGGTTTATCTATATAAATTTCATAACTTAAAGCCTGTTTCATACCGCACACTTGAGCAGGCACATAATCAAAACAACAGTGTAACTGAAGCATTGTGCTTTTAGACTCACATCGTTTGATCTGCTTAACAAAACTGCCAGTCTATACTACAAATAATAGTCACCATTTTAAATATTTCCTTCAATAATTTCATTAAAAATGATTGCAAAAATGTATAGTCTGAAATGTAATTTACATGAGGTTGTGGGCCACATCCAAATAGTCTTTAACCTACACAGAATAGAACCCAAACTGCTTAAGTCTCCTGATATCAGCCATATTTACTGAATGGAAAGTGCTGTTTGTATGCTTGCACTTTTATTTTTTTCTCTCTCTTTCTTCGGACAATAGGTGAACAGTTTGCTCTGGTATTTACTTTGAATACTATAGCCTGTTCATAAATATGGAAGCCTATTTCCAGCTTATTTGGGGAAAAGGCTTTGGTAAATCTTAATTATGGGGGGATAATGTGAAATAAAATATGACAAAAATTCTAAATTATGAGATGTTTTTTTTTTTATATATAAGTAAAAAAGTTTCAATTTTGACTGTTATAATAGACTGTTATATAAGCCTAAATGGAGATAAAAAGTCTTATCAAAAGAGTTTTTAATCATTTTTATTTCAATTTGAATGTTGTCATTTTTTCTCATAAGAGATTTCAACTTTTTATCTCATAATTTTGACTTATCATTTGATTTATCTCATAATTATGAATTTATAATTGAGTTTTTGTAATAATTCCCCAATGAATATGAAAGAGAGAAAAAAAACATGTTCCGTGTAAACGTCTCCAAGAATCCAAAGAATTTTTGAACACATTCCTGCCAGATGTCATACTGAGAATAGCAGGTAAAATGTCGGGACTGTAGCACTTACCTAATAAAACTTGACCTCATAAACCTGTAGGTAACTAATAAATCGGCATTAATGCTTGTATTATTATTAGATGCCTGTTCAAATACTTTGGCTGTTGTGCTTTATGATGTTTTATATGTGTTTACTAATTGTTTAAGTGCATAAACACTTACTAGCCAGGTGTTTTCTAAAATTGCCTTGCATTGATATGGGGGTGAATTTAGCAAACACAGTTTACATTGCTTTGAAATGCTACTCAATACATGGTTGGCATATTGAAAGTGTTGCATAATGGGAAGAGAACTGAGTATGGTGTGAAATGCTTTAGAAATGTAGCTACTGTGTGTATGTTCAAAACAGTTCTTTCTTTTTCTGAACTTCCCTAGTTTCCGTAACTGCTTTAGTTTGAAGAGGTTATCTATCATGGTAGAGTGTCTACTGAAGATCATTTCTTGAAATGGCTGTTCATTTTAAATTGCAAATGCAATTTTATACTAAGGAAATTAGAGATTTCATATGGACTTTACAGCTGTTACCATCATTTGGATTTTTCTGTTATTGTTGTTTATATCTTGTACCAAGTGTGGATCATTTTTGCTGTATTCTTAATTTTAAGTGTGTTCTTTTTTTTACTCTTGTTTGAGAAAAAAGATTGTATTTTATATTATTTGCAACAGCAAAAACTGAAAAGAAGTTCTATGAACTTAAAAATTGACACAAACCCAGCATAGGATTTTATAATTTTATAACTGGTTTTTAAATTACATTTAGTTTTAAGTTGAATTACTTCCCTTTTATTGTCTTCTGAACATTGATGGTGTATTTGAGATGGTACGAGTGCAATGTTACCTTCAACCAAGCTGTTATGAAAATCTGCAAGTACTATAATCATGAAAATAAACTGAACTTTTCATGTGGCCTACACTATTTGCCTGTTATAACATTTCAGTGTACTCTGACTAAACTTTTTGAAGTCACTGAGAGGGGTTGGACTCTCAGTCTGATGGCACCAAGTCATGCGCTCTTAGCAAACTGATTCAAACCAGCCTTTTAGACCATTTACTGTAAGAGTCTTAATATATTCCCCTTTTCCTATATACCCATTCACAGTTAAGTGTTTTCCACAGTTTCATATGCTTGTATTTCCTTCTTTTGGTCCCTTTACAGTTTATGTTCCTTAAGTATTAATGTAAAATGTATATTAAATGTACATTAGCAGAACAAATTAGCATCACTCCTTCCCTGCAAAAGCAGATGAATGATCTCATCCATTGAGACTATTGCATTTTTAAGAGGTTATTTCATTCTCTAACCCTTGCGGTTAGATTTCACCCACAGTGAAATGTTCAAACATAGCTTTCTTTCTTTGCTCTGCTCTGCTCCTTAATGTTTAAACTGTAGTCGAATTTTACAAGACGTTTAGTCCTGTCAGACACACCACTGGGAGCGACTAATTTTACTTAATAGTTCCCTTATGGCCTTCTAAATGTCTGTACGATGGATCTGTCCCTAACTTGATAGGAAATGGTTTTTAATGTATGGTATGTATTTGTGTGATATATTCCCACATGTGCAGGAAAGCAGAAAAACACTTTACTCTTAAGATGTAAATGACATTTCCATTTAACACTAAAACTACAGTGTATTCAACTTTGTGTGTCTATGTTTGGGTTGCTGGAATTTCGATACATCACCAGTTGAAATATATTCTCTGAAGCTGCAACGTGAAAAGTTGCAGCTGCGGTTTAAATTCTTAGTACTGTCAACGCAGCACTTACCTGATGACAATTTTTGGCTGAGTCAGGGGTGCTGCATGATGTTCTGTAATCTCCTTTTGTCCCGTAGTGGAATTATAGCTAAAGAAGACTGATTTTGTTAGTTTATTGCATCCAGAGTTTCTTTATTTATTAGGGGGAAAAACTACAGGATTAGTGCTGCTGTGTTGGAAATAAACCTGATTTGAATTTGCAGCTTGGAGCAAAGAACCTTGAAAGTTGCTGAGTGTGGTGGAGTCCACTTCATAATAAAAAAGCAGACTACAAACCTACCATTACGCCCTCGTTCACCTACACGGCACTCACTTAACTCCTCACCTACTGACGTAAACATGTCCATTTAGAAAGAAAACTCTATGGGCGACACCTTGTAATAGCAGGTAACCACAATGATCGGTGTATTTAAATTGCTTTAGGTTCTGATCACATCAAAGAGTCCTGTCATCAGACCACCACCACACCCACAATGAGATGTTATTGTAGCGGAAACCTCACCCATTTAACAGCTACACCTCATGTTTTCCTTTACGTGCTATCAGACAACTCTTATTTACAACTGGGAAGCAGATAATTTTAATGATCATTTTGGGTCATAAACATTAATCATGGCAGTGGAGAGAACTATTGCTGTAACGACTACAGGTACGTTTTATTTGCGGGGTTTCTTTTTATTAACTATTGGATATATTGGATAATCTTATTATAGACTGTCCCACCTTAGAAGTCTTGAGCTTTTCAACAGTATCCAACAAATAAAGGAATGCATAATTTTTATAATGAACTGTTAAATTAATATTCAAATCATTGTAGTAAACGATTTTAGATCATTTTAAGACAATTTTTTTAGATATTTTACTACATTAAGTAATGTTTGTCTTCTGAAAAGGAGGATTGTGTATGTGAGTGTGATCGAGTTGCCTTCAAATGGATTTGGTTTGTATTTGGCTATGATATATACAATTTCTGTGCAGATGTGTCATGTGCAGGTCTTTCACTGATACACACCTGTTAGTACTTAGGAAGAGAAACTCACCGTCTGAGAGTTTGTGTCTCGGTCAATAGAAAAACTGATAGTTTTTTTTTCCCAGATTTGGCATACAAGTCAAGCTCCTGAAGGGTCTTTGCATTGTTCGGATCTGCACTCAGTCCTGCAATTATCTCTTATTTTTGAATTTGGTTGTTTCTCTATTTTAGCTTGGGAAAAAATATATACTTAACATTTTAACAAGTCTGGGTTGACATTTCATGATATTTTCTAATTAATGAATTATAGTTGAAATTGTATATTGTACAGTACTTAGGAATCCATATATATATATATGCAGTGACTTTTAACATGCATTATTTGAATATATTGTTTTGAAGTGTTTAAACTATTTATGGAAAGATTTTTAGCCATATGTTTCACTGAGCCTTAACCTAAAAAGTTGAACCCTTATGTTTCACTGCAGACCTCACACAATGTTATTTGATGTTGAAGACAATTTGTGTGTTCACACAATTAAAGGTGTTGTGCATGATTTCAGGCATTTTACTAGCCTCCACCATTCTGCTAACTTCAATTACATGCCCTCTCTCCAAAACTAGGCCTTCCAAAGACATGTCAGCAAACCCGCAAAATGATTAACTAAATTCCAAAAACATGAAACACGATGAACCAGAAAATAAACACATTTTCAGAAGATATGTTAAAATGATTTCTTTACTGCAAGCTTATTTGGAAACATATTGTTCATCAATTTGTTTCAACTAAACAAAGAAACAGGCAGCTGGATAGTGTAACAGAACTTATGTGAACCGATATTTCAAGTCATGAACTAATTGCATTTCTCTCCTCATAATATCAATATCCCTGTACTCTTTAGCCGATAAAGATAAACACAAAATATAATGTATCTGTGGATTTGAAGAGGGTTATTGATCAAATGAGGATCTGACGCATTTATATTCAAACACTGGGCAAAAACATTGAGACTGCCAGCTATACTGAAACTATACTTATAATTTTTGCAATTATACTAGGACTTTTACTTGCTAAAAAAAATTATATCGGATGTTGATCATTTTGAGGACATGGTAATTTGTGTATCAAATAGGATGCAGTGTGCTTTAGGAATAGTAGGATAGACCTTAAATGAAACAATCTGTTATTCATTTTGAAAAATTAAATTGTTTTTACCCATACAATGAAAGTCAGTGGGATCCAATGTTGCCTTTTCATTTGGATTCTCTTTTATGATATGATGATGACACAAAGTGAACTAAGGTGTCAGTGAAAGCATGTGGCTATCAGACACAAAACTTTTTCGATACAGGGGGACAGTTAAGGTCAGCAAATACATGAAGACTTATTTAGGTCAGCCTAGAATCCCCATTTTAACACCGGCAATGCTGTAATATTTCTTGATTAACCAGCTGTTGAGTGTAACGGCAACTGAATTTAGAGCAGGCCTCTCCAGTGATGGTCATTGCACAAATATGCTTACTCAGATCTAAACGTCCATTTGCAAAGCCTCTGGGAAAGGAGTGAACTGTAGCTCTCATGATTATAGTCGGACTTAACGGTCTGATTAGAGGGCAAGATGTTGCACGGAAATGAGAATCAAATGGAGAAGTAAAAGATGTAATTGAAATGATATTCCACTAGATCTGTGTCTTATTCAAGTGGTGGATAAGAGCAATAGAGGAGACTTTTAAGTGAACATTTAAATTCGATTCATGTCATGTTTCATCATGATTTGGACTCGTACAAAAGACTGATCTGAAACACTCAACGGTTCCACTTAATTAACTGTAATGCTTTTCTTTTGTTGCGAATTGTTAATGGAATCTGACTTTATTCAGACTTTTACAGAAAAGCAGACACATATGTACCAAACAAATCATTTTAACGGTTGTTTTTCAAAGTCTTTCCCAAATAACTGCAAGGCTCTTTGTAAATGAATTACTTGGTGGTCAGTCTGCATCATCGGGCTGACTGCTTTGGTTTTTATTCAAAATAAGGAACTCGCTTTTTGAAGATTTGTTATGTCTCGTCTTTGTTCTTGTTTGTGAGTAACGGCGTCTCAATTTTTGCCTATGAAAACCAGTTTAAGGTCTATACACACATTCAAAGATGTATTTGGGTATTGCACAGAGATGTTATTTAATGCAATAAGTGCCTCTCTTTTTAAAACGTCAACTGAAAGAAAGAAGTATTTTCTAAAATGTGTTTGCCATTCCATATGGAAAGCAATAACGCAATCCTATGTTGAGTGTGTGGTTTGGAAAGGTGCGTTGCATGTAGTAGCAGAAAACGTCAAAATATGGGATGGCACTTCATCCTCGAATTTCTCCAATGGATGGATCAACCCTTATTACAAAATATATTTAGAATACTTGTCCTTGAGTGTTTCGTAGTACAGTTTTTTCCTCCATAGGGTTTTTTTTTATCTTTAGTTTTTTTTTGTGTGCATGCCACTTTATTTCATTACAACAAAACGCAAAGACAATCTCTAAAGAAGAAAATACTCAGTAGAAACAAGAAAGAAATGGAACAACAATTTGATAGTATTAGGACCTACAAGCACAGCATCTGATTTTTTTTTTATTATGAAAGAAATATGTATATTAAGAAATTTGCTCAAAATTTCATAACTTGCTCTTACTGTGACATGTTCTCTTCTCTCTGTTGGCATGCAAGGCCACATTGCAGTTCAGCCAATCACATTTAGATCTGCCTTCAATCCAGTGTGCAATGTTCGATTTTTAAACAATAACTATTGGATAAAATCTATTCCTGCTGTACACTATTTCTACCTAAATTATTTGTAAATACATCACAGCATGGAAGTAAAAATCATGACTTCTGTTTCATGCCAACTAAGAAACAGAGACAATACAAGAAGATGGAAAGCAGAATTTCAAAACATTTTGAAACACAATTGACGAGCCAATCTGACATCTGTGGTCTGATCAGGCTATTGGTTGTACACGGCAGGTGTTATCTGACTATGTGTATGTGTCTGGAGTGATGTCATTGTAATCTGAGTGTTGAATGCTGCAGTATAAAGTGTGATACACAATTCTACAATATAATTCAATTTGATCATGGTGAATTCAGTGCCCCATATCCCAGCTGTCATTCCTTTTAAAAGCCCCTATAAAAGTTCCTTCAGTCCTTGACACACTGACATGCTCAACAGGCACCAGTGGACAAGTGAGTCATGCCCTGGCAGAAGTGTAAGTATATTCTGGCATAGTTTCCAGGAGATGTCTTCGCTTTGAGAGAGGAAACATAAAACTAAAGCTCATGGCTGAAAGACAATCCAAAGATTTATCATACCATCGGCACACTGCAAGTTTAAGCACTGCCTGAGGCCTTCTTATCAAGCCATCTAGTTACTGAATGCAGTTTCCTTTAACATCTGCTTAGACATTTCCAGATAACAAGTTGATTTAATTTATTGACAGATGTATGTGAATTCGGTGAGTTATTTGATACAAACACTTGATATGCGTTAAATAAGTGATTCAGCTTTCAGATTTTCTTCTTTAGTTTAAATAGCTGTTGTGCTACACTGAAGAGATTCAATGAAAACAAGTGAAGGAAAGCGCTAATAATTTGCTTATACCATGAAACCTTTGTAACCCTTTATTATAATATAAAGGTCAACCCCTGTCATCGCCCTGTTATTAGTACCTTGCAGGTAAACTGTCATTAGTTCACCATCTCTTCCCTTTTGAAGTGTGATCAAGGACATCTTATCAAAGCCCATGCTGTAGTAGCATCAGTTTGAGAGTAACTAGACATCTGGCTGGCTTTAGTTTTCATTCAACAATTAATAAAAGTGAAATTAGAAAGTTTCTTATTTGAGAAAGGTTAGTCTGCTGCAAAGGTTGGTCTGTTCCATGAATGGAATTGGAAAACAAATCACTAAGTACTTGTCACAGTCTTGTCTTGTCACGTCTGTCCCATCCAGGTTCCTTTGTGTATCTTCCAGGTCTTACACGCTCCTGTCTCTGTCTAATCACGTCCCAAGTCTCGCCAGCTGGTCCCAATCCCGTGTTTGTCCTTAAATACCCTCCTGTGTTCCTTTGTCTTTATCAGTTGTGAACGTTGTGTGTTCTAGTGTGTGGATGCCGCTCCATGTTCCGTGTTTTTGCACTATCATGTGCTGTTTGAGTTGTGTTTAAAGTGTTTTTGGTTTCATCGTTTTGTGAATAAATCTGTGAGTATTAACTCCTGCCTGTCTTCTCCGTGTTCCTGGATCGCACACCAGCATATTGTTAACAGTACTGTTAAGACCCATTCATACCAAGAATAATATTTTGGTGAGAAATTTGACACAATAGACATTTTCATTTAAATGAATGGTTGTTAATTCATTTGTTTAGACTGTAAGTACATTGGTCAATAAAGTCGAATTTCTCATATTTAATAATTGGAGGTTTGCACAATATTTAGAATTTGCATTTCATTGATTTAATACATATTTACACACAGCGACTCCTGATTTCTCTCAACATGGGCAAAGGAGAGCTGTCAGTCAATACATAGGAATACAAAGCAACTAACGTTACTTATTTGAAAAAGGAACTTAGATATTTTATTGTAAATTTAAAACCAATGCGTTACTTTACTAGTTACTTGAAAAAAGTAATTGATTACTTAACACAAGTTACTTGTAATGCGTTACCCACAAAACTGTTAATGAGCAATAACATTTTCTTTAAAGCTCTGTAATTTAACTACTCCCCCCCCCCCCTTAGCTGTGTGTGGATCCTATCAGGGTCTCTTCCTTTGGGGGTATTTTCCACATTCTCGCCTTTCACTACATTCCTCCAAAGGAGTCCATGTGGGTTTGTTTAGAGGTGCATCTGTTAAAAATACAAATTCTCTCAGTTACTATTTGACAAAAAGCGCTTTCAAAAATTTGCAATGGTGTGATATCAATCTTTGCAATGTTAATCAAGTAAGCACTCAGAATTTGGGATCGGTTTATTTACTAGAGAAAGATAGATTGAAACCTATAGATTTAGCAGTCAGAGAACTAATGTATTAAGTAATATATCAAACCATATCCGGCACACCTCAACCATGTCTAAGAAGTTTCAGAAATCCCTCAATCAAAGTTACAAGTTAAAAAAAGTCTCACTTTATCACCTTTGGTGGACAGGTTGGTCCATAACAGATGTTAAATAGATCTGTTGTTACACCATTTAGTGATTCACTGGGACGTTTATGTTCAATTTAATGTCCTAGAAACATCTTTTCAGTAAGCCTCTTACTGATTTCACTTGGCAGAACAGCTAAAGAAGTCTCCATTGTTTTTGGAGGCAGTTATTTTGAACTGTATTCTTTTAATGTGTTTTGCAGCTTTTGAGTTAATTATGTGAGCAGGTTTGTGTTTTTTCCATTACTGTTGCTACAGGTATTTGTTATATAATCCTGCACTTACAGTAGAGCATTTTATGTGCTTAGCATCTGTTTGTGATCTGAGCCAGACATCTTGAAAATATGTTACACTGTGTTATCTGCTGTTTCTGGGGTAATTCTGATTTATATTCTCGCTTTGACCTGAGAGGTTTTCCAGTCACTGGGGTTCAACATTTGCATCAATTAAGTCTTGTTACCTTAAAACCGTACAAAATCTCATAGCTGTAAAAAATAAAATAAAAAGAATAATAAATAATAACAAAAAATCATGTTCTTGCCAGCTCAATTTGTATTATATTTCAGAAGTTGTCTACTTTACTTAGCATCACTGAAGAGAGATCAGTTTTAGTTTTCTGGAATTTTATTAATAAACATTGTTCGCTTTTCTCCTTCACATGAGACAACTTTGAAAGAGAGGTATTACTTTCAGTGCCATTCCACAGATGGTCTTCATTAAAGTGTTTTAATCAAGATACCCAGAGTCTGCTTCCATCTCTGTGGACTGGATTTGTGAGGAAGGAAAATGCCTCTAGAGGACACAAACTAGTGTAAGACCTGGATAAGGCTGGATAGATATAATTTTGTGACGCCTTTAACCTGTAAAAAAATATAGAATGTGCCAGGGCATGTTTGGTTTAGAGTGCAATTACATCCAGTAGTTTCCACATACCTTGTCCATGATTTCTCAGTATTACACACAGTTCTGTGATTTACTGTCATCTTATATCACAATAATCAAGACCAGGTGTTATGTTGCAACTGACAGCATGTGGTTTAGCTGTTGAAGGAAGCAGTTCATTACTAAAAGTAGGGCAAAATGCATTTGTGCGTAAATTCATATAAAGTTTGCCTGTCTAAAGATTCAACTGCTGCTTGATATACAAGTGAAATACAAAAGATCGTTACTGCATGCTAAAGAGAGAGGTGTTGATGAAGAGATCATATCTTTATTGCAGAGAGATTGTATGCGCTATGTCCATTTGAGATTTATTGTCTTTTTAAATTCTGGGCAGGATTAACCATATTAATCTCTAATATGAGGGATATTTATCAAACCATCTATTATATAACACACTAAAGTAGTGCTGTGTATTTTTCAATGAATCATTTGGCTAAAACTTGATTTTGTGACTTAGATACACAGTGTTTTCCTACAGTTTCTGTATAAATATTGACTCAGCTGAAATGCATTATGAGAGCACTGGAAGAACATCAGAACAGTTCAGACTTAGTCTTACTTTAGAATACACTGTCTTGATACAACAACCAGCAAACACATGTGCATAATTCTTTGTGAATTTTAAATGCTATATCTTATCCCTGCTTATTCTGGTAAAGAAATGGGCATAACCTGTCGATAACCGTCTATGGTTGCAAGCTTTGTAGTTACCAACATAGTTCAACTATTCATCATTCCGCATTTTCCAAAACCATAGTTCCAATGAATACTGACAAGCAGCATAACAGTGGAACTACCGTGGTAGTTGGAACTAACGCTCTTGTATTGTAAAATATTGTATGCTAAGTATGACAGGTGGACTTAAAAAGACCATGTTTTTGGGCAAAATAAGTGACCATGCAGAACAGTTTATATCTTTCATTCCATTTCCATCTTTGGTAGGCTGATGAGTGGGACACAGAGGACACTAGTGTGTTTCAAGCTCTGTCTGGATGCCTGTTTATGTCAGTGTTATACATTTCTCGAGACTCAGATGGTGTAAGTGCCAACAGAGAGCTGACAAACATCATTATATTACTATATACACTATATACTGTACAACACATTATATTAACGGCACAGCTAAATGGCATCTATTATAATGGGTTTGTGTGAAGATTGTTTAAAGTTTACTTAAATTAAAATAATTTAAAATTAAATGTTTCTTTTTAAGCCAAATAAATGTTTAAAATTATGCCTTTTGTTGAATGGCTATAATTAAATTGAGAAATTGAGAAACAAAAGTCTGTTTAATAGCGATATAATTAGCAGTATTGGTATTGTGATACTGGCCTTTATTCATAGTAATGCCATTAAAAAAATATTAAAAATATACCACCTTTCTAATGTAGATGTAAACAATTAATTTGGATGTGAAATTTGAATATCCAAAGTGTTGACATAATACAATATAAAAATATATTACAAACACTGTATTGTTATGTGCAATTATTCGCAATACATTACAGAAAATGTGTGATTAAGATTTTTTTTATTGATTGACAGAAATAATAAATACACACGTAGCCTTCAATATAGAAACCAAACATATTATGATAGATATATAATGTTATTGTCATGCACCATTGTCTGTATATTATTTTTCATTGTTAAAATTGAGATTGATGCATCATAACAAACAGATGCTATAATAAAATAATTGTTGTCAGTTGTAAAATATTCTAATGGATGTGCAGAGTCTTACATTTTAATTTTACAAGATTAATTTAAACAATTAATAATTTACCTGAACTTTAGCTTCAAGTTTAATAAAAAAAATAATTTTACGGTGAAATGGATAATTAAGAATCAAATCACTGTACATCTGAAATTAGTAAGGGTACTCTTGTGAAGTGCAGATGTAATGTCTAAGCAATGACCATAATAAGAACAACAATCTACAGAGACATTTAAGACTATTTGTCATTACTTCCATAAATAATTCAAACGTCAGTGGTGCGACCTTGCAACAGTTTTGTGATTTGCTACTTAATTTCTCTAACAATGCATTTTACACAATGCGAGTTACATCATTGGACGGGAAACCCACCCCTGACCAGCTAACAGAAATATTCAGGAAAGCTCTTTGAAAATTTTTTACATTTGAGCAATTCTGTTGCTGCACTATTGAGGCAGAAATTGGACACCTCATCTATAAAGTATCTTTAACTATTTCTTATAGCCTCACAGTTTAAAGTTTCTCTGTAGGTTGAAGTGTCCATGGTTTTCCCACTCTTTGTCTGGATTCTAGCAATAGTCCAGCTGTTCTCAGTGGGTTGGGAGGCTGTTTATTATACAGTTCCATCCATGAGGAGGCCCTGGGGATCTTGGCCAGAACGGCAAGACAAAGGGCTGTGTGAGAATTTAGGACAATGGCCTATAAACCTGAATGCTACAGTTTAGAAATGACTCTCCAAAAACGCCATAGTCTGATCTACAGTAATGTCCCAAAAGCAAATACAGAAAGACTGACTAAAATTGCTTTTTTTATCAGTCTTGTTAGTGCTTGCCTTCTAACACTTTTCTTTCTCAGGCATGCCCTTTAAATGTCCATCACTCGGTTTTCATTAAAGCTGAGAAAAGGTTGGAAATATTTCAAGAGCCAGGGTAAAAACAGAAGTGATCTACTATTAATTTCAGGATTCATAGAATGTTATGTATTCTTTGACAACAATCTATGTAAAAACAAATTCCTATATTATAAAGTGACTATGTAAATAAAAGCTACTTTACTGATTAAAGGATAATCTGTCTCACAGTTATCATTTTAACATATGTGGTTGAACATACCTCTAGTGAAAATAAACAGGACTTGATTGTCTAGGGAATGTTGTTTATTATTAGATGTATTCTACAGGTCGGTCTTCAGCCAGATGGTCAAACAGAAGAGTCTGGCTAATATATGGTAGATCATTGCTTACAGCTGCTTTTTACTGATCCAAGGCTAGCTTTACTGTTTCGTTTTCAATGAATACAGCATGGAAACTGATCTGTGAGCAGCGTAAATGGGCAACTGTCAGTTTTTGATTAATGCAGGGGGAAATGAAAAACACATTTCTGTGTCAAATGTCGAAAAGTGGAAATGATGAAGCTGGTGAAATTTTGAGAATCACTAAGGTTACAGAAAACAGGTGCTATATTTCAAATCTGCCACAGGTGCTGTTGATAATGCTGGAGGAAATAAAGAAATATAAAAGAAAAAAAGTGACTTGTATCTGATTAATACCAGTGTCACAGATCTACCTCTCACCACCCAATCACAACATGTGCTTTCCTCTAAGTACCAATCACTCTCAACTGCACCTCATGTGCCTCATCACCACAACTACATAAGCACACAGTTATGTTTATATGAAGTGGACTCTCTACAATGACTCTGTGACTCTCAGTGAGAGTACCCAGCCAACTTATGTTTACCTTCTGTGAATTATCCATTGTGTGCTCGAAGTCTGTTCTCCAGCATCAGTCTGCTTCCTCATCTTTGTCTCATCTCCATGTCCACATTCCTTCAAGGTGTGTGCAGTCATCCAGTCTCCCCAATCCACGATCTTCACAATTCCTCAATTATTCAAAACACCTCTATAAAAACATTGAACTGCCTGCTTACCGGCATTACTCACCTTAATGTAAATAACCCCCCTTTTTTATAATACTCCACTGTCTGAGTCTCATTCCGTAACAACCTGTTAAATAGTGAGTGAACGATGTTAAATAAATCTGATAATTGCTAATGAAGAATAGAACCCACTAATAATTTTATTTATTTATTTATCCTTTTTTTAGCCAAAACAAAAAAATTCCCATTGAGATATAGTAATATCTTTATGCCCCTATGGGTCGTTCCAAACCCTAGGGGCATAAAAAGAAAAAGCATGCTTTCCAAATTCAGTGAATATTCTTGGGACTTTTAAACAAAGATGCAGCTGCGATCTGATACCATAACCATTAGTATAAAAAAGTCAAAAAGTTTGTAATGTAAGATGGTAATTTACCAAGGAGTGCCTTTGCAATAAATATATACGTGTAAATTTCTCCTATGATACAAAGAGGACTATGATAAAGATTCATACAGAATACAATGATGCGTACAATATTCTGCACCACATACAAAACATAACGCTGCATGATAGACCGAGTCCAATTTCCTTGGAAGCTGCATGCATGTAAACAAGATCACCATAATCAATTATTGTTAAAAAAGCACTCTCAACCAGCTTCTTTCCGGCCTCATAGGGAAAACAATTTTTAAAACGATAGAAAAACCCTAGTTTTGATTTAAGCTTCTTCAGCAAATGATCAATGTGAACATTAAATGCTGATTTTTAATCTAGCCATATACCTCAATATTTTTAAGAACAAACTCTTTCAATTTCTGAACCACATAAAGTTGAAATTGTTATGTCTGTATCCTTGCGATGAGTGCGGTTAAAAATCATATATTTTGTCTTTGAATTTAAAACTAATTTTAATTTATCCAACGAATGTTGTGTAGCATTAAATGCTTTTTGTAAATTCATCAGAGCTTTATTTATAGATGCTGCTGCTGTATAAATGTGTCATCAGCATATAGATGCACATTAGCAGAGTCTACTCCTGAATCCAAATCATTTATAAAAATAGAGAATAGGATAGGAGATAAAATAGATCCTTGTGGAATTCTCAATCTCAACTCTCAACTCACCCTCTTTTTTAACTTGAAGAAAAGGAGAATTATAATTTTCTATATTCACACATTGAGTTCGTTCTGATAGATAATTGTCAAACCATTTCATAGCAGCTTCACAAATACCTATAGATCTAAGTTTCTGTAATAATAAATTATGATCAACAGAGTCGAAGGCTTTTGAAAGGTTGACAAATAATGCAGCACAGAACTTTTTACAATCTAAAGAGTTTATAATTTGTAACTAATAAAGCTGTAGTTAGGGTACTATGACCTGCTCTAAAGCCTGACTGCTGATCATTAAAAACATTATTATCTGCTAAAAATTGTTTTAATTGATCGTTTATCAGTGATTCAAATAATTTAGCTAAGACTGGTATCTAGAAATAGGACGGTAGTTGTTAGGATCTGAAGGATCTCCACTTTTTAATAAGGGAATAACTGTTGCCGACTTCCACGCTCTTGGAATAATATTTGAAATCAGACTTAAATTAAAAATAGAAGCAATTGGCTCTGCTACAATACCAGCAGCTATTTTTTTTTTAAATAAGGCTCAATTTTATCCACCCCTGCAGATTTTTTCACATCTAGCTTCACTAAAGCATTATAAACCTGGGATGTTGAAATTAAACACCTGCCTGGGACAATCAGGACTGTTCATCAGAGACAACTAATTCTGTACAGACACCTAAATCAGACTCATAACTTGAAAAATTTTATTAAAAAATTCAGCAATATTCGCTCTGCCTCTAACAATAGTTTGATTAACAATTAAGTGATCTGGAATTTTAATTGATAAACTCGTTACTGAAGTAGATTTTACTAGCTTCTAGAATTTAGTAGGATTATTTAAATTTTCATTTATCATAGAGAGATAATAATCAGGTTTTGCACATTTTATTGATTTAGTACATGAATTACATAGTGCTCTATAAGAACTCCAATCTAGTAAATCATTTGATTTATTTGCCTTCGCCCAAGCAGCATTTCTCTGTCTGATAAGTGTAGAGATAGTATCATAGAACCAGGGGTTGTCTTTGCCACTTATCCTAAAACGTTTATGTGGACGTATAACGTCATATAACGTCATGCTTGTCACATATTGTTAGAAAAACCTTTTTTAAATAATCCCAAGCTAGGTTGATATCTGGCATATATGAAATAACACCTAAATCAATATGATACAAATCATGCATAAAGCCTGTTCATTAAAATGTTTAAATATTCTTTTGTAAATAAAACGTGGAGGCATCTTTGAAGTCTTGCAGTTTCTCACAAATGCAACAGCACAGTGATCACTTATATCATTACAAAAAACACCAACTGCAGTAAACTTATGGGATGCATTTGTTAAAATTAAGTCCAATAGAGTTGATTTACCATGTCCTTTTGATTGACTCGAGTTACTGAAGTAATCAGTTGAACTAGGCAGAGAGAATCACAAATCTCTTTAAATGGGTCTGGCAATGGCGAAAGCCAGTACCAATTAAAATCGGCAAGTATTATAAGTTCATGTTTGTTCCATTCAGAGAAACACTCAGCAAGTAAAGTACATATTTCACTCGAAGGTGAAGAAGGCGGACGATAGCATCCAGCAACAATAATATCAGATCCTACCGATACAGTTCATTTTTGGGCAATTCGTTCAAAACCATTTGGTTTGCTGATCGACTGCATGCAGGAACAACTTAAATGACTTTTTATATAAATTGCGACTCCTCCCCCCTTTTTAGTGCGATCACTCCTAAAAATATTATAATCGTCAAGATTTATAACTATGTCTCTGTAAAAACCAGTACATCTGCATCATCAAATTAATGACAATTTTATCCACCTGGTTATTCACAATTTGTCATTCATCTGTTCATTTTATTAAAAACTTAAAGATTTCCACAATATGCATTAGAATAGATGTTGTTGTTTTAAAAGTGTAATTAAATTGAACATAGTTCACTTCATTAACTATCATGAAGTTCTCAGATGCCTGAAACAAACATCTGAAAAGTATTTGCAAGTGGATTATGCATGCACTAGGTGCATTAGGTCGCTTCCATGTCAGTTGAACTACCGCTCATGGACCACTGGTAACATCTGCTAACCAGGTGGATGAATCTGCATTGCATACTGAAGATTCATTGTTCAATGGTAGCAACGTTTGCTTTTTCAATACAGTGTCTGGAAAAACAGGTGCAAGCTTTGATGCTTCCCAGTACACCAAAATATTATTAATCCAATACAGGTTGTTGCTCAGTTGTTGCACAGCCTTTAATGTTCATTTTAAATTGTACCAACAAAGGTATTTGATCATAATCTTAACCTTTGACCTTTGACCTCCCAACCCGTAAACCTTACGTCTTCATGCCTCGCTGTTATTAAGCTTAATCGTGTCTCAGACATAACACATTTACAAGATTAAAAGTAAAATCTTGTAAAGAGTAAAAATCTGTATTTTTGGTGCATCCATATATATCTATATATATACAGTATATATATATGTGTGTGTGTGTGTGTATATGTATATATTTAATTTATTTGCACACTTGCTACAGATATTTACCTCATCCATGAACATGTATTTTTAAACATTATGCTACACATAGCTCCAGAATTTGTTTTGGAAAGTTAAGTCAAGGTGGCTGATTCAGCATAATGTGAGCCTGCTCATGTGCAGTGTGTGTATCAAAGGCAATGGAGGATGAACTCACAAGTCTGCTCCAGGTGCACTAGTTCATCTGACCACTGTAGAAGTATATTCAAAGACCATTCAGCGTGACTCTGTGGTGTTTGACTGGTCTGTGACAAAGCGTGAGACATTTTAATAGAGGCCTGTTTTTCTAACCCCTCAGTCAGCAGTTGTTAAAAGATTCTGACATGAGATTCTTTCACTGTGTTTAGAAGTTATTCTGCCATTAAACGAATGACATGTGGAGGTCACAGAACATTAAATGGAAATTAGTCGTGCATGCTGTTTGAAGAATGTGTAAATGTGCTCCCTGAGAAAACCAGTCACCTTGGAAGACTGTTTTGATTACCTTTTAACAATGCCCTGCTTGTGAATGAAGAATGGAATTTCTCTTTTAGCATGTTTTTTTAACCTTTTTTAAATATTAAAAGTAAACTGTGATTTTATAAATATCTTTCATTTTCCCTTGCGATTTGTTTTTACACTGATACCTACATAAAAGTTTCTTCCAAAGGTATTGAAATCAAAAGGGAAACCTATTTACTTTCGTAATGTACATTCCTAGTTTTATTGTGTGACATACTGAAGACAAATAAACAAATCAGGTAATCAATCAAAAAATAAATATACCAAAATGTATTTGAAATACATTTATTGTATGCTATGTATACTACAACTACATTGACACATTTATGTCCTAAATACAGTGGAGTTCACTTATCTTGAGTCACAGTCAACTCGCCAATACTATTATATGATGTTTTATTAACAAAGTTCGGGAGGAGCACGTTCAAATGATTAACACAATCAACACGTCATCAGCAATTACACCTCATCCTATCAGCAGGAGAGGAAGCATGTATATATAGACATGTTTGACTCACCTACAGCTCTTTGACATTTTTCGGCATCCCTCCACCACCCCGACTCCTCACACTTAATTGTTCCTATCAAAGTCAGGATACGGGGGGAGTGCTCCAGGTTCGGGCTGAATACCGAGCTCGGAGCCCTCTCCTCGGACAGCATGCCAAATATGCTTACCATTTATTGCTCCTGAATCATTTGTAAGTGTGAACTCGTGAAGTCAACGTTTTTGAAGTGGAACCGTCAAACTCCCTATTTGTCTTATTATTTTCTTGTGGGTTATGTTGATTCTGTTATGTTGCCGAATCCTAGTATCTCGAGCAAAAACGGGGGACAAATACACCACTTCACATGGTTATCTCGTGACTGAGAGTTCACTGCGCATGCACTGAGTTTGCGTTGCACGTGAATCGCGGTCCTCGCGCAGCAGATCCGCCCAGATACAGGCAGAGCAGATGTTCATTCCTCTGCGCGCAAATGAATCGCGCATGTCCGGCAAGCCGCCGCTGGCTGATTACGCAATGGCAGTACGGGATGTCAAATGTTTGTCTAAAAAAGAATTAAATCACTGCACAAATATAAATCACTGCATTTGTTTGACTCACACAGCTCTCGTCCACTGTGTGTGCGCGCCTGTCTGTGACAAAAGCTAACTAGCTAGCTTGCTTATCATGTGTTCAGTCAAAACTGTACACCCAAAAATACAGGAAGAAGTGAGAATCAAACCCTGAATTCCAAGGCTGGTTAAAGCCGTTTATTGGGGATAATACACGGGCATACTTGTTAGACAGACAGAACGCAAGAAAGTATGCAATCTAGTACAGCCAAACAAAGCGCACGCACGCACACACACCCGCATGCACGCACGCACACATACAAACACATCCCAGTTTCTGGTTCTGATGTGAGCTCTGCTCAGCGCCGCTGCGGATTGAAGAATGGATTGAAGGTTATTAAAAGACGGGACGAAGCCAAATTTGTTGAGAAAGCACATTAGACAGGCGTAACACAAGAAAGTATGCAATGTAGTACAGCGTGATGACCTCACGAATATGTTATGATTGTTTACGCTGTGAACGAAATTGTGTTTGCCCCCCCGGTCGACAGATCGATCGCTTCGGACTATGGCTCTTCACAGCTTCATATTTAAAAAAAAAAATGTGTATATGGCTCTCTCAGACAAAAAGGTTCCCGACCCCTGCCCTAGGGCGTCGACATAACCGAACTCCATTGAATAAATCCCATGCAATAGTACTTTTTGGTATAGTGCATTGACATGATTAAAGCTTGATAAACTACAACAAATCATTTAGATCAAATCACAAATCATTTTACAACAAATCATAAACCCTGTGTTTCCTTCAATCCCTGTCAAGAGTTGTCTGTAGCCTACTATGGTTTGTGGTTCCTGGTCGTGTCCTGTTTCCATGTTTTGCACAAGAAGCTGTTTGTATATTTAAAGTGGTTTGTTTAATTTTATCATAAAAAGTCATTCCAGTGATTTCCTGTGCCTCAATGCCTTTCCTCATTCCCACACACTGTGACAAACTCAGTTATCTATTTAGTTATCTGGAAACAGTGCTGAGGTCTAACTAAAGATATACTTTAGTATTCTAGTATTCTATTAGTATAAGTATTTACTGTTGATTAATTTGATATGGCTTGAAACAAAGAAAGTTCCTTTGTTGAAGATGATTACATTTTGTTTTATTTTTTTGTCTTATCATCATCACTATCTGTATGTTCACCTCTATTTCCATCACATAAAGATGAATGCAGAAATGTCATTTTCAAACAAGTATGCACTCTGCTTTAAATGACATGATGTGGCGTATGGGATTTCCCAAGTGGTCAATAACATAGGCAGGAACTTTTGACCTTTGCCCTTGCCAGCCCACTACATTTTCTTCTCTAAATGCCTTTTGATATATGGGGACTTCATGCAATTTAGAGCATGCACTGTGTGTGTGTGTGTGTGTGTGTGTGTGTGTGTGTGTGTGTATGTGTGTGTGTGTGTGTGTGTGTGTGTGTGTGTGTGTGTGTGTGTGTGTGTGTGTGTGTGTGTGTGTATTAGTAGTAATTCCCTAGTACCTAGTATTCCCTACAGTATAACAAAAATTATGTCTATGGAGTGTCCCCATAAAACAGAGAACGTGTGCTCGCTGTGCGTGTGTGCGTCTGTGAGGGTGTGCATGGCATGGAGGGTTTAGGAGGGAAATAACAAGGCTTTGAACCTTGTGTAACCTTTACTTATACAGTCTTTAAGGGTCAAAACAGCATGTCATGGAAAAAGAACTGTGGGGGATGCTTTGACTTCAAAGCTACTATAAACAACACTGTGGCCATACATGTTCACGTTTGTAAATCCTGGCAAGTTTTAACATAGAACTGACATTAACACACTACTTTTATCTGAGCGGTGTGCTTTTAGCAGCTCTTCGTCTAATCCAAAACATTACTTTCAGGAACGCATGATAAGGGCTCGCAGTCGGTCACTCCCCGAGCCCTGCGTGCTGTGCGCAGACGCATCCAAGCGCGCGCCACCTCCATCTGAAAGTTCCATTCTCACGTTTCCAACATTACGCGCAGCTTCACAGCTGTAGACGCCGATGCTCTTCTCAAATACAGCCTTTCTCTACAGTTGTGGGATTTGTGTTGACGTTTCTCCGCATCAGAATACAATTAATTGGAGTCATCTTGGATTACGGAAAAAAAAAACCGACAACAAATACAAACTTTATGAATGAAAATATTATCAGCGTTTGCATCATCACTGGAGAATTTGCTTCCTAGAGTGAACGGACTATCACATGATGGGTGCTGTGGATCAAAACCATGTCGGATTGTAGTTGGAATAAGCTCCTGTTGACAAAGTTAACAAAAGGTTTGCTTTTTCTCTTTAGCTCTTGAATTAAATCGGAGTTTAGTAGCCCATTGCAGCAGCGCATTCTAACTTTACTTTGAGCAAAAATGCACTTTCATTGTTGTAAGATTATAGTGACATTTAGCAACCAGTTGCTTTATTTCATTTATCAATAAATGAAGATTAAACAGATAGATCGCCAAGTCTTTATATTTTGCTTCTGGACGAGCGCCTTGTGCTTGCAGACATAATGTCTTAGAATTCACAAGTAAAAAAGAAAGAAATGTTCGACAGTATTTTGCAACATTGCCGCTTCAACTATCGCGTCTTTCTGCAGTTTAAGGTGGTTGCTGCTGTGAAGCTGAAGATGGGTCGCTTTAATGCTCAGGTTTTGATGATGCTGGTCTTAGTAGCACTGCCTGTAGTGATACGGTGTTGCCCCAGGCCATGTGCGTGCCACCAGCCGGCAGAGATGCACTGCACGTTCCGCTCCTTACTCGCGGTGCCTGCTGGCGTGCCCAAACAGGTGGAGCGGATGAATCTCGGGTAAGATTGACTCTGCTGTGCCATGACTCTGCTGTGCCATCAGCTTTCTTGATATAAGACTTTAGCAAATCCACTTCCAAGACTGATTTATCAATAGATTATCTTCGTAGCATGCTGAAACTGGATTTTATTACTCATTGTTTTCAAATATTTAGTCCTAGTGGGTTTCTCTGTAGGTTAGTGGGAATTTCCCTTCATGATGTCAAATGCCTGGGATATTTCGACCATTTTATAGGTGACCTGCAACAGGACGATTCTTCTAGGAACGATTTGAGATCACTTATTTTGGGAAGACAGGGACTAGTTGCAATTTTCTCTCCAGTGAATATCAGTAGGTTTATGTTTAATTGATCTGTTCCTACAGTAACACATATCTTAAAGGTTGCAAAAGATAAATTTCAACATTTCTTACCCAAGTGTAGTTGTCACAATGCAATCAGTAAAAGTATTATTGCAAAAAAATAAAAAAATAAAGCAACGAAAATGTATTTAGTAATGAACAAAATAAACTATTATTTTTTACCAACAAATATTATATTTAATAAATTGTATAAGGTGCATTGGGGCTAAAGAAGCACCGGGGTAAAAGGCGCATGTGACTTCTCTTTTAAAACATTAGATGGCACAGAATCCAGCTCAGCACTTTCCTTAACAGCCACTTTTAATGGTGCACTTGGAAATTTGCCTGGTCATTGACGGGATCGCAAACATCAATGCAATGTTGATTCAGCCCTAATATGATCTGATATTTTATGTATTTTTTAACATTGTAGATTTATGCAGCAAATTAAATTAAATTAAATTATTGACTATATTTTGACTATATTTGAATTATTACATTTTAAGAGAACTTTGAAGCATTTAAAAACCTAACAGTTACTGACACAAAACATTTTGAAAACTATCCCTGCACTCCCACCTTGAAATATCACATGTTTTCTGGAGAATTTAAAAAATCAGCTTAGGTTTTATTTGGTAAATCTGCAGAATCACAGCATAATTAACCATCTTATTGTCACCTCCTTCTGTATACTCAGGTTTAATACTATAAATAGAATAACTTACAGCTCTTTTGCTGGATTACGAAAACTGGAGCTTCTTTTAATGCATGGCAATGATGTGCATCAAATTCCTGATGGAACATTCCGTGACCTCATATCACTTCAGGTACAAATTTTCCCTTGGGAAAACATTATTTCTTTACTTCTTTTGTTCAACAGCTTTTGCAATGAAATATCATCAATGAATTCAAATTGAAAATGTAATTTAAATGAGTAAATTATATCTAGTTCAATAACTCTTTCTCCTCAGATGCTGAAACTAAGCTATAATAAACTCAAGGTACTTAGCAGGCAAACCCTTATGGGTCTCTGGAGTCTCACTAGGTTGCACCTGGATCACAACAGACTTGAGTTCATCCACCCTGATGCATTCCAAGGCCTTATGTCTCTTCGCCTTCTCCAACTGGAGGGCAACCAACTTCAGCAGCTCCATCCAGCAACCTTCTCCACTTTCTCTATTCTTGGACACTTCCCAGTGTCCACCCTGAAGCACTTGTATCTGTCAGAGAATATACTGTCCACATTATCACAGAGGATGCTATCAAGCATACCCTACCTGGAGAACCTCTCCCTGCATGGGAACCCCTGGACCTGTGACTGTCGTATGAAATGGTTCAAAGAGTGGAATAAAAATTCACCAGGTCATTATTATCATGATTGACAAAAGTTGCAATAGAGTTCATCATTGTTGATTATTCATCATTGTTGATTATCTTGAGTTCTAGGTAGTATTATATAATGTTGTATATATTTATACTGTACTCATAGTGGTAACATTAGTTACAATTAAAATAATTTTAAGACTTTATCTTTATGAATGTCCACTTAACAACCTCCTTTTTTCTTTTCCAGGTGTGCTAAAATGTAAGAAGGACAAAGCCTATCTGGATGGCCAGCTATGCCCTATGTGTTTCTCTCCAAAACACCTAAAGAAAAAAGAACTACAGGATCTGGAGAAACCTACTTGCAATAGTCCCATCATCCACACCTCTCACAGAGCTATTTCCTCAGATGACACTGAAAGTGACCTCCTGATGATGGATGAATTTCTTCAACCCCTTGGCAACATTTCTCTGGGCCTGTCAGATGAACATGGACATGAAGTAGACCTGGAATGCCTTGTCACTGAGCCAAGAGAACTAACAAGTATAGGCTGGGACTATGTTAACCAGTATCAAATATCAGCAAATGTGACATTGACGTTAGATTTAAAGTGTGCTATTGACAGGTCCAGTTATGAGAGGTTGTGGAGATTGATTGCATATTACAGTGATGTTCCAGCCCACCTTCGAAGGGAAATTATGCTAAGCAAGGACCCTTACACAAGCTTTAGATATCGGCAAGATGTTGAAAGGGATGCTCTGTACTATACAGGAGTAAAAGCTAAAATAGCTGCTGACCCACCCTGGCTAATGCAGTCATCAATTGACCTCCAGCTAAACAGACTTCAATCGACAAGTAAAAGTGTTCGAATTATTCTCACCACACAGTTGACTGAAGTTATGGAAAATGAATCTATAAGACAGCAGAGTAGGAGCTGGGTTATAATTGAGTCCAGGAACGACACTAGAACAATGCACGCTGGTGTTGTAGGAAGTCCTGCTAAATTAAACTGTTCCGTACATAGCTCAGGGAACGAGTCAGTCAAATGGATGCTACCTGATGGCTCTACTTTAAAAACACCTTATAACAATGTAGATAATATGCTTTCAGCTTCAAGTGGTGGAGTTCTTGAAATCAAATCTCTGGATCATTCTGATTCAGGAGTGTACTACTGTATTGCACAAGTTTCAGATGACCTTACAATCCTCCCTTTTCGCCTGACAGTGGAGGAATCCTCCAGCCCACCTCCTGGAGGAGAAGGAGTAACAGAACCAGTAACAGGATTCACAGGTCGACCATTTTCCCTTCCATGTGTCCACACTGGATCCCCTGATGCTGATATACACTGGATTCTCCCTGATGGCAGCATTGTTAACAAGTTGCTAAACATTTCCAGGATATTTGTGGCGTCAAATGGAACTCTTATTATTCGAAAGAGTCAACTTTCAGACAATGGATACTATAAGTGTGTAGCAGGAAACCAGCATGGGATGGATTCTTTAGCCACAAAAGTAATAATATCTAGGCCAACAGGTATGCTCCCCTTGCGGAAGTACTCCAGTAGCCCTCAACCTGCTGAGGGAGTATCAACCAAAATAAAGGTCCTTGTGACAAATGATGTGGAGTCATCTGGGGGTAATGAACCTGAAGAATTTTCAGACAAAGTGTTTCCTACGCAAGTGGATTTTCCCAATCGACGGAGGGTCCCAAGTATGGGAATAAGGGGAGGTCATCCATCTAGGAATTCCTGGAGACGCCCTGCTACACCAAGGAGGAGAATAGGTACCCCAGTAGTGAACAGGGTTAACACTGTTGAGTCAAGAAGAAGAATTAACATGTCAAACAATCAAATACACCCAGAGCACTGGGCTAGCATTTTGGCAAAAGTTCGCAGTGGTGGAACTAGTTCAAAAACAACTACCAGTACAAACAAAATAAAGGAGTCAGAGGCTGGCTACACAAGGCAATCAGAAATTGCTAACAAGATTGATGGATCATCTGCAGAAAGTGCAACAACAATGGCACCGGTAAAGAAATTATTTCACACAGTCACAATATCACAGATGCCTATTGAGGCTACTGAGTACAACTTGGATGTAAGAGCTCTGGATTCTGAGGATGCCAGTCATGTTTTTTACCAGATAGCAGCTCCAGAAACAGATCCAAATTCATATTCATTTACAGTTAGCACATATATCACAAACCCCACAGTTGGACCACAGATGACACGTTTAACTGTGGGAGATTCAGAGGTTGCAGATGAAATTGCAGGCAGCACTGTGTGGAGCGCACCGTCATATGGAACCCATTTACAGGAAAACCAAAGCCACACAATGGATGTAACTGAAGCAATTCAAAAGTCTGATGGCAAAGATGACGAAGAATACAGAAATTTGCAAAACCGTGAGCATATGGGAAAGGTTTATCAGGAAAGGATGAATCGCATATTAGCATCAACCACAGCAAAAACCCTCACAGAACCAAGTACAGAAACTGCTGTGTACTCATTTACTGAAATTCAGCATGGACCACAGACCGTACATAAGCACATAACCCAAGAGAAACAAAATGTCTCAAAAATTCCACTGCTACTTAATGTGACACCAACTACCAAACCCACTTCAGGACATAACACAACCTTCAGTAATTTATTTAATGCTTCCTCCTCACGTGCTAGGAACTCATTCAGTTTGAGGAGGAGGAACGGTGGGAGACGTAGAAAGCCTAATCGAATTAGAACTAAGACAAACAGTTCTAAATCATCAGTACATGTCACCCCAAAGCCCACTTCATCTTCAATTGCAAAGGTCACAAATGAGTTTTCAGTTGTTACTGAGACAACTGCCTCCTCTCAAACTAAAATAGAAATATCTCCATGGGCCAAAAGTACAGGAGCCAAGATGAATACTACTGTTCCATTAACTGACATCCACCCAGAATCACTAGGCAACATTATTCATGAAAAGAAGACAGATCCTTTGCACAATCGCAGGAATCACAAAACCCACAAATCCCAATCCCAAGAAAAAGTATCTATGACAAAGAATAGACACGCATCTCATGCTAAGCCAGCTCAAGAGAAAAGCACCACAACAGTACTAGTGTCTCCATCAACAAGCAGTAGTTTTGGAAGTGAACAAGAAAAAGCAACTATAGAGAAAGATAAAAAAGATAAAAAATCCACCTTGTCTCCCCATATTCCAAATCCTCATATGAAGGCAGCCATTCATGAGTGGTTTACAAGCACTCATACCCCTGCAGCTAAAACGTTTGAAGAAACTCAACAGAGATACATTACAGGAGACCACAGATTAAGCCCAACATCAGATGACTCTCATGTACAATTAGAAGAACTTCCAGATGCGAGTCCATACAAAACAAACAGCCAATATAACCCCACAGAGACTGATACATTTCTGTCATACAAAGAGATTGAAAGAAGGTTCCCTGTGAAGTCATTCTCTTCACCTTCCCCAAGTATCCAGTATGAAATCATCAAAAATAAATCAGAAATCCCACATGGTTCAGCAACAGCACCTACTACAATTCGTGAGGAGACACAACATAGTTCACAGGTTGCTTCAGGAAGATCCAAAAGCTATCCATCATTAGTGTTATCAACAATAAAACCAACCAGGCTTCCAACTGGTAGCATTCACAACAGACAAGATTCTGTTTTATCCATGGACCCTTGGTCTCCATCAGAAAATGCTAATGTGTCTCCAGTAATAAAAGAAAGCATAATTGCCACAACAACAACTACAACAGCCCTGAGGTCTCCTACAGTACATATGCTTTACCCAAATACACCCACTTCGGCAATCATGTCAGGTGAACCAGACAACACAAATCACATTCCTGACAAAGACAGATTTGTAACCCCAGGCCAGGAAAACATTAGTAGAATACAACTTAGCAGAACATATAGTAGGGGAAGATTTCCAGTCACACAATTTCCATTTCAGTTAGCCAGTGCTTCTGAGGAGGCAGGATCTCAAGAATTAGAGGAAAACACCTACAAAAAGTCCACGTTAAAAACACCCACAACTCCATCAATTCACCCAACTGTAACAGTATCTTCACAACAGCAAAAAAATCCTGGCAGTCCAGGTGTTCAAGGTAGAGGAAGCTCTTTAATACATTACACCACATCAGGAGGAGATCAACAAAGACCAACAGTAGTGCCTGAGGGTACAGGCAGACCTCGGATCACCAGCACAGACATTAGATCTGTAAAAGCACATGCTGAGACTGATGCTTATTTGCCTTGTGTGGCTGTGGGGAATCCCAGTCCTTTCCTTTCCTGGACTAAAATATCCACAGGTAGCACAGAAATGGTTTATCGTTGTTTAAATATTGTCAAATCATGTGAAATCAGTCGATGCATGCATGTGCAAATATATTCTTTTGATTTTGTAGTTCTAAAATTATTTTGTCACTTTTTTTTCTACAGGAGCTACTATCACACAGAACACCAGAGTTCAGAGACATGAAGTCTCCTCTAATGGTACGCTCATAATTCACAATGTACTTCCTCCAGACAGAGGCCAGTATCTCTGCAGTGTTCAAAACCAGTACGGAGAGGACAAGATTGTTGTTAATTTAATTGTTCTAGCTGAACACCCCAGAGTGCTGCAGCCTCTCTATAGAGAAGCCACAGCATACCTTGGAGAAACTGTCGAGTTTGAGTGTCAGTCCCAAGGGCATCCTCAGCCTCGGATCACCTGGGTCCTACCTGATAGAGAAATGGTACATTCTAGTGGACCTACTCATGGCTCTCCTAGACACATGGTCTCAGTTTTACCTAATGGCACGCTTCACATGAAATCAGTCAGTCACATGGATCGAGGAATTTATAAATGCATTGCTAGCAATGCTGCAGGTGCTGATACCATATCCGTTAGACTGACAATTGCTTCTTTGCCACCCATCATTCAGCAGCCAAGACATGAGAATGTTACTCTTGCAGAGGGAAGCACTGCCCACTTGAACTGCACTGCCAGTGGTGCCCCTCCCCCTACCATTAGCTGGATCACCCCTGATGGCATTCAGCTCCGTCCCTCCCAGTTTATTAATGGACGTAACTTGTTTGTATTCCCCAATGGGACACTCTATGTTCGTACTCTCGCTCTGACAGATGCCGGGAGGTATGAATGCTCAGTAAACAATGTGGTTGGGACTGCACGGAGGTCCATTATTTTGACTGTAAGGAAGTCTACAATATACTCAAGAGCCAAAATTACATTCTCATCGCCTCAAAAAACAGATGTGGTCTATGGAGGCATTTTGCACCTGGACTGTATTGCATCAGGGAGTCCTGAACCAAGGATCATCTGGAGGACTCCATCCAAAAAGCTTGTGGATGCTCACTACAGGTAACATAAACACTTCACTGAAGCACATCTACTTTGCAAGAAAGTACGTACTGATTTTATACACAAAAATGTGCAGATATCTACTGTGTTCCTTTTTTCTCTTCCTCTGGATTTCTCTCGCTCTTTAAATAATGCACTTAGACACTATGTTTTCATAAGTTTGCATGCAAATCAAACTCTCTTAACTGTTCCTCTAAAAGAGGGGAGGTTTTTGACATTCAAAAACATTCTAAATAAAAAGCAAAAAAAGTGACATTTTACATTAAATTTATTGAATTACACGTCTTCAGTAATAACACTTTTTTCTTTCTTTTTTTGTATTTCAGTTATGATCAAAGGATTAAAGTGTATGCCAACAGTACACTATCCATCTTCTCTGTGACAGAGAAAGATAATGGAGAATACCTGTGTGTCGCTCGTAACAAAATTGGGGATGATTTTGTGCCCTTTAAGGTCAACGTCCTGGCAAAACCTGCTAAAATTGAGCAAAAGGCAGAAGTTGATAGGAAGGTTATGTATGGCGGTAACCTAAAAGTTGACTGTGTGGCCTCTGGACTACCCGATCCTAAAATCCAGTGGGCACTGCCTGATGGCACAATGATCAACAGTGTTGTGAAATCTGAACATAATGTTGGCAGTCGAAGCCGCAGGTATGTTGTCTTTGACAATGGAACCCTCTTCTTCAATGAAGTAGGGATGCATGAAGAGGGTGACTATACATGTTATGCTGAGAACCAGGTTGGAAAAGATGAGATGAAAGTGCATGTCAAAGTTGTTGCAGATGCTCCCATGATTGCGAATAAGACACATGATGTCATCAGGGTCCTCTACGGAGAAACCATCTCTCTTCCATGCAATGCCAAGGGTGAGCCAACACCTCTTATATTGTGGTTCTCACCCACTAATAGAGCCATCCCTTCAGCTTCAGATAAATATTTTATACACAACAATGGGACTCTGGTCATTCAGAAAGTTCAGAGATTTGATGGCGGGAACTACATATGTTTTGCCAGGAACAGTGCAGGACAGGATCGCAAAGTGACCAGAGTTGAAATTATTGTCTCTCCACCAGCTATCAATGGCCTCAAAGGCATCACAAACTCAATGAAAGTGTCTAGTGTGAGAGATCAACGGAAACTTATTGACTGTGAAACTACTGGTACACCTGTTCCACATGTCATGTGGGTTCTTCCAGAGAATGTTGTACTCCCTGCACCATATTATGGCAGTCGAATGACAGTACATCGCAATGGGACTTTGGATATCCGTTCAGTGAGAATGACTGACTCAGGCCAGTTAGCCTGTGTTGCTCGTAATGAGGGAGGTGAAACAAGACTCATTATTCAGCTTGATGTAACAGATATTTTGGAGAAGCCGAAACTTAAGAGTCCGAAAATGGAGTCACTCTTATTAACTGTGGGCAGAACCATTAACCTAAACTGTTCAGTTGAGGGGTCACCAACCCCACAGCTGACATGGATCCTTCTAAATGGCTCCCCACTTTTGAGTGGTGCACAATTCAGTAAATTCCACCACAAGTCTGATGGGACTTTGGTCATCAGTAACCCTGCTCTCTCAGAAGCAGGCATATATCGTTGTTTGGGACGCAATGCAGCTGGGTTGGTTGAAAGAACTGTTACATTAACGCCAGGGCACAAGCCAGAGATCAATAACCGTTATAATTCACCTGTTAGTATCATAAATGGACAAAGTTTTCATCTGCACTGCTTGTCAAACACTGACTCCGTCCGCCTCACCTGGACCCTGCCAAGCGGGATAGTCTTAAATCGACCTCAAAGAGCAGGTCGTTATTCTGTTCTTCCCAATGGAACCCTCTCCATCCAGCAGGCCTCTGTCCATGACAGGGGCTCGTATACCTGCAGGGCCTCAAATGAATATGGAAACTCCCTGCTAACTGTCCCAGTCATCATTATTGCATATCCACCCCGTATCACTAGTGGCCCAGCTCCTGCTACCTATGCTAAAAGAGGAGTAGCGGTACAACTCAACTGTGTGGCCACTGGTATCCCCAAAGCAGAAATTGCATGGGAGATTCCAGACCAAACACGGCTTGTTGTCAGCTCCCAACCACGACTGACTGGGAACAAATACTTGCATCCTCAGGGCTCCTTAATTATTCAGAATCCTACAACAAGAGATGCCGGACTGTACAGATGCACAGCAAGAAATGTGGTAGGGGTTGACTCAAAGGCTACATACCTTTATGTATACTAAGAAACAGGACATCTACTCTTCATATGCCCAGGGAACTGCGAAATTGAGCTCTAGCACAAATTGATTACAATAGCATTCGTCAATGTTCTTGAAATCAATGTTCTTGAAATATAGAACGGATTGCAAATAAATATTACATTATATTTTATTAATGATGGGAGCCTTAGTTTAAAGTTTGCAAGTAAAGCTTTTGTAAAATGGTTTTATTCTTCAAAGGCTTTGTATGGGATTCACATAATGTAATCAACCTACTGATATTACAAGGCGTCTTTCTACTTTTAATGTTTGACAATGACAGTTTATGTCTAAATGTATAGATGAAAAGATATATATTTGTAGCCATGAAGAAAAATATAAATTATGTATTCTGTCCTAATGGAAGCAAATGCAGAATATTTCAGAAATCAGGGTTAATGATGCTTCCAATAAGGGGGGAGGGGGAAATTATTCAGAATCTAACAAGATGATCTCTATCCATTTTGAATGACTTTTGACCTTTTTTAATGAAATTTCCCAGTTTTAATAACACAGATTCTTATTCAGCTTTCCAGAAATACTAGCAAATGAAATATAAGGTTGCCTACAGTAGCATTCTCACATGATTATTTGTATCTGTACCTACTTGTCCACTAGTAACACTTATAAATTATTTGTCTTTTAAAAACTAATGTTTTTCTATCTGTCTATTTTGCATATTTTGAATAAAGATTAATTTTAATAAATAACCAATGTTTCATGCAAGCCATTGAGCAACATAACGTTACTGATAAGACATATATGTTATCAATATATTTGTTTTGGGAGCTCTGTTAAGTAAACTGTTCTTTGTATGCGGCTGAGGGTGTGTGTGTGTGGGGGGGGGGGGGGGGGGGTGTATAGATGTCTACTTCACTTATGCTTTACTTAATTGGAAATGTCTACACCTGTTGTATTGCAGAGAAAATATATAATGTTCAAATATAATGATTAATGATGGATATATATATATATATATATATATATATATATATATATATATATATATATATATATATATATATATATATATTGTTGTGTTAATGTTAAAATGGGATGAACTCAAATTTATCTTTGTAGATTCTGTTTAGTAATGGACACTTTTCACAGAAACTCAGCATTTTCTTCCTTTGGAAAAAAAAATGTCAGTGTTGTATTTCGAAAAATGACTTTTGCAACAGTGTTGGAGCAGGTGGGAATGCATTCATGTTATTGACAGTATTTACATAATTTAAATAACATTAATGTAGTAAAATAATGGATAAAACTGAGATATATTTAGAGTGAATCAGAATACAATCAGATCTTTATTTGTGTAACCTTTTCTCCGTAAGGGACCCTTTGAAAACCTCAACAAAACAAGATCAAATGAAAGTTGCTCTCTAACTGACTGAGAAAAATAAGCATAAATATTTCGACTTCAAAGTGCTGTCACAAACAGGACACTGTCAGATGGTGAAATTGACTCCAATATTAAAACATGTAGAAAACAATTAAGGGTTTAAAAATATGAAATTGACTTGTCTGCCCACAAAGTTTGCTTTCCATAAACATTGTAGTGTCTGGCAAGTAAGATTTGGAGAAGTCAACATCTCTGGAGAGAGATAAATATTATGTAAAACTAATTTTATGACTATCATCTTTTGATATAAGTTTAAATGATAAGCGCTTTATAGTGTTGATACATAAGACAATTTTGTCTCAGAATGTTATGCTCTACCAAGTGGAGTTTGTGGAGGTGTTAAAGCTAGAAAATGTTTATAGCCTGACCTCTGGTGGCAAAAAAAGAATTCAGAAAAGGCAGTGCAAACTATCACTATTGAACACAATTGTACATTTCTTCTCGGTTAAAGGATTTTTTACATAATTATTTTTGGACAGGGACATTTGATTCCAGGTCTTTCTATTGATTCCTTTCTCATGATTTATTTATTAATATATTAATTAAACGAATTAAAAGTTCTAGATAATTGGATTTATTTAGTTACTGTCTTAATAAACCTGCAAACAAAAGATCACAGCTAATCATACAGATAGACTATATATCACATAATGTAGGCTCATCGTACAGAAATTTAATTATTAGGTTCAGTTTAACAAATTAAATGTATATGCAAGACATTTTCACAATATTTTTGATATAATCCAGTGATTATGGCAAATATTCCATGGAGGTAGAAAAACAGCTATATTTGAGGAGATGAAAATGTAACAATTGAGATTATTGAGATACATCAAACACACACACACACACACACAGACACACAGAATTAATCAAGGAATAGGTCAAGTTTCTTCATGATGTTGCTGAAGGCATCTTTGCCCATATAATCAATGCGACCTTCCTCCCACATGCGCCGGTGCTCCAAATCTTCATCCACTGTCTCAGCCACGACCTGCAATGGCACCATTTGATAAAATATATCTTTAGTTACAATATTACTATCAAAATCATACTAAGAATCTGCATTGGGAAAAATACTGGTTTACTCAGGACTGCAAATCTAAATCTAATAACTGTGCTCTAATGAGCCACCATAAGATGGCAGTATATACAGTAATATTTCCAGGAAAACAATTTTTTTCAAACTTTATTATGTAAAGCAGTGTTATATTTCGTATAGTATTATATTTTCGTATAGTATAATAAGTATAGTTTTATTGAGATACTATTACAGTTTTGTGTGTGATTTGCATTTTCAATATAACATGAAAGTTTTAGTAATTTTTGTAAGTGTTGGTAATTTTTATTAGATTATTAGATTATTAAATTTTTTTTATTCATTGTTATTCCAGGTTTAGTTTTAGTTATTCTATTACATCACGTTAAATGAAGTAAAAATGAGAAATTAATTACTCAAGTACCTTGGAAAGGAGTAATAATTATACATTTATAGAATTATAACATCAAAATAAAAGTAATTTTTCCCATAAGCCAGACACATCAACTTTTTCTCATACGTACAGCTTCTCCAGTAACTACGGCAGAATAATCAGCACTCTCTGGTTCTGTCTGCTCACTCTTTTGTTCACTCTTTTGCTCAGATAGAGGGCTGACTGGGGTCTCTTCAGTCCACCCACTAGACAGTACCGGTACATCAAAGGGAATATTCTGAGAAGACAGGATAGATAAACAAGTACATAAATAAATAAACAAGTTTCCTCCTAAAACACATGCACATTCACAATAAATGATTAACGCAAATTGATTTGCGTTAATCCAGTAAAATTGGGTGGCAAGATTTAGTTCCCTTTGAAAAGGAACTGGTGCTGCATCCCCTAGAGCGGCGGTCCTCAATTTATTAATAAAAATGATATGTTATTATTATTAAATACACATTTTAAATTATGAATTCTATTTTATTTATTTATTTGACGCTGTACATTCCTGCGAGATAATTAAATTGTTTATACTTATACTTGTTTAAAACTGTACTGGAACATGGAATGGATTGACACAAAATTGCCAACAAATGTATCCTTTTCTTAAATCAAACGTTCTGATCCATTTTAATCCCTGTTTTTTTTTTTATTACATGCAAACTGAACTCTTCACAGTCATTGAGTTTTTGCAACCAACTGGTTTTTGTTCTCATTGTATTGGGGTGAGTCACTGTTGGGTGTGTCACTGGATTTGCCTAAAAGCCCAGAGGGCAAAATACGTTTGAAGGAAGTAGAGTTGACTCAGAGAGAGACTCATAGAAAGAGATGAATAAAGACTGCAGTGAATAGAACAATTCTTCATTTCAGTTCTGGAAGGACAGCACAATCTATCACTTACCATTTCATCAGGCTTGTCAGATGAGCTGATTGTCAAAGAGTCCAAAGTCAGATCTTGGTGAGGTGAAGAGAGTATCATCTCTCTGTGGTGAGCTTGAGTGCTGCTCTTTTGGCTTTGTGAAGGAGGCTGATGTGTCTGTGGAGACTCCAACGGCTGCACTGACTGCAAACCAAGAAAAAGATCACAGATGTCTCATAAATTAAATATATTTTAAATTATATTAAATAAAGTAATTATGCTAATAGCGATTTAAAGGGATAGTCAACCCATAAATGGCAAGTCTGTCCATCATTTACTCAGCCTCCAAAATCCACATGACTTTCTTACTTCAGAGGAAAATAACAGGCAATATTGTGAAGAATGTTTCCCAACAGTTTCCGTTCCCATTGATTTCCATTGTATGGATCAAAAAATACAATTCAAATCAAGGGGAACCGAACCTGCTGGATTACCAACATTTTTCAAAATATCTTCTTTTATGTTTCACAGAAGTAAGAAAGTCTTACAGTACAGGTTTGCCATAACATGAGGGTGAGTGCTTGTTTACAGAATTTTAAATTTTGGGTGGACTATTCCTTAAAAGTGGAAATGAAGCAGTCAAGTTTACATTATTTAGTTAACTGATTTCTACTTAGTGGAATAGCGGATTGGAAACACTACTTTGTGTAAGTATGGATGATGTATGCCAATGTATGGTAACACCTTCATCACCATAGTGCATATATTTAGCATGCTATGCCAGGAGATGGCAACATCATATAACATCAGATTTACTATATCATTCGATATATTAGTATGCACATCACCTGTGCTTAAAAAATACTGTAATCCAAACCAAATAAATATATAAATAACTAATAAAGTGTCTCTGTCTTCAACTTTCCCTGTCAGTCCTCTACTATATTTACCTCAGGCAAAACAACAACTCTGTTGAACAATTTTTTTCTTTTAAAATAGTTACAAGAATTGTGCTTATTGTATTTCTTTATTAAAGTGTAAATTGGTTAACTAAATAATGTAAACTTGACTGACTGCTTCATTTCCAATTTAAAGGTTCCAAGCATTTGTTTGCAATAACTTTGGTTAGTAATGGGAACTGATAAAATGTATTAATTTAATACAGTGCTAAGCCACTTTAGATATAAGTGTCTCAAATGCATACATCTAAATCATAAGAACAGCCAAAATGAGCCAGGGTTGTAACACGAAAGGGTTGTACAACATGAAAAACAAAATATCTTATTTGAGTGTAGTCTTACATAGTGTTCCTTCTTGTCATCCTTCTTAACTTGTAACTTGATTTGACTGTAGTACTCCGCCCACCATAAATGCATAAATTGCGCAAAGTTCTTGCCGGAATCCCTAAAAGATGACTCACTGGTAGCCTGTGGATTATATGAATGATGCCAGGGCTTGATCCCTCCCAAGAAGTGGACAATTTTTGCATGGTGGCCATACCTGCACAAAAACAGAATGCTTATTTTTCCTTTTGTGTATTTAATGTGGTATATTTATTATGGATAACCATGGATTATTGGTATCCCTAAATAACATGAGTGTGAAAACTTACTGCTGAAATGCAGGCAGATAAGTGTAGATGGCACTGGCTGAGAGGTTGTACACAAATGGTAAATGCTTCTTGATATCTTTTACTGCCCAGTCATTGAAGAAAGTGTTTAAAACACCCTGGTCTCCTCCTATATATGAAGGGCCATGTTATATTAATGTCATTCATATATTTCTATTTGACAGGAGAGTACTATAGTGACTGAATCAATGAATTAATACATTGCTCAATCAATGAAGAGCTGGGATCAGTAAGATTTTTTAAATGTTTTTGACAGAAGCCGTTATGCTCAAAAAGAACACAGTATAAAACGTTAATATTGTTAAATATTGTTACAATTAAAAATGTTAACTATTTTAATATTTTTGAATAATTTAATTTTAATTTAATAATATATTTAATTTTATTTATATATATTTTAAATGTAATTAAATTGATTTATTACAAACTTAGATTGTGTTAGCCATTACGTCTTTGCTGTCACAAGTGCCTGCTTAAACTTAACCTGCTTAGGCATAATTAATGCATTAAAAATACTTTTATAATTAAGTATTTATAAAAAAGTAAAAGTGTTACATTAAAGTAAAGTGTTACCAAAATATTTAGTAAAAATTGTCTTTACTGTCACATTTGATTTAATGTTGATTTAATGTTTTATTTAATACATTGCTGTATGTATATTACTGACCCCAAACTTATGGACGGTAGTGTAAATGTGATGCTCCGGTTGTAGTTTTTTTAAAGATTAAAAATACAAATGTTACTTAACATCATTTGAGGCTAATTCACATTTTGAACACATCCAATTTAGACTGAACTTTAAAGATCAATTGTAATATTTGCTATATATAACCGAGTGACTCACCATCAAAGCTGCCGTGCTCTGCAGCGTGTTCCAGTATTTGGGTATGGGTATTCAGGGAGGGCCTAAACACAAATACCCCAGAGTTGAAGCAATCCGGCCAGCCTGGATCAGGTGCAGCAGACAATTCTTCATATTCAAACAGCTCATCAACATTACACAGTACCTGCAGCACAGAGTAATTTAAGAGCCATCACCTTATACATTGTCCTCAAAGTATGTAGTTTACATGCATTATAACATATGTATACCATGGCACATTGTTTATTATTGCATACTGTGCATGTTTTATATTTATGCTTATTTAGTTATTTTTTCTATGTGTTCCTAAAGCTTTGAACACCTTGGTATAATGGTCATATTTACTGTCATTTATCTAAGCAGAACCAAGCACTCACAAGTGTGTCAGCATCCAAGAACACACACTTGCTGAACTGTGTAAGGGTCCAGCAGTGGAGTTTGGTGAAGGTGACCCCTAGTTCAGGACGTCCCAGCAAGGTCAGATGAGCCTTGTCTCTACTGTCCAACACATCTACCACGACAATTTCATCAAACACGTCCTCCAGGGTCAATCTAGATGAATGAAAAAAAGAAAAATACTGAGAAAGAAAGAACCTAAAGAAAGATTAATGGTGCACTGGGACTGAAAACTATTACAGACTTTAGAGTACCATGCATGGGAAAGTTTTACCCTTTTGAAAGTCATATAAAATGTAATTTACAGAAGGAGCTTAATCACTCTTAGTAGCCCAAACGTCTGAAGATAGTCAGAAACAGATTACAGTAACACCTCGGTTTACGAGTGACTTAGTATACGAGCAAATCGGTGTACGAGCATTGTATCGGAGTGCGAGAAAAATATTCTCTCGCCCACGCACATTTTTGTGTGGAAAAGAACTAACGCTCAGCATCGTGGCGTGCATTTTTACTGGAAATATCCTAACGACTTATAAAACAGTCACGCGGTTCCAACCCCTTTGTCACCCTTTAACTCGTTCATTCTCTCAGCGTCGCTCGGTTTGGTTGAATTTTGTAAGTGATTTACAGCAGTTTTACCTCGTGTTGTTAGTATTAATAGTGATCGCTATTGTTCACGTAGTGAAATATATACGTACAGTACAGCATAATAGAAAGAAGGTACGAAATCCTCCCTCTAAGCAGTAACTGTCACGATTCATGAATTCATTTTCTCCCAGTTCTGCCTGTGTGTATGTGTGTGAGTGGGGGCGTGGTCACTGATCACTGCCTGATCTCACACACCTGATTCTCATCTCATCTGCCAATTTAGTTCACTTCTCTCCACTCCTGGGTTGTCGAGTCGTTGTCTCTGTTATGCCCGCACTGTCTTTGGAGCTCCCGTGTTCCCATGTTCCATGTTCCACGACCTTCACTCTGGATTATCACTTCACCTCATCTGCACTTCAGCCCATTGGATCCCTGCGCCACCGCCACCGCCAGCCACCGGACATTGTTTGTTTTCTGCACTATTTTAATAAATTCACTCATTTGCACTTTAATCCGGGTTTTGTGTTTTCTCTTGCTGACAGTAACACCCCGTCCCCCCTCTCTATCCTCCCTCCTCTCGTCTCCTTCACGCCAGCAACGACACTACTCAAAGCTTAAGTAAATTGTCAAGTATTTTTAGAGTTTAATTTTCAATTATTAATTAGTATTTAAATTAGATCTTAATGGATATAATTTTAACTGTAATTAATAGGGTAAAACCAAAAAAAATATTTAAAATGGGCATTTATAGTCGTGTGGAACGAATCGATTGATTTTTGGTGCATTCTTATGGGGAAAATTGTTTTGGTGTACGAGAATTTTGGGTTACGAGCTCGCTCTTGGAACGAATTAAACTCATAAACCGAGATATTACTGTAATTGTTATTTCAAAATGAATAGAGGTGGACAGTGGCTCACTCACCTTCCTGTCCTGGAAACATTGGGGGAAACCATAACCACTAACTTCCTTGATGTTCCATGCCTGCGCAAACTTTTGCCTACCACTATACATCCCATGCAATAGGCATCTGTAGTGGCCAGGGTCACAAAGGCCTGAGCCTCTGAGAGAAAGCGACACAGATAAAATACCAGGCAGCAATTTGAAACAGAGGACAATAGTGCAATAAATGTGCTTTGAACCAATATGCCACATAACACACTATTTCAGTTTTTATACTTCAAAATGGCATTCATTCAATGTTTTATTCTCCATTTCTTTGTGAAATTTACTAGCATTTTTTGAGTGAAAAAATGTTTCAAAGTTGCCCTGTTTGTTTCAGTGAACAGTAAAATTTTAGACTCATTTTATTGAAATTGAAGGAATAAATGTATATATAATATATATATTTAGCTTTGCATTAATTAGACATTACTGATTACCTTTATGACTAAGGGATTTAAATGTTTAATGATTAATTAATGATTGAATGAATGAACAGCTGTAGAAAACACCAACTGCAGATAGTATGGGGTGGAATGTGTGGGGTCTTGGTGAATGTATAGATTGGGGCAATTGAGTCAACCACAAAGAATGTATCGGGGGATTTAACATAACATATGGGCATTTGGTTTGTGTGTCTTGAGCGCCCTAGGGTGCCTTGCTGTATGTTAATTTATGTGTGCAGAAACAAAAAAAGAATCAGGATTGGGGGAGCAATCTATTGCTCCTATTAATTTACTTCTGTAAATAAAACCTATTGGAGCAACACCTATCAGCGACCATCTTTCAAGAAAGGAAAACCCACTTGTATGTGAAAATGTATAAATATATGGGTCAGGGAAAGGCGAGGTTGGCGCAGAGCACCTGGACATGAGACTCGCATAGTTTTGTGTAATCAGGGAAAGCTGTGGACCCAGAGCTTTGTATACTTTATTCATATGATTTAATTGGATTAAATAGTTAAAGGTAAAGCCACTCTCCTCATTAAAAGAAAACGTGGACTTGAGGAATTGATGCAAAAGTCCAACAAAATGATCATGAAATTAATTTTATTTTAATTAAACTTGGACATAAGCTTGCATTATATTAACTTTGTAGACTAAATGGACCAGATGGTTAAGGAAAAACAGCCACATAAGTGGCAAACACACATCTGAATAATAATAGTGATAAAAAAGAAATAAGCATCCCAACTATTGACTGACTTGTGGGATGGTTTCAAAAAGCACGCAAGCTTTCAAGTTTGACACAATATGCCATTACATTGACCCTCCGATGTGAGTTGGCTACTGATATCCACAGAAGTTTTCCTGACCCATTTTCTTTGGCAGACAAAGAGAACAGATGCTACAATGACACCGGATGACATGGTCAGTGATTAAACTGGGAACGAACAGGCTTGATATGCAAATAGAGCGCCTGTTTATTAGCGAATAATGTTGAAAGCACTTGGAATAAACGGTTTCTTTCAAAACGACCTTATTAATATAGGTTTGTGGGATTAAGTAAAATACATCACACTGTCCCTTCCACCTAATAACTTAGAGTTCGAATATATATATTTTACTCGATCTAGACATTTGAACGTTAACGGTATTAGAAGGACCAACTTACCTGCCATTTCTCAGTTTTATTTCGCTTCTCAGGGTAACGAGGGAAACTCGTTTCCAAAAAGCAAACGGAAACGTTTAAAATGAATGAAAAGTCGATGAAAAGTTACTCGAGCAAGCACAGGTCTTTCTTCAAACTTCAGTCACGCGACAGAGGTCATTCAACCCCCACTACGGCGACCGGACATAGAATGAGCAACTACCGATTATCGATTATTGGGTCGTTAAACTTATCATAAGATTTGAAAACTGATGTAAACAAAGGAAAGCAACCTAGGTCACGATTTAAATATCAAAATATTGCGTTATCAGCAATATAGCACATAAAGAGACATTAAAATACAAAAAAAGTATCCACAATTGCTTTATTTTTAGAACATACAAATATTAAAACAAAAATAGTTAAACGATAGCGGAAAAAAAAAGACCAGACAGACAATAAAACATCAAGCCTCTTTCTCATTCTCTCTAGCTCATGGTTCAGTTATACACACATTAAATGCAAGTTGACTTGTGCATATAATATGGCCAGTAAAAGTGCATTATATCTTGCTTTAGCAGTATTTACATTGACTAAAACAGGCTAAAAAAGAGATAGCGAGAGAGAAAATCTCAAATCATTCCATTCTATTTTAAATAAATAAATCTAAATATAGCAAATTAAAATGATAGAAGAGTGTTGGCATCTCAATTTAAAACTTTTTTTATTTTGGTTGACATCGTCACCAGTCATTCTCTCATCATCATCCTGGGAAAGAAGGCAGTCTATAATTCATATTATGCACATAAGAATGAACAAAAGCAATTGTTGCACTCTGTATATCAGACAGCTTTCATTTTACAATAGCAAGTCCATTAAACTTGCTATATTTCTACAAAAATTTAAACAACTTTAAAGTGCAGTATCTTACATTGGCACTTGAAATACTAAAAGAATACTAAAAGTCATATTACTGTAACATGGTGATGCATTACTTTACCTCTTTCTAAGATGAACAAGTAGTCAGGAAAAATATTGAATACAGAACAAAAAAGAAAGGGAAAAAAAACACATTCTTAAACAAACAAAAAAAATCCAACCAAAAATATAAAATACAAGGCAATATAACAGAATCCGAAGAAGGAAAAAAAAAACTTAGTATTTTTTGTATTAGCCTTAAGCCAGCCTGTAATAGATCAGATGTTTCCCATAGGGTTAGGCTCTCTGTAACTGTACACAGTTTCTTTCAGTGCGTGGACCCAAGTGCAGTTACGATGAACGCAGCAGGTTGCTGAAAACTTTGGGGGAGAAAAGAGTCATTTTTTATTTACTAGGTGAGACTTGAAAGCATGAAATCCATATAAAACAAACTTTGATCTATTAAGAAAAAAAATTGTAAAAAAATATAACTTCTCTGAATACTTAATTTGAGCAAAAAGGTTTTTTTTCAGAAACAACGCATTAAATTGATCAAAAGTGTCAGCACAAAAAAACATTACGAAAGACAAATAATTAACTTCTTTTTTTTTACCCTTCTGAAAAATGTGTCAATGTTTTTTTATAAAAAAATATTAACCAGCACAACTGTTTTCAACAGTCTAATGTTTCAAGTGCATCAAACTAGAATACTTCAAAAAGATTGTTAAAATTTTTGTATAGGTTAACTGAATGAAAAAATGGCATGGGGTCAGAATTACACTTTCCTAATTTAATTAAAAACTTAAACCATACATATACACACAGTGTGTATATAATAAACACTATGTTGGCACTATAATGCTTACCTTGTGGGTCAGACTGAGTACCACGGGTTTTGCCACTCTCTGGATCCTCACCTATAAGATAAGTTACTTTTTAGCTTATCCCATGATTTTTGTTCAACAACTTTGTTCATGCTGTTTTAAAAATCTGTCACTATAAGTTCCAAGTTAACTGCAGTCACACTTGGGCATTGCAGTTCTTGGACTTTTTTCAACATTCTATCAAAAAAATCTCGACTCTGGTGGGACTCGAACCCACAACCTTTGAATCACTTCTCCAAGTGTAGCTTAGAAGTCCAATGCGCTATCCATTGCGCCACAGAGCCACCTGTTGAGCTTCTCAGAGCTTTTGTAATACAAGCACAGCAGTTAAACTGCCTGCCACGTCACACACCCAACCCCCACTTCCTCTAAAAGAGCTGCTCTGTTAGTTTAGCTACAGTAAATCATGTACAGTGGCTCTCGAAAGCATTTATATAAGATTGTGAAGCAAGTTGTTAAAAGAAGTCAAATACTTTGGGTAAAAAAAGTTTGTTTGTCAAGTTTTTATTTTCCCCCTTCTCTTTTTGAACTGCTCACATAAGCTAAACATACATAAATCAAAGTGCTTGTGTAAAGATTAAGAATCCTTCACCGGATAAAAGTGTTGAACTCACCTCCTTGTACTTTGAAACACAGTTTCTTTTTCTGATACGCAAAGTAACTTGAGGCAGCACCAAGCAGAGCAACACCTACAGAACTGATGATGGCAGCCATGGCTCCGCCTGCGGGATCAGTTTAAAGGGACAGAACACACAACAGAAGAGAAAGACAAGGGATGGTTTCAAATTGGTTATGGAGTGTAAATAAGTGATTCATATTTAACTTTTTTTTTTAATGGCAACAACAGTTATAAGTTGGAGCTTGATGTCAAAACTACAGAAACATGGGAGGACAAACAAATAGTAATGTTTTTTCCCACTAGGGGGTGCAACAGGATTTTCCCATTCTCCACAGAACACCGCAAATGTTCCTGTACATGTTGTTCCTCAGCTTGACATTTGTAAATATCTCAGCAATAACAACTAATACAGTTTATTTACATTTATAATAATCCAATTAAATTAACTCTGTCAGAAAAGAGAACTTAAGAATACTAGAAATAGGTAAATAAGTATCAGACATTGTAATTGATAAACTACAAAAATTTAGTTGCAGGGTTTCTCTAATACCACTGTGTCATGATATACGATTAAAACATGATGGGCGTTGCCTGTATACGCCCATTTCTGTGTATGCAACCATGCATGCTCTAAATAAATAGAGGCTTCTAAACTACTTATCTAAATTAATGACTGAAGGAAATCTACGAAAACTGTGCTTTAGGATCTAAAGATATACACATTTAATTCCCTAAACCTTAGGCAGCTAGATGAGATAAGAGGCAACCTCTAGCTTTAAGGCCTGTGTTTTTCACACATGCTGAATACATTCTCACTGTGCCATTGTTGATTGTGTTTACCCAGTTAGATATGCTGACAATTTAAAGAACCGGTAACAGCAGTTGGGTGTGACTATGACATTAACCAAACAGAGGGAATTCTCACATTTCACTTTATTAAAAACAAAAATGAACAAAAAGCTTCTGAAATGCTTTTTAAAAAAACAAAATGACAACAGAAAATAGTCCCTTCTGTGGAAAAGAAACCAGACAAGCTTAAGAAAGTGCGAGTCAAAAATAATAATAATAATTGAGAATCAATGCATCAAAACAGACACCAAAGATATCAATGTAACAATGCTGCCTATCATGAGAAACAAAACCAGCCACTGGAATATTCAACAGATTAATAGCAGTTAATTCAAACTACCATGCTCTTCCAATAGGATGAATGCCTTCAATGTGGTAAATGTGCACACGCTTTGGTGGTTGGAAGGTTCACAACAATTCCATAAATCAGAAGAACTACTTTCAGTTCCCCAAAAAACATTTTAATAAATAGTTCTTTAAGAAAAAGATTTCCTGTGTGAGAGAGAAAAAGAATGTGCAGTGGAAAGTTTCTAAAGGTTATTTATGGAACCATTGATGCCAATTTAATAAAAACTAAATTTGTAAGAGTATCTGTATAATGAATCTCCCTATGGTAATATCATAATGGCCCCTCTATACCCAAAACATCAAAATCTATAATGTTAGGACAAGTATCTGGGGTGAAAAACTATCCCTATTGCACCTCTGCTCTCTTTTCTTAATTTAGGACAGAATAATCTCTGCAAGCGCTAAAGCTTTCAGTTGAGACGCACACAAGGGCAAACATTTTCCAATTTCTACTGGTACATTTACAAGGTCAAGTAGGTCTAAAACAAAGTTTTAGTCAAAAGAGAATTGTGCTACAATAGGTTTCAACCTCAACCCCTTTTCTTTTTACAAGGAAATGGGTAATAGAGCAGAGGAAAATGAGCAAACAAAAAGCAAAGTAATGGAATGCTCAACATGGCCTTGGGGGTTAATTCCAGAAAACCAGTGGAGATGAGAAACAACTTCTCAAACCCATGGAAAACCCGTCATTCTGTCAGATCTACTCACAGACACAAAATATACCCCGTGCCTCTACAATGTGTAAACACAACAAGAAAGCATGAAAGACCAGAAGTCATGAAGGATGTCCTGAGTAAAAAAAGATGGACAGTTACAGGAATTCACACTCCTCATTGTATCTAAAATAAATGTAGCACTAGTATATTCTCTGTTTCATAGCCAGAATCATCATTTCTTTGTACACTAACAGATGCATAAAAAAAAAGACTATTAGTGGCTTCCAGCTACTGATTTATTATATACACACACTGCTATTCAAAGGTTTGGGGTCAGTAAGGTCCTTTATTATGTTTTTGAGAACAAGTCTCATGCTGAGCAAGGTTGCATTTATTTGATGAAATAATACAATAAAAAAACAACAACCACGAAACTTTACATTTGCAAAGCTGAATGTCCAACAGCCATTACATCAGGATATTGCAATGTTTTCTGAAGAATCATGAAACTGAAGATTGATTTGGTGCTCAAGAAACATTTCTTAACACGCGCGCACACACACACACACACACACCTATTGACCCCAAGCTTTTAAATGGCAGTGTATAGGCTTTTAATAATCCTTACCAACATAAAAACTAAAAAATCAGACTATTCAACAAAAAAAACACAATTAATTCCTAACCCAATACGGATCTCATCCATTAAAACAACCATGAGCACCAGCAGCCCCAGCCTTAAAACCAAGTATAATTTATAAACCATGTAAACAATGTTTAAAACCATTTCACCCCAGCGCAAGCAAAGAGGGTAAATACAAGACATTTAGAGCTCTGCCTTTTCTTCAGTTACATTCAGAAATCCCCGAAACTGCTCTAGAAGGGGCTCTACTGCTTGTATAAACTGGGCAATCCAGACACTGAGGCCTTCTGGTATATTATCGCCTAGCTTCTTGATAAGCTGGAGCCACTGCTGGTTTAGATCTGCAACAACAGGCAAATCGAAGCAGAGATTTAGGGCACAGCCACTGGCAGAACAGTCAAGTCTTCAGATATACTAAAAGGCACTGCATATTCACCACCCATTTACTATTCCAACACAGAAGAAAACAATCACCTAGTGGAAAAACCTCAACATGTACCGGTACTGCCCACAATAATTGTTTTTGTCTGTTGGACAGCCATGTCCTTATGCAAGAACTGTGACAGTTAGTCATCAGACTAACACAGTTTCCATGGTCTCTGTCAATATTTAGACTGAAACATTTTAGCTTTTGTGGCAAGACTCATTCTTTCTATTAAAAAATAATAATAATCTGAAACAGAGGACATGCTAACTCCCTTAGAAAGACACCAATGGCAATTGAAAAGCTTCTGTCAGTACAAACAGCTAGGAGTGAGGAAAAGAGCATGAAAGAGCTGAAATAAAAACACCACCCAGAGGCACTCCGTCATATCAGCGCTTAAGAACAATTTTATATTTAAGTGGACAATTTATCCATAAGCGAACTCCGTTTAATTTTGTGAGTTTTTCCAGAACAATTACTGATTGATGGAATTTCAGTACTATTTAAATAAAATTATTGAAGATAATATTTACCTTGAGGTTGTTCAGAGCCGCCACCTAATAAGAAAATTACATTCAAATTACCATCCAACAATTGCACTTAAAGATTTAAATGGTTTGTTATAGAAGATTTTTTTTAAATGAACCAGAGTATATACATCTGGCTTAAATAAGGAAATAAATACCACTTTGATCATTGTAACCAGGGTCTGCTCCTCCTCCTCCTCCTTAAACCAAAAACCAGAGTCAGATTCACTCACAGCACTGATGCACTTCACAGACAAAACTGTACATTTAGAAACAAATGCTACCATGTTTAGGTAAAATGTATTGTATTTGGGGCTTCCAAATGGGTAAGAAAGTTTATATTGAAGTCACAGAAACCCATATGGAAACTATGGAAGCTTGTTTTTGCCACAGAAAAAAATAAAGTTAATTGCGACTGGCAAAATACTACTTTTTATTGTTATTTCATCTTAAAAATAGTACCAACACTGTTTGCCATGGATTTTTTTTTAATTATACACACACATATATAAATAAAAGTTTATATTTTTTACATCACACAATTCTGAGAAAGTCAACTGTTTTTATTTTTATTCAATAGAGAAAACAAATTTCCATAGGAAACCCCAGGGAAGCATGCAGAATATAACATTTCCATGGCCAACAGTGTTGGCTCTATTTTTAAGATGATATAACAATAAAAAGTAGTATTTTGCAATGATAACATATGGACAATGAAGAGCATCTTTTCTGAACATTTTTTAATTATAAAATGACTACAAGTAGTTATTGTTTTATAATTTTTTCATACAATTGAATTGGATAACAATTTTGTCATAACATTCATCTATAGTTTAACTGGATTAGATCTTCTGCTATGAACAAAGATGCAAACTTATAATACTAAATCAAGCTGAAAAATGTATAAACTTGACAAACCTCCAATTCGCCCTTTATCGGGTGCGTATTCACCCCCTTCATTCACGCGAACAAGGTCGTTGTCATCAAAAGATCCACCACCTTAATGAAAAATTGTCAGTTCAAAGTTTATTTATAAGTTAGCGTGTTTCTAAATGATAACAAAATTCTCATTTAGAAAACATGCATTTCAAATTTTGATTTTATTTTCTCCATTCAAATAAACACATTTGATGACAATGGTGCACTTCAGCTTCTAACCAAACTTTCCATCCTATCCAATTGGTCACTTGTGAAGCTAACCCCAACCTAAAAATGCTCATACACTAAGTCACTCGTAAACCAAGGTATTAATTTATAATATATATATATATATATATATATATATATATACACACACACACACACACACACATACATATATATACACACACAAAGTACATAATTGAACATGCAGCACTCCAGTTTTAGCTCTCTTAAACAGTATAATAGACCCCAAGAATGAAACCGTAACAAGGGTGGTAGAAGACCCTAACAGATGCAAACAAAAACATACCAGTTCCTCTCTCTCTGGGTGGGACAACAGGTTTTTTGGGCTCAAGATCTGTAGAAATAGAAAGTGTATGTGTACACAAAAGTTTTTTTTAATTTTTTTTTAACAAAACCTATTTTATATCAGATTTGTTATTCATTGGATGGATAGCACCTTTAAAACAATAAGAACAGAAAAAAAAACTAATATCATTGTAAACTGCAAGCAGGATTGCAATTATCTTAATTAAACAGATTGTAAAATTAGTACTTCTTTCTATTGTAAGGCAAAAATAAAAACTTTCTTAAGATAGAACTAAGTTCTAGTGAGAAAGCAACAAACATTCATTTTTACCTGGACCAAGGGCATCGAACAGATCAAGGTCATCTGATAATGAAACAATCATGTTAATTTGTTTGCATTAGGTTGATTATATTACACAATTACAGATTTAGAAACATAATTAACCTACAAATGACACGTGTATGTGTGTGTGTATACACATGTATATTTTACCTCCAGATGGTTTAGTTTTTGGATCTGCAAATACAATAAAAGAGGAAATATTAAATTGTATTAATGCACTCATTTACAAACAAGTAATATATCAATTTAGCTCAATAAACTAAATGCACTATGGATCAGTTAAAAACATTACTACATAAACTGGTATCACATTATGTTACTGTGTCCTTGTTACAAATCAAGCATGTACTTACTATATAATCCTAACCCTACAGTATGTATGTTATTAACTAATATTACTCAGTACTTGAAATGCATAATTATACTGTGACAAGGACACCTCAGTGGATCTGAACCTTTTTAACTTCATGGCTCTACAATATTTTAAGACCACAATTCAAAACCACTCACAATTTACACAAAAAATATTTTAGGGCATGACATGGATAGAAAGATGTATAATATTGTGCCAAGCAGGGCGTGGCCGAGAGCTTTTCGAGAGCTTTATTTTTTTGTGTGTTTATTTGCATATTAAAGTGTATTTGAACATTAGCAGATTTCTGCCATCTTGTTCCCTGAGCATTTAATGGTTACAAATATGTACATCCAAAACAACTTGATTTTTAATTGGTTTAGACTTTTAAAACAATAACTTTTAAATAATGTTAAATCATCTTGAGGCCCCTTGGTTGAGAACCACATTCTTAAGTGTATCCAATGAACTTTATGCATAAACATTACATAAAACAACCATAATGATTTCTTACCATCTCCTGATTTGGGGGGAACCACAGCAGGATTTTTCGGTTCTGTGTACAATAAACAATGGTCATAAAGTGATATTTTACTTTGAGCTTAGGGTAATTTAAATTCAGTAACTGAAATATAATGGTCACACCCCATGGAATGGTTGAATTTGAATTGTCATGACAAAGGAATGTACAGAATTCCAATTCAAAAGAAATTCAACCATTACACAGCAACAGAAGGAATTTGATTAGTCAAGTTTTCACAAAATATGATTTCATTTCAGTAACTATGCCCCTTTATTCTCTGACATGTAAAATACAGATTTCCCAGCATATTTCACTTTAAGTAAAAAAAAAAAAAAAAAAAAAAACGTAAACAAAATATCTGTAATGTCACACAAAAACACATTGCTCAATTATGAGTTCAATCAGTATGGTGATCATCATACATTCAGTAAGTGAATTATCAATTTGGTACCACTATTTTGGTCACTTTTGATGTGTCGAAAAACCGACACTTGGGGTCGCCCTTGTGAGCCCCAAACACCACTGACATATTTAGAACAAGGCAATGGACCTGGCATCTGGAATTTGCATGCCAGGCCATGCCCCCGGACATAAGAGTATATAAAATAGGCCAGCTACACACACACTTTTGCTTCGTTCTTCAAAAGCTAAAGCACAGTATCAATTTATCATCGCAAGATTAGCAAAATTTTCTGAGTTTCCAGATGAGTTTGGCTGCTGTCTCATTCAGGGCTTGAGAGTAAGATGAAGTGTCACTTGGAGCATAGGAGGGTTGGCTTATGGCTTCTGATGTAAATGATCCATCTGTGTTGCCAACTTCAGGTGTGACAGCGCAGTCGAGGCTGCCCAGGCATGAGTGATCTCCTCCAAACTGTTCTGAGCACTCATAGCTAGACGATCAGTCTCTGGGTTCAGAGCGTGATGTTGCACCATGCTCTTCCTCAGTGACATGTTTTCCGGATGTGCACGAGGAGATTGTGCACATCCGTGGTTGTGGGAGGCAACTTTTTTCAGAACATGCTTCTCAGATTTCTCTGTCCTCCCTACCCTTGATGTTAGGTGGTATGGAGATACTTGGATGTGCCACAGGTTGAGCATGGAATTGTAGTGCCCACAAAACACTGCCACCTGGGGTTGAGGCTCCGGTCCAAGGCTTGTAATGTTACCCTGTCTCTGATGGAGAGGGTTTAAAATGCCACTCGTCAGGCGGTCTCCACCTGTTATGCTATGGCTATCCTGTAAGACTACCAGGCCAAAGTGTTTAAAGACTTACACAAGGGTACACCTGACCCAGAGGTAATGCAGGAACTGTGTTCAACCACCTATGCCTTGATGGCTTTGAAGGTGACGATGCAGGCCCTTGGGCAAAGTTGGGCAATGTCCACCTTAGTGATCCAGGAGCACCACCTTTGGATCAACCTTGTAGAGATGCGAGATATGGAGAAAGAGCCCATTTACGTTTACGTTCATTGCATGGTATACTTCCTGAGGTGAAGACCCACAGAGTCATGGTGTCAGATCGGTGCTTTCTTTTCTTTAGTAGGGCCTGGAGAAGCACTTTAAAGAGCATTTGGCCACAATAGCGGCTGGTCATAAGACAGTGGGTGGCAGGTCCTTAGGAAAGCACATCCCAATAGCTAGGTTCCTCAGAGGTGCACAGAGGCTAAATCCTCTTAGACCTCACCTCAGCCCCTCTTAGTCATTCAGGTCCTGCAGAGAAAACCATTTGAGCTCTTGCAGTCAGTTGAACTTAGTACCCTCTCTATGAACCTCCGTCAAGAGGGCAGGAGACCTACAAGCCTTCTCCATTAAGAAATTGTGCCTTGAATTTGGGCCAACCTACTCTAATGTTGTCCTGAGTCCCCAGCTTGGATATGTGCCCAAGGTTCCCACTACTCCCTTCAGGGACCAAGTGGTGAACTTGCAAGCAATCGCTCCTGATGAGGGAGACCCAGCCTTGTCTCTGCTGTCTCCAGTGTTTGTTTTGCACACATATCTGTACCGGCTGGAGGAAGGAAAACTGTCTCAAAATAAAGAATGGCCCACTGGATTGTGGATGCCATTTTCCGGATTTATGAGACCCAGGATATACTGTGCCCACTGGGAGCGAGGGCTCACTCCGCCAGTAAATTGCAGTCACGTCAGCTTTAGAAAACAATGCATCATTAGCAGATGTATGCAGAGCTGCAGGCTGTGCTACATGCAACACTTTTGTAAAATGTTATAATATAGGTATGGAAACAGGTGTTTCAAACAAACTGGTTGGGTGTAGTGCATACATTAGTGCCTTTCCCCCTTCCTGAGGTGATAAGGTGCACTTTTCAAGTCCAGTTACAGTTTATCTTGAATGGTTAACACTTGTCCATCCTTCTCCATCACTTAAATACTTTTGTGGTAAAGGATTCCAGCAGAGGAACTCACTACAAGGCCCATTATTTGTGATATGCCCCCTTTCAGGTGAGCTTTTGGAATCTGGCTAGTACACTGCATGCAGTGGTTCTCTAAGTGACCACATACATTGTATTTTCCACTGTTTCTTTTAGATACAGTAAACCCAACATAGCTACACTTACTTTTGGTACGCATAGGCTAGCCAGCATTTAAACTGCCATGCCTTGGAACACAGTTCAAGTTGTGGCGTTTAGCATAGGAACCAACATCAAAAGTGACCAATAGATAGAGAATGTCTCGGTTACTAGTTTAACTCCCTATCCCTGATGGAGAGAACGGAGACATTGTGTCCTTCCTGCCACAACTTGAGCTCCCTCTGAGAGGTTGAGATATCTCGGCTCATCGGAACAAACCTGAAGTGTGTATGCAGCTGGCCTTACATAATTACTTTGATAATCGATTAGTTGGCCAATTATTTCTCAGATTAATCGGATTAAAAAGCCCAATTTTCTTTTACCATTCCATATCCTGCCCCATGCTGTCATTCAAACAAATGTGCCAAATGAATGTTTTAATGAAAATGAAAACTTAAAATTGTGACCATCATTGCCCCCTCAGTCTTACCCAACAGATCAAATACTAGAAGAACACGACAAATCTATAAATTAGTGTAACATACATGTTATTTAATTCACTCTACTTCTACTGCAATGTGCCCAAAACAGTCCATATGACTAAAATAATGTGCTCAAGCGTATTTCTATAGCTATATGTAAAAAAGGTAACTCATTACCTGGATCTGAGTTTTTGGGTGGGGCTGGTTTCACCGTTGGCTTTGCAGTTGCTGAAGGTCATAATATTGTTCATTTTTTGAAAAAAAAAAAAAATATATATATATATATATATATATATATATATATATATATATATATATATATATATATATATATATATATATATATATATATATATATATAAAATGAAATAACAAAATAGTTCACATAAACAAGGATGAGTGCATGATATTCCACATTTAATAAAAGGCACATTTATACAGGCTCGACAATAAGGACTGCCCGATAGCCCGGGACCAACATGAAATACTTGCCCGATCAAAACATTTCACATGTTTTTAAGTCCTGTCAATTTAAACATTCAAGTGATTTTTAACCATTCATATTCAAGCGCAAGACACAAAAGATAACTTAATTTAATACTCACATGCCGTTTTCTGTGCAAGCGCTAAGTAACATTATGTGGCATGACATCTCAAGCACATACCCCGCATCCAGTTTTCATTGGCACCAAAACATATGACATGCAATTGAATAGTGGCACGTTCTATTAAAACTTGTAACAGGCCAATGAACTGCATTATGTGCCGCTGACAATATTGTGGAACATGTCAATATATGTGGTGGTACCTCCTGAAGTGACTTACAGACGAATTGAGCACCTATACTGACATAACTAATAACATGACATAACAAAATCCTAAATGAATAGCCTAGTTTAGTCAGGGTTTTTTTATATTAATGAAATGCATTTATAAAAAAAAAAGGTACTCAGTTTGTAAACATCTGTATTTTAGTGACATGTGTTATGTAATAACAGTGCTATTCCTTGTATGTTGCAGATCAGGCAAACTGTCCATTCTAAGAAACACACTAAATAAATCTATCATGACTCAATACAAATAACACATTTACAGTCGTATCTGTTAGTGTACATTTTTTTTTACATGATTCTACATGCACGGCAGAAGGTGTCAGTAAAAGTAAGCGTAATGACTTATGACAGTTGGTGAAGAGCCACGCATGGTGTATTTGTTATTTGCTTGCAAATTGGATAGTAGCAAAAACCAAAACCAACTAAACTGATATTGATCTAAACAAATACTGTAGGCCTAGAATTTAAAATGTGGTTGTGGTTCTCATGTATGGCTTTAATATTTCACAATTTTATGGAATAATGTAATACGATTTTTTTTTATGTGTGTGTGAACACGACTACCTGGAAATGCCTGAATGCTTGCTGGTATGCATATTATAATAGACATCCAGTTTAAAATAGTTCCTACAGACCAACATTACATTGTGAAGAGCGAGTGTCAAGGTCCAATACACTTCTGAATTATTGGCTTTCATAATGCATTTCAAAATGGTAGGCATAATAGTTTGCAGCCTTTTCTTTGATGTTAGTTGTTGGCTGTTACCACTTTAATTAGCAAGTTTCACTTTTGTAGTCATGGTCACCAAAAGTTATTTTATAACTCCAAATGACAGATAAACTGTCAATCCTATTCAAATAGAAAGAAAAAAAATGTTGCATTTACACAATTTGTAGGCTGCACTGCACAAATTATATAGAAAAAGAAACTCATAATAATAAAATACATGCATACAAAAAGGCAGATATTAAACATGGTGAAGCCTAATAGTTGTACAAATACACTATGGGATGTAATAGACCATACGTTTGAAAGCAACTAATTAAATGTCATTCTGCCGTTAAGTGCGTATGTTACACAACCTAAATAATGCTATGGCATGTGTCACTAGGTTATTAAGAGGTGAACATCCACTGGAACACGCCAATGAAAAACATGTTTGCCACTAAGTATAGTGCCATATGCTAATTGATTATGTGTGCAAAAAGCCATGCCACTTAATGTTCATACTCAGTGCGCATAGAAAACAGCTTATGAGTACTAAATTGATTCTTCCGCTAGAATGGGGGGGGAAAAATACACAACAATATGTCTAATATGTCTAGCTTTAACAAGGACTAATCTACATTTAATTTTTACAGTGAAGACTATGCAGTGTTACTTTTCCTATTTGATTGTTCAATCGTTTTTTGCTGTAGTATTAAATTTGGGATCAATTTATTGCTATCAAAAATGTTGGTGGCTTACAGTATTTATTAAATACAGCAATACAAGTCAAAACAACAACAAAAATATTGTAAATAACTGTAAATAGGGAATACTCTTTACTTACGCTTATCATCATCATCAAGGGCATCAAAAAGGTCGAGGTCTGCAAGAAAACAGTGTTTTGTTAAATCTGGAAACCCTCTCTAGTGCTTGTTTTATGGCCAGTTTAATCCCCTTTGAATCTCAAGTGTAAACTGTAATATTTTAACAAACTAAATCGTGTGTGTCAAGAAAACTGACCTAATGCTACAAATAAATTTATCAATTAGAGGACACATCCAGCCAATTCAACATTTCATTCACTAAAGCACTGTACTTCATCTCAGCAATAGATAAACTCCAAAAACATCAAAATATTACATTAACAGTGCATAAATGCCTAAAGAAATTTCAGTAAGAGCATTAGCATTTCAAATTGTTACATTTTATCAAATGGAAAGTAATTATCCAGATTTTAGTTAACTGCAATTTCTACGTAGGTAGCTCCACATCTCAGTACAACATCCAAATAAATAAATGAACTCAAGTCAAGCCACTCAAGTTAGTTAAAGTAATTGTTCTCACAAAACTATTTCCAAATATAAAAAGAATTAGGACTGCAGGAAGTCATTTTAAAGTGTTTCAAGTTAGTAACAATATACAGCTGCCACATAATAGAAAGCAACTACTGTATTCTTCCCCGAAACTGGGGGGGAAAAGTTGGTGCGTCCTATCCGACGAATTTGAAGAATCCGCGGAGCGCACCACGTTGCCGTGGTGATGACGAGTGGGGGGGGGGGGGCAATGGTGGACTTTACAGTGATGACTAGCGAGGGGGGCGTGGTTCAGCGAGGTCTGCAGCGAGAGAGAGTCGGGAGACGAGTCGTGCGTACGAGAGAAGTGAAACTAAACCGAGAGAAAGAAGCATGACTCACAGAGAGCGAAGCGTCAGCGCCAAACGCGCATGTTTTGGTTGTTGTTTTATTTTTGTTCAAGTCTGAGGAAATAAAAGAGCCCGTGACTCGCGTCTCCCCAGGTGTTTTACCGAAATCTGACTCCCCGGACAAATCTCACTTCCCTACACGCGCGCATTAATATGCACTGCATCGAGGTGAACGCACTTCCTTGAGCATATTCGCCTACAAAGCGACTTATAAGCAGAAAATGAAATTATATTACAGTTATGATGAATTATAGTAGGCCTATGGGTTTACCAGGGGGAGTCAGATTTTCACCGCAGAAAAATACACCTGTGAAAATCTCACTCCCCTCACTTACTCTGGTTTAAAAGCTCACAGACTTACCATATTTATTTTATTATCCCATTATGGTATGGACATTCTTTGCTCAAAAACATTTGGTTGTAACCATTATAGTATGGGTTTACCAGGGGGAGTAAAAAAAAATAACTCACCATATTTATCTTATTGTCTCATCATATGGTGAGTTAGTGAGGGGAGTGAGATTTTCACAGGTGTATTTTTCTGCTGCAGAAAAATCTGGATGTTAGTGAGGGGAGTGAGATTTGTCCGGGGAGTCAGATTTCGGTACAACACCCCACTTCCCGGTTTACACACAAATTATTGGAGTTTGAATAAAAACATTACAGCCTTATTTTTGTTACTTCCACTGTTTACTGACTTTACTGTTAATGAGAGTAAAGATAGTTCTTAATATGTTACATGGTTGGCATGACATTTTTTATGTTTTTTGTGCTGTTAACTTTATACAGTTGATATAAAATATTTTACTACAGTATTTGGTTCAGAATCTTTTTTTTTCTAGATTTTCCTCCTTTAAATTTGTCTTATGTTCCGGAGCGTCTTATATGGCGAAAAATACGGTAATGCTTTTCCTCCTACAAAATTACTCTTGTATGACCCCCAAATAGGAAGACACAAAAAAACTTAAACCGTCTGTGTGTGAGAAAGAAACCCGCTCATAATAAACCAGGTCATGTTCCTAGAGGGTAAAGTAAGTTGAGTAAGTTGAATGATTGGAATTTGACAGTTCTCTTTCACATAACTCCACCCAACTATATGCCCGTATTGTATTTTATACAGAGTACTGTATTCTATATACTAGTGTTGCACTGTATTCACATCGTGACCAACCCCTCACTTTTTTTAAATAACATGCATAGCAGAACAACATTAATTTGTCTAAATGTATGAAAAAAAATATGTACACCATGGCACGCGATGGTGATCTTGTGACTGTGTCTGCCACACGAAACCACATCCTGTGGCTTATGTTGCCAAGGCGATGTATTGTTTTCATTATGTTCCACGCATAACTACACATCATCTTCGTGGGTTAAGTCAGAACTAAAACCAGAGCGATCCTTTCATCTGGGTAGAGCTGTACACAGTCAACTTACATCGTATAAAATCTACATTTGGGAAGAACTACATTAAAAGTTCAGGAAAAGTGAAGATTCAGACAAACTTGAATAGTGCAGGTTTTACATAGGACACTAATTTAAATGTGATCTTCTGTTGTTGTTTTTTTACTGTACATTTGTATTGTCATGCTGTTTTTTACTGTACATTTGTATTGTCATGCTGATCTTGTACATAGACATTTACGCTGTTACATTCAAGATGCACATTGACTTACTAATCAGTTCTTGCTTTGTCTGGGAATCAAACCCATGACCTTGGCTTTGCAAGCACCTTGCTCTTCTGTAGCTCATCGCCAAAAACTTAACAATGACTATTATGCCAGATAGGAGAAACGTATCTTAGATAATGCCAAAACAAAACGGTCAATGCACCGTCCAAAACAGAGTGGCTGTGAATTAATGGGCCCAATGTTGTAAAAGTGCTCATCGACATCATGGGATCAAGTATATTTAGAACACTGTGTTCAAGCCAACTGGACTGCTGAAAATGTAGTTTAGAGCAAAATTTGTTGCAGTTAAAATAAAAAAAAGTTTTTTTCTGTGACCTTCAAAATCTTAAGTTGTTACATGCTGCCAATGGGAGAGATACCAAAAGTGGTTCCTTTTATGTTTTATCATTAACATTGTGGAGAAAACAATTACTGTCATTTATAAGCTTGCAAAAAAATAAACAACATTACATGGCACCTATGTATCTGCCAGTACAAAGCACTGTTAATGTAAGACTTAAATGAAAAGACGGTGCACGGTCTATATTAAAATTGAAAAAAATTGCTTTGTGATGTAAAATTACAGCCAAAACATTCAAATTAGCATGTAAAGTCTGCTTTTCATGGTGTTCGCAGCTAAATTACTGGCTTAAAACAATTGAAAATAGGAAGATCAACAATCTCAGATTCTGTAGCTTTGCTTTAATTTTATGTATATACTTTTTTTAAAGCGTCATGTAACCAAAATAATCTTAAGACCTTGGACCTCTTGCCAATCCATCCACAGGCTGGTGAGTCATGCAACTTGTATGTGGGGGAGGGAGAGAAATAAAAATCCATTCCACGATTCAAACCCATGTACCAACTTCTTGGGCACTTCATAAACATTCAACCCACTTTTACAGTAGTGCACCAGGGTAAATAACTGGGCTAGTACTACTTTTAAATCGCTTCAAATTCAACTTCAGCGCGGTTTAAACGAGCGACGACGTCGTTTATATGCAACAGGGCGTTTAGGAAGACGCAAAAAGCAACGACTCTGTTCCAGTTGTTATTTTAGGGATGATAGCCTGCATGTTCCAACGCAAGAAACATAACGAGCGCTGTTACCAAAATAAAATGTTAACAGTTTCGAGGAGACCATACCTTGTGCCCTTGAAACAGCGAGACTTGCCAGAATAAGTAAAATCCAAGTGTATGAAGTCATCTTGCTGTGAAAAGATGTATTAAAAGAAACCTTGAACAAAGTTTTTTTTTCAATCCTCGAACATATGACCGCTTTACAAGACTTGAAACGTACTAGATGTACTGGAAAGGAAAGTTGAGCAGTATCTTAAGTTACCAACCCCTCCGAGCGATCCGAGCGTCAAACAACTGCGACTGAGCAGATGAGCTGTGTAGTTTAATTAGAGTGATGATTCAAAACAGTGGAGGAAGATGACACACCTCGGCACGCCCTACCCTGCGCTGCTTTCAGCTTTTGTACTAAGTGGATACGGCCAGAATAATTTATTATATAACTTTATTAGAACTTATTTAATACGATAGTCTCTCTCTCTCCGTCTGTGTATGGGTATGAGAGAGCTAGCCACATTGAACCAAAATTTTCATGTTGCACAGAGAAAAACCCTGAGTAGCTAAACGGCGACGGCATATTTGGAAGATTGGTTTATTACTCCACCTAGCGTTAAACGAAGGCGCTGCAGCAACAGAAGCGCGCATTATTCTACAGCGTGAATTTGTAAGTATTGTACAATGACAAATATTTCACCCTCTGAGAATCACCCTTATCGTATCCATAACGTCAGTGCCACTTTGGGATTAAAGTTGAAATGAAACAGAGCCCATGTGATATCGTGTTTCATCGACGGCTTGGTAGCAATTCAATTCAAGGGCACCTCATTTGTAGGACAACATCCCTAATATCAATAGCATCAGATTGTTTTTCATAATCTAAGATTAGCTTTTTAAAACACTTTTTGGAACACAACCGATAACCTATAAAAATTCGTGTTTAATAAAGGAATCTTTTTTTGCATAGGGCACAATTAGGTCTAGAATGATGGTTTTATTTTAACATTTTATTTATTCAATATAGTTCATCTTTTGAGCAATCAGTATTGGATGATGGGTATCCTGAAGGGACCCCGAGTATTGTGCCCCCTTGCGCAAATGGTGTGAGAGATCAGCAACGGACGAGGCAGCGCTCTTTCGCGTGTCATGTTTTTGAAGAGCCACGCGTTTCACTCGAGGTTCCCCACTCGGCACGCACCAATGCAGATACGGACCGGATCGGACGCTGCTGGCGCCTGAACGTGTATCCATCTTCATTGCGCTCACGGTGCTTTTCTCCAGCTCGCCGGTATCATGCAGTCTTTAATATCCCCTGTCACTAAAGCAATACTGGTTGCACTGTTTATTTTTGCGATCCTGCTCATTTTGTACGTGATATTATGGTATATATGTCGAGATGTGGATTGTGATCACGGAATTTGATTGCCATTATTGGATGCGTCTTTAAGGACATGTACCGGGTGTCCCAGCGTTGGCACTGATCAACAAGGGACCAAAGGGTGACTCTGGTAAGTTCCTTGTGACTAACACGTTTAACTCCAGGAATGAGATTTAGGAATAGACAGCAGTGATTATATATCATTGTAATATAGGAGGTGAGGTGTTCTTTTCCACTAACGTGTTGCGCTTCACTGGCTGTCGGTAACCAGTGCAAAGACCTACTTTCCTTCCACCTGTTAATGTCGACGCACCAATTCAAATCATTTCACATGTCCAAGTCTAAGCTTTTAAACTAATCTGAAATCGGGGAGTTATGAAGGAACCACGTTTCCATCTCATTCCATCTATCACTTAATTTGATTTCAGTTTACTTAACTTTTCTCAATTAGTAAATATGCAAAGGACTAAATCACCTTTCATGAATTCAGTCCTTTCTTTCCCAAACAGACAGAGAGCAGACACTGCAGCGCTGTGAGCAAACATCACCAATAGAAGTTGGCACAGATTGTTGATATCGAGGGCTCTCTAATGTCTTTTTTTAAAGTATGGCATCTGTTGAGTTCCATCTGCTTATAGTGCGAAGTTTCCCATGTCTCTCTATCCGTCTGTCATAGTATTCAGATACACTAAAATAAATACGTTACACTAGTTACACTAATCGCACTGGAAATTTATGGAATCATATGGCAAGCCTAATTAACATGTATTCCTTTAAGTGAAATAGGAATCCATTTTTGTTAATCGACTGGTATACTTGTCTAATTAGTAATCCATTATTAACAAGTATCTTTTATTTTTACTTGCAACTATGTAATAGATACTAATATCAATTCCAATAGTCACTATACGGCTAACTATTCACATAGTCATTACATATTCTTTACATAGATAACTTATTCATTTTTTTTTAACTTATTCCAGTGTTAGTGGCAACACATTGCTTGCAGTGTTTATTTACATTAAGTTGTGAATTATTATATTTTATTATATATCAACTATTCAAACAAATGTGTGAATTCCAATTGTTGCTGCTTCCTTTTCCAGTTTTACTAATAACTACTCTTTTTTTTTTGTTTCTAGTCTACCCAGCCCTAACAATCTTTAGTCACTATCAATTTCAGCTATACTAGAGATTTATTTACTAGAACCTATTTATGATACTGTCGGTCACTAGTAACAATATATACATTTTATAGTATGTACCATATGATGAATAGTTAGAAACAATAAAATAGACAATTTGGATTTACAAAATAAATGTTAAGAGGGCTTGCCATAGAAACCTGTGGTATGCCTGTTGTGTGCTTGGGATGTGAGAGCGTTTGGAATTTGTTCGTGCCTTCATCCGTTCATAATGCAGAGATTCAATAAAACTCAGTGTTGCAGCTTCAGATGTGTTTTTCTTAATATTTATTCGTTTTTTTTTCGTCACCAATGTATGCTTTAAAGCAACGTGCGTATTTCTGCAATGCTTTAGTAATGCATTATCTTTTCCACTGCTTAGAGTATGTAGATTTATCTATTTCTTCTTTTGCAAATCAGCTACAATTTCCATCCACGAGCATAGTGAGTCACCGATTAAATACTCCACTCTGAACGTGAGAAGAATCTCAAGTGTCAGCACAGTCACCATAGCGCATCATAAGCGCGTCCCACTGCCAAATTGCCCTCGAACCGAGGCCACCTATTGTGTGTGAGCTTGAGAAAGAACCATTAGACCCAGATCAATGGCACTGAGGTGAACTCCCATACCGACGGAACTCAAAGAGTCACTTACATTTCCTACCTGAAGGACAAATAGAGGGCAAAGAGTAATTTAGGCTGACTGTCCATACCCATTAGTTGCCATTGCTGCCAAGTCAAACTATATGCCATATAACACATTAGAAAAATGGATAAATAAATAAAAGTGGCAGGACATAAATATAAAACGTATAGGGCTAACAATCAATTTAATACCTTATAACACCTACTGAAAATAGTTTGAAAGTAAGAGGTGGCATTAAATATATATCTCATAATTAATGGAGTACATTAGTAATGTAAGAAAAAATAAAGCATTGTCCTATTTTGTTTGTGTCACTTATGTTGTGTCAGTATAGTTCAAATCTAAGTTTAAGTTAGATAGAGGGGATTAGTTAAAGGGATAGTTCACCCAAAAATTAAAACTCATTTCAAAACTAAACTCAGTTTTAAATTAAATTTCAGTTGTGTCGATCATCGTTTGTGGGTGAACTATCCCTCTAAGCTCACTCATGCTCTGAATGCCAACTATACTCCATGTGTGCATATGTAACAAATTACACAACTGTTCTTGGAACAGTGGAACTGGAGAGAGAGAGGGAGAGGGAGAGGGAGGAATAAGAGTAAGAAGAGGAAGAGTGAAAAATGTTGAAGCTCCCAGGTTAATAGTGCTGTTGCTCTGAATGTGTTCTGACAAGGAGTCAGTAGATACAAACAAACTCTGAAGGTGGAAATACAACAGCTGTTTTGCTATCCAGCATCCAGAGTAAGTGGAAAAGAAGCCGAGATAGAGAGAGAGAGAGAGAGAGAGAGAGAGAGAGAGAGAGAGAGAGAGAGAGAGAGAGAGAGAGATTGAGTTTCTGCATGAGTTGATGTTTGTCTGGGGGCTTAGCACTTCTGGAAAGAAACAACTGTGAGTAGGGATTCAGGTCAGTGTTAGAACATGCTCAGGAAGAAGCACCCTCCCTGGCCCTGACAGGATAAAGCAACATGTCTCCTAAAAGAGGAGAGTGAGAGAGAGAGGGAGGGAGGGAGAGAGAGAGAGAGTGTCTGAACATCATTTCAGGATCTACTGTAGCGGGTTGGAAGCCTTTGCCAAATTGCTAGTTTTGATGTTCCAATCAAATAATTTAATAAACACATTTTCCTCCTCTTTAAAAACCTGTACCGTATTTCAAATCCATCAATAAACACTTCATCAGAAAATTGCTCATCGAATCCTCTAAAGCAAGTTTCAAGTAAATTAAAAAGGCCTTGTAATCTGTTACAGTTTAAAACCAAATGTTCTAGATTCTCCTGCTTCCCACAAAATCAACATTTCCCTCCCACTGCTGGATTGAGGTGCGCCACATACCGATCCATAGTGATGGCCCCGTGAATGATCCTCAACTGTAGGTCTGCTGTTTGTTTCTCCACAGGGGGGTCATACAGGGTCCTCCACCTGTCCTGCTCGAGGAAATCTGGCTGTAACAGTTCCAGCCATTTAGATGCTGTTTGTCTCTTTAATGAGTCTGGATGTGTTATTTTGACTGAAGTGCAATATATAGCTTTTTTAGATGCATCTTAAAAATGGTCTAGCTGAGGAATCTTGAAAGATAAAAGCGAATCCGCAACTTCACCTTCTTCATTTATGACAGGTGAGATTTTTATGTCTGGGAAGCCTTGGTCATTTCTCGGGTTCTTTGTTTGTCTCAGTCCAATCTAAGTAATACAATTGAGATATCTTCCTTCAATTTAAAAACGAGACGCAAGGACTTTAAACCTGTCAACTCTTGGAGTTCTTCAATGGGTTTCCAACCCCTCTCATCCAGAAGATGTCCAAGTTTCTGAATGCCATTCCTCAGTAAACATCTCGGCACACTCACGGAGGATAACAATTGAATAGCATAGATTTATAAAACGATGGAAGCTCTGACAGGCTTACCTCCTCTAATTAAAAACGGGTGTCTATCAAGACCAAGTCCTCCTACTTGCTTCAGCAATGCACTTGCAGTTTTGGCCCATACCACATCCTGTATAGAAGTCTCTGAACAGCCTTTACCCTAAAACCTCAGGTTCGACTCCTCACATCCACCAAGCTTTGTCCACCCTCTTGTTCTGTTAGATAAAGTACAGATGCACGGATCCAGTGCTGTCCACTCCAAAAAAAATTGACAAGTGTCCTTTGTAAATTAAAAATGAGTTCCTCAGGTGGCAGCATGGCTATAGTCCTATGCCACAACATTGATGCAGCGAGATTGTTGACAACCATAGCTCTCGCCCTATAGGACAGTTGTGGCAATAGCCATTTCCATTTTGTCAATTTAGCAGACACCCTCTCCAGCAGACCGTCCCAGTTTTTCTTTTGAAGTTGGTCACTACCCAAATACACTCCCAATGCTTTAAAACCATCTTGTCTCCAGCAGGAGTTGAGGAAAACCAGTATCTTCCCACCTACCAACAAACCCTTCACTTTTAGACCAGTTAACTCTAGCAGAAGGGGCTCTTTCATATATTCCCAGAGTTTGACTTAAAATTGTAAAATTGTCTTGATTTGTAATAAAAACAGTTATGTTGTCTGCATATGCTGAAAAAAAAACCCTTAAAATTGTCATTTGAATTGAAAATTGCAATTCCTTTAAGATTCCTCCTCAATTTGCACAACAAAGGTTAAATTACCAAACTGTATAATTGCCCAGACAGTGAACATCCTTGCCTACTCAAGGAAATCTTCCTTGTTCACACATTAAAATACATAAACCTGTCACCAAACCCAAAACACTTTAAAACATTAAAAAGATATTCATGATCAAGTTAACAAACAGATTCAATTAAATCAAATAGATTCAATCAAACAGATTGTCCATCATAGATCTTTCAGGTATGCAATACTTTTAGTCATTATGAACCAACTGGTCTAAACTGTTTTTCAGTCTATTTGATAAGCATTTGGAAACGATTTAATAATCAGAACATAATAAGGATCCAGGTCTCCAGTTTTTGAAAAGTCCCAAATCCCCCTTCATTGGAAGCAGAGACAAAACTGCTCGACGACAACTTGTGGGAAGGGTTTTGTTGCTAATGCAGTCCAACAACATTTCACAAAAATATTGTCCTATTATATCCCAGAATTGCTGATAAAATCCACAGGTAATCCATCAATTCCTGGAGAATGGCCAGTGTGTTACTGACGTATTGCTTCTATACGTTTTTTAAAAGTGTCCAGTGCCTTTTTCTGCTCACCCTCAAGCTGAGGCAGTTCCTTCAGCAGATCTTCAAAAAAACAAATCTTGCCCTTATCAATGCTCCCTTTGCCTACTCTTGTAAATAACAGTTCAGTTCCTGTTTTTTCTTCACTATTAGATACAATATTTTACTATTAGATACAAACTCAATGTCCTTCTGTAAATTCCTTGCTATATTTTTCACCACAGTTCTGACCAGTTCTTTCCCACATCCAACCATTGACAAAAATTCCAGTTGCAAAATTCCAAAACATTTTAAAACTTTCACAGAAAAAAAACAAACATAATTTAATAACTTAACATTCAAATGCCTGCAATAATTAGACTTTTGTGTCTTCTTCATATTTAAAACCAAAGTGATCATATGGTGGTCTGAGAAAAATATTTGGAGAAATAGAAGCATTGATTACTCTATCATTCCACATTTCTTTCAAATAAAACCTGTCCAATCTTGCACCACAAACTCTATTGTCACACACTTTCAACCACGTATATTGTCTCACACCTGTGTTTCTAGTTCTCCACACATCTATTAGTTGAAATTCATGAATACAATTTAACAGTGTGACAGCTGATTGACTGTGAGGCTCTTCACCATTTCGGTCCACAGCACAATAAGTTGTGATATTCCAATCCCCTCCAATTAATAGACACACATTATCATCAAACTTCTGGACAGCATCTCTTAATTTCATAAAAATATCCTTCCACTCTGAATCGCTATTGGGAGCATAGACATTAACCAACACAAACACAGTTCCTTCATACTCAATTTGTGTTATTAACAATCTGCCTTCAACAATATTATCTACATTTAAAATGTTGACATTCATGTTTGCAGAAAATAAAATAGCTACTCCTGCACTGTTTGTGCCATGGCTCAGTGCAAACTTGCCTTCCCACCGCATAACGCACTCAATTTCAATGTCCTTATTAGTTTCTTTTAAAAGTGAAACATTAACCTTTTTAATTCTTATAAACTCAGAAACCATTTCTAATTTTCCCCTGTCTTGTCCCCCGTTGAAATTCAGAAAACCCACCCTCAAAAAATCCATATAAGATTAGAAGATAGAGACAGTAAAGTGTAAAATCCACCACGTGATGTTTAGTCATTTTGATGTCTTTGGGAAACAACTTTCTCAGTTGTGTTACCATCTTCTTCAATCTAAACCTGTCCAAAGCCTCATAACTGACTGTTCTCTGAAACAACAACACGGACGCTATAAACTTCTCTGGGTCTGGGGAAAAATCTGTCACACCAAAAGCCAAATGTCATGTCTAGAAAGTAATTTATCTTTTTTAGAGTGTACACTTCTCTTTCTATCTTTCTATCTTCTCTTTTCACTTGCCTCCTCGTCATTTCCCTGCTCACTCACATAATGTTTTATTACACCACTGTCACTTGCTTCTGGTTCAGCACCAGCTGTGTCAGTTTGACCATCACCAGTAGCATTTTCTGCCTGTTGATCACTGTGATCATCCCGCTCCTCCACAGCTGAAGGCAGCACGTCCTCTGAGACGTTCTCCCCGCTAGTGCCAGCCTTATGTGGACACGGTAGTCTCTTATGACCAACATCCCCACATTCAAAGCATTTCATGCTTCCAGTTTTGGCATAGATCATATATGCCTTTCCCTCATGCATCACCCTAAAAGACACATCTAAAACTTGGTTCGGTCAGAAACATAAACACTTGTGTTCTGAAAGACATTACATGCTTTAACACCTCGTTTTTACAGCCGAGTGGAAGCGCTTTCATCACACTAGTAAACTTAGCATACCTCGAAAGTCCTCGCTCAATTTCCTCGTTGGGAATGAATGGAGGCACTTTTGACACCGTTACCTTAATTGTTGGAGCAACAAGCGGTGAAACAACGATAAACTGTCCACTTACCACAATCCCATTAGTTATCAAACGGCCTACTTGCACCTCTTCCTTCACAAACACGACCAAAGCTTTGTTCATACGAGAAGCCGATGAAGTGTTCTCGTACCCGATCTCCTCTCCAACAGCCCCTAACACATACTCTATCACCACACCTGACGCCGTGACGGAGGGAAACAGGTGGGGTCACCCCCATGGAGAGGGACGCCATCCTGATCCCAAACAAAATGACACAAACCACACTGATATGTACACGTGTACACAATCACACTCCTCGTGTCACATTGACATGTAATTTTTAGAAGTTTTTACTTTTGATCAGTGGTATTGATTTGAGACAAATCTTGAGTGCTGGTGTGGAAAAGCAAGTTGTCACTTTGTCACACCTCAACCTGTTCTGTTGTCCATCTGACCCATTTTTCTCTGAATTCTCATACATTATAAAAATTCAGCAACAGGACAAAGCTTAAATTCTAAACAAAATTACTCAAAGATAGAATTTCCGGGTGCTCAGTTTCCACAATATGAGATATCCAACTTCTTATTCTCAGACAAAATCCCTTCTTATATGGTTTGAGAGCATTTCCAGTTGAAAATGTCTGTTTACATTGTACTAGTCAAACATCAAGGATTTTCCACAACCTGCTGTCACTGCACCAGTGTTGAGCCCCAGGTATGTGTTCATACCTCTTGACGTGTTTCGTGGCACACATCCCCCTTGTATGACAGTAGGCTTCATTAATGCCTGTTTGCTCCCATCAGGAAAAACCTGCATGTGAGAATGTAGAGTGAAACAGTATGAGATTTAAATGCAAATAAAGAAATAAAGTTTTTGTTTGTCTGTTTTTAACTCTGTCTCTAAATAGCTTGCAGTCAAAACTTATGATGAATTTTACTAATTGGTCGTTCAGTCTACATTTAAAAATATACAAATATAAATGGGGGCCTAGAAGTCTGAGACAACTAGGGGAAATGTTTTTTGCCCTCCTAACACTATACTATTTTCATGTGAAATTGTCATACCATTTTCACTATTTTCGTACCATTTTCAGTGAAAAGTTGAATTGAACAGTTCACATGAACTTCTGAATGTTTTAGGATTATTTTGTCCTCCTTCTGCTGTAATGACAGCAGAACTTAATCTGGTGAGCTGGCAATTCCACAAGCAAAACCTGATGATCCATGTTATCCAGCAAGATTTGAGAGTATTTCAAAAGCACATCTTGTGTAATTCGATGGAAGCGAGCATCTGACCTTTTTATTTGATCTAATAATTTTTTTTCTTTCTAAATAAATACCTACATACATACATACACGGCGGTTCAAAAGTTTAGGATCGATATGATTTAAAAAAAAAAAAGTATTTTATGCTCACTAAGGCTGCATTTATTGGATTAAAACTACACAAAAACAGTAATATTGTGAAGCATTATTACAATTTAAAATAATGGTTTCTGTTTGAAAATATTATAAAAGGTGTTTTATTCCTGTGTTGGCAAAGCTGCTTCCCTTTCGAAAGGGAACTCTATGCTGCATCCCCTAGGAGTCGACACAACAATGAAATGGATGCCAATGACATCATCATGGGTGCGACTGCAGGTATAAAAGAGACACCTGAACAATACATCATCCTATTTTTTATGTGCGTGAGGCTGATGTGAGCGAGGCTTCTGAAAGAGAATTTAATATCGCTCACCATTTCGCAAGTGAGTGCGCTCCTTGCAAGACAGAAAGAGCAATAGGCTGCAGACATTGGAGATGTCTTTGAGTGTTCACAGTCTATCTAGCCCACATTCAACGAGTTGCTGGTGGTTATGGCTCGCACTACGGACTGGCTAGATCTACCGTGGAAGCCCAGGTGGAGCGCCCACTGGATGAATGCTTCCTCACGAGCCATAAGTTCCCGCATTGCACAGTCCTTCCCTTTCTCCACACTGAGGTGCAGAAATCATGGGTGAAACCATGCTCTGCACGCATCTATCATGTGCAGGCAAATTTCTCCAATGTGGAGGGTGTGGAGGCACCAGTTATCTCTCAGTAAGCAAAGCATCCACACTTGGTGCCCACTCTGCCATCCCAGCCACTGTGTGAAACATCATGTCTCAATGACAGAGTGTATGCGGCAGCAGGTCATCCTAGTGCAGCTCCACACAACATGGCAGTGTTGCAGGCGTACCAGGCAGACCTGCTGAAAGACCTGGACAGGGCCAAAGCAAACCACCAAGTAAATGGCTGCAGCAATAGACGGCTCTATGGCAGCCATGGTAGTAAACAGAGAGACACCTCTGGGTGAACTTAGCTGACATCAGTAGGGCGGAATAAGATTCTGGAGGCAATGGCGCGCTTAGAACTTGCATACCCCATCTCCCCAGACCCATGTCTCAGGCCATGAAGGGGGCTGGCCACTCCTGGTCCGAGGACTGGCGAGCAGGCCGAATGGCTTTGATCCCCCTGTAGGCGCTCCCGAGTGTAGTGTGAATCATTATACTAGGGTTCTCAACTCCTGAGCGTGTGAGGAAGTTTTAGAAAAGGGGGAATGGCGAGAGTGGTTAGCCCCTCTCACAAGAGTTATACCTAGATAGGTAGAGCTTCCACTCCCCAGATGTATCTTCTTTGCGAGTCGTTGGCTCTGCTCAACCCTTCTCGCAGCAGCTTCGGGTGTGAAGTGTGGCTATTTCAAAACCTCGCTCTCAGAGCTCACTACAACTAAGCCTCCTCACAGTGGCATAGCAGGGCTTCTCTCAATACAAGTAGAGAAAACCTATTAGCCTCCTCAAAGTGGTCCAATGTGTATGGCATTGTTAGACCCTCTCCTAAGGAAATTAGGCCTCCACTCTTAGAGCCCCCTCCACCACACCCCAGTAATACAGTCTGGGCAGGCGTGAAGTCACCTCTGTGACTTCTGAGCTATACTTGGCTGTACGGGCGTGTACAGGCCAAGATGTATGCCCTCTGCTCCGTGGAGCCCCGATTAGAAAATAAAAAAGTGTTGCCACAAGCGTTGAGTTCTGTTTGCCTATATAGAGTAGAGGAACAGCTGCAAAGTGTCGGGCCTTAGCCCAGCCACTCTTAGAGCTCAGCAAGTCGCCAAAGCATTGTTCGGTTCAGTAGTTGTTTTTAGGCCTCCGCTTCGCTGAGCGGTTCAATCCTGAGTTGGAGGGTTTCCTGAACTCCCTCGGACTCTAGACTGAGTGTTGTCAGGCCTCAGTTCAGTGCCCTGAAGGCCTCTGTTCTCTAGAATCCCCGGTCCGGGTCACTAGAAATAATTCCCATAGGGTTAATCACTGCTGGCTTTTGTCAAGTAATGCAGTCATTTCCATGACAAATGGCAGCATGGGTATTCCATTTCCCCATAGCGACCCCGCCTAAAGGACGCAGTGAAGAGTTCCCTTATTAAATGGGAATGTCTCAGGTTACGCATGTAACCATGGTGCCCTGAGAACAAGGAACAAGACGCTGCGTCCTTTTGCCATGCTTCGGGCATTCCTGAAGGCGTCTCCTTCAGATAAGAAGTGGATGACATACTGTTGAGGTGTTTCTTTTATAACTGCAGTTGCAGCCATGATTACATCACAGGTGGCTGCCAGTAGATTAATGTTTCAGACACGTGTCATACCGGAGGTCAGTAAAATTTAGTAAAATACATACTGTTTGATGTCAATACATTTTTTCTTTTGGAAATACATTTGAAAAGTATCAAAAGTGACAACAGAGACATTTATGATGCATTCATAATACACCCAGGGTAAATTATTTTATTTATATATATATATATATATAAAAACCAAAAAAAACATAAACACAAAAAATATGTTATATGCTATGTGGCCTCTCGATCGTCCATGTAATTACAGGCACCTAACTAGTGGCCATTCTTGTGTGTGCATTTCCACAAATCTGCAAGACTTCCCTAATGTAGCACAGAAGCAGTAGGCTTTTTTAGAGAGGTAAAATTAGGAAGAATTTAAAAAAAAAATTAGCAAAATTGGGAGAATCATTTAACAATTTCCTGATTATTAAGTAATTATATAAAAATTACTTTAGTCTGATTGAGTATTTTAATATAATTTCATAATATAATTTAATTACAAGTATTTATCTGCATGATATTGGATAACTCTCTAGTTATAAGATCCAAACTGTCTATTAAAAAAAAAAACTGAAAATGTTTCAAACCAAACTTTCAAATCATAATCCTGTTATATCTTTTGGTAATCTTCATACGCTGCATTTTTTTTTCCACTGCCAGTGTTTAATTCCTGTAGTAAATCGGAAACCAGACTACTACAGTGATTGTCGTAGACCGCGGAACTATCGTACGAACAGCTGATCCGTTCCTCCTGCGTTTCAGCACGGATCGTAAATACTGAGACACTCCCTGTCATCTTCAAACATGTGGTGGTTTTTGCCTTGTGTCCTCGGCTTCATCAGGCTCTACTTAGACGGCGTCAAAGTTCTCCTATACCAGCTTTTCAACAAGTCGTTCAACCTGCCAGGTTAGAGGTTTTTACCGTTACGGATTTGTAGTTGTGTAGCGGGTAGATATTTTATGTTTGGTGACTGTCAAACATTTATTCTGTAGTTAAAAGCTGTCATGTGTAGTTTTGGATTGCCGTGTGAGAAGCTCGCTTAAAGGGACAGTTCACCCTAAAACAGATTTTCTGTTTCTGTTCAAAACCAGTACAGTATGTTATTCTTGTTATTCTTATATATGTATATGTGTATATATATATATATGTATATATATATATATATATATATATATATATATATATATATGGGGCTCTACATGTGTGTGTATATTTGTTTTTTTGAGTGAGCTACTAGTACATTTTTCTTATACTTTATGCTACTGAGACAGTTTGAAAATGACTATTGCATATTACTGCTGCTAACTCACGTTTGTTGCGATTATACTTCAACCTAAAATAATTTGTCTGTTGCTTAAATCTGTATCTCATGTGTCATAGCATAAACTACTGTAACCTTTGACCTATTTACTTTAAAACAACAATTCTTGAATATGTGGTTTACTCTATATAGGCGTAATGGTAAAGGCCATTTGTTTTTACAAGGACACAGGAAGTGTCTGACACACACATAAGGACACTATATACTGTGATTACATAATAACAAATCGTTAGTTAATGTTCATTTAAATAGTTAGAAATGTAATGTATTTTTTGTAAAGAAATGTATCTTAAAAGAATCTTATTTACAGACAAACAGTGTTTCAATGGTCTCTCACGTATTTCTTAGAAGGAAATTATTATTATTTGTATAGCATATTCTACATTCTGAGTGTTGGCAGAGATTCAGTGATGCCTTTGTATCATTACCACAAACTAATCACGAGTTTTACTCAAAAGATTGCTTGGTTGCAATTTTAGACTGCTATTTACTTAAATTCAAATCAGTGTTAAAGGGCAACCATGTCCCAGTGAAAAGAACTAAGATTAGAACCAAATCCTTACTCACAATGGTCTTTTGATTCAGAAATATTTAAAGCTTACGAAGCTCATGGGATTAGCTACACAATAAAAAAGAAAAAAGGATGTTTACGGAACACTGATTTTCAAGGCTTGTTTGCTTTCTTTGACTATTTTGTGTGATGGCAACAAATATAACCCTACAATTACAATTACAATTAATGCATAATTAACTTAATATTATTTGATTTTAACGTGGAATTGATAATAACAAGTAACTGCTTATGAGTGATTATTATCATAGTCTCTTTGCCTCAGTGACTGATTAGCCAGTAAAACATTGATATTGGACAACTGAACTTGTTTTTCTATATTAGTAATTGGTAATAATAAATAATACCCATTAAACAAAATAGTAAAGGAATGGCACCAGTAGTAGGCTTATCACAAAGTCAGCTCATGCAGTTTCTACATTTAGAGATCCCTGAGGCCACTCACAAAGGAATGACTGAAGGTTTCCCAAATAAAGACCCCGGCCTGCTTTTGGAATATTATTAAAAATACAGTAATTCCATAATTTTTTTACTTCCTGTCTTGCTCAGATTTCCCCAAGCAGAATGGAAAGGTTGCCATAGTTACAGGGGGAACCAGAGGAATGGGATATGAGATTTCCAGACACCTGTTCAGCCTGGACATGCATGTGATCATTGGTATAGTATCATCTCATACCTGATTTCAGATCAGTGAACTAACAATATTCCACTTGTGTCTGGTCTCCAGCATACAGATCTGTTCCTGTGGTTATGTAATCTGTTAATTGGTTTCCTGCTACTTGTGATGCTTTTTAATATTTTCCATTACATGTACGGTGTTATTAGTATGGCTGGTGCTGAAGGAGCTCTCCAACCCACCTTCTTCTTCTTCCTTATTTTCCTATTTCAAGCGTTTCTTTTTCCTCCTTGTCAGTCTGAATTATCAATAAGAGCTTTTTCCTGGAGTATAGTGACACATAAAAGGCAATAAAAAGGGCTTATGCAAGAGGAACTCTCCTCACATGTTAATTAAAATACAGGACAGGGTTCTGGGGTACTGTATATGCAGGAACAGGATGTGACTATGTACTGTTTTGATAATATTGGTAAAACTCTTGCACCGAGCCCCATGTTTGTAGCATGAGCTTGAGGTAAATATGTGGCCCTTTGAACGTAAACTGTCAGAAAAAAATGTGTAATCATGGTAAAATTAATTTTCACTGGGGCTATAACCTCAAAAGGTGTATTTTTTGTGTATATTAGTCCCTTAATACACTATTTTGGAACCTTTAAGTGCTAATATGCACCCTTGTGGGGTAGATAAGGTACTTTTTTTGCACATTATTTTAATGATGGTGTGCCGTCTGACATCATTGTTACATGAATTTCAATGAAAAGTGAGTCTTTTAATTTTTTGTTGAAAGCTTTTTGAACATTTTGATTAAAGGTGCATTAAGTAGTTCTTCAGGTACCACTCTGACATTTATGTAAAGTAGACTGATACTAGTGAGTTTCAAGAGCATTATACACTAACAAATCCCCTTACATGTCCAAAACAAAGAAGCAACTTAGGCATAACTTTTCAGGATTTTCTCCATCATCTTTCCTCCTTGTGTACACGCTATCAATAGTTATGATGCTTTATACGTTTCATCTTTATTTGTCTTTCTGTTGTAGCATCTGGATGGTGTCTCAAATTGATAGATCAAAAACAAATATCTGATTGTGACTTTTGAATTAACACAGAGTAAGGCCACGTCCACACGATGCCGGTGCATTCCCTATCCGATCATAAACACGGCGTCGGTGCAAGAAATATCAGCGTACACACGAGACCACTAAAACCGACTGATAACGGTGTAGTACAAATGCCAGACCAGTATGGGGCACTGTAATTCTGCCACAGATAATACACTATACACAGAGAAGAAGACTGTGAGCAGTGTTGCCATATTGGTCGCGTCCGACCGGGAAAAAATGCATTGGGCTGGTCGATAAAAATTGGGCTTGTTTTTGATGACAAACCACCCAAATTTCCTATATAAATTCCATTAAAACAAGCCTACAAATGCATATAAATTCCACTAAAACACCCCCCCCTGTCAAAAATCGCGTGGAGGTCTCTCTCTCCACCCCCCCCCCCCCCCCCCCCCCCCCACTGATTGTGAGCATGCGCATTGTTGTTGCTGTTCAGTGTTGCCAGATTGCTAGTTACCTTTTGGTCACGTCCGACCCGGAAAAAATGCATTGGGCTGGTTGATAAAATTTGGGATGGTTTTTGATGCATAAAATCACTCAACATTTTTCACTATTTATAAGAGTACGCAATTTGGGATGGTATTTTTTTAAATGGCCGGGTTTTAAGCTGTAGTTGGGCTGGAAATCTTCAGTCCAATCTGGCAACACTGTTGCTGTTACGTGTGACGCAGCCGATACGTGATGTGATGACGACATCATCGGTTCAAAAGAGAGCGGATTCAGTCTCCTAAAACGCCAGATCCGTGTGGACGAAACGCCAATCCGATAACAAATGTATGCGGATACAGTGATGTGTCTTCATGGGTCTCCATGTGGACGGGCCCTAAGACTTGAAGGCTGAGGGATGCCGCTAAGTCTGAGGCCACGTCCACACGATGCCGGCGCGTTCCTTATCCGATCTTTTTTTTTCCTCGTTCAAAAAAAAAATATCAGCGTCCACACGATACCACTGAAACCGACTGAATCTGGTGTAGTCTATATGCCAGACCAGTATGGGGCGCTGTAATTCTGCCACAGATAATACACTATACACAGAGAAGAAGATGCGCATTGTTGTTGCTGTTCAGTGTTGCCAGATTGCTATTTACCTTTTTGTCACGTCCGATGCATTGGGCTGGTTGATAAAATTTGGGATGTTTTTTGATGCATAAAATCGCTCAACATTTTTCATTATTTATAAGAGTACGCACTTTGGGCTGGTGTTTTTTTAGATGGAGGGTTTTAAGCTGTGGCTGCGCTGGAATCTTCAGTCCAATCTGGCAACACTGTTGCTGTTACTGTGACGCAGCCGACACGTGATGTGATGACATCATCGGTAAACAAAAAATATACGGATTGGCCGTCCACACGATACCGCAAGGGTGTCGGATTCAGATCTATCCACTTTAGGACCCGGTATAAAAAGAGAGCGGATTCAGTCTCCCAAATCGCCGGATGGGTGTAGACGAAACGCCAATCCGATAAGAAATGTATGCGGATGCAGTGATCTGCGTCTCCGTGTGGACGGGGCCTGAAACACAGTGATTTTATGGCCCTGTGGGCAATAAAACTCTTTGCTCTCCTCCAGGCCTTCCCGTGGCCATCTGATGGCTACATGCGCGCGCGCACGCACACACACACACACACACACACACACACACACACACACACACACACACACACACACACACACACACACACACACACACACACACACACACACACACGTACGTTTCACATTAGCCCATCCTGACATATGCACTCACATGGAATACACAAAAATGTCTACATACTGTATGTAAACTTATCTTCAGCCATCTCAATCCTGTCTGTGATATATTCGTATGTATGTATGTATGCCCTCCATGTTGTAGTTATTTTTAGTTATGTTTTGGTAATGTAGTTTAGACGTTTAAGTATGTATAACCTTGTTTAAAAAGAGAACACTTTTTTTACGTATTTTTACCCCAGAATGTTTGGCATCTTTAGCCTTAGCTCAGTCTTTTCTTTCTGATTATGTGTCTTGTGTAATGCTGAAATGCATTATATCATTTCTATCATTGTTGCATCAAAAGTCTGAGAAAGTTCCAACAGGATAATAAAATATGCTAATTAAGTTGAATTCCTTCACATCTTCTTTTCACATCTTTTCTTTCTCTTCTTCAGCTGGGAATGATGAAGAGGAGGGTCTGGCAGCAGTGAAGAAGATTCAGGAGCTGAATCAGGGAAAAGGTAAAATTCTTGCTAGATTATATGTATTTAGAGGGTCTTTTAGCTTGTCTGCTTTGTCAGAAAATCTGTGTATTCCTGAGAATCATCATGTTTACACTCTTTTCCATCGGTGATCCTGACCTTTACGTTCACCACAACCTCATACCTCTTAACTTGCCAATTTTTCTTGCCATGTTTGGAGTAGTGTGTTTACTGGAAGAATGCATGAAAGTAAGTAGAAGAATACCGATAGAGATGTTTGATGATTGTGTTCGCTGAAGAACCATAACCTCATTGTAATGCAGATGGGATATCGAGAGCTGCAGTTCAGATGTAGGCATGCTCGCTTTCCTGCAGTATCTACGCCTCCCCCATGTGGATTTTCAACTGCTAGACGAGAACAGGCTCGTCGGTTTTCACCCCTAGCTTTCATCATTGGGCTATTGAAGTTGAGAAATAATTCACCGAAGGAAATGAATCCTTCTGCCCTCATCTAGGTTCAGGGTCAGTTTATCTGAAACGGCAAAGTTAAATACCAGTTTGAAACTGGTCTTGGTTCAGAGTAAAAAAAAGCAATACTGCGAAGATGTCAGATGTGCTAACAAGAAAGGAGTCTGTCAAAACAAGCAAAGGCTTGGCTGGAGGTCTGTTTGTGTGTGTGAGGCTTTACGCTCAGCGTGATCTGTCACTGTACTTTTCTAAGCTGGTCTAATAATGACACATGATCGCTCTTTATACGTCTACAGTCACCTAATGAGGGTTAGACATCACATCCATTTAAACTGAGGCGGACACTAAGGAAAACAAGATAGACTGAGCTGACAAAGATAAGACATGTAATTATAATGGGCTCAGAATCCTATATAGGAACTTTATTTACAGCTGGACAGTCTAGGTTTTGCTGTTGCTGGGTTATTAAAAATGAATGTTGCTGGATTGAAAGAAGCTGGTGGGGTCAAAGAATTCACATTTCAAAATGTTTGTCTCTGCTTCCGATAATCATTTTTTTTGCTCTGGAATCGCAGTAAATATTGCTCTAAAATTGCCAGGAATGTGTCGTTTCAACACAAGCATCATTATAGAGAGCTAAATGAAACTAATTAAATGTGAATTAAATCTATCCTGAGGTGCACAATTAATTGAAAACATAATCAAAGTTACAATTATAGTTACAAAAATTAAGGTGTTGAGTCTTTGTCACTTTTAAAGACAACAGGTCCTGTATGTTTCACTTCTGTAAACCTGCAGCATTACCTTCAAATATTGTTCCATTGTTTTCTACATATCCATTATTTATTAAAATTCAGAATAATAGTTTTGTCTTTCATGCTGCTAAGAAGGCGAATGTGAAGTTAGGCATTGTGTAAAATGGCAATAAACATATTTAGGAACAGAGTTCCTGGCTTTTTTTATTGTGTGGCCTGCGTAATGAATATGACAAATAGTTGCCTTGCATAAACGTATTTTAATATAAATTATATTAACAGGAAATGTATCAACACTACAATATCAAAGAACAAACTTAGCCATTTTTGAACCCCCATTGGGCTATGTTGCATTGACACTACATCTTATATTAGTTTAATTTGCATGTGCATTTACACATTGGTCTGTGTTTTGGTTTATGAGATATTTTGTATCCTCATCATGGTACTATTTTCTAACTGTTTAACATGAAGTTTTGTCCAAATTGTGTGAATGGTTTGTGGTGATTGTGGAAAAATTGGGTTGAATATTATAAATTTGCTTCTCTGGTGTTTTGCATAATATTGCCAGATAAAATACTAAACGTAACATACTGCCGTTTAAAAGTAGTTTTTGTAATACTTTTATTCAGCAAGTATGCATTAAATTGGAAAAAAACTGACAGTAAAGACGTTTATATTGTTTCAAAATATTTATTTCAAATACCCTAAAAACTGTTCTTTTGAACTGTTCTTTTGAAAAGAACTGTTCTGTTCTTTTATTCTTTTCATCAAAGAATAAAAAAAAAACATTTCATGGTTTTCACAAAAATATTGAGCAGCATAACTGTTTTCAACATTGATAATAATTAAGAAATGTTTTTTTGTGTGAAAAAAAAAATCGTCATTTTACAATGATTTGTGAAGGTGTGACACTGAAGAAAGGATTATAAAAATTCAGCTCTGTCATCACTGGAATAAGTTACATTTTAAAATGTATTAAGGTGGAAAATTGTCATTTTAATATGATTGCTTTTACTGTATTTTTTTTACAATGTAGCCTCAGTGAACATAAAAGACTTATTTTCTCATCAAACCCAAACTTTTGAATTTTGTTGGCGGTGCAAGCTCTAGCACCAGGGGAAAAAAAGCTTACTGTGTAGCCCTAAATATTTTTAATTTAGATAGCTTTAGTTGAATGTACCCAATCTCAAAAGAACTGAACCACCCAAAATGGCACAGGCCAAGCTCATCACGGGGTCACACTGACCCTTTACTCTGCACCTCCAAGATAATGTCCGTCTTAGACAGATAGTGCTGAGTGACTGATTCAGGGCAAAGCGCTGCTGGGAGACACGCTCGTCCCACGCTGATCTGCTCTCCTCTCTCTTGCCCTGACAACACAAGGCAGACGTACAGAGCTGAGGCGTGTCAGGCGGCAATACACCCTGCCAACACGTTATAGATTCAGTCACTCTGGATGGGCGGACAGTTGTGTTCCCAAGGCTGTTTCCACCCATCCTCTGCTTGTCTCTTTCTCTGTGCAGCTGCCACAGCTCTGGATCTTTGGTGTGATTTCTGAGTGACAAGACCTTTGTAGCTCATTGCAACGGTTTTCAGTGTCAGATGTTAGATGTGGACATTGAGCCTGCCACAATGATATGCACTTTCAGGTTACTGTAGTTGTTTGACCAAGATGTACTGATATGTACATATTGTATAGCAATAGAATGTCTGTATAAATCTTATTTCCTCTGTATTGCACAGATAGACTGCATCTCAATTTGCATATTTGCCTGGCTTTAAAAGTATGCAAGATTACAGTTACATTGACGAAAGAAGAAAAGGAAAGGTTATGTTCTTGCTCTCTTTTGGCTTTTCTGATTGTTAAAGTATGTTAAAGTTTCCTGTTATGAAATTTAGTGTTTTTTCACCAGAAATAACTTTTGGTTCATCTCTTTATAAAAACCAAGTCCTTTTTAGCAAATAAGGCAAGCTTTTGTATTCTTATTGGTGTTTTCGCCTTGCTACTCTGCCATGGATAATATTTTTGTCCAGTGTCTTTCTTATGTTATGCTGTGCAATTTTTGTGTACTTACTGGAATGCCAACTATTTCAAATGCTTTTTATTTGAATGGCATTGCCTTGGTTTTGGATCATTGATCTACATCTACATTGATCCACTAGTGGTAGACATTTTTTAGAAATTATTTATTCCAGTTCTTTGAGTCTGTTCGCTGAAATGTAATTTATGATTCTCGTCGCCTGATTCCAATATAGTGTTTAGTAATTGAGATTAACTTTCGAACAATAACTGTATTGATGACATCAAACATGTTTCAGCATCAATAAAACATCTTAAACAATGGAACAAAGTTGTGATTTTTAATTGTAATATACACTGCATTTCAAAGCTTTGGGGTCAGTAAGTATTTTTTAATGCATACATTTTTTAAAGGAAATTAATACTTTTATTTAAGGATGTATACCAACGTATCAAAGGTGATAAAGACTTATGATGTTACAAAATATGTCTATTTCAAATAAAATGTTCTTTTGAAATTTCTTTTCATCAAAGAATTTGTTTCTGCAAAAAAAAAAATAATTTTATTTTTATTTTTATATTTGATAAGAAATGTTTCTTGAGCAACAATTCAGCATAGTACAATTATTTTTGAAGAACCATGATAAAGACTGAAGTGACTGATGAAGACAGTCCGTGAAAGTGTGCCCTTACTCATTCCTTCAAACATATTTTTTTTTGTTAAAGATTTAGTATCATTAGTACCAGCAATTTAGCAGGGTAAATTCAGGTTTATTGTAACGCTTTTTCCAAGTTGTCTCGATGGCAAAAAATTTCTCAATTACCCTGAATTCACCTTGTATTTACTTACGTTTTGAACAATTTAATGCTTTATAATTTCTTTAGCAATAAAACTTACTGACCTCAGACTTTTTGAATGGAAGTGTATGTAAACTTATTGTAAGAACCCAAAAGTAATAATTTACTACACAATGGGTCTATGGTATCAAGAATATATATATATATTTTTTGTTATATGTCATTGTTTGTCTTTCTGCTGGTGTATTGTCTCACTAAATACTCTATTTACAATAAACTTGTAAACCTTTATGTAAACCTTCTTATAAACCTATTGTCAGTCAGACACGGTGAGAGGTTTTTATGGTACCTGTTGAAAGCTAGCTGGCAGCTGATGTAAACAGCAGACATCCACACAGCCAGAACCTGCACAGAACCTTCTGGATCCTCACCAGTGAAGTCAGTGTTTAGTAAAATGTTTACTTGAGGGCTCATTGTAGGGGTGACGGCACCCTACTGCCTAATGTAATTAAACAGATGCCCTAGCATATGGCCAAAAGGTTTTGAAGAGTTGTAAAAAATGTTATTATAGAGACACTGGCGCATATGCACTAAACAGGAGGTGTATGCATCTGTGAGGCGTCAAATACAGAGCATTTGATAGCGTTTGTGCGTATAACAGTGTATTATCATTTGTTTGCATGCTTATAATATAACAGTCATTTATCTTCTGTGTCTTCATTATAATAGCAGTGTGACACTGCAATGACGTCAACATAAAAAAACGCCCATTCTCTTCTTTATCTTTGTCCTTTATTGATCTGCTCTGTCTCCTCCTGTCTTGATACAGAGAGATAAATCTAATCACCCCTTCTAAGCTGTATTGTCCAATCTGCATCTTCCATCTACATTTTCAGAGACCTGTTGGAGTCCGACTAGACTGACAAAACCCTGCGTCTCAGCCAGAGCTGTCACTTACCCAGGAGTTATTTTCTATCAGTCTTCCTCTCTCAGCAGTCTGTGTCTGATTTACTGGCAGCCTTTGAAGGTGGAAAAGGGGAGAAATGTCTTTGTTGGTACTTGAAAATGGCGGTATGCCAATCACCATGTCCTCCAGCTGGCACTGTACTTCTGGAGCCGAGATTACCTCATTACCACACTCTTTGACACATCCAAACTGAAACTGATAAGAGAAAGAGCAAATAAGGATGAGACGGGTATATTCCGAGGCGGGCAATATCCCCAGATTAACTCACCTCTTATATAGCAGACCTGTTGGTCCGGTGCCATCAGGAAACAGCACTCATGAGTTCTGCATGGGCTCTTGTGCTCATTACTGCTGCTCGAATTCTTAATCAGAACAGAACATCTGCAGGCATCCCTGTCCAGCAGTTCTTCAAAAGGCATGCCAGCGATCAATCATGCCAGGATAGACGGCTCACAACTGAAGGGCTTTGAGAAAGTCTGGAATGAAAAGCACAGAGCAAAAATACACAGACAGAACTTGCTGTTGTTAGAGGTTCTAAAGGTTGTGGCTTGGGGAGAATAGAATAATTATTAGTTCTGGTCTCTCTTCAGGTTCAGGCATAAGGAAGAAGTATATTTATAAAAAGGACTAAATGTGTGTGTCCTTTTTTTCAAGAACCAAACTAAGACCCCTTTGAGTGTATATGGAAAAAAGAGTTTGAATATTTGAGTGTAGTGCTGTAAAATTATTGATGCTATTGATGAGATTAATTCAACATTCAGCATGCAACTGAACAAAGTACATTTTGATGTTAAAAGACTGGATCAGTATTCATTTATTTATCTTTAAAGAAATGAATTTGTTTATTCAAGAATGCATATAATTGATCAAAAGTTACATTAAAAACATTTCTAGTGTTCTATTTGAAATAAATACTGATCTTTTGAAATTTTTGTTTATGAAAAATACTATTTAAAAAAAAAAGTATCACTCTATCCACACGGTTTTCTGGAGCACCAAATCAGCATATTTGAATGATTTCTGAAATTCACATTTACTGTTTTTTACAGAAAGTTTTTTTTTAAATCAAATCAAGACACTTCTTTGAAAAACAGTAAGAAATTTTACAGACCCCAAACATTTAAATGGTTTATATATGTATTTTATAAATTAAAATAATTATAATTGTAACATATTCAATTATTTTTAGTTGTGTTAACTTAAAAAAAAAAAGTGTTTACTTTTAGTAACAGTAATCAGTAATTTAGTAAAAGTAAACAGTACTTTTAGTAACAGTTTAGAGCAGTAATCCAATTAAACCGGTATGGTTTTCTTTCAGTGCAATAAAAGGAATTTTTTTAAATAAAAAAAAAAACTTTGTTCTTTGTTTTAAGTGCAGCATACTTCTTAAGTAGATTGCAGTTTATTTTGGAACCTATTAATTTGAGATGCACCAATTGCCGATACTGTTTTTTTTTTTTTTCCAGATTCTTATAAAAAAGCAAGTTGTAAGTCAGTAATAAAATAAGAACAAATAAACATTGCAAACAACAGCACAAATAAATACAATAGATAAATTAAATAAACACAGCAACTTTACAGGGAAGAAATACTACAGAAATTAAAGGAATAAAATGTAAAAACACTGGATAGTCTTTATTTTAAAAATTAAGCGGTTTAAGTTTCGTAGCCTCAGTGCATCACGGATTTTTCAAAAATATTCATTGAAAAATAAAAATTCTAAAATGCCGCCATATCGGCAGCTGTATTGCGGAAAGCAGCGTTGCTTCATCATGATGCAAGAGAAATGGTTTCCCAGGATGCCAGGCAAAGAGAGAAAAGGGGTTCCGGTCCCCATTAACCACGATAAACAAGGCATCACTGTAGTTACAAAAGTTATTTAGTCAAGAGCAGAGAGTGATTTTTAGACTGCTGTCACTTTAATAGTTTATGTAAGGATCCAATATACTGTTACACAACATACGTTTTCTTTCTCAATAATTAACGTTCCAATACTAACGTTACAATAATTTACCTAAATACTTGGCAAGACAGGCATTTTTTTACATAATCTTGTGTGTATTTTACCGTTTAAGCACAGTTAGTCACTTATTTTTGTATATCTGACTCATAAGATGTTTTAGAGGCAGCCTTTATAATGTGAACACCTCTTATCAGTGATGCACACATTTTTGGTTTGAGCGCAAAAGCTACAGAAATTAGTAACATTATGCGCAATACAAGCACTGATAGACCAGAGCAAATGAGACGAGTGAGTGAGAGGATGCGGGTGTGTGTGTCACTTCGCTGTCGGAGAGAAGAGAGCGAGAACATGCAGCTGATGTTATTGCCTGTGCCGCTGCTAAGAAAACAGTCCAGCTCAGAATCGGAAAAAAGACTGAAGACGGACTTGACAGTCATCAGTCCAGGCTGCGCATGCCGAAAATCATCTGATTCTTCTCCGGTCAATTCTGCTTTGAATCTCTACTTTTTTTTTTTTTAAATGCTAAGAACCTTTTAAGAATCTTTTTTTGTTCTGCAATATCCTGCTTTTTTCAAACTTCAAATAACTGTTTGCACACAAAAAAACATACTTGAACCACCTCTTGAGATGGTCTCAGTTTGGTTCACCTTAAAGGGGTTCACTTTGGCATATTCACGTCAATTCATGCCAACCCTCATAAGACCTCGGAAACTAATCGTGTGTGAAAGACCTCGGAAACTAACCAAGTGTAAAAACACCCTTTAGATTGTCCGTATTGACAATATTGTAGTGGAAAGGGCCTGAAGCCTGAAACAGCAAATTTTGTGAGGGAGACAGTAAACGGGACTGCTAAGCAAGCTTTAGTCATCCTTTTTGCCTCACACCATAAACTGCCTCTTATATATGCATGACATGGAGAAACCTAAGGGAATATGCGATACATCATTAGGGTTCTGCCCTATGAGCATGTCCTGATATATCCACCCCACACACACAGACTTATTCGTACATACTCAGCTGTATCTCACCCTGCTGCCCTTTCATTCCATGAGTCATGATACACAACGACACCACAGAGAGACATCACTCTTCCTGTTTATATCCCCTCTGTTTAATACTCTTCCAGCCCAGTGTCATAAATTCAAATCATTTAATGTGTGTGAAGGATGCATCTAGGAAATTCAATGATTTTTACCGCATTCTCATGAAGGTAGAATATCTAATGTAGGACAAATGGACATTTTATAACTAATTATAGTAAGGCTATAATTACAACATGGATTCATTAAAGTTTAATATTTTAAACAACATTTTCTTCAGTAGTTTAATTAAGCCAATAAATAATATATAATCTAACTAACTGGTACAATTAAAACGACTGCTCTCCTTTTGTCATTACCCACTTAAAGTGCTTCTTGAATCACAATATGCTATAGTTTGCATGCAACTGAAGTTGCGATAATCTTTTATTCCCTATTGTCACGTATATTTTTTTGAAAGTAAGAAAATCTTTTGGGCGGAACTTGATTTTGTCCATTGTGAATTGATTGGATCATTGCAATTTGCTGTTGCTTCATGACAGCTTTTCCCAGTCTCACACATCATCAGAAGAGAAGGGAAGAGAGAAAGGGAAGAACCATGCAAGAGAGAAGGGAAGTTATTTTGAATAAAGATTACATAATAATGTGAAATAATAATGTGCATGGATAAATAATTAATAATAACTACTGCAATATCCCGTTTTAACTTTAAGCACTGATCAGAGTTAAAGTTGCAATGTAAACGACATAACAGATATTTTCTTCCATATTTTGACATGCATCTAAGTGAAACAGATAATCGAAAGGAAAAAAAAATGTAGCCAGGGTCTTGTTTCAGTCCACCAGTTGTCGATTGGATGGAGGCAGATCTTTATGCGAGCTTGCAGACAATTGTAAAAAGAATGTGCAGTTGAAATTATTGAAGAAATCAGTTGTTTCCCAGGAATGTTGATATTTTGATTGCAAATAAATTTTTAGTTTAACCTTAATTTAAGGTGGGAATACTGTACGTTTCCCAAAAACAAGCACTTTAACCCATCAAGACCAAGACTAGTCTAATATAGGTTGTCACTTTTGCTCTTGATAAGTTGTCTGAGAACACTTATTTGGGGATGAATGAGTGGTTTTTGTAATCAAGGGTTGCTGGTCAGAATGGCATTTCACACTCTAAACTGGGGTAGTGTCGGACGATTAATGTAATGTAGTGGGTAATTGCTGTAATTGTGTAACTATAATTAGTTTAATTATGCGGTTGAGTACTCAGCGCTGGAAAGGTGCACTCTGTGCCAAAGAGCTGAAAGAAACAGATACTCACATTTTATCACTGGTATGAGAGTTTTGCTTCTAAGTCAGCAATGAAATATAATAAAGTATATAATTGTAAGTCTATTGGGAGGGCCAGACAGACAATATTTTTCTGTTTATATGATAAATAGATCTGATGCAGTAAAGGCCTATTATCTGACATTTCCATCTGCGGTTCCCATACTGCCGTCTGAATCTCGGTTCATTGCACCTGTTTTTATCATCCCTCGTGCCATCCTGTTTACTCTCTTTCCTTCATTATTTTTTTTTCTGTCTGATTTCATGGATTGATAGTGTTTGGGTCAAGTGCACTGTAAGGGGACCAAAGGCCATTCCATTCTTAAACCCAGTTTCAATCAGCCAGAGGTGGGCTATAAACCTTAAAGGAGTTGTTCTGTTTATCTCAGTAAATCTCATAAATGAAGACGCCTTGAGGCAGGGTTAGATTAACTGCTGTACATTTTATTAGAGTAATAAACACTGTGATGTCATAATGTGACAAAGTCTGAAACAAATCGTTTTTAGAGCTTGATTTCATGGATTTTGTTTTGGACTAACAAGGAATTTTTTGTTATGAAACTTAGTTAGTTTTTAGCTATGAAACAGGGTGTTTTAATAGTACAATCTTATATGTCAAAAGATCAAGAACAATTAATGACTCCTTTCAAGTAAAATACACTTTTTTTCCATTATTGATTGGTATAAATTAGTAAAATTTTTATTAGACAGTAATGTATTTATCTTAGTACTGTGTTAAAGTTGCTTGACAGTGCGCAATGGCAGTGCACGTGGTCTAAGTGTGTGAGTGATAGCAAAATTGGAAATATTTATTCCTTTTAGTTTGAAATTTAATTTAATTTAGGTTTAACCAAAAGAGATTAATTCAAATTAATTATTTTTTGTTTGAAAAAATTTAATTATTGATTTAATTTAGATCATTTAGTCCAAAAGTTGTTCAAATTTAATGGAATTTCAGCTAGCTATAGATTTCTATTTAATGTTTTTACAAACTAATGAAATTATTTAATTGGAGTGAGTCATTCCTATGGCATTTACTAATTTTCCAAACATCTGCTTGACGACCATGGGCCACATCTAACTCTGGTTGACTCTGTTTTGATACGACAGTAAAGGTGAGCGGTTTTGTCGTAGTTGACCTTGCCTCACCTTGCTATAATGCAGGGAGGGGGGAAAAAATGAGCAAAATACCAGGATTTGCATAACATGACAACAAAAGCTGATTGAAGCAGTGATGTGCATATGACTGGAGTATTTTAATGTAGCTTCACATTTTAATAAGCCGAAAGCCCAAAGGGCTCATTGAGGTAAACAAAGTGGTATTCTGAGTCACATTAGAGCAACTAAAAGCTTGGGCTTCAAGGCTTATAGGTTTACTTTGTCCACAAAATGTAAAAAAACAAACTGACATAGGTCAAATTTCTAACCTTATCTGGGACATGTTCTGGCATGTTCATCAACATCAGACTAAACATGTTATTTAAAAGACATATTTGAACTCCATTAGCTTTTATTAGGTCTCCTGTGTACATTTCTTCCTGTCCACCCCAGCAGGCGTGTAATGGTCTAATTCTCACTTGGGAGCCATTATTAGCTCAAAGGTTAGTTCCATCAGACTGAGTGAATGATAAGCCTAATTAAAGTTGATGGAGAACAAGAACAAGAATGATGAGTAGGCAAAACTCCAGCTTCTGTTTTCACGATTGGGATCGTGACCCCCGTTAAACAGAGATATGAAGACCCATCATATCATTTAGATTAGGTGTTCCATATAAGTGAGTTGATTCGAAATGGAGTAGAAATTTATTAGTGTTACATCAAAGAAATATGACAGATTGATAGTTAATGGACACTCTAGTTTAGTGACATAAATGATACACATTTAAAATGGGCAGAACTTGATTTTAAGTTTTTAAGATGTATAGTAATTGCTTGAGATACGAACGTCCCGACATAGGAGTATTCCGAGATACAAGCAAGCCCTTGAGCAATTTTTTTTTCGTTGAAATACGAGTAAATATTTGAGATACAAGTACGCTTACAGACACCGACGCTAGGTGGTCGAGCACTCGGAGCAGCCCAAGCTGCCTCACTCCTTCACTTCTCGTGTTCATTGACTTCCGTAAGCATCTCTGGTGAGTCTTCCTGTGGTGTATATTATATACATTTATGGGGTAACTGCATATGGACTCCACTAGAGGGCCACCTTGATTTTCCAGCAGGGGTTACCGGGGGCGACGAGTGATTCATTAGTGTTAAGCTGGGAGCAGCTCGAGTTACAGTAGGTGTGTGCAATAATAATATATACAAGGTTCTGAGTTATACATTATTGTGCGTGTAGTCTATCCAATACACTACACAGGAAGAAACACTATACTTCCATAGTGTGTTTGCGTTATTTACATAATTTAAGCTATCCCTCCCTCCTCTTCCGCACATGCCACCATTAGTCGCTACTATATCTTATGTCTCCAAAGTAATAACTCATAATTAAAACTATATCACAGGAATCCTCATATGCTATAATGTTTTGTGTGTGTGTATGTCTCTATAGCAATTAAAAACATGTTTTTTTCCCCCATTGTTATTAGCACTAATAAGGGAGTTTTTTAATAAGGGGAACGGATAAAAAAATTATGTTATATCTTATGGGAAAAAAATTGAGATACCAGCAATTCGAGTTACAAGCCTGGAATGGATTATGCTCATATCTCAAGGAATTACTGTACTTTGTAGTGAGCTGTATTGTCAAGATTTCATTAATTAGAGAGTTGAATAATAGTCTTAGATTCAATAACATTCGAATTTTACTACACAACCTGGTTCAGCTAGAGATTATTGTTTTTGTTATTTTGTAAGTATTCTTGGAGCTGATTTTTAGGACAAATATAAGGATTTTGTTGGTTTCAAAGTTTTATCTTAGAAGAAGTGATCATTGAAACACTGCCAGGTCATTTGGGAGGAAAATGTCCTTTTGACCTTACGTGAGCTGAATAATTTGCATGCTTTGAAATGAGACTAATTGGACATGCTTTGATGTACAGACCAACAGAAAAAAGGTTATTAAATGAACTACAGCATGAGAGAGCTGGATGAATCAACAGAGAATTTAGCCTCTAACTATTTGAAACCAACCCCTGTAAAACAAGCTGACAAGTTGAGTTTACTGGTTTTATCTGAGGAGGACAAATGCCTTTGACTATTATGAGCCTCATATGAAAATATACCGCATACAATATGGCATGTAATGCTATTATATTGAATATTTAGTTGCTGTGATGGTGTAAGTACTTAAACCGATTAGCATCCAGAAAGTTACTTGTTCAACTGATGAAATTAAGATTTCTTATAGGCCTCATATTATTGGATGATTCAGTATTATTGCCAATTGCATGCTGTGCCGTTCTTGAGCAATTTGTTATGTGTGCTTACCAGGGTTGTGTGCTATTCAGAACTGCATTGAAAATGCCTTTTTAAATTTCAATTCAGTTGCTGATTTTGCAGTGGTAGCAAACAAGATGCATAGGTGTAATTCAGATTTTAATGTAAGGCACTACAATTTCAATGAAATAACGAAACAAGGAATTTCCCTTTTTTCTTAACAAGAAAAGATAAATCTTTCAAAACAAATTTAATGTGCTGTCTTGTCAAAGGGATAGTTTAACAAATACGTAATAGGTTACCATTATGTACTCACCCTCATGTTGTTCTAAACATATATGACTTTCTTCTGTGGAACAAAAGAGAAGATATTTTGAGAAATTTCGGTTTTAGTTTTTTTCCCATACAATGCCAACCAGATCTTTTTGGTTACCAGCATCCTTCACAATATCTTCTTTTGTGTTTTCAGAAGAAATAGAGTCATACAGGTTTGAAACAACATGAGGTGAGTAAATAATGATAGATGTTTTCTTTTTTGGGTGAACTATTCCTTTAAGTTAAGTCTCACACAGGACGAAGAGGAATAAGTTAACTAAAGGACCAGTTACACAGCGGAAACGCACGAATTACGCACATCGTATGCGTAATTCGTCGTTGGAACGAACGTGGACCGTCAGTGATTGTAAGTGGATGTGCGTCGAAGGCGGTTTGTGCATGATTTTGAGTTTTGAACGGTTCAACATTTTTCCGACGCACGCCTGTGCGTGACTGTATGCGTGACTATGCCCGGGACACACGTCGACCGTCAGTGCTTATGCGTCGGAACTGGTTCGAAACCGCGCACGTCCACGTCCGTCCACTGATGCCCCACCTTCATATCACGCATGAACCGCGTATGTATCATGTTCATTCCACTGACATCCACTGACAATGTGGATTCTGAAAGTGCTTGTTCGTTGCTTGGACGCGCTCCGTCATTGATTCATGCGTCGGGCGTGCGTCAAATGTTTGTGGAATACTTTGGTCAATTTCTCGACGCACAAGCACGCACAAACCCAATCTGTGCGTGATTTGTGAGTGATTCATGCGTGATCGGCTGTGTGACTGGCCCTTAACATCTTAACGTTTGAAGGGTTGTATTGTTGACTTTGTTTGAATTGCAGTTCATTAAACGTTTTGATATTCCAAAGAAAGAATTTCTGTTTTAATTTTCAGCATTTTCACTCATAGAAAGAAGTACTGATTTTGTGATCTATTTGCTTTCAGTGGAGTTCATGTACCTGGATTTGGCGTCTTTGACATCTGTGCGACAGTTTGTCCAGAGATTTAAAGCCACAGGTTTGCCACTACACATCCTTGTCAATAATGGTATGTAAATTCCTGAATTTCTCTAGCATTAAGCAATTTTCCCTCTTAAAATACAATTTTACCATAGCAATTGTCCTGTATTATTTTAATAGTCTATGATA